>CM041777.1:155495092-156102022 GCA_023374045.1 Limonium bicolor | reverse complement strand
ACACAACCGCCTAAAGATAGGCGGCCACCACAATCACAACCGCCTCATATAGGGCGGACTCACAGGCGGCCACCACAATACAACCGCCCCATATAGGGCGGTTCCACAGGCGGTTCTGAGGCGGACAAAACACAACCGCCCAACCAGAGGCGGTTCCACACGCGGACAAGACTAAAATCGCGCCCGAAACAGTTTTCTTCTTCGCGCCGACTCTGCAACTCATATCTGCTCCGCCTACCTTAATTTCCTGACGCGTTTCGGCTTGTCCCCTGCAATTAATGAAGCAATCAATGCTTCAATCAGTGAAGAAATCAACAGAGGCAATCAAACTGCAAGTCTTCTACGTACTGCTCCCTTCTTCTATAAATATCCATCCTCCACAACCTTACACCAGTGCACGGAGAAAACCAGAAAATCACTCACACTCACCTCATTCATTCTCTTCCGGTTAAACACTCACGTACATCTCATACCCCAGTTCTCTAATTCTCAAACTCACTCATTTCACTTACAAATAACTTACGTACATGTTTCACTCTTCGACCTCTCCATTTCTCCATTCACTAATCACGTCTCTGTGCTGTTATTACGTCCAACCTCTGTCAGATTTATTACCAGTTAATATGTCTGGCTAAGGAGGATTTGCTCCGGGCAAGGTTTTTAATTATGGTTTGTTAAGCTGTGTAATATATTTCTACCGGTTTAAATAATTTCAGTTTGTTACGATTAAAGTTTTGTTTCTCTCCCTTTTTAATAAAT
The DNA here is from genome assembly GCA_023374045.1 of Limonium bicolor. Lineage (NCBI taxonomy): Eukaryota > Viridiplantae > Streptophyta > Magnoliopsida > Caryophyllales > Plumbaginaceae > Limonium > Limonium bicolor. The sequence goes on along the minus strand of CM041777.1, from coordinate 156,101,263 downwards.
TTCATCGGTTTATTAAAAAGCCTTACTAAGTCTGTTTTTAATTTCATCGGTTAGAAACAGACGGGTTAATTAAGCCGTAAAACTGTAAGAACTTATTTTCATCGTTTAAGTTAATACATGTTGCAAGAATAAAGCCTCATACTCCTCTGCCGTTTACAGGCTTTTGCTCGAGTTTTCATCGGACCTTGCATTACAGGTAAACGAGTTCTTAAGAGTTTTCATCGGACCTTAAGAAAATTATAGGAATCTTGCCAAACTACTTTATTAAACCGGTAGAGTTAGCACAATTAATTAAATCATATTAACCTGAACCCGGAGTTCCATTTAATTCATCTGCACTCAGTAATTTAATCTGCTCTTTTAATTCTCTAAAAACAAGTCAATTAACTTCCCCCCTTTTTGTGACAAGCTTAGGAACTGTTTTAACTCGCTTTAAGTCCCACGGTTTGACCCCGGCCGCTTCTGTCTTCTATACTACTACGACCGGGTTTTAATTTGCAGCCCGACGGATATTTTGAGTATTAAGTTCTCTCTTTTATCAATTTCACCTGTGCTAATAACTCACGATAAATCCACTCTGCAGTTATCATTAAAGTGGAACACTTATACTTCCCATGTGATTTCGTCATTTTGGACATCGAAGAGAACTCCACTACACCTCTCATCCTTGGACGACCTTTCCTTGCCACAGCCGATGTGCACATTTGGGTGGCCCGGGGGACAATCACCCTTCAAGCTTATAATGAAAAGCTGGAGTTTGCAACAAGAAGGTCTTCAGACAACAAATCCAAGGATCTCAAGCTTGTGAGGGACACACAATCACCATCTTCCCCACTTCTCTTTGTCACCTTTCCCAACGAAATGTCCATTACAGAGGCACCACCACCAATCCCTGATGAAAAGCGGGACAAAAAAGTAGACATGCGTCCAGGTGGACACTCAAAAATGCCTTCGAGTCATGCTTTGGATCTCCTCCTCATAACCACCCCCCATGTTTGATCTAACCCCTACTACGGTCTAGCCACAGACCTTAAAAACAAGGGCAGCTTTTTCGGGAGGCAACCCGAATTTCTATCATTATTTTGCTTTCTATTACAGTCTATTTCCCTATATTTCAATATTTTTATATTTTATTTAAAAAAATGGCTCATTTATTTCACTGTTAGCCGCGGTATAGGTTTGGCTACCTTTAGTATCTTATGCAGGTGCAACTTCGTGTCCACACCACTGCCGAGCTCCGCTACTTTGAGGTTAAACATCGAGTATGAGGGAAGTTCTCCCATTATCTATCATTTTTCAGTACTTCTATTTTATTCAGTTTTCACTTTATTTGTTTATTTTCCTTTTTTAAAAAATAAATATGGTGAGTTTTAGTTTCACTTGAGTTCTTCTGGCTGTATAGAATATTCTTTCCAAGAACATTTTACGTCATTCTATAGCTGAACTCAGGTGTGGGGGAGCTCTGCTTAACACTCTGCGAACTCTGGGGAGTACACTCTCTTTGCTTTGCACTTCAAATTTTTACATACTCCCTATTGCTTTGCATTGTGTGAGGTACTCTGGTAGATTGCATGCCCTCGTTAATTTAATTCTTCCTACGCAATGAGGACATTGCTCCAGTCTAAGTGTGGGGGAGGACTCACTTCTCTGTCGCTCGTCTTAAGTCTCTCTTGATTGACACATTGCTTAAAATGCTTAATCACTCTGCTTATCTTGCGTTTGTCCAAATTCAAAATCGTGGACCCTTTATATGTGGGTTGTTCTCTTTTAAAAAAAATACTATAGTGATTATGGGATAAATGGTACAAAATTTTTCATTTTGATTACTTTTGAGGAGCATTTTTATGCGGTGTGACCAAATGATCTAAAATGGTTGGATTTTTATTGCTTAGGGGTTCCTTCTGTCATCTTTCTTAGGGATTGCTAAGGGGTGCTTCTCTGTCAAAAAATAAAAAATAAACAAGGGACTTGCGAGACGCCATTGGTAACTAACAAATGAGAGTTGAGTGTTCTTAAATACAAAGGCTTGATGCCTAAATATTATCTCCTCATCTCTAATGCAAAAGTGAAACAAATGCATAAACCTATTTTCCCTTTTGTTTTCTCCTCAATGCCCATTCTTGAGAGAAGTTGACCATGGTAAAAGTTCTCAAAGTTACCTAATCTTCAAAGCATTGAAGCACCTTGGATCATACCCCAAAAGTCTATATTTTGTTTTTTTTACCCTGAGCACACCTATGCCACCAGTAGGGGATGGTTCACACTCCTCAAAATGTTTAAGTCACGTTTTGTTCACCTCCTTATCCTACCTTTCATAATAATATTTGTTAGTATTGAGCATTCCCTACTTGCTTGGGTACATGGTTTTGCTTGAGGACAAGCAAAAAGGTAAGTGTGGGGGTGTGATAAGTGTCCAAATGAGAATGATTTAAAGGTGTATTTCATATGTTATATTAGCACTTTTCTTGCTCATTTCTCCACTTTAGTTAGTTTTCCTCTAGTTTTATGTTTTATTGGTTATCTTACAGTTTTTTTTGGCTAAACATGAGGAAAACCAAGCTAGGAGCAAAGTAGACGAAGAGACGAACGCGTAGGCGTAAACAGGAAAAACGGAGTTCGGATGAAGATTTTAGATGCAAAATTAGAAGTGTCCGAATTTGTCCGAAGGTGTCCAAACTTGTAAGTTCAGACACAAGTTCGGACGCGGCGATCAGGACAGCTCCAGAAAAAAGCACCGCGACGGAAAAAACGGGGATAAACTTAGCAAACCGACCAAATGACTTTCCCAGCTCAATTTTGCACCGTTTCTTCTCATTTTTCTTCCACAAAATCACCTACCAACCTACCACCACCTACCCTTTTTATTTTTCTCATTCACACACACCTACCCCACCCAATTCTACTCTATAAAACCCACGACCATTCTACTACAATTTCCATAATCTGATCACAATTCCATTCACCATCCTTCATTTCTCCACCCACGAACCACTTCTTCATTTTATTTTTATTTTCCATTCCACCACACCACCAGCATTAATAAAAATAGAAGAGAAGCAGGAGCAGGAGCGAGTAACAAGCCCGTCTCCTCCAGCAGTCTTCAAATAATGGCTAATTCTATCTCTGTTTTCTTTTTATTTCTGTTAATGTCTGAGTAAATTTTATTTGTATCCTAGGATGGGGTTTGACCCTAATATTGCTTAACTAAATATTTATTACCTGTCTCATTTATAATATTTGTTTTTATTCCTTTCAATAAATATTGTTAAATGCTTTACGCGACAAACTACTGCATTTTTATGGTAACGCCTATCAACATATAGTTTTGAGATAGACATTAGTACCACGAAGGAATAAACCTTGGTCTTTACACTCCGGGTTGAGTAGGAAAATACTGAGGCTATTATTAAGAGTTTGTAACTTACCCTTATTAACTCTAATCGGCAATAAATAATTGAGACATGGTTATAAATTTGTTTAAGTAATTTAGGCAATTCCCACACTACCCTAGGATACTTTTTCCATCCATATCATTTAAATCACCTTATTTTACTGTATTTATTATTTTTGCACTAATCCCAAACAATCAAGCTTGCATCTGGCTAAACCCCATATTTGCAGTTTTTATTAAATACCGAGACTCGGATAATTGAACCAATTTCCCTGTGGATACGACACTTGTTGTACTACATCGACTAGGTGCACTTGCCTTATCTTTGCCCAAAAGTATGTATATTTTTACTATATAGTTTTGGCCAACAAGTTTATGGCACCGTTGCCAGGGAAATCGATTCCATCAATTTCCCTAGTTTTCGGTACTTTTATTTTTGTCTAATTTAGTTTTTCACCTATTTAAATATTTCTGCTTTTATTTATCTATTTACTGTTAATTTCATAAATTTAAACAAATCAAATATCCTCTGTGCATGCCAAACACTCGAACCCGAGGTTCTCCACCTATAAGTCCGAGACCCGAACCCGAGCGCACTCTACTACAAGCACGAAGAAATCAGAGAAATCAAGACATGGCCGATAATCAAGTCATAGATGAGATGGATCACGAAAATCAACAACAACGCTCCCTCTCTGATTATCAACAACCAGACACTGAAGGACGAGCTTCAGCCATAATTCTACCAGAATTGACACCAACACAAGCGACACAATGGGTTTTCAAGACCCACTTCATCACAGCAGTCCGTGATTTGGGAAAATTCAGTGGTGCAAACCCAGATGATGCTCCCAATCACCTAAGCTCGTTCCTCGACTTCTTCAATTCATTTGGAAAAATGGGTACCATCAATGAAAGAATTAGATTACAACTGTTTCCTCATTCATTCTCCGAAACAACATCAAAATGGTATAGAACCCTCCCTTCAAGATCAATCCAAACATGGGCACAAATGGCCAAGAAATTTCTTGCCAAATATTACCCCACAAGCAGAACAAGACAACTCATCGGAGAGATCAACACCTTCACTCAAGAACCAGGGGAGACCTTGTGTGATGCGTGGGAAAGATTCAAAGAGATGTTGATGAACTGCTCCCACCATGGGTTAGATGACCATTCCCTATGCCTATCTTTCTTCAACGGGTTGGATGACTCCAACAGACTCTTGGTAAACTCTTCAGCTGGAGGTAGTTTTATGACTAAGTCCCCTCAAGAATCAATGAAACTTCTTGAGGTCATGACTAGCAACACAAGACAATGGTCAAGGAACAAGAGAAGAGTTCCGAGAGCAGCAGGTCTACTTCACGTAGAACCCACCGATCATCTCTCAGCACAACTGTCCTCTCTCACAAAAATGGTCGAAAAGATCGCTATGGCTCAAAAAGAAACCACCAAATCAATAGCATCTTCATCTTCCGCTTCAGAAGGGTGTGCTATCTGCGCAGGTCCTCACGATACCCATCTGTGTGAAATAAGAAACAACATCCAGCAACAAGAAGACATCAATTACATTGGTAACCACCCCAATTACAACTACAACAACAACAACAACACAACAACAACAACAACACAACAACGCCCCGTGGAGAAATCATCCAAATTTCTCATGGAGAAACAATGATCAAACCCAAGGAGGAGGTAATACTTCCAACTCAACACAAGGCTATAGACCCCAACCAAATGCAAATATGGGTTATAGAGCACAAGGTGCCCCTCCAGATTTTCACCAACAACAACCGTTCTCATCCCCCGTTGATCCAAACGTGGAACTCAAAGAGATGATGAAGGGATTCATGTCTATGACTCAAAGCCAGCTCTATGCGCAAGAAGATTTCAACCAAAAAATCGAAGGTCAATTCAATCAGATCGCAGAACAACTTGCTCGAAGATCGCCAGGGACTTTCCCAAGCCAACCGGAGCCAAATCCAAAAGAGAAAGCCAAATGCATCTCTGTGAAGGAACACAAGGAAGAAAAGATGGAGGTGGCCAAAACAGTTGAGGTTCCAGAACTTCACTCTTCCCTTCAAGAGTGGGTAATAGCAATTGAAACATCCAAAGGGAATATAGCCAAACTGGAAACCTCCGCTACCATCTATAAAAATCGCATTCAGTCCGAGAAGACCTATCTTAAGGAGTTGGTGGCCAGCTATGAAAATGAAAAGCTCGATCTAGAAGATGAAGAGGTTAAGGCGATAACCTTAAGAAGTGGTAGAAAAACCAATGAGATCCACATCCCACAAAGGTCAGAAGAATCCGAAGAGGATAATGAAGAAAGAGTTGAGGTTCCAGTAGAAATGACATCTCCCAGCATTCTCACTATTCCACCAGCTCCAAAACCGCCTCCACAAGAACCGCCTCTACCATTTCCCTACCGACTCCAAAAGCAGAAATTGGATACTGAATATGGGAAGTTTCTGGCAGTGCTAAAGCAATTAAATGTCAATATAACATTTGTAGACCTCATTTTAAAATGCCAAACTACTAAAAATTTCTCAAGCACCATATCTCCAATAAAACAAAATTGGTCGAAGTCGGTACTGTCTCATTCAATGAAGCTTTCTCAGCTATTCTGAAACAACCATTACCTTCGAAATGCAATGATCCAGGCAGCTTCACCATTCCAGTCACATTTGGTAGCACCTCCTTTCCATACTCCCTATGCGATCTGGGTGCCTCCATAAATTTGATGCCCCTCTCCACTTTCAAAAAGTTGGGAATTGGAAAATGAAGAAGACCGAGATGACCCTTCAACTGGCGGATGGTTCGGTAGCTTATCCATGCGGAGTGGTGGAAGATGTTATCATTAAAGTGGAACACTTATACTTCCCATGTGATTTCGTCATTTTGGACATCGAAGAGAACTCCACTACACCTCTCATCCTTGGACGACCTTTCCTTGCCACAGTCGATGTGCACATTTGGGTGGCCCGGGGGACAATCACCCTTCAAGCTTATAATGAAAACCTGAAGTTTGCAACAGGAAGGTCTCCAGACAACAAATCCAAGGATCTCAAGCTTGTGAGGGACACACAATCACCATCTTCCCCACTTCTCTTTGTCACCCTTCCCGACGGAATGTACATTACAGAGGCACCACCACCAATCCCTGATGAAAAGCGGGACAAGAAAAGTAAACATGCATCCAGGTGGACACTCAAAAATGCCTTCGAGTCATGCTTTGGATCTCCTCCTCATAACCACCCTCAGGTTTGATCTAACCCCTACTACGGTCTAGCCATAGACCTTAAAAAGAAGGGCAGCTTTTTCGGGAGGCAACCCGAATTTCTATCATTATTTTGCTTTCTATTACAGTCTATTTCCCTATATTTCAATATTTTTATATATATTTTTTTTAAAATGGCTCATTTATTTCACTGTTAGCCCCGGTATTGGTTTGGCTGCCTTTAGTATCTTATGCAGGTGCAACTTCGTGTCCACACCACTGCCGAGCTCCGCTACTTTGAGGTTAAACATCGAGTATGGGGGAAGTTCTCCCACTATCTATCATTTTCCAGTACTTCTATTTTATTCATTTTTCACATTATTTGTTTATTTTCCTTTAAAAAAAATAGTTTGGTGAGTTTTTGTTTCACTTGAGTTCTTCTGGCTGTATAGAATATTCTTTCCAGGAACATATTACATCATTCTACAGCTGAACTCAAGTGTGGGGGAGCTCTGCTTAACACTCTGCGAACTCTGGGGAGTACACTCTCTTTGCTTTGCACTTCAAATTTTTACATACTCCCTATTGCTTTGCATTGTGTGAGGTACTCTGGTAGATTGCATGCCCTCGTTAATTTAATTCTTCCTACGTAATGAGGACATTGCTCCAGTCTAAGTGTGGGGGAGGACTCACTTCTCTGTCGCTCGTCTTAAGTCTCTCTTGATTGACACATTGCTTAAAATGCTTAATCACTCTGCTTATCTTGCGTTTGTCCAAAGTCAAATTCGTGGACCCTTTGTATGTGGGTTGTTCTCTTTAAAAACAAATACTATTGTGATTATGGGATAAATGGTACAAATTTTTTCATTTTGATTACTTTTGAGGAGCATTTTTATGCGGTGTGACCAAATGATCTGAAATGGTTGGATTTTTATTGCTCAGGGGTTCCTTCTGTCATCTTTCTTAGGGATTGCTAAGGCGTGCTTCTCTGTCAAAAAATAAAAAATAAACAAGGGACTTGCGAGACGCCATTGGTAACTAACAAATGAGAGTTGAGTGTTCTTAAATACAAAGGCTTGATGCCTAAATATTATCTCCTCATCTCTAATGCAAAAGTGAAACAAATGCATAAACCTATTTTTCCTTTTGTTTTCTCCTCAATGCCCATTCTTGAGAGAAGTTGGCCATGGTAAAAGTTCTCAAAGTTACCTAATCTTCAAAGCATTGAAGCACCTTGGATCATACCCCAAAAGTCTATATTTTGTTTTTTTACCTTGAGCACACCTATGCCACCAGTAGGGGATGGTTCACACTCCTCAAAAAGTTTAAGTCACGTTTTGTTCACCTCCTTATCCTACCTTTCATAATAATATTTGTTAGTATTGAGCATTCCCTACTTGCTTGGGTACATGGTTTTGCTTGAGGACAAGCAAAAAGGTAAGTGTGGGGGTGTGATAAGTGTCCAAATGAGCATGATTTAAAGGTGTATTTCATATGTTATATTAGCACTTTTCTTTCTCATTTCTCCACTTTAGTTGGTTTTCCTCTAGTTTTATGTTTTATTGGTTATCTTACAGATTTTTTTGGCTAAACATGAGGAAAACCAAGCTAGGAGCAAAGTAGACGAAGATACGAACGTGTAGGCGCAAACAGATCGAAAAACGGAGTTCAGACGAAGATTTTAGATGCAAAATAAGAAGTATCAGAATTTGTCCGAAGGTGTCCGAACTTGTATTAAGAGTTCATTTTTCCCAGCTCATTTTTGCACCGCGACGGAAAAAACGGGGATAAACTTATCAAACCGACCAAATGACTTTCCCAGCTCATTTTTGCACCGTTTCTGCTCATTTTTCTTCCACAAATCACCTACCAACCTACCACCACCTACCCTTTTTATTTTTCTCATTCACACACACCTAGCCCACCCAATTCTACTCTATAAAACCCACGACCATTCTACTACAATTTCCATAATCTGATCACAATTCCATTCACCATTCTTCATTTCTCCACCCACGTACCACTTCTTCATTTTATTTTTATTTTCCATTCCACCACACCACCAGCGTTAATAAAAATAGAAGAGAAGCAGGACCAGGAGAAGGAGCGAGTAACATGCCCGTCTCCTCCAGCAGTCTCCAAATAATGGCTAATTCTATCTCTACTTTCTTTTTATTTCTGTTAATGTCTGAGTAAATTTTATTTGTATCCTAGGATGGGGTTTGACCCTAATATTGCTTAAATAAATATTTATTACCTGTCTCATTTATAATATTTGTTTTTATTCCTTTCAATAAATATTGTTAAATGCTTTACGCGACAAACTACTGCATTTTTATGGTAACGTCTATCAACATATAGTTTTGAGATAGACATTAGTACCACGAAGGAATAAACCTTGGTCTTTACACTCCGGGTTGAGTAGGAAAATACTGAAAATACTGAGGCTATTATTAAGAGTTCGTAACTTACCCTTATTAACTCTAATAGACAATAAATAATTGAGACATGGTTATAAATTCGTTTAAGTAATTTAGGTAATTCCCCCACTATCCTAGGATACTTTTTCCATCCATATCATTTAAATCACCTTATTTTTGCTGTATTTATTATTTCTGCACTAATCCCAAACAATCAAGCTTGCCTCCAGCTAAACCCCCTATTTGCTGCTTTTATTAAATACCGAGACTAGGATAATTGAACCAATTTCCCTGTGGATACGACACTTGTTGTACTACATCGACTAGGTGCACTTGCCTTATCTTTGCCCATAAGTATGTATATTTTTACTATATATTTTTGGCCAGCAGTGGATATGTTCTTTTATTGATTCTCATGCTGAGTTCTACCCACCTGATGTCTTTGATCACTCACCTGCCCTTGTGATGTTGGATAATGAAGTGGATAGAAGGCCTAACATATTCAGATTAAGAAATATATGGATTTTTGATAATGGGTTTAATGCGATCATTTGAAGCTGTTGGCAGCTGAAGTCAGGGATGCCCTATGTTTAGAGTTATCCAACGAATGAAATCTGTCAAGAATAAACTTAAATGTCTGAATAAAACTAAGTTCAGTCATCTAAGGGAGAAGGTTGATTTAAGTAGACAGTGTGCAGGAAAATCTTCAAGGTAATCCGTTTGACAGGGAGCTGACTGGGAAAAAGAACAATTTGATTCAAGAATATAATCAGAACATTTGCCTGCTGTATTCTCAGATTGCACAGCAAGCTAAATGTGTCTGGGTACAACTTGGAGATGAATCAAGTGCCTATTTTCATAGAATCTTGAATGCTAAAAGACACTCTTCTAGGGTTCAGGTGATGATAAATGATAAGGGGCAGAAGCTAACAAAGGTGGCTGATATTGCAGAACATATCGTTGAGTTTTTCAAGAAACTATTGGGGGAGAAGATGCAAAATAGAATAGCCTGTAACACAGAAATTTTCTTGAGAGGTAAGAATGTCACTGAAGAGGCAAACAGCAAGCTCATCTGCCCTGTTCAAGACAAAGAAATCTGGGATGCTCTAAGCTCTATCAAGAATATAAAGGCTCCTGGCCTAGATGTATTTAATTCTCTATTCTTCAAAACAAGCTGGCATATCACTGGAAATGATGTCAAGAAGGCAGTGAAGGATTTCTTCAAAAAGGGTAAGATTTGAAACAAATTAACTCTACCCTGATTTCCCTTGTGCCTAAAGTTGCTAATCCAACTATGGTTAAAGATTTTAGACCTATAGCTTGCTGTAATGTACTTTATAAGTTGATCTCGAAGATCATTACTGCTAGGCTTAAAGAGGTCTTACCAGATATTGTTAATGATTGTCAAGGAGCATTTGTGTCAGGTTGAAACACCCCTAAATAGTTAAGTACAAAAAAAACATAAGATTATCCGGGAGTAATTATCCGGGTATAACGCGTTATATAATTTGAACATGTGATAATACACGAGCAATTAAATTTAGTACGTGCGTATACATGCCCGAAAACATGACAACGTTACATGTTAATACGGTCACGTACTTATATATGTACGTATATGGAATTGTTACAACGTCGTATGTAATAGATAATAACGTCGCATAGTTATGTATAACCAAAACACGTCAAAATAAAGGGGCATATATATATATATATAACGTAACAAAAATTAAGTGGTCGCGTATCTAGCTAATAATGCGATATATTATATGGTCTTACATATATAATTAAGCATATATGGCTTATACAAAAAATGGGGGAATGCGCTCCCGCTAAGGTTCGAACCCCGTATCTCTCGCATACCCCATGAACGTCTTAACCTGTTGAGCTATGCTCGAATTCGGTAACTAGAACCAACAAATTAAAACTAGTATCCAATCAACTAAGCTAACTACAAAAAAAAAGAGAATCAAATGTATCCCTGTAGCAGTGCCGGTTAAATCCTTCTTCTTCCTCGTTTCAGAACCGATCGAAACAAAAAGGAAACAGAAACTAGAATATTCAAGCTCAGTCGACAGAAGTGTTTTGTTTATTCAAATGCCCATGATTCCTCTTGTAACTTGGGACCATTATTCTCCTTGCTCACGTAATGGCCCTCATCCTCTCTACCGATTTTCTGCATTATCGGGAATCAAGAAGGCAATTACCACAGACCACCACATGTCCTTGTTCTGTCTAACTACCTGAAACACAAACTGAGACCCTCATACCCACAAAACGATCTCCTGTGCCGGTTGTTCATCTTCCACATACATGGTCAAGGAGGCATTCACATGGGAGACAACAATCACTATCTGGTCTCACCTTGATTTCAAAAAAAAAAAATAGTGCAAATGGCAGAAGGTGTGCATCAGAGTTGTGTCTACTCAAACCCCCACGCATCAGAGGGCATACCTTTTCAAACTTCCACCAAAATGCTTCATTGGAACTCTATCCCACTATCAACCTTCCCATGCCTCTGATGTAATTAAAATCTCTGTTACAGTCTTCCTCACTTACATTCACATGCCACGACAACCACCTACCTAGAGACTTTCTTTTTCCTGTGACCTTGCTTACGCGTGCAGGTAAGCCAAATGATCAAAACTGTTCCTCTAGTTTTCTTGCCTGACCTCCTCCTTCCCTGATCCAAAACGTAACTTATGCCGTAAAGCCAAACTCTTTACAAGCTGCTGCGTCTTCATTCAAACAAAAAATATACTGATTAAGGACCAACACTCTGGTTCAAACATCCGCATCAGGTAAACACCATCTTCCTGTTTGGTCTTTCTACCTTTCTGGTGAATGACAGTAGAAACCTTCTTAACCCATTTCTTTCTGGTTCCTGTTATGCATCAACCACACATGCAGCCTTCTAAGCCTTATCAGGACTAAGCTGGAGTGCAACTGCTTAATACCTCACCTGAAGCAGTAACCAGAAGGTAAAAGCTTGCAAGAAAATTTCAGTTTTTGCACCAACCTTTACCTATGTCGTGACTGTTGTGCCAAGAATAACACTTGAGAAACCCTTTCAGTGGAGTCGTGAGGGCAAGAGCCGGAGAGTTTACATTGTGCCAAGGAACTATCAGGCGAAACCAACTCCAAAACAAAGAAATAACCCAAGGTACTAAGCTACATAAGCATTCTGTACAGATTTTAAAAACTGGTTATGTTTCTGTGCAACTTAACTCCAGAGGAGTTATAAGAGTCTTACTAGTTTAATGATAAACCTAACACTTGCCAACACCCTTAATTAAGTGGTAAATAATCTGGTGAAGTTTGGGAAGATAAGTCAATACATTAAAATAAAAGTTAGGAGTAGCAGAGTGCAGAAGTTGTTTCAGTTTCTGAAATTTTCGTTTCTCTGTATACTAACTTTTCAAAAGTGACCTAAAATTTGTATTGGCTTAATGACTGATTTAAAGGCTTGCTAAACCGTGAGGCCAAGAGTAAACCAACTGGGAGGCTAGAGGAGGAAACAGTGAGCAACTTAAAAAAAAAAGATAGAGTGAAGTAAAGCCATCAGCTTGATGTTTCAGTTTTTGTCCAGTTTTCAGTTACAGTTCTGTATGAGGAGTTTGAGAAACGTTGTTCCTTGTTGCTTGGTGTTGGGCTGGGGTTAAAACTTTATCAAAACAACTCAACTAAGGAGCTAAAACAGTTGGGAGAAGTTGAAAGTAAGATTAAAGAACAAGAAGAGAAGATATCAGTTTTGTACTGTCAGTTTTACATTTTTCCTCTTCTGAAACTTAAGTTTTGTATGACCCTGCTACAGAGAGTTATAAGAGTTGTAATGGGTTGTTCAAGAGCTTAAAACTATATTAAAACATAACCTTGTAGTGCTTGGGAGATTGCTGCAAACGATTTATTTGATGTATTAAAAGCCTAGAAATAATCCTAGAATTCAATAATTCAAAAGATCGTCAGGTTGCAAAAATCCCGGTCGAAATAGTATAGTAATTAAAGAAGCGACCGGGGTGTCAATCCACGGGACTCGATAAGTAAGTCTAGCCTTAGGTAATGGTTAACTCAAAAATGGGGTTTTGTTTTGGTTTTGGGTTACAAATAAATAACAAGAAAGTAAATAGCAGATAAATTAAAGTGATAGTCTTGGGAGTGTGAACGGTACTCTAGGTTCAGGGAGTTGTTTCACTAGCTAGGTTCTGCATATTCTACTGCTTAAGTGGAGACTTGGATCGGCTTGTAATTCTCAATTATCTATTATGTATTAAGTCTTTAATTCCAGATAGCTCATCTAGTCAGGGCATGTAGTTCTAGTCTAGACCTAGCAAGTATATCTAGACGGCTTTAATGCACAGAATTACTAGTCTGGTTTAATCCGGACTAAAGCTCCTAGTGAATAGTGTAATCTATCCGATTGCAATTATCACAGGTAACAGGTTAATAGGACCATCAATGCTAATCACCTATCTGATCATAACATGATTCGAGGGCTTATAATAACTTAGCAACGTTTATTAAAAGCACTTAAAAGCATTAACCTGAACAATCCAAATTGTCTCAAATAAGCAGTAACATAATGCAGAGTTTAGCTAATTACAACATCCCTTCCCCTAGAGTATATCCTCTTAGCTAGACATAACGATTAAAATCATAAATGAGAGAGAGTTAGAAGAAATCATCTGTTACGAAGATCTTCTTGCTCGCTCCGTCCTTTGTCCTTGCGCCGTGCTAGCTTGAAGGTTGATCTCGGTGATAATGGAGTGAACTGGGTGAAATGGGGCGAAAATGGAAGTTTTGGTGAATTTTGTGAGTTGTCCGGATCAACAGGGTCGGACGCGATCCGAACGTGAGTGAAGATGAGCGTGTCCGGCTATGTCCAGGCGGACGCAATCCGGACAAGGGTGTAATGTGCGTGTCCGGATCCGGACAAGGGTCGGACACGGCTAAAAACTGGTGAATGGATGCGGAGTGTGTGTGTGGTGAAAGCGAATGTTTACGGAGGAATTTTGTGAATGAGTATGGATTATGTGAGTGAACGGTGCAGTTTTACGGAGGGGATTTGATGAATGGAGATGGAGTGTGTTGTGAGTGAGAGGGTTACAGAGAGGGAGAGATGAGGATTAGACTCTGAAGTCTGGGACGAATTGAAATGAAGGCAGGAGATGGTTTATATAGGGTTAGAAAGGAAAACACAGATTAGTGGAAGTTTGGTAAAGGGTAGCTTGATTGACGCATTGATTGAGGATGGAGCGTAGTTAATAAATGCGCCGCTCGCTTGTCTTGTTAATGCGCCGTCTGATAATTAGCCAAAAGGCTAATTATCAGTGCGTGCATTTTTATTTTTCAATTCTGTGTGACGTCCGAATCGTGTCCGGATCCGGACGTGACACAGAGTTTTAGATCTGAAACGTGAACTCTGGATCTGGAATTTTAGTCATGTCCGGCTTGCGTCCGGCTAAACAGATCTGGACAAGACCAATTTTTGTCTCTTCTCCTGATTTGTTCCCCGTTTGTTGTGTTGTAATCCTGATGATGTCTTTATTTCCTGGGTTTTTCCTGCATTTAACATATATAACACATCAGTTCTTATCAAAACATCAATCTTAGGAAAAACACATAATAAGTGGGAAACATTGCCTGAATCGTTACAAATTATAAGGTATTTAAACCCTAAAAAGCCTATATGTTTCACACTTATCAACTTCCTCACACTTAAGCTTTTGCTTGTCCTCAAGCAAAATAGGAATAATAATATCTCTAAAACCTTCAAATAATCTCACATTTTAAACAAGTGTAGGGTGAAATCAAACAAAGTGATAAATGAAAGAATAATCTTGCTCTCTGAGGTAGGTTTTCACAAACAGTGAAGCATGAACAATTTTGTAAAAGCTTAGAGAAACTAGATTGTAGAAAACAAGTTAAGTTAGCTTGGGACTTTCCACCATTTTCATTTCTCTAACCTTTGGATGACAAGGGGTGTGAAGTAATGCCTTATTCCGCAATACCTTTCAACACCACGTACTCGTGATCAAAAACAAAAATTAAACTGCAATGAATTTTTCTTTCACATGCAAAAACATTCTTCTTCCAAGAATTATATACAAAACAAACGAAATATTGTGAATTGCAGAGTTATTCCGTAACCCAGACTTTTCTCTCTATCCTTGTAACGGTGTTGGGCCAACTATCCCAGATCACGAGACCTTAGGTAGATAGGTGATAAGGCACCCTTAAGACTTAATAACCGGATAGATGAGGTCTGCTATTGTTAGGAAAAAAAATTTTGATCAGTGGAGTACCTTGCCTTACCCTTTTCATTCCAAACATTCACTTCATTTCCAAAATCCCAAGCTAAAATTATCTGGTTTCCACAATTAGCCAATCTACCAGATTTTTAGTGAAAAGAGAGTATTTTTAAATAAAACTATTTTTATACAAACCTCATCAAGCAAAAAGATTCCTACGGTTTTTCACTTTGGTTTAACATCACTCGGTGCACAGGTATTAGAGAAGCAAAAAGCAAGTGTGGCATTAAAGAACAATTAGCATGTTTTCAGGGAAAGGTCTCTCCTTCCTCACACTTAAGATGAGCAATGTCCTCATTGGTCAAAGAATAAAAACAGAGAAAAGAGCTTTCAAAACATGCTATACTCGTAATAGATGCATATGCCATAATTAACCCTCAACGCAACAAATGTGGAACATCAAATAAGTGAAACTATGAACTGAGACTCCCCTGGTGTTATGGATTGAGGAAGATGTTCTTCCTCACACTTGAAGTTTGGCAGGGGTCGAGAGATTCCTTATGAGTCACAGACAGTATACGTTGTGTGCAGATTAATAGTTGCTAAATTTTCACTGGCAAGTACAACCACAGAATAAAGTGCATTAACTCGAACTACAGAGAATATTTGAATCGAATGAGTCATAATTAGAGAAAGAATACTCCCCATAGTTTAAGCTTAGCAGACATTCGCAAGTGGTGTGGTTCCCTTTTCTGTACTTATAGCCATTTGTTTTGCAGTAGAGGTGACATGTAAAGTAATCATTTTAGAACGCTGCACTGCTCAGAGAAACAAGAAATTTAGCAATTTAGAATTTAAAACACTACTGAATATATCTAATACCACTTCACCTGCAGTCCCATGTTTCCGTTAGTCTTAACAAACAAAAGTAAAATTAGTCAAAGAAAAAGAAAAGAAAAATACAGAAAAACAAACAAAATAAAAGAAAGCAGTAAAGATGGCGGTCACTGAGGTGGTGGTGGTGGTGGAGGTGGCTGTCTCGCTCCCAGCTGGGCAATGAGCATCTGCATGAGCTGGGTGTTCTGGGCCTGCTGAGTGGATGCCTCTGCCATGAACCTAGCAGCCTCTCGGTGTAAACCATCACTGCGCTCTAAGCGCTCAGCGATGGAGGTCTGCTCTGCCTGGAGGTGGCCCTGTGTCTGGCGGATCTCATCGATATGTCCCTCAATGCGCACCTGGCGCTGCTGGACCTCCCCTACCTGCTGCTGTACAGAACCAAACTGCTGCTCCATACCCCCGAATCTCTGCTCCATCCTCTGCTGCTGCTGGAGAATGGAGTCCATCAGAGTCTGCATCGCAGGTGGGATGCTCATCACTGGGGCCGTGGGGGGTGCCATGGTAGCAGTGGCCGGTGTGGAGCTGGAGCTCGCAGATGTACCCGTAGATCCTAAGCCCGAGCTACCCTTCACCCAGCTGCCATCATCTAGGTGTAAGAAGCCTCATCTCCTGAAGGTCGTAAGGGAGATGGGTGTCTCACCCTCCCTCACACGCATGTCAGTAAAGATCTCCTCGGGGAGGGCAGAGGCAAGAAGATGCTGGATGAAGATAGGAAAGATAGGTGTGATCTTCTTCTTCTTCGTCCACAGATATGTCACCACCTTATGCAGCTGTCTAAACATGACGTAGGGTAGCGAGATCTGCTGGGCTGCTGGATGTGGTGAGGCTATGAGGTAGTCTAAGAGGACACAATCCTCGTCAGAAGCATCATTCCCAGCCTGAGGCCGGATCTGATGACTGAGGATCTCTGCTAGGGTCCTCTGCTGAAGGGAAGGAAGAATGGCATACGGGAGTACAGTCTTATGCTCCTCACCCCGTCGGCGAGTAGTACTCCCGACCTCGCTTAACCACCTAGTCTTACTCTCCCTAAGTGAATCCTTTGAAAAATCTCTATGTGCGTCCGGGTTATCCGGGAGAAGTAAAATCTCAGAAAAAGACTCAGGGGTTACCTCTACCTCGAACTGGCGTATGTATGAAGTAATGCTGTGTGTCGTGTCGGACGCCACAGCATTGGCGTAGAACTCACGTACCAGCTCTGGAGAGAACACGCCCACGCCCATGCGTAATATGCTGGCAGCCCCGAGACCCTCGAATATAGCGGTAAGCCCGGCCTCAGCTGCTGCATCGTTGGTGATACGCCTCTCGATGACGAAGGCTCCACCCTTCTCGTACCAAGCCCTGGTGGCAGCTGATCTGAAACCATCCTCTCGTAGTGGTGCCTGGGCCGGCTCTGACCGATCGTCAGGGCGTGGGTTCCTCGAAGAGGACCCTGTGCGTGAACCACCTCTAGTGCGAGCCATCTATCAGACAAAACACAAGCAGTAAGTAAACAGAAGTAACAGCCACACCAAAACCCGAAACCAATCGAGCAGCATGTTCTATTTGAACATATCCTTTCACACAGTTTATTTACAGAACAAGGCATTAAAATAGCCAAACATTGCACACTATAACATTAAACAGGACAACAATCACCTAGGAACAATTGCAGCAAAATTCAAAATTTTTACACATGTCCGGGTCCACGTCCGACCCTACTTAGCCGGACGCAGATCCGGACGCAGTATGAAATCCCTAAAATCGCGCCGCGAACACACACAGTCGAAGTTCACTAAAATTCAACCTAAAATCGCACAGATTTCTCAAAATGCCCCAGTGGTTTTGCGTTTTAACATAAATCGGCATCAAGAACTTACAATACTTCCTAATCTATTCGAATTTGACAGGAATTCACTGGAAGTTGCTCAAAATTTTGAAAAACCTGTTCGATTAGGGTATTGGAATTCGACAGTTGGGGAGTAGAGGCAAGGCGGCAGCGGTGAGAATGCGGCGCGGTCCCCTGGTGTCTGCCGGCGGTAGTGGGCGGTGCTGGTGTGGTGGTGTCTGTGAGGGCGGTGGTAATGGAGAAGGGAATGGGTGGGTTGTTTTTCTGGTTTTTTTTAGCGCTGGGTTTGTACGCGTCGGGACGAAGGAAGAGGGAGACCGAGATAGAAGAAAAGAGAAAGAAGGAAAAGAAAAGAAAACTAAAAAAACGGCGTGTGTTTTAGTCGTGTCCGGGTGGAGTCCGGATCCGGACGGGTAGGGTTTTCTTGTGACCGGATTTGTGTCCGGCTATGTTAAGCCGGACACGTTAAAACGCTTTTTTTTATATTAAAATTAAATAAAAACCACTAGTCTAAAACACCTTATTCAAATAAATTAAACACTAACACAAGGAGTCAAATTAAAACAAAACACACGAAATGTAGAAATTAAATAGCAAGAGTGTTAAGGACTCCCTGATTCGTGGTGAACATTGCCATGATTCTTCCTCACACTTGAGTTCAGTTTAGCATTAGAGTGAATTACCTGAAAGATTACATCTGCAAAACCAGAAGAACTCAAGTGGAACCAGGTAAAACCATTAGTATAAAATAAGAGCCATGGCTCTTTCAATTTGCACAATAGTGATTAACACTCCTCTAAATAAGAACAAAAGAGGAAATTAACTGAGCCAAGGAAGAAAAGATACAAACCGGTGGGTTGCCTCCCACCAAGCTGCCCGGAGTTAAAGTCTCTGGCTAGACTTTACAGAGAGGGTCAAGGAGGGCCGCCATAGCAGCTAGCAATAGTTTTCTTCAGTCTGAAATACCATTGCTGGCGCGGCTTCTTGGATGCTTTGGGAGGTGGTGCTGCAATACAGATAGCAGAGATAGAATTTATGGAATTGGAGCTTTCAATCAAGGATATACCTGGTGCAGGCGGCTGAGAAAAGGTATCGCCTAGGTACTTCTTCAATCGAGCACCATTTACTTTGAATACTTCTCCTGTCTTATTCTCTAGCTCAAGCACCATAAGTAGTGATCCCCACAACTTTGAATGGACCTGCCCAATGCGATTTCAACTTACCAGGAAAGAGGCGCAGCCTGGAATTATAGAGCAACACTAGATCCCCTACTTTGAATTCTCTCTTATGAATCATCTGATCATGGATTCTCTTTGTGCGCTCCTTATAAATTCTGGAACTGTCATAGGCTTGCTCTCTGAGTTCCTCGAGTTCAGATAGTTGAAATTTCTTTTCTCTCCAGCAGTGTGCATATCAAAATTCAGGGCTTTCAATGCCCAGTAAGCTTTGTGCTCTAATTCGACTGGAAGATGGCAAGCTTTTCCATACACAAGTTTAAAAGGAGACATACCTATAGGAGTCTTGAAAGCAGTCCGTATGCCCACAAAGCATCATCTAGTTTAATGACCAATCCTTCCTTGATGCATTTACAGTCTTCTGTAGGATCCATTTCAGCTCACGATTAGTCACTTCTGCCAGACCATTAGTTTGGGGTGGTAAGGTAATGCTACCTTGTGGGTCACCCCATACTTACTCATTAGGGAGTCGAATGCTCGGTTGCAGAAGTGGGAGCCACTCACTGATAATTGCCCTGGGCACCCCGAATCTGGTGAATATGTGTTTCTTCAGGAATTTCACCACTGTCTTGAATCAGCATTGTGGCATGGAATAGCTTCTACCCACTTTGAGACATAATCTACAGCTACCAGGATGTATTGATTTCCATGAGATGAGGGAAAAGGGCCTGTGAAATCTATGCCCCAAACATCAAAAAGTTCTACCTCAAGAATACCTTTATGAGGCATCTCATGCTTTCTTGAAATGTTTCCCATCCTCTGACAGGGGTCACAATGGGAACAAAATGGTGACATCTTTATGTAGAGTAGGCCAAAAACCCACTCCAATATCTTTGCAGCTGTTCTTGTATAACCATGATGGCCACTTGCCTCTTTAGCATGGCAGAATTCGATTACACTCTGGATCTCCTTATCTGGAAGACATCGCCTCATCAAGCCATCAGCACAGATCCTAAACAGATATGGATCCTCCCAGATATAATGGCGGGTTTCTGACAAGAATTTCTTCCTCTGGTTATAGCTGTAGTCATGAGGAATCAAACCAGTAGCCAGGTAATTGACTAGGTCAGCGTACCATGGTTCATCTACTTTTCCAATTTTGAACACCGTCTCATCAGGGAAGAATTCGTTGATCGGGATTCCATCATCAGGGATATCAAGTCTAGATAGGTGATCAGCAACTCCATTCAGCTTCCCTTTTTTATCCACAACTTCTAGATTAAATTCTTGGAGAAGTAAGATCCACCTCAGAAGTCTTGGTTTCGATTCATTTTTCTGAAAAAGATACTTGAGGGCTGAATGATCTGTGTGGACTATCACCTTGCTTCCAAGCAGATATGGTCGAAACTTGTCCAGAGCAAACACCACAGCTAGCAACTCCTTCTCTGTAGTAGTATAATTTTTCTGTGCATCAATTAAGGTCTTGCTAGCATAAGTGATTACCCTCAGCATCTTATCTTTCTTCTGACATAGTGCGGCGCCAACAGCATAGTCACTCGCATCCGTCATGATCTCAAATGGTTCAGACCAATCCGGTGGGACCACAATTGGTGCTGAACAGAGCTTCTCTTTGATAGTCTGAAATGCTGTCAAGCACTCCTCTGTGAACTGAAATTTGATATCCTTCTGAAGCAGGTCTGACAGGGGTTTAGCAATTTTTGAGAAGTCCTGTAAAAACTCCTGTAAAACCTGCATGACCAAGGAATGATCTCACATCTTTAACTGAATTTGGTGGGGGCAGTTTTCTATTACCTCTACCTTGGCCTTGTCTACCTGGAGGCCTTCTCTTGATACCTTATGCCCAAGCACAATTCCTTCTTGTACCATGAAATGGCACTTCTCCCAATTCAGCACAAGGTTCGTGTCCTCACAACGAGCCAAGATCAGGTCTAATTGCTCCAGACAAACATCGAAGCTTTGTCCATAGACAGAGAAGTCGTCCATGAACACTTCAATACTTTTCTCAATAAATCATTAAAAATGCCATCATACATCTCTGAAATGTGGCTGGAGCATTGCAAGACCAAAGGGCATCCTCCTGTAAGCAAAAGTACCATAAGGGGCAAGTGTAGTCTTCTCCTGATCTTCTGGCGCAATGGGAATCTGGAAATAACCACTATACCCATCAAGGAAGCAGTAGAACTCCTTCCCAGCTAACCGCTCCAACATTTGATCAATAAACGGTAGTGGGAAATGGTCCTTCCTTGTGGCCTCATTCAAGCGCCGGTAATCGATGCACATCCTCCAACCTGTGGTTTGCCTCTGGGGTACCAATTCACCTTTCTCATTTGGCACTGCAACTATCCCCCCTTTCTTTGGAACAACCTGGACTGGAGATACCCACTGGCTGTCAGAAATAGGGTAGATAATACCTGCATCAAGAAGCTTTAGTACCTCGGCCTTGACCACCTCCTTTAGATTTGGATTCAACCTTCTCTGAGGCTGTCTCACTGCCTTGTAATTTTCTTCCATATGAATCCGGTGTGTGCAGAAACCCGGATTAATCCCCTTGATGTCAGCAACTGTCCAACCCATGGCACTTTTATGTTTCTTTAGCACCTCCAGAAGTCTAGATTCCTGCAAAATAGACAAAGATGCAGAGATAATAACAGGCAGGGTGTTACCCTCTGCCAAGAAAACATATTTGAGATGGGAGGGGAGAGATTTAAGTTCCAAGGTAGGAGGCTTCTCTATTGAAGGTATGGGTCTTTGAATGGATCGATCCAACTTTTCCACAGGAGGAGAGGAGGAACGAAAGTATGATTTCCCGTGATTCAGCTGCTGGACGACCGAGGCCATCTCAAAACTGTCTTTGTCATCCTCAATGGATCGACTTATTACCTGCTCTAAAGTATCAGAAAACTTAAACAAAGAATTAAAAGAATCAATACTCCTATAGGTGTAGTCATCATCAAGATCATAAGAATTATCAATTAAATCAGCAGAGAAAACAGCTTGAGAAGAAGTGTTTTTCTGCATCATCTTATTTATATCAAAGCTTAATTCTTCATCATGAAATTTCAAGGTAATCTTCCCCTTGTCAACATCAATAACAGTCTTTGCAGTTCTGAGGAAAGGTCTACCTAGAATCAGAGGTACCTCAACATCTTCATCCATGTCAAGGATCACAAAATCAGCGGGGAAGAAAAACTTACCCACACTAACAACTACATTTTCAACCATACCTCTGGGTGTGATCGATGATCTATCAGCTAACTGGAGTCTGAAATGAATGGGAACGATCTCACCCGCATGAAGCTTTTTGAACATGGTGTATGGCATCAGGTTGATGCTCGCTCCTAGATCGCAGAGACCGTATCCGCAATCCATGTCTCCAATTGAACAGGGGATGATGGGCTGACCAGGATCACCACGCTTTGGAGGCAGCATCTGTCGGAGAGCTGCTGAACAAGTTTCGGTCAGCTGGATGGTGTCCTTCTCTTTATATTTCCTCTTATTCGAAATCAGATCCTTTACAAATTTAGCATAATTCGGCATCTGCTTAATCGCATCAATAAGAGGATATTGATAGTCAGCTTTCTAAAAACATCTAAAAATCTTCCAAATTGCTCATCGAGCTCTCGCTCTTTGAGACGGTTTGGAAATGGAAGTTCTTTTGCAGATATTTTCCCCTTTTTATTTTTAACAGCAGTAGAAAGAGAGGAAGAAGGAATAAGAGCCTGGGTCTCCTCAGAAACTACCTCAGGAGGGGCGGGATGCCCTGATGGTGCACCGGCGGTATTAAGAGGCTCGGTCTCTTCGTCAGTACGGCTTCCTGCCACTGGTCTTTTAAATTCCTCCCACTTCTCAGGGTAACTGCTGCTGCTGCTTCAGAATCCTCGGAGTCTTCGTCTGAGACCGACACTGCCTTCAACTGCTCTTTTGGATTGGTTTCTGGTTGGGAAGGCAATGATCCAGAAGGTCTCTGAAATACCCCTAACATTTAAATAATTAAATATAAGTAAATAAATATTATTTGAAGAATTATAAATATTATTTGAGGGTTTATTAAACCCTAAGAAAACATATAAACATTTGGGCGTTAAAAACGCACCTAAACTCCTTAAGGTCATAAACGAGCTTTAAAAGCCCGACCTTAAGTTAAACAATTATATAAGCTATGGATATTATATGAATTTAACCAAGGATCATTTTATGATCTTTAAAATACAAGTTCTCAGGTTAAATTCTCAGTTAAAGATGAATACTCGGGGGAGTTTCTTAACGCCTTTTTACCCGGGTAACCTAAAAATTGTGTTATGGGTTTATATAACCCTATATAACTCAATGTGACACTTCAATATAGTATTATTGACTATAAACAATGTAAATAAACACTTGAAACTCATAGAATAAATGGGGGCGATTTTTAGTACAAAAAGGTACCTAAAATCAGCACTTTTACCTTAAAACCTTCATCTTTTGCCATAATAAAAATGTGCCAATTAAATGCTGGTACCTATTATACATATTAGTATGGTCTTAGTACAATATAATGCAACAAAAATCAAATGAAAAATCAGTCTCAATTTATTCCTATGTTGGGCGGAAATTCTAGTCTATTTTGGCTAGTTTTATTACAAAATATGTTATATGCTAAGATGACTCATCCTAGCAAGTTGTCTATAATAATGGAGCAATAATAACAGCCTAATTAAATTGCTCCACTTCGTATACCTGCAAAACAAGATAAGGTTAGTAGTATTATAAAACAAAATCTAATATAATAGTTAGTAGATTACCGTAACAATAACATGTGATTGTTGGCTTTGTATTACTCCATTAGCGAATAGACTCTTCAAGTGGGATTTCCACTGCTCCAGCCATGACGAGCACCACACCTGCAACATAAACAAAGAACAAGATATGATCAATTAGTACTATAAACCAATCTAGATTGGCTAGTACTTCTTTCACGTGAAGGTCATGATGTGGAACTCCCTTAATGCTCCACATGTGGACGTCGACCAACACACCTGCGAGGAAGAATGATTCAATAGATTAAAACAAGATGACATATACTGAATAAAGCCATGAATAATTAATATCAATCAGCAAACTAATATCAGCAGTGGGCACTCCATTAACGTGAAGAAAGCAGCAGTAGTGGAGTCTCCATTCTGCTCCATGTCTGCGCCGATCAGGTCCACTGCAAAACAAAACAAGTTAGTTAAATAGATAAGCCTAATGATATATTAAAAACTCAAATTAACCCACATCCATTCCTTTTAGCCGTATGATTGTATGGTGTGGAATTAATGGAGCCACCACCTTCAGCATACGATCTCCACCTGCAAGACAAGTTTAGATAAGATGAGATAAGATGAGATAAGATTGAATTATGAAACAAGCTTAATGAAATAA
The DNA here is from genome assembly GCA_023374045.1 of Limonium bicolor. Taxonomy (NCBI): domain Eukaryota; kingdom Viridiplantae; phylum Streptophyta; class Magnoliopsida; order Caryophyllales; family Plumbaginaceae; genus Limonium; species Limonium bicolor. The sequence goes on along the minus strand of CM041777.1, from coordinate 156,076,660 downwards.
AGAATGTAAACTAAGCCTACACCACCCTTTGTTGTAGTCATATAGTGCATGTGTGGAGATATTCCATGTGCTCCATGTCTGCACCGATCATGCTCACCTGCAAAAGCAAAGCAGGTTAATAGAATATATACAAGTCTATGTGGGCAAGCATTTTGTTAACATGGAATTACATTAAAAGAAGCCTTTTGTGCCCAGCAGTCTGCGCCGATCAACCTGCACCACAAGACAGATTTAGTGCTCCATCTGTCCTGGATAACCGATCAACCTGCAAGTTGATAAGATTAGCACAATAACTACTTATTAATTAAGCTAACAAGCCTACTTGAAATGGGGATTTGAGCTGGTGGAATCTCCACTCCTGTCTGCGCCGATCACCTCCTGCAGCATGAGACAATTAATACAATGATAAAGCTAATGAAGTATTAATTTACTACTATGATTATTTATCTAGGACTAGACTTAGTCATCAACCGGTTGTGACTTCCATTACCGTATGGATATGCATGATTGGAAAATGATAATGGGATGAGTACCACTACAGCCGTAAGACTAATATGGCTAGTCAAATAATGGTGAATTAATTATGTAACAATTGGTAATTAAATAAATGTAACATAAAAAAATAACACAAATTATTCTATAGCTTACCTTATTAACTCACGTTAGTTGCTTCTCATTCCTTGCCAATCCACACCGAATTGGTAAGTCAATTCTAAGCTCCCTCCTTGCTCTCTTCTACAATTCCTAACCTAATTCATAAATGCAAATAAACTCCATTAATGGTGTAACAATTCCTAACACCATTTTAATGCAATTTCCTAGTTAATTCTATCAAGTCTTGGAGCAAGAATAATCCTAGCAATCTCTAAGGAAATCGCCATCAAATTGTTCTCCTAGGAGTTGTCTTGATTCAACATCAATTCAAGGAGTAATCAAGGTGAATTTAAGGTATTTTCATGTTTGAAAACTCTAAATAAAATTACTCCTATGTCCGAAAATACATGCCTCCTAAATCCATACTCTCTTCATTATTTCATGAAGGAAAATTGGATCTACAATCATCTCAAGGTGTATCAAAAATACCTTGATAAATTCCTAAGGTAAACTCTTGTAAAAATTTCTACAAATATCATTTATAAACTTTTGTTAGGAGTTTAACAAATAGATCTCCTATATATATGCTAGGAGTTCGATATGGCTACTTCAAAATAGCATTTAAGGAGCTTGGAAATTCAAGGGAAAATCAAGTACAAGTATTGCCTTGATTTAAGGGTAAGTTTATATAAATAAGGTTTATTAAGTTTAAGTTTGATTTAAGCTTCAAACTTTGGTATAAAAATTATGTAAGAGCCTTAGAAATAATAGGGCCGAAAATATGGAGTTATAATGTCAAGAAAATAAATTATAACACATAAGGTAAGATTATTACCTTAAGGTATATATTAGGGTCATAAAAATTAATTAATGTTACATAAATATTGAAACCGAATTGTTTAGGAATTTTGTGTTCTATTTTGAGTTTATAATCATTCTAAGTCATTAGCATAATTTTTTTTGAAGTGTTATATGGCTTATATCCATTTATATGTATTTATTATAAAGTTTTAAAACCATATTATAAAATTAAACTAAAGCCGAGAGCTATATATAATATTTGATGAATTTTCGAAATATATAAATATATTGACTTATATTATAAATTTTGGGTGTATTAAAAATAGCTACAAGTATTTAAATGGCAAGTTTATTAAGTTATGTGGCTAAAATATGAATTTTGAAAAGTTTAGTGTACTTATTATAAATGCCGAGAACTAAAGGGGTATATTGGTATAATTATGATATAATGTAAGGTAGGAATTAATATTATGAATTTTGGTGAATTTAAATAAGTGTTTAAGTGTTAAAATAACAATTTATAAGGTTTAGGGACGATTTTGTAATTATTGGGAAATATAATGTATTGCCGAAAATTACCTATGATTTTATGGGTTTATTGAAGTATTAATTGTGAAATTAAGTCTTGGTCAAAGTGTTGACCAAAAACTTTGGATTAAAATGATTTATGACATAAAATATTAAGTTTATAAAAGTTTTGGGGTGAATATGTAAATTATGGAAGTATATATGAAAGATAGAAAATTAATATGGGCGAAAATGCAATTTAAGAAAAGATATGGGTTACTTTGGTTATTTAAAGAAAAAAATGTTTAAACTATAGTTTATAAGTTAATACGTAACTTACATAAAGTTTTGGAGTTAAAAGTATGAATATAGAAATTATATGATTACACCGAAGAGTTTATGGGCTTAATTGGTGATTTATAAAAATTGGTGGTGTTAATTTGTAATAACCGAAATAATAAGAGTATTTGGTGAATTGTAAAAATAAGGTGGTTAATTAATATTTACAAAGGTTATTTGGCAATTTATAGAAGTTAATATAATTGTTTTACGATTTTCAAAATTGATAAGGGTATTTAATAAATTATAAAAGTATATGGATATTTGTTAAGTTGTAAAAGTTATCGGGATCAATTATGACTACCGGAAAATAATATGTGGTTATTTAGTAATTTATTAAATTGTTGGGTATAATATACCGGATTAATAAGGTGGGTTTTGTAATTTAATAAGGCAAGGAAGTGAAACTAGGTAATATAATGTATTATGGTATATTAAGGAAAATAATATAAAGTTTATAAAATAATTTTGGTTATAATAAAAATGACCAAGGGATATAATATAAATGATAAGTGGAAATAATTATAAGTATATAATTAATGAGGTAAAGATGTACCGTATAAATGATAATTCATTATCACATGTGAGTTTCACATAAAATAATGAACTGCTAGGTTATCGAGAACCACTGTTAAAATAACAGGGGAAAATAAATAACATACGGAGTTATCATACGACGAGTATAAACACTACAGTGACAGTACTGTAATATTTAGTGAATAGTTATATTAATACTACCCGTTATTGTATGTATAAATAACAGCGTACGGGGAGGGACTACTGAACAGGAGTTTTCAAAGCTAGCAGTTTCTTGGTGAACGGTATGTTAATTGTGTGGTCTGAATGTCCTAAGGATTATCCTGAGGTCCAGACATTGTGTGTTTAAATGTTTAAGAACGATATCTATGATTTTATGTGAATGATATTGTATGTGGGATTGCCCAAACTGTTGCGTTGCATTTTATACGCGAATGTCTTGTGACTAAAGTTTATACATCTAAACTGGAAAAAAAAAGACTAACTGACCTTTAGGTATTATTGAACCTAACAAGGGTCAAATGTGATAGTCTTATTTCAAGTATTGGTTATTATGTCACTGACAAAAGGGCTAACTTACAAAGAGAGGAATCCAGATCGTTTCGACTTTCTGGTTGCGCATTGTGATCACTATGAGAGACTCAAGAAGGGAGTCACTCCAAATCCATCAGCCACATTCGGGGATGGCGGAATGCACTGCCGTTGGTGCACAGTTTCGACCGGATCGGTCATTACATATATTTATCCAGGGCCATAAGGTCTACTGGTAACGGTTCCTTTGGAACCCAGTGGGACACACTGTCCATTTTCACAGGTTATTAAGGTTTGTCTTATCATGACTCTTGTGATGGAAATTAATTGGGAAAGGTTAAATGATTGGTTAAAGGATAAGAGCCAAGTGACTAACTAACAAGCACAGTTTAATACGCGTATCTTGTTTGATTATTGTTATGGTTTACTAATGTGTGATTATTGGTTATTGTTGTGTGGTTATTGGTGTTGGGTACTATTGTACACTGGTGTTTACAGGTGGATTGCTATGTTTTTGTTGAGTGTTTACAGTTATTTCTGTTATCAGTATAAACCGGTATTTTATGTAATGAATCTAATATCAAGATGGCTAAACGACTTAAGGAATCTAAAAGACTTAGGACTACATTTAGCATACCAGCATAGTTTGCTGAGCCCTTCATTGGGCCAAACATTTCAGGTCTCTGAAGAATACACAAGCCGGAGTGCGGGGAACAGGGTAGCCGCTGTGTTTTTATAAAACACTTGTGGATTTATTATGTATTATATTTTGGAGTTCGTTGTATTTCAGTTAGTTGCTCATTTAGTTGGATTTGGTTTGTAATAAGTAGAGTGCTCAGTATCTGTTCATCACAGCGTGAGAAGTTGTAATGTTGGAAAGAGTAAGGATGCCTTGTTACTCACAAGGGTGAGTGACGGCGTGTAACACCAAGGTTAGATAGTTTTATTTTCCGCTGCGATTCGCTATTTATTATGCTACGAATTATGACGTCATTACAGGTTTAGGATTAGGGGTGTTACAAAAAGTGGTATCAGAGCGGAGTATCGCTCTGATGAAAGATACTGAGTCTAGGACAATGAGCATAGGAATATTGGGTTACGGGAAAACGTCTGTGAGGACTCGTGACCTAGAAGAGAAAACCCTAGGGATATTTTGTTGCTAGTAGTTAGCTTACTTACATGTTTTTGATTGTGTATGTAATACGGTGTAGCAACCGAGTAGAAATAATAATATACTATCTTTGATGTCGACGAGAGAAGGACCACGTGAAGACGGCAGTGAACGCAGTAGCGAGACACCGGCGGATGTTCCAACAGTACAAGACTTAACAGCAGCCATGGCAGCTTTCGCGCAACAGCTAGGAGCTCAACTTACGGGAGCCATACCCCACCCGCCGCGGCCCAGGGAAACCAACTGGTTGAAGAGCGTTGCAGACGCGAAAGTACCAACTTATTCAGGGGAACCGGACCCCGCCGCACTGGAGAAGTTCATTGCAAAGCACCAGAAGGCATTCAAGGCTGTCAGAGTTCCAGAAGACCGACAGGTCGACATCGCCGCATACAACCTGAAGGGCGCAGCTGACATTTGGTGGCGGACTATTGAGGGCCACCGTAGAGCTACACCGGAATTTGAATGGACAAGTTCATAGAAGTGTTGCGGGAGAAGTACTACCCCGAACACATAAAGCAGAGGAAAAGGCAGGAGATCAAGACCTTAATCCAAGGGAAACAAACAGTTGACCAATACTGCGCACGGTGCATCAGTTTGATGAACTATATACCAGGAGTCGACCACTCCGACGCAGGAAGGAAGAAAAGGAAGAATACTGAAGGAGATGATGATGGAGCCACATCTGGCGGTTACTGCAAGAAGCAGAAGAAATTCTTTGAAAAGAAGATAGGGCGGAAGGATTCCCATGGTCAGAAGGCGAAGGGGCAGACCCCTCGTCTGACCGGCCCAGCTATTGATGCTCAGCCACTAAGAACAGCACCACCAAGAGGCAACAAGCCAACCCGACGACACTATTACTGTAAACGTTGTGGAAAAGATCACCCAGGCGTAGATTGCGCAGGAAGGAAGGTGGAGTGCCGTCATTGCAAAAAGGAAGGTCACAAGGATTACGAATGCTTTTCCAACCCAGGGAGTCGAGTATACAAAGGAGCTAGAGGTTCACAGAGAACCCTAGCTAATGAGGCGGGCGGACCTAGAGGAGGCCAGACGCCGTAGAACAACACCTATACTGGAGGACCGGCAGGACAGCCATCCTCATCCGGAGGTCATAAGGGAAAGGAGATAGTTCCATGAAGAAATACCCCGTTGACAGTGGGAACTTCAGGCGCTGAGACGAGCGCTCAGCGCGAAACCGGTAAGCCTAGAACCTAAACTAAATGCATGATGCATAAACATGTGTTTATAGTTATCAGTCGATGAAACTTATATGTGATTAGTAAGTATCAAAATTTAGAGAGACCTAACTTGGGTAACCTCTCACCTAATAGGATACTTCGATATTTATTTTTCCCCTACCTATGAGATTGAGGTCACCTGAGCCTATGAGCGAAGGTCGGGATTATCCCAAGGCATGATGCCAAGTACTTGACCCGGTATGATCCTACTCAAGAAATACCTAACTACTAATTATGACCTGCCTAAATGACGAGCAGATGTCATGAACGGGAATACATTAATTAATATAAATACTTAAGACTACAGGAACTGTCAAAAGAGCTCACATAAAGAGCAAACACTGAAATTTTATGGGATACCCAGGCACCGAGCTTACCGCTCAGTGCGAGTCTAGGAAATCTTACAATCTCTTATAAACTTTGAGAGAAGATAGTGAGAAACCTTGAAGTATGACAATTGAGAAACAGAATCTCAAAAATATAACTAAACATCCGTAATGGATAAGCGCGGGTTTTAAAATACCTGAGCAAAAATCAAGGGTCTCAGCTAGTACCAAGATATAACAACGCTGGACTCCCAATTCAAAAAAAAAGGGAGAGAACAATCTTGAATATATATTTTCTAAAGTGGGGGAGAATTACCTAATGAGCACAACCAATATATATATATATATATATATATATATATAATTTGGAGGTTATTAACCAAAAACATGGAGGGTATTGATACGTCTCAGAGGGTTGAGTACCATTAAATATACCTACCCTATTTTGAGACACATGTCCTATACAAACCTTATGAATGTATACGAGCATATGTCTACTATGACAGCTCAAGTTTTTAATGCGAATAAAAGATCGCAGTAAATCAACTAGGGATAAAACATATGTAATATGAACTTTAGTATAAACATGGTATCAAATAACTCTCCTTGACACTTGCAGTAAAGGCAGTGTAAGTCATATAAGAGTTGGAGACAATATATACAAAAAAATGAGTGTAAATAAAATATAAAAGTAGGGAAATATATCCTTGGTTTGTAACCATTATTTTATACGTAAATCGTCCTAACGTTATATACTAAACCATGTGATTCTAAATCCTCTATTTGACATACCCAACCGACTTATTTTTGGAAGCCATTGAGCTAGTGGATTAACCACGTTTCTAAGGGATAAAAACAAACAATAAGCCTTGATTGTCCTGTTACTAAACAGTAGGATTCAAAATAGAAATCCTTAGTTTAAGATGGTACTAATATTAAGAGATACTTGACTAGGGTGAACATATGATTCACCTGACTTATGGATTTTAGATGGGATAAGGGAAAAAAACTAAGCCTTAAGGAAGAGGAGATAATACTTTATGGACTGTAGTTGTTGAGTGAGTTATGGAAATTTTTACTTAAAAGTCTAATTGTGACTGTCTTTGCCCTAATTGATGATAATTAAGTATAGGCAATAATCGAGCCCTGATAAGAGAAATACTAGATAAGCCTTTTAAAGTGAAGAGAGTATTCTAAAGTATGCAAGTCCATGACGGAAATTATTACTTGTATGATGGATTTAAGAGTTGAAATGATTGATGGATATAGTTATTAGACAGAATGAGCCTAGATGTTTTAATAAGAATTTATCTTTAATGCCAAGAGGAAAAACAGGCTTCCCCGCTTGATGATTTGATCAAGGAATATTGTTCTGGGGATTTTGGTAATACCCTAGATTCAAGTATAGGTTATAACAGTTATTGGAATAGTAGTATATTGATTAGGAGAAAATGTAGTACTCACCACGTCACAAAGTCTAATAAGATAGAATTTGGAAATGACAATTATGTGTTTATTGAATTTTGACGTGGGAGGTCGAACTTGATCCTGGTCAGATCAAGGGAAAACCAACACAAAATGGTGTGGAAGGATAGTTCAACACTGACGCTGACCCGTTAGAGTTGGATGATTCCTGAGACTCCTTACAAGTGTCACAAATAGTTCTGTAATACGTAAGTATTTATTCTTAAATCAAATATAACATTTGACTAATAGGTATATAAGAAATAGGGTGTTTAAATTAAGAGTTAAGTTGTCTAGGTTACCCCGAGGAGATTAAATAGCTAAAACAACTCCGCATATGTCGGGAAAATAATCAATTATGAGGGAAATACTAACTATCATTATCCCATGAACCATGTTGATAAATCAAATATGAGATCAAGAGAAAATTACTTATAATAACAGTATTCTCTAGCTATCTTCTAAAATATGGCCAAATTGCCATCTCAAAGGAAAGATCGACGTCCATGTCTTTCTTTATGAATTAAAACCCAATATATTAAATGGGAACCTACCTATAAACATGGTAGAATATAAAGGGTATAAACATTATACTAATACTCACCAGAGTTGATTCACAACCACAATAACATGTTTAATTGAGAGAAAACTACACCTTGTTAGAAACCTTAACAGGAACCCTATTGTGGTACCTGACGAACAGACGATAATAATCGTATATACTACCAATCATAGGTGAATCAATAATATAAAGCAATCTTTCTGTAATATACATAAGATGCACGGCTCAACCGTAGCTCATACCTTACAGTGAAAATGAAAGTCGTATATGGCGACAGTAAACTAAAATACCGGAATCACAAGATGATAACCTAAAGAAAAGGGATTATAAATATGCCCAATACTAATACAAAGACACGAGCGCCGAAGATTACAACTAAGAGGCGATTAATGGAAGTGTGTTATACACAAATAGTTTAGACAAGCCATAAAATAAGATTGGCAATGTACAAGATAGTAGATCACCTTCACCCATACATACGGGTTCCAAATATAAAAGCATACTAATGCTCTTGAGAACATATCAAAGAATACATAGATCCTTGAGGGATAGACGTCGTAAACGGCCAGAAGTCATAAGCTGACGTCCATAGGAGAGATCACGAGTTCGCAATAGGCGATCGAGTCTTCCTTAAAATTTCACCCTTGAAGGGAACCTTTAAATTTAGGGCAGAAGAGCAAGCTTAGCCGAAGTATGTAGGACCGTACCTTATTACGGAGCGAGTGGGCCCATTAGCCTACAGATTAGACTTATATGTTGAGTTGGAAGAGTGCACGATGTGTATCACATAACTTAGAGCCCGAGACACTCGAGCTAAATCCTACATCTATATATGAGGAGACCCCAGGTCGCATGTTAAACTCCAACACTAGGGAGACAAGGAATAAGACCATTAGAATGGTCAAAACTCTGTGGTAAACTCACGACATTGAAGAGGCGACATGGGAGTTAGAAGACTCCATGCAAGACAAGTATCCAACAATTTTCTTTTCGTTTTGTGTATACTTGTTGGGGTACGTGGGCGTAACCCTTTTTAAGGGGGGTAGAGCACCACATGCGACTTGCATACCTGCAGTCTATATTGTTCTTGTGTATGGTTATTTGTGTTTGATTGTTTGTTGCGCATGTGTGCAATTAATTAGATGGTTATGTCCTATGTGACATTTGGTTGGTTATTAGTATGTCCTATGTGACACTTGAATGATTATTTGTGTGTTCTATGTAACACTTCAATGTTTATGAAGCACTTAATTATTTTACAGTATATTTATTTATTCCTACAATCACACAAGAGATTCACTGCCAAGGGTTTACGCCTCTGCACTCTGTAGGACTGAGGATTTGGTATTGCACTTGTGCAGTGATGACCGAGTGGGATAGCTAGGAAGTTGGAATACACATTGTTTTACAGTATTTATTAAGTTATTATGCAGTGATATTATTATCACGAATAAAGAATATTTGTCTATAGGAATTATATACACTCAGAGTAGTGATGGTATATAGTAGTGTCAATATAAATTATGACTTCGGGACGAAGTCCTTTTAAGGGGGGTAGACTGAAATACCCCTAACATTTAAATAATTAAATATAAGTAAATAAATATTATTTGAAGAATTATAAATATTATTTGAGGGTTTATTAAACCCTAAGAAAACATATAAACATTTGGGCGTTAAAAACGCACCCAAACTCCTTAAGGTCATAAACGAGCTTTAAAAGCCCGACCTTAAGTTAAACAATTATATAAGCTATGGATATTATATGAATTTAACCAAGGATCATTTTATGATCTTTAAAATACAAGTTCTCAGGTTAAATTCTCAGTTAAAGATAAAATACTCGGGGGAGTTTCTTAACGCTCCTTTTTACCCGGGTAACCTAAAAATTGTGTTATGGGTTTATATAACCCTATATAACTCAATGTGACACTTCAATATAGTATTATTGACTATAAACAATGTAAATAAACACTTGAAACTCATAGAATAAATGGGGGCGATTTTTAGTACAAAAAGGTACCTAAAATCAGCACTTTTACCTTAAAACCTTCATCTTTTGCCATAATAAAAATGTGCCAATTAAATGCTGGTACCTATTATACATATTAGTATGGTCTTAGTACAATATAATGCAACAAAAATCAAATGAAAAATCAGTCTCAATTTATTCCTATGTTGGGCGGAAATTCTAGTCTATTTTGGCTAGTTTTATTACAAAATATGTTATATGCTAAGATGACTCATCCTAGCAAGTTGTCTATAATAATGGAGCAATAATAACAGCCTAATTAAATTGCTCCACTTCGTATACCTGCAAAACAAGATAAGGTTAGTAGTATTATAAAACAAAATCTAATATAATAGTTAGTAGATTACCGTAACAATAACATGTGATTGTTGGCTTTGTATTACTCCATTAGCGAATAGACTCTTCAAGTGGGATTTCCACTGCTCCAGCCATGACGAGCACCACACCTGCAACATAAACAAAGAAACAAGATATGATCAATTAGTACTATAAACCAATCTAGATTGGCTAGTACTTCTTTCACGTGAAGGTCATGATGTGGAACTCCCTTAATGCTCCACATGTGGACGTCGACCAACACACCTGCGAGGAAGAATGATTCAATAGATTAAAACAAGATGACATATACTGAATAAAGCCATGAATAATTAATATCAATCAGCAAACTAATATCAGCAGTGGGCACTCCATTAACGTGAAGAAAGCAGCAGTAGTGGAGTCTCCATTCTGCTCCATGTCTGCGCCGATCAGGTCCACTGCAAAACAAAACAAGTTAGTTAAATAGATAAGCCTAATGATATTAAAAACTCAAATTAACCCACATCCATTCCTTTTAGCCGTATGATTGTATGGTGTGGAATTAATGGAGCCACCACCTTCAGCATACGATCTCCACCTGCAAGACAAGTTTAGATAAGATGAGATAAGATTGAATTATAAAACAAGCTTAATGAAATAAAGAATTTAAACTAAGCCTACACCACCCTTTGTTGTAGTCGTATAGTGCATGTGTGGAGATATTCCATGTGCTCCATGTCTGCACCGATCATGCTCACCTGCAAAAGCAAAGCAGGTTAATAGAATATATACAAGTCTATGTGGGCAAGCATTTTGTTAACATGGAATTACATTAGAAGAAGCCTTTTGTGCCCAGCAGTCTGCGCCGATCAACCTGCACCACAAGACAGATTTAGTGCTCCATCTGTCCTGGATAACCGATCAACCTGCAAGTTGATAAGATTAGCACAATAACTACTTATTAATTAAGCTAACAAGCCTACTTGAAATGGGGATTTGAGCTGGTGGAATCTCCACTCCTGTCTGCGCCGATCACCTCCTGCAGCATGAGACAATTAATACAATGATAAAGCTAATGAAGTATTAATTTACTACTATGATTATTTATCTAGGACTAGACTTAGTCATCAACCGGTTGTGACTTCCATTACCGTATGGATATGCATGATTGGAAAATGATAATGGGATGAGTACCACTACAGCCGTAAGACTAATATGGCTAGTCAAATAATGGTGAATTAATTATGTAACAATTGGTAATTAAATAAATGTAACCATAAAAAAATAACACAAATTATTCTATAGCTTACCTTATTAACTCACGTTAGTTGCTTCTCATTCCTTGCCAATCCACACCGAATTGGTAAGTCAATTCTAAGCTCCCTCCTTGCTCTCTTCTACAATTCCTAACCTAATTCATAAATGCAAATAAACTCCATTAATGGTGTAACAATTCCTAACACCATTTTAATGCAATTTCCTAGTTAATTCTATCAAGTCTTGGAGCAAGAATAATCCTAGCAATCTCTAAGGAAATCGCCATCAAATTGTTCTCCTAGGAGTTGTCTTGATTCAACATCAATTCAAGGAGTAATCAAGGTGAATTTAAGGTATTTTCATGTTTGAAAACTCTAAATAAAATTACTCCTATGTCCGAAAATACATGCCTCCTAAATCCATACTCTCTTCATTATTTCATGAAGGAAAATTGGATCTACAATCATCTCAAGGTGTATCAAAAATACCTTGATAAATTCCTAAGGTAAACTCTTGTAAAAATTTCTACAAATATCATTTATAAACTTTTGTTAGGAGTTTAACAAATAGATCTCCTATATATATGCTAGGAGTTCGATATGGCTACTTCAAAATAGCATTTAAGGAGCTTGGAAATTCAAGGGAAAATCAAGTACAAGTATTGCCTTGATTTAAGGGTAAGTTTATATAAATAAGGTTTATTAAGTTTAAGTTTGATTTAAGCTTCAAACTTTGGTATAAAAATTATGTAAGAGCCTTAGAAATAATAGGGCCGAAAATATGGAGTTATAATGTCAAGAAAATAAATTATAACACATAAGGTAAGATTATTACCTTAAGGTATATATTAGGGTCATAAAAATTAATTAATGTTACATAAATATTGAAACCGAATTGTTTAGGAATTTTGTGTTCTATTTTGAGTTTATAATCATTCTAAGTCATTAGCATAATTTTTTTTGAAGTGTTATATGGCTTATATCCATTTATATGTATTTATTATAAAGTTTAAAACAAGTTTTAAAACCATATTATAAAATTAAACTAAAGCCGAGAGCTATATATAATATTTGATGAATTTTCGAAATATATAAATATATTGACTTATATTATAAATTTTGGGTGTATTAAAAATAGCTACAAGTATTTAAATGGCAAGTTTATTAAGTTATGAGGCTAAAATATGAATTTTGAAAAGTTTAGTGTACTTATTATAAATGCCGAGAACTAAAGGGGTATATTGGTATAATTATGATATAATGTAAGGTAGGAATTAATATTATGAATTTTGGTGAATTTAAATAAGTGTTTAAGTGTTAAAATAACAATTTATAAGGTTTAGGGACGATTTTGTAATTATTGGGAAATATAATGTATTGCCGAAAATTACCTATGATTTTATGGGTTTATTGAAGTATTAATTGTGAAATTAAGTCTTGGTCAAAGTGTTGACCAAAAACTTTGGATTAAAATGATTTATGACATAAAATATTAAGTTTATAAAAGTTTTGGGGTGAATATGTAAATTATGGAAGTATATATGAAAGATAGAAAATTAATATGGGCGAAAATGCAATTTAAGAAAAGATATGGGTTACTTTGGTTATTTAAAGAAATAAAATGTTTAAACTATAGTTTATAAGTTAATACGTAACTTACATAAAGTTTTGGAGTTAAAAGTATGAATATAGAAATTATATGATTACACCGAAGAGTTTATGGGCTTAATTGGTGATTTATAAAAATTGGTGGTGTTAATTTGTAATAACCGAAATAATAAGAGTATTTGGTGAATTGTAAAAATAAGGTGGTTAATTAATATTTACAAAGGTTATTTGGCAATTTATAGAAGTTAATATAATTGTTTTACGATTTTCAAAATTGATAAGGGTATTTAATAAATTATAAAAGTATATGGATATTTGTTAAGTTGTAAAAGTTATCGGGATCAATTATGACTACCGGAAAATAATATGTGGTTATTTAGTAATTTATTAAATTGTTGGGTATAATATACCGGATTAATAAGGTGGGTTTTGTAATTTAATAAGGCAAGGAAGTGAAACTAGGTAATATAATGTATTATGGTATATTAAGGAAAATAATATAAAGTTTATAAAATAATTTTGGTTATAATAAAAATGACCAAGGGATATAATATAAATGATAAGTGGAAATAATTATAAGTATATAATTAATGAGGTAAAGATGTACCGTATAAATGATAATTCATTATCACATGTGAGTTTCACATAAAATAATGAACTGCTAGGTTATCGAGAACCACTGTTAAAATAACAGGGGAAAATAAATAACATACGGAGTTATCATACGACGAGTATAAACACTACAGTGACAGTACTGTAATATTTAGTGAATAGTTATATTAATACTACCCGTTATTGTATGTATAAATAACAGCGTACGGGGAGGGACTACTGAACAGGAGTTTGTCAAAGCTAGCAGTTTCTTGGTGAACGGTATGTTAATTGTGTGGTCTGAATGTCCTAAGGATTATCCTGAGGTCCAGACATTGTGTGTTTAAATGTTTAAGAACGATATCTATGATTTTATGTGAATGATATTGTATGTGGGATTGCCCAAACTGTTGCGTTGCATTTTATACGCGAATGTCTTGTGACTAAAGTTTATACATCTAAACTGGAAAAAAAAAGACTAACTGACCTTTAGGTATTATTGAACCTAACAAGGGTCAAATGTGATAGTCTTATTTCAAGTATTGGTTATTATGTCACTGACAAAAGGGCTAACTTACAAAGAGAGGAATCCAGATCGTTTCGACTTTCTGGTTGCGCATTGTGATCACTATGAGAGACTCAAGAAGGGAGTCACTCCAAATCCATCAGCCACATTCGGGGATGGCGGAATGCACTGCCGTTGGTGCAGTTTCGACCGGATCGGTCATTACATATATTTATCCAGGGCCATAAGGTCTACTGGTAACGGTTCCTTTGGAACCCAGTGGGACACACTGTCCATTTTCACAGGTTATTAAGGTTTGTCTTATCATGACTCTTGTGATGGAAATTAATTGGGAAAGGTTAAATGATTGGTTAAAGGATAAGAGCCAAGTGACTAACTAACAAGCACAGTTTAATACGCGTATCTTGTTTGATTATTGTTATGGTTTACTAATGTGTGATTATTGGTTATTGTTGTGTGGTTATTGGTGTTGGGTACTATTGTACACTGGTGTTTACAGGTGGATTGCTATGTTTTTGTTGAGTGTTTACAGTTATTTCTGTTATCAGTATAAACCGGTATTTTATGTAATGATCTAATATCAAGATGGCTAAACGACTTAAGGAATCTAAAAGACTTAGGACTACATTTAGCATACCAGCATAGTTTGCTGAGCCCTTCATTGGGCCAAACATTTCAGGTCTCTGAAGAATACACAAGCCGGAGTGCGGGGAACAGGGTAGCCGCTGTGTTTTTATAAAACACTTGTGGATTTATTATGTATTATATTTTGGAGTTCGTTGTATTTCAGTTAGTTGCTCATTTAGTTGGATTTGGTTTGTAATAAGTAGAGTGCTCAGTATCTGTTCATCACAGCGTGAGAAGTTGTAATGTTGGAAAGAGTAAGGATGCCTTGTTACTCACAAGGGTGAGTGACGGCGTGTAACACCAAGGTTAGATAGTTTTATTTTCCGCTGCGATTCGCTATTTATTATGCTACGAATTATGACGTCATTACAGGTTTAGGATTAGGGGTGTTACAGTCTCTGCTGCATTAGGAATTGAGTCAACTGACTCATTGTTCCTTGCATCTCCACCATGGCGTTCTCTAGTTTCTGGTTGATTACCGTTTGCTGTTCTTGAGAAGCCATCAGCTTATCCACCATCTCCTTTAGACTGGCATTGTTTGAGCTCAAAGATGGTTGCTGAGCTTGAGGTTGCTATGGCCGGAATTGATTATATTGAGGCCTTGAAAAACCGGGTGGTCCCCCCTGATTCGTCCTCTGAGGCTGCATTTGATGTGAATTAAGTGCATTGTTAGGATTTCCGTACCTCAGATTTTGGTGCTGATTCTGCACCCAGGGTTGCCTGTTGTTGAACTGGCCTATTACATTGGCCTCCTCGGTTTGCCTCATCTCGGCTACTAGTGGGTAGTCCTCATAGTTGTGTGGATCCCCACACTGAGAGCAGCAAGCTTCATTTGTAGAGATTTTCTTGGCGGATTGCCTGGTGGTTGGCCCTATGGTGAGCTGTTCAAGCATTTTCGCCATGCTTCCCATCGTGGTTCTCATCTGTGCTTGCTCGGAGGCTAGTTGTTCCATCATCGGGTCTGGAGCTCGGGAAGAACTTTGACCTATTGAGAATACTCGACCTCCACTGCTGCTCCATTGGCGAAGTTCCTCATAGTAGGACTCCATAGCTGCCATGAACTCCTCCCCACTTTTTGCTAGCAGGTTTCCTCCCAGGGCGGATCTTATCTCGCCTCTGTTTTCATCTTTTAACCCCTGGAAGAATCCCTGAGCCAATGAGGTGATGTCTTGACCATGGTGGGGGCACTGGCGGAGTAGTTCTTTGAATCGGTCCCACGCCTCACAGATTGTCTCACTACCTTTCTGTCTGAATGCCATCAGGTCGGCAATCATTTGTCGTGTCCTGGAGATGGGAATGTACTTCTCGTAGAATTTATCCATCATTTGCTCCCAGGTGGTAATGATGCCTGGTGGTAGTCTGTGGAACCATTTCGAAGCTTCTCCTGATAAGCTGTGCTGGAACAGGCTCAATCTGGCGTACTCCTCCAATCCTTGAGATAAGCCAAGAGAGTCCAAGTGCACAAGAATGCGATGTACATGGTCCAATGCATCCGATGGGTCTGCACCTGAAAAAGTTCCTGCAGGGTGATTTCTAACAGCATTGGATTGGTGAGAAGGTTTTACCTTTTGCCAATCGGCTATAAGTTCTGCAGTCAGATTTGGTAGAACCACTGGCCCTCGTCTTGGTGTGGCTGGAGGTCTGTTTATCCTCCCCATCGTGTATTGGGCCACTGCACCTGCTCCAATTTGGTCATGGTTTCCTGCCATGTCGAAATCAAGCTGCCTTCTTTCTCTCAAAGCTTGGAGGTAGACTCTCTCAATTTCAGGATCGAAGTCTGTATCCGGAGGACCAGTCGAACGCGTTCTGCGCATCCACTAGGTGCTTATAATCAGCCCGAGAAAAAGGAACAAAATGAGTGAGTTTTAAAGTAATGAAAAACAATTGTATAAAATGGCACACAAAATAAATTAAAAATCAAAATATATTACAAAACAAACAATTATAAACATTGTGTTGCAATAAAGTAACGAATTAACCAAGGCTAGGGACTAGACAAAAGTCAAGTCCCCGGCAACGACGCCATTTTGCAAACGATTTATTTGATGTATTAAAAGCCTAGAAATAATCCTAGAATTCAATAATTCAAAAGATCGTCAGGTTGCAAAAATCCCGGTCGAAATAGTATAGTAATTAAAGAAGCGACCGGGGTGTCAATCCACGGGACTCGATAAGTAAGTCTAGCCTTAGGTAATGGTTAACTCAAAAAGGGGGTTTTGTTTTGGTTTTGGGTTGAAAATAAATAACAAGAAAGTAAATAGCAGATAAATTAAGGTGATAGTCTTGGGAGTGTGAACGGTACTCTAGGTTCAGGGAGTTGTTTCACTAGCTAGGTTCTGCATATTCTACTGCTTAAGTGGAGACTTGGATCGGCTTGTAATTCTCAATTATCTATTCTGTATTAAGTCTTTAATTCCAGATAGCTCATCTAGTCAGGGCATGTAGTTCTAGTCTAGACCTAGCAAGTATATCTAGACGGCTTTAATGCACAGAATTACTAGTCTGGTTAATCCGGACTAAAGCTCCTAGTGAATAGTGTAATCTATCCGATGCAATACACAGGTAACAGGTTAATAGGAACCATCAATGCTACATCACCTATCTGATCATAACATGATTCAAGGGCTTATAATAACTTAGCAACGTTTATTAAAAGCACTTAAAAGCATTAACCTGAACAATCCAAATTGTCTCAAATAAGCAGTAACATAATGCAGAGTTTAGCTAATTACAACATCCCTTCCCCTAGAGTATATCCTCTTAGCTAGACATAACGATTAAAATCATAAATGAGAGAGAGTTAGAAGAAATCATCTGTTACGAAGATCTTCTTGCTCGCTCCGTCCTTTGTCCTTGCGCCGTGCTAGCTTGAAGGTTGATCTCGGTGATAATGGAGTGAACTAGGTGAAATGGGGCGAAAATGGAAGTTTTGGTGAATTTTGTGAGTTGTCCGGATCAACAGGGTCAGACGCGATCCGGACGTGAGTGAAGATGAGCGTGTCCGGCTATGTCCAGGCGGACGCAATCCGGACAAGGGTGTAATGTGCGTGTCCGGATCCGGACAAGGGTCGGACACGGCTAAAAATTGGTGAATGGATGCGGAGTGTGTGTGTGGTGAAAGCGAATGTTTACGGAGGAATTTTGTGAATGAGTATGGATTATGTGAGTGAACGGTGCAGTTTTACGGAGGGGATTTGATGAATGGAGATGGAGTGTGTTGTGAGTGAGAGGGTTACAGAGAGGGAGAGATGAGGATTAGACTCTGAAGTCTGGGACGAATTGAAATGAAGGCAGGAGATGGTTTATATAGGGTTAGAAAGGAAAACACAGATTAGTGGAAGTTTGGTAAAGGGTAGCTTGATTGACGCATTGATTGAGGATGGAGCGTAGTTAATAAATGCGCCGCTCGCCTGTCTTGTTAATGCGCTGTCTGATAATTCACCGAAAGGCTAATTATCAGTGCGTGCATTTTTATTTTTCAATTCTGTGTGACGTCCGGATCGTGTCCGGATCCGGACGTGACACAGAGTTTTAGATCTGAAACGTGAACTCTGGATCTGGAATTTTAGTCACGTCCGGCTTGCGTCCGGCTAAACAGATCCGGACAAGAGATGTCCGGCTTTATGTCCGGCCAAACTGATCCGGACAAGACCAATTTTTGTCTCTTCTCCTGATTTGTTCCCCATTTGTTGTGTTGTAATCCTTATGATGTATAATCTTTATTTCCTGGGTTTTTCCTGCATTTAACATATATAACACATCAGTTCTTATCAAAACATCAATCTTAGGAAAAACACATAATAAGTGGGAAACATTGCCTGAATCGTTACAAATTATAAGGTATTTAAACCCTAAAAAGCCTATATGTTTCACACTTATCAATCGCTGACATATTAGAACAGAAGTGAGAAATAGAAGATTTCAGGGGTAATTTCAGTTTCTGAGACTTCTAGGTTTGTACACCAAATTTCCTGAAGTAATCTAGGTGTGTATTAGCTTAGTGACCAACTTAAAAGCTTACTAAAACATGGGGCTAGGTGTAAACGAGCTGGGAGACTAGAAAAAAAAAACGAAGAGAGAAAGAAAAATACAGTTAGCAACTGAAAAGAACAGAAAGGAAATTCACAGTTCATGTCTTCTGTTTCCTGTTTTTCAGTTGATTCTAGTTCCAGTGTTATGAAGTGCAGTAGCTTCACCCAGGTTGCTTTAGGTCTGCTCTTAAAGTAAAACCGTGTTAAACCACTTAACTGAATGAGAAAATAACTGGGGAGAACTAGAAATCAGGTTAAAAGAACAGAAAGAGAACAACAATAAAAAAAATATATACATCTGTTTCAGTTTTGTTTTTCAGATTTTCAGATTCTCTGATTTCAGTGCAAAGGATTATCGGAGACGTTGTCCAGGTTATTGTGGATCTGTTTTGAAACTAAAATCTTGGTTAAACACTCAACGAAACGGATGAACAGATTGGGAGGGAATTGAAATTCAAATTCATGAATGAAACAGTTAGTTACAAAACAATGTATGAGCTCGCATTTCAGTTTCTGCAACCCTCAAGTTCTGTGTGGGGAGTTTTCAGAGGTTTGCTCATGTTGTGGTGGATCTGTTATGAAGTAAAAGCCACGTTAAAGGATATACCTAAGTAACTAGACAATCCAGGGGAACCTGAGAAAAACCAAAATCGTGAATCAACAGCAAAGTAGAAGAAGATTTGTCAGTTATGTCCTCAGTTTCAGTTCTTGGTCTATAACTGATGCTAATTAGGTTGCTGTGGGTTTGTTTTTGGTTTACAAACATTGTTAACACCTATAACTAGTGGGGTAAGATTGAGAGACAGTTAGGTGAATAACAGAAGGGAATAAAAGAAAAGATAACAGAATTGAATGTTTCAGTTTTATGACTTTCTGAAAATCTGTTTCTGTATAACCCTGTACAAAATGGTTTGAAGGGGGTGTACTGGGTTGCCAACGAATCTAAAACACCTCTAATGTTCCTTAGTAAGTTATGAATACATTGGGTAAATTAGAAGCCATATTAAAGAGTGGAAAATAGAAGGAAAGGTAATGCATCAATCTAGTTTAGTTTTTGATTATCTGTTGTAAGTGTTTCTGTGTAACTGATCACAAAAGCTATTTGAGTGTTGTACTGGGTTAGTCGTGAGCTTAAGACATTGTTAACACCCTTAGCTAGTTGAGTAAGTACTGGGGGAAAGAATGAAACATAGGTTTAACTGAATAGATACAAGAACCAAGAAAGAATATGTAGAATGTTGTTTCAGGTTTCATTAATATTGTTGTTCTGTATAACTAGTTAGATGGGTGTTATGAGTGTGATGTTAGTGTGACGATAAACCCAAATCAGACCTGATACATTTGACTAAGTTGATGAAACACCTGGGGAAGGCTATGCATCAGTAGGTACATTGGAAGTGGGATTAAATAAGGTTATGAACAAGAGTTTTATCTCAGTTTTGAAACCTTTAAGTTTCAGTATGAGTGAATTCCAGAAATATTTGAGAAGTGTTATTGTGTTGATAATGAGCTTGAAACGTAGCTAACTTAATTATGAAGAGGAGAATACACTTGGGGAAAATTAAAGATAAGCTTCAATAAGGGAGAGTTGAAGTCAAGGGAAGAGAGGTACCGATTGTAGGTTGTCGGTTTCGTTGGGAGATTCTATATAAGTAGATTGTTGTAGTAGGTTAGTGGTGATGATAAAAATTCATTAAGATGCTTATCTAAGAGGGAATACGCTTTAGGCAAGTTAAAATCCATCTTAGATAAACTTGTTACAAGTTAGTGCCTAAAAATACTCCAAAACATTAGTAGAGAAAGAAACCTAATTAACTTGTAAAACGTCGGTGTGTATGCCCTAGGAGCGAGACAAAGTTTAAGAATAATACTTGGAGAATTTTCTAAGGGTTATCACAAGTTAAGCATTTAAAAGATTCACCTAGGGAGCTTCACACGAAAGCATGAAATAAGTTAGGAAGAATGTCACAATAGTTGCGCATGAAATCATAAAACTGACAAGTTGTTTGAAATAACGTTAGGGTCGTAACGAACGCCAACCGGGAACCCGTGCGTGAGACGACACTTGCTTCTGATCCAGGTATGGATATGTGTGGTCCGTATGTTGCCGTGTTACACGGCTTGTGTGCTGTGTGCCTTATTTGACAATGACCATAAGACTAGCATGAAATTGGATTGCTTGTAATGACTTGTTTATATGCTTGTTACATATATCATTGCTGCATATTACTTGTGCGCACACAGTAGTGTAGTCCCTTCTCGTTGATGAAACCTTGAGATGAAGCACAACGAATTACGTAAACAAACAAGGAGCTATATAAAAGGAACACCCCTCTTAAATTATAGAGGATTTCTAACGACACCCACTATGGTGTCAAACTTATAACGATAATGAATAGTAAAATATCAGTTGGTGGAACCCATACTGGGGTATTGAGGTGACCCCGCTTTCTCGACGCATGACGCCGGAAATGGAGGATTAGCTATGGAGGAGACGCTCTTCAATATGTGGTGATAAGAGAATTCACAAATAAACCTTTAAGAATCAAGGAAAGATTGGCGCCTACATGGTATGGTCACGGGACTTAACTATATCCCCAGACCTGGTGCAAGAAGAGAGAAAGAGGATACACTTTACGGGAACAAGAGAAAAGGAATGAAAATACACAACACTAGAATGATCCCGTAGTGAGGATCATTGGCATAAAACACCTACGTGCACGTTTTATTAGTTACATGATTGCTGTTGCTATACTAGCAACCTGATGTGCTCGGTTGCGTGTTTGATGATGCCAGCATGTTATGCTTGGTTGCTTGTTTCTAATGCTTTGCTACCTTGAAGTGTGTATGATATTATGATGTGTTGTGATGTGCTTTACTGCTTTATTATAGCATGTAATTTGACTTAATAATATTCGACCAAGTAGTCGTGTAGCCCGGCAACAGACGGGCTACACATATTCATACTCAGCATAGTTTTGCTGAGTCCTTTATTTTTACAGGTGATCAGCTGGAACGTGTCGGAGCGTAGGTGAAGGACTATCATGGGGGTAGTCTATCTGGGCAAGACTTTTAAGTAGAATGTTTAAATGTATGGGTTGTGACTATGTAGCACTAAACCCTGGATGTACGTTTTAGTTTGTGTTGTTTAATTAAGTACGTATGCTGTAGACTCTCGGTACTTGATTGTATTTCATGTTGTACTTGGATTTGGTTAAGGTTTTAATTCCAGTCATTCAGACCATAACTTGGTGTTGGTAGTGTGATTATGTCAACCACGTGGGTGGTTGACGTCTGTGGCACCCAGATGGAGTTGCGAATCGACTACATATACTTATCGTGATCTCGTTAGGCATTATTTGTACTGCTGTTGAGTTTATTCGGGGGTGCTACACAGGTAGAAGCTTAGCCCATAATATTCTCCTTTGTCAAGAAATTGTTCAGGGTATAGGAGGGAAAATATTTCCCCTAGATGTGCTTTCAAGGTTGACATCCACAAGGCTTACGACAGTGTAAGTTGGGAATTCCTTGAGGAAATTTTACAGGGTTTTGGATTTCATGATAAATTCATCAAGTGGATTATGATATGTGTATCTACCCCATGCTATTCCTTTCTGATAAATGGACAGAGCCATGGATTCTTTAAAGGTGGGAGAGGGCTTAGGTAGGGAGACCCTCTCTCCCCTCTCCTATTTAAGCATATCACTATCCTCTGTCTGGAATGATCCTAACGTCAATTTCCACCCAAAATGCAGTAAAATTGGTCTGAATCATCTATGCTTCGCTGATGATTTGCCAATTTTCTGTAGAGGGGATGTGGGTTCAATAAGAATTATCAAAGGAATTTTGGATGAATTCTCTATGACTTCAGGTCTGTTACTCAGTAAGGAGGAGTGCAAAGTCTTCTTTGAAGAAGTTTGTGATGAGGATAGAAAGGAGATCACAAAAGCCCTGGAATTTGAGGAAGGTAGTCTGCCGGTTAGGTACTTGGGTGTGCCCCTGTCTGCTCAGAAGCTCAAATGTGATGACTATCTGCCTCTGATTAATATAATCACTGCACGTATCTCACATTGGGCAGCTAGATGTTTGAGCTGTAACGCCCCTACTTATCATAAATGCAGCGGAAATAAAATACTAAGGCGATTACAGATCATCGGGTTCCAAACACCCGGCACCAAACCTCACCAATTACAACTTATGATATTACAAATGCTACGGTCTGAACTCGAGAAAACATAGTATAAAGTATGATAACAAAATACAGTAGCTCTCCAAAATCCTATTCCCATCCCATACACTCATACTCTTCGTGGCCACCTGATAACAATCGTACCTGCAAGATGAAACCAAGCAGCCCACCCCGGGAGGGGTGAGTCAGTTCCCTGGAATGGAACTGGACAACTCTCCAAACAAAGTTTTAAAACAAACTCTTGAAACAAACAATAACTCGAAGTCAAACGCTTAAACAAAACAAAGACAAGGCACATCAAATCACCAAGTCAAAGATATCAAGTCAAGGATAGAGATAAATAACAATAAGTAAAGTGAGTCAACTTAAAAGAAACCACGCCAAAGTTATTGAACATCCTTTGCTTAAGTTAGATTCAGTTCCAATTAGGATTAGAAAGTCCCAAGTAGTCACATGACTAGGAATGAAAGAAGATATCCAAGAACCCAAACTCAGAGTGGAATAAAACCAATTGGGAGAGATGGCCCCCACCGCCAGTCAGTTGCCACAAGGGCGAGGTAAACAGACCTCCGCTGTCAGTTGCCACAAAGGGCGAGGTATAGCAGACCTCCGCTGCCACCGACCCGTTCTCGGTCATCGGTGAAAAGTGAGTGCACCACTTACTAGAAATAATCCATACCCAATACCAAGATTGACATTTTCCCATATTCCCACTAGATTATTAACTGTACAAGTGCAATACCAAAACACTCAGTCCTACAGAGTGTAGAGGCGTAAACCCTCAACAGTCAATATCTAATGAGGCAACCAGATAAGAGGAACCAATGATCATGTGAGTTGTACATCCAAGGCTCAGTTAGTCACATCAAGCTGAGTTAGTCACACAACCAATTTCCTTCCCAGATTCATTCAAGCTCATTTAGCGTTTCTCAAAACATTCCATAAAATTCGTCACCATAAATATCTGAGTACGAGAAATCGTACAAAACATTCCATAGAGTCCAAAACACAACAAGCTGAGTACGAGAAATCGTACAAAACATCCCATAAAGGCCAAAACCCAACAAGCTGAGTACGAGAAATCGTACCTGGTAATCGCTGTAGCAGTTCTAGTCGACTTGTGCAAATAATCAACAATACTCTGAGGAATATTAAAGGTAGTCTAACATCAATAACTTGTAACCTATGTTAAACTTAAATAAATTTCCTCACTCTTATTTCTAAGTCTCAATTGTCTTTTAAGCCCTCACTTAAATGTTATGTATAACCTTTGACTTATATTAGAATGTTGTATAACCCAAGGTTGTAAGACTAGGGAATGTATGTTATTAACACTTGTTAATTGTTACACTCTTATCCACTTTATTCATACTTAACCCTAATTCAAGACTCTTGAGACCCTTATATCATAAGTGCATATTATATTATTCATCTAATCTTAGAATCTCAATAATAATTTTTAAGCTTAATACTTTTATTCCCAATTTAGAATAAATATCGGGTTATGACCTATGATAGGTTTATCTTAGAATATTATACTATTATTACACAATGTAATGATTATGTATTTTATCAGTATTACCAAATAACCCATTATGATTAAGTTTTCCCCTCAACCTAATTAAGGTCTACATCCTGTATATTGGAAACATAGTGTTATAGATGCATTTTATAACCTAATTGAGTTACTACACTCATTTATCATATGTTTAGTTTAGGATGACTTTTATTACAACCATCTAATAATCTTATCATAAAATGTTAAATTGCTTCTCACCTTGAATAACTATGTTATAGTTAACTTAAATTTATCGAACTCTTACATTTAGTATTTCCAAGGTATATTATCTACTTAATCATTAACTATATAATAAGGCACTTTAAGATAACCTTTTATTTATCCTTGCTTACATTTAATTTCCCAAATGTTTTATTTTTACACACATTCCCGCTATAGACTATGTATAATCCTTTTATACTAAATTTTGATAAACTTACGTCTTAAAATACATTTTTCATATTGTTCACAGAACCTAAGGTTTCAAAGGAATAACTTAATAAATTAATCTCCTTTATTATGTTTTAGGATGAACATTATATCTTAACATAAGGTAGAATTTATCTAAGAATTAAACTCTCATTCACAAGTGAAATTGTCAATTACTTAATAAGATAATATGTCCTGAAAAATCCCCATACCTTATACTCAAATGACACATTAATATTTTTAACGTCGTAAAGTAGATCAATATAATCTCTTATGTAACTTAGTTTTATCTAATAAAAGTTTCAAAGGTTTTAAGTATCAAATTCCTATTTATAAACCTTTCTATAAATTCTAACCACTAGATACCTCACTTAATTGTAGACTCACATCCTAAGTATTGGTAATTAATGTTATAAATGTATTTCATATGGCTTATCTAATGCCAAGAAGCTTAAGGATTATTATTTAGATAAATTTCCAAATCATAGTTTAATGTAGTTTTATATCATAATCCTTTAATTTTTAACTTAAAACATTAAGTTATATTTCAATACCATAAATGTTAAGAAATGATTAGATCTAGACTTACTAATCCACCTCACATTCATATGTAAAAGTATTTTATTTATTATTGTTTATATATTAAGAACATTTAGATGTAAAAGTATTACATTTATTTATCATTAATTATAGAATAAGATCTATTTGTGTAACATTTTATGTAATCTAATCACAATTTTTCTTAAGGTTTAACTTATTAATTACTTAACCCAATTATAGACTTACATTATGGTTGTTGACTAATACTATACATGTATTTTAATACGGTTTATATAAATCTTAGAAATTCAAAGATAACTCCTTAAGTTTAATAATCTTAATTTAATACCGCCTCATATAATATTCTTTTATTAGTATTATGTAGAGGTTTAGTTTATCTCATTAATTCCTTCATATTATATTTTCTATAAGGCATTTTATTTCTTTCATTTATGTAGTTTTTTTATGTGTATATATATTAGGATTTATTCAAGACATTCCTTGTGTAGTTTTATTGCACTTAATTATTTATACTAACTTTTACACATAGCTACATCCAATATATGGTTTATAAAATAAAGTATTTCCCTTAGTTTTCGTTAAACATATTAGCCTCCATATTATATATAATAAATAAAATGTAGTTTAGTTAAATTCCTTGATTTAATATAAGTTTCTATTTATTTCTCTCATATAAATATATATATAAATATATGTAACAATTTTTTTACTTCACTTAAAGTTAGTACCCAAAATATTTATAAACATACTGTATTAAATGTTAATCAGTCTTATTATATTTTCCCCAACCTATAAAGTTCATTAATCAACTATACTTTAATTTTTGATTACATTAAAAACCATATATTATAAGTTATTCTTATGAAAAACTCATAAACACAATTTTTAAACCCATTTACAATTGTCCAAAAATCCCCAAAATAAATATATAGTAACTATAACATTTTAGACATATTATAAAATTTTTATTTCATAAAAATATATTTTAAATTATCCAAATAATTCCATAATACTCGTAACTTGCAAAAATCATAACTTATGTTTAAAAACTCAAAACCCATATTAATTTACATCAAAATAAACTAGATTAAATAAGGAATCTATGGTTAAATTTTCAAGTCAAAATACATTCGGGAAGGCCATTAAATAAATCAAGCAAGTTAGGACTTTATTCTGGAAAATATACTAACTTATTACAACTTAAATCCCCACGATCTAATCTCGGCCGTCCATATTTATTAACTGAGATCGGACGGCCCAGAACTCTCGAGTTCATCAGGAACCCCCAATTCGCACCCGAGTACTAATCCGATGTTTTCTCACAATCCACAGAACGAAATTCGATGATTCTTGTTCCTATCGACTCGAAATTAAATTCCGGTTCTAATGGTACCAATTTCCCTAATTATCATGCAGAATTGAATCAATTCGAATCTGGGTTCGAAGTTAGGGTTCTTATTTGGTTTTCGATTTGAATTCAGCAAATTCTCCTATTGTAATGCATAATAGACTAAATTGGTATGTGGGTTTGATCGAGGATGATATTTCGAATGGAAACCATGGAGAAATTTGATCGGAAACTCACCGGAATTGCATTAACGGGGTGAATCAAAATCGGGAATTCTGGAAATCGGTATTTTATGTGCGGTTCAGGTATGCCTCTTCTCGAATCAACTCGCATCAACTGAGAGAGATTTGATTCATGGAACCTATCACAATCCAAACTAGACATGTAACTCTAGATGCTAGTGGAAGAATCATTGATTTTGATGAACTAGGGAGAAAGTTACAGATCTCACAAGATCGGTGTTTACCTAGTTGGTTTCGGGATGAACTGGGCAGATTTCCGACCGTGATCGAGTAGGCTACTTTAGACTGATTTATCTCCCAAACCAGTGCGAATCAGCCTTGGTCATCAACATAAAGTTGTAGAGGATTAGAGATCTTCAAAACAAGCTAAAGAACACGAAATTTGGATGAGAAATGAAGAAGTTATGGCGTGACGAAGTTTACCCGATTTCAGAAAAAACTGGAATTCTGGGTTACGCAATCGCGAGGAGCCAACTTTAGATCGATTTTCCCGTCGATGTAGAATGAGTTAGATGATGTGTGAGTAATGGTTGGAAAGAGGAAAGATAGGAGAATCGAATGAAACAAACGGCATACCAAATGGTGGAGTAGGGAAAAAGATATAGGTGTCTAAAGATCGACCCTTGGCATGCCATAACTGAAGGAAATCTGAAAAGACTAAGTTAAATCGGGCTGACTGGGCGCGACACGTGTCCTGTACACGTCAGCATCCTTCAAAATTTTGGCTCTAAACTTCAATTTATCATAACTTTGGCTAGGATGATCCGTTTTTAACGTTCTTTTTATCGATCTTCATGGTTTTTCATAAACTATTTATTGGTATAGGTTTCATGGCCTGGTTTGACCATTCTCAAAAGTCAACTCTAGCAAGGCTTAATAAGCTCTAAGGTTTCTAGAATTTTATATTGACTTTTATGTTTCAAAACAATGTTCCAACACTTCCTAAAATCTTTATAATATATTTGGAGTGTTTAGAAATTTTCCCAAGATTTATTGGCTTATAAATCTTATTTATTAAATTCATAATACTATATAATAATGTATAATAATTAGGGTTAAATAGGAGACAACCCCTAAATAAATTTCACAATTCCATATAATAATTTAATATTCATAATTCCATACCATAATTTAATATTAATAGTATTATTTATGGTTTAATAAAAGAAATCCCCTAAATTAATTTAAATTAATTTAGGGGTATTTCATGAGCTATGCTGGAAGACTCCAACTGGTTCAAAGCACACTGATTAGTATGCAGAGATTTTGGGCTAATGTTTTCCTGTTTCCACAGAGTGTGATTCAGATGATTGAAAGAAAATGCAGAAGTTATCTTTGGTGTGGAAAAGAACACTATAGGAGAGCACCTGTGCCTTGGGTCAATATTTATAAGCCCAAAGAGAATGGTGGGCTTGGAATAAAGGAAATTCTCCCGTGGAATAAAGCAACTATACTAAACATCTTACTGAAGCTAAATGCAGAGAAAGGATGTCAATAAGCCTTGGGAAGATGGTGTAAGGCATACACTTTCAAGAATGATAACATTTGGACTATTAATATGAAAGGGAGTCACACTTATTGGTGGAAAAGCTGCTTGTCACTTAGAGATGAAATTGTGAAAGAAAATCTAGTGGAGAAGATTCAGGATCTAATCAGTGACAGAAAGAAAATGGCAGTGAAGGATATTTACGAGATTATTCACCTTAAGCAGCCAAAAAGTGAATGGAAGAAAATTATTTGGAATAGTTTCTGCACACCTCATTCCTCTTTTATCTGGTGGCTTGCATGACAAAATAGATTGGCTAGTAAGGACAGAATCAAAAGATGAAATAACAACATTAGCCCTCAATGTGTGTTCTGTGAACAAGATGAATCTCGGGATCATTTGTTTTTTGACTGCTGGGTTAGTAAAGAAATCCTCTAAAGCATTTTACATAGATGGCTGCTATGCAAGCTCCCGGTTGACTTTTCTACATGTATGTACTGGTTATGGAAGTCTAGGAATAAGGATTCATTAGTATTCAAACTGAGAGCTTCGGTAGTGGGTGGGGTTATCTACTTCATTTGGAGGCTCAGGAATGAAGTCGTTTTTCAGAATGCAATTCCTGACCATAGAAAATGTATAGCTGAAATCAAGAGAGAACTGAAAATGAGATGAAGTAATTCGATTATCCTGTGAATAGAAAAACAGTTAGAGTCCTAAGTGATTTTGGCATGGTAGAGCTTCTGGTTGAGTTGAAACATTGAGTCCCTTTCACTGCATTCTGCAGCAGTTGGAATGATTTGAACTTGTAAATATTTTTACACTTAATATAGCTTACTTTTCTTCAAAAAAAGTAAGAGACTAAATGTGGAAAGTGAGTGGTAAAAAAGACCAAAACAACTTATATTTTAAAAACAATGACAACACTTAGAAAATCATCTATTGAGAACAGGAGGGAGTACAATTTAATCTCATGTAATGTGACATTTATGACCGTGTTAAGTAATATGGGTTATTGTTTGTTTAAAAAATGGGTTGGTGGGTTCGGTTAGGGTTTAAGGATTTTTAACTGTTTGGGCCCGAGTCATAATTTTTGACCCATCTATTTTTGGGTTGGGTTGGGTTGGGTTGGGTTAATGATATTTTAAATGGGTTGGGTTAGGGTTGATATCAGCCCGACCCATCAATCCAAATTGCCAAGTATAACTATATCTCACTCTCGTTGAAATACCCCTAACTAATAAATCATGATTAAATGATCTAATAATGATCTATTAAGGCCAAAATATTCCTTAAGATCATTGGGGAACAATCTAAGTTCTTAAAACACAAAATGTGCTTTAAGATCACTTAAAGCCAAAAATGTGCTTTAAGAAACCTAAAAGATTGTGTAACCTTAATTAGGGTCCAAAGTGGATTCCTAAGCCTTATATCAAGGATAAGAACAATATAAAACCATTACCAAAGAAAACCAAGCCATAAGATGAGTTAAAACACAAAATGTGCTTTAAAACTCCTTAAAACACATTTTTGGGAAATAATCTTAGAAATTGGTTTTGGGTGGTTTTAGGGGCTTCATTACATCATAATGTACTAATGTAATATAATGTACCACATTAGTAAGCCTAATTCAAAGTTTTAAAAAAAAAAATCAGAAATTTGGGCACTCATTTGTGAATAGTACCCAAATAGTGCCAAACAAGGCCTTAATCTTTCCTAGCTTGGTCAATGGTCAAATGGAACCCTAAATATCTCATTTGAGGCGGAATCCTTCATGGTGACTCACCTAGCTAGTCATCACTTCCCTCCTTATAAGAGTCAAATAAGAGAAAGATGATCATTATCTTACTTTACACTCAAGACACCATCTTTTGCTCCCTTCTCTCTCCTAAGCCATGAAATATCTTCTTCTTCCTCTCCTTCATATTCTTCTTTGAGATGTTATTGAGCTTGAAAAACACCAAGAATACAACAATGGTGAACTAGACCCACATCACCCTTTTCCTTCTAAATCACTTCCTTTCTACTCCAAATCACCTAAGGGATCATCCTAACCACTTCCATTCTTCAACCAAGGATGGAATCAAGTGTTTTTCAAGGGAAAATTTTGGTAGTAGCCATCCAAGGATCAAGGAAAGTCCCTTTCAAAGCTTAAGGTACAAAAAGATGCCTTAAGGTCATCTTTATCTTCTTCCAGTTTTTAGCCAATTTGTGTAAGTTCTTAAAATGAATTTTTATCCATATTTTCATGCTTTAAATGAAGGATTATGTAGCTCCTTTTTTTGAGCCCAAATCCACCAAGAACCATCTTTGAAGAGACTTCAAGAGTAAGTCTTCTTTAAGGTTTCTAAGTACCTAACTCATCTTACTTCCTTAGATCTATAATAGATATGACTCCTAGATAATTTTTCTTCAGGGATCCAAGATCTTAGAGCCAAAATCTGACTTGGAACACCAAGGTAAAAGCTTGAACTCTTAAGCCCATTTTAATACCTTAAAGTTTCTTATGTTGTTAAGTCATTAAAAGACCTAATTTGATCTTTCCTTTCCATGTATAAATATGAATCGAAATGGTCTTCCAAACTCTAGTTCTGAGCTTGAACAAGGAAGTGAAGAACAAGCTTAAAAAGTTCATCTTTGGAGGGTAAGTAATTTATTAAGTCTTAATAACTAAATCATCAATTTTAAGGTTAAATTTTGAGTTGAAAAACTAACCTAGGCTCTTATATTAAATAGGGACATGAGTGACTAAGTATGGTTGCTGATTTTGGAAGCTCAAACAAGTAAGTTAAGCATAATACATATTTTTAAGCTTTAAGCTAATTTATGTTATTAAATAAATTATAGCCGAATTATATATGGGTTAAATGATTTAAATTGACTTATTAATGCTCAAAATGATATAGTAACACATTTGGCTTAGTTACCTAAGTGTAACATGACTTATAATGTCATAAATATAAGATAAAAGGGGTAAAAGTGCAAATAACAAAAGTTATGGGGTACTTGGGTAATAAACCAAGATTTATTAAGGCTCAAAATGATATAGTAACACATTTGGCTAAGTTACCTAAGTGTAACATGACTTATAATGTCATAAATATAAGATAAAAGGGGTAAAAGTGCAAATAACAAAAGTTATGGGGTACTTGGGTAATAAGCCAAGACTTATTAATGCTCAAAATGACATAGTAACACATTTGGCTAAGTTACCTAAGTGTAACATGACTTATAATGTCATAAATATAAGATAAAAGGGGTAAAAGTGCAAATAACAAAAGTTATGGGGTACTTGGGTAATAAGCCAAGACTTAACTTGTTCTTATGAACATTTTATGTCATTTTTATGTTATGTTTGGAGTTTGTAATAAGGCCATGTATTTAGGTCATTTTATTATGTCATTTAAAGCTTTAATTACATTAAAAGTTAGGTATTTATTTATTATAAGGTCTGGTGAGAAAATGAGGTATTACAAGCTTAAATGGTGTGTTTTACTCACTTAGAAACTTTAAGGAATTAATACCTACGAATTTAGAATAATTAAGTTGGGGTTTTATGACATAAATGAGTTTAAAATTAATTAAATAGCTTAAGGAATATCCTGGTGGATAAGTTTGGGGGTTAAGCGTAAATAAACAAAAACTAGAGGGTTATAAAATATTATAGCTGAAAGTTAGGGTTATAAAGGAGTTTAAATGAAAATTATAAGTTTTTATAAAGTTAAGGGCCAAAATGTAAATTCTAGAAAATTTGGGGGTGAACTCATAAATAATGAAAAGTGTTGGTCAAGGCAGTATTTTGAAGGTCAACCTTGACCATATTAGGGGTGTTGACCAAGTTAGATAAGTGGAATTTTTTAATTATGACTTTAAATTAAGTTTAGGAGTTAAATGTAAAAGTTATAAAATAAATGGGGTGGAAATATAATTTTCAGAAGTTCCGGGCTGAAATGGTGATTAGAACAGACTAGGGTCTGTTTGGGAATTTTTGGAAATTTTTGAAGATTAATTTGGAGTTAAATTAATAAAGAGTATGATATATAGTTTAAGGATGACAATGTTAAGATTAGGAAATAAATGGGGTCAAATTGTAATTTAATAAAAGTATGAGAATTGAGAAATAAAACCTGGACAGTAGTGGGTCTGTTCGGTAATATTCAATGTGGTATAAACCATAGGTTAATTGTAAGATATGAGTGGAAATGTCATGTTATATGACATAAGGAATATAAATGCAACATTATAAAAGTTAGTGTGGTAAAATTGTAATTAATAGAAATATAAGGGCTGACGGAAGTTGGGAATGGAATTTAGACTATGGTTGACAATGTTATAAATGTTATAACAAGAGTAAGGTATTAATATTCATTAAGGAGGAAATGAATATATTATAAGGAATACCATTTTTATAAGTGAGCTTTATAATTCATATAGATTTATATAACTATGGTAAAATTATATGATATGATTGGATAATCATATAAGACTAAGGGTAGAATGATATAGGTATTACATTAATCATAAAGTATTAATGTCATTAAAGTGGGAACTAGTATAAGGGTAAGAATTCACATAAAATAATGAGAGTTATCCTTATACAATGGATTTTATAATTCCTAAAGAGGAATATAAATACAAGAAGAGTTATATATGATTGGGAAATCATATAAAGTAAGATGGAGTATAATATAAAGTGGAGGAATTTAATTATGCAACATTGGGTTTAATAACTAATGTCATGTATAAACAAATGAATTATATAATTCACAGACTATAAAATGAATTATACAAACTTGTTGACTTGAACACAGTGACCAAGTCAACCCAATTGACTAAGTCAACCAAATTGACCAAGGAAGGTTAAGTTGACTAACTCACTAATTAAATGAGAATTTGAAGAGTTATAACATAATGAGATCAATTATAACATATAGAAGTAAACTATATTTTTATACACTTATATATATGCATATAATATGCAAGTAAGTATATATATAACCAAGTATAATAAACTACGTACAAATAATATGGGTTATAAGGATTTAATCCTAAGTAGTAAAATAATACTACAAGTTATGTGTAACGTAACAACTGATGAAATAAAGTAATCCCAAAACAATTCGAAAACCCGGACAACCTTAACTAACTGATTAAGGGGGGTTAAGTAACGGGAGTTAGCGTTTATTCGGAAATACCGAATTAAGTTGAAGTCTTGGGAATTAACACGTAGTGTTATATCTATTCCAGATCTTAGGACTTCGAGGAGTACCGGGCGAGCGTGAGACTTCATGCTAGCGTATATTACGGTGCATGGTATGTTGATTGTGTGGTCTGAACATCCTGAGGGTTTCCTTGAGTTCATATTAGTTTGATTTAATTGCTTAAGAGCGATATGTGTGCTATATATGTATGCATGCCATTATCTATTTTTAAACTACTCGTCTTTTACTTGTTATTTAAATTGTGCGTGAACGTCCTTCGGACTAAAGTGATACCGACTATCACTTGACTTATATACGAGTAAAATTAGGAGATGTCGTTACTTGTTAAAGTACAACGAATATATATATCCCCAATCAACCTAAGTAAAAGACTTAGGAGCGAGATTCTGTAATACCGATCTCTAGAGCATGAACTCGAACATGAATATGACCTAGACGACCTCTAGGTATTGTGTAAGACCTATATGGTAACTAAATTAAAATATATTCTCCATAACCTAAGAATATATCTTAGGTAAATCGATTAAGTCACTTAATCGCATGGTGGAGAATTGGTATATGAGGAGAAAACCCAGGGTAGTCTCAGACTAACTGGTTGCACATGTAGAGCGGATGACTGTTACAGGTCCACTCGTAAATTATTCCAATAGATCGGATATATCATTGGACAGATGCCCTACTGTTGGGGACGGCTTCGACCCTTGGTAACCTGCCATCTAATTGGAAATAAGGAGGAATCAGAAGCCATATTGTTGGGGACGGCTACGGCCCTTGGTGACCCGCCATCGAATAGGGGTAAGAAGTAAACAATTGGCTAAGGACATGTCGTCTTCTAACACGACGACTGTCCATGATTAAGATTAAATAAACGGAACTCAAACAACTCTCGTAAATGGATAACGAACTAAGGCCTCGAAGACCAAACAACGAGTTCCGTTCTTAATAAGCGACTCTCGCGTTTATCGCATTTATTCGTTTATTGTTTCGATTATACGAATGTAAACTTGTGTGTTGTTGTGATTATATTGGATGGATTGCTGAGTGTTTACTTACATCATTTACTGCTTTAATATATACTTGTAAACCGGAACAACATGAAACAAATCTCATGTTAAGATGGCTAAATGACCTAAGTGACCTAAAGGGTCTAGGATTACACTTTTAGCATATTCAGCGTTTTTTTGTTGAGCCTATATGGCAACATATTATAGGGACATGATCGAGCTATGAAGCCGAAGTGCGGGACCTCGGGTAGAGGGCTTTTGTTTTTGATACTATGTTGTAAATATTTGGGAAGTTTAGATGCTCACTCGTCTGTGTATTCGGACTATGGATCAAATTATGTTTATGTTAGTAGTAGAATATCTCGGATCATCACTGCGGTTATATTTGTTGGTAAGTGGAAGCCTTGTCACTCACGTGGGTGAGTGACGGCGTGTAGCACCCGATTTTAAGAAGTTAGATGTATTTTCCGCTGTGAGCCGTCTTTAATTAAGTTACGAGCTTTCGATTATTACAAGATTAGGAGTAGGGGTGTTACACTCGCCTATCCAAATATATACTCTCTCCCAAGTGGAATTTATGATTTGAAACAACGGGAAATTTCACGCTTCATTTTTTAGTGTGGTCTCACAACAGTTCTAGATTTGTCTAGTTAAATTATGATTAATCGGTCAGTATTTTTTATTACGGTAATTATTATTAATTAGTATATTATTCTCTCGGTTAATTTTTTAAATGTTATTGTGATTTTATGTACAGGAATTAAGAAATGAGGTACAATGACTAATCTGACATTACTTTTTCTTTTCAATAAATGTGTGTCATGTGACAAAGTATCTTTTCCTTAGGAGTTTTGTTATTAATAGGGGTAATGGTGGAAAAATAATAATAAAGTTTGTCTTGAAAATCTAGAATATGATCTAAATCTTAACAAATGAAAAGAGGGTAGAATGACATTTAAAAATTAATGAAGAGAGCACAATGAAAATTAAAAAAAAAGTAAATTTGTCTTTATCTTTTACTTGTTTCCAATGTTTATTTGTTTTTCAATATTGGAAGTATGGATAGATGGTAACTGAATGGTTGTATAAAAAAACAATATAATAGTGTAAAGTAAAACCCCACAATAAACAAGACGGTCATATCGAAAAGTAAATACTAATTCTATAAAGGGAATACATACTTCATAGTACCAAGAATGTAGGGGGAAGGGAACATCACAAAGGTGAAGTTTACACGTCATATGGGTAATAATGACCAAAGGCACTAGTTTATCCACATAAAAAACAAAGGAAGCAATGATAGCAGCCACGAGCATCAATGAAGGAGTCTGTCCCTTGCCCTACATTGGCATTAATAAAAACCATAGCGCCGATCATAAATACCTTGATTGTTTGAAAGTCCACAGCCACATGTTTAATGAAGTCAATGCATATATCCATCTCAAGACTAGCTGCTAGCCAGCCAAAATGCAAGCTAATGTGAATGGGCACCAGCAACGCCCGAATCCCAGAACAAAACCCCCATGCATGGAATTCCCATACAAAACCATACCATCGAGACATGAGCCAAACCAGACTGAAGTTGAAAGGGATTACACCATACTTGAATAATAGAGAAAACATACTTGAAACCGAATTTTCAGGGTCGTACCCTTATCTCAGCAGCCCAACCAGATTTTAATCATGATGATTGACGACCTTGGGTAATCCCCAAGGACACCTCTGTTGATGAGGAAACCTCTAGGTTCTCCTCCTTTGGATTGAGAGACTATTCTAGTTGTTGTCGATTATCTTGCTGTCTCTGATGATCTATTTGAACTAAGACTTTGGAAACAAACAACGGCATCCAGAGGAGGGAAAGAGCAACTATTGATTCATTATCTGTTCCTCCATGTTCCAACCTCAGGATACTTAACCTCACCATTTTCAAAACCCCATAAAACTCATCCATGGCTCGCAAAACTGGCCTTTAGCCAGAGACCATACTGATAATTATCTTCTTCTTTCACCCGCTCAACATCACAACTTGATGAGCCATGTGTAAAACGACCACATTTGAAACAAAATGCGAGAAACTATTCATATGTTAACCAAAATTTGTAACAGGCCATGCAAACTGTGATACGACG
The DNA here is from genome assembly GCA_023374045.1 of Limonium bicolor. Classification (NCBI taxonomy): domain Eukaryota; kingdom Viridiplantae; phylum Streptophyta; class Magnoliopsida; order Caryophyllales; family Plumbaginaceae; genus Limonium; species Limonium bicolor. Next base: position 156,039,460 of record CM041777.1, on the reverse strand, counting down.
TCTAAGAGGCTCTATGATATCAATCAGAACCCTAACACGAAAAAGGTCACTTGTTTTATTGGCCCCTTCCTCTCCATATTCCATGAAGCACCCAATGTTGTTGCCAAATCTGTGTGCCATTTCCGTTTTATAAAACATGAAAGGAACACTATGAATCCTAACCCAAAATCGAACACATCTGATAACATGATCCTGAGTGAAATACCCCTAACTTAAAAATGGTGGTTAAATATCAAATGATGATCTATTAAGGCTAGAACATGCCTTATAAACATTGAGAAACCATTGAAAATGATTAAAGCAAAAATATACTTTAAGAACACTTAAGGAAAAAATGTGCCTTAAGAACATTAAGGGTTAGTTATTGGGATATTTAAGGTCAAAAACACCTTAATATCATTAATAAGGCTAGAGTATGCCTTAAAAACATTCAAAAGTGACTTAAGGACATTTAAACTAAAAATGTGCCTTAAGAACACTTAAAAAGCAAAAATGTGTCTTAAGAGTACTAAGAGATTAGGGAACCTCCAATAAGTTCCAAAGTGTGTTCATTTGGCACCCTAATCAATATAAAATGATTGAGAATAAAAGATCAATCACCTAAGGCAAAAATATGCCTTAAGACCTCTTAGGGCAAAAAGGTGCTCTAAGAAACCTTGGAGAGTATGTAACCTTAACTAGGGTCCAAAGTGGTTTCCTAGGGTCAATATCTAAGCTAACAACATTATAAAACAATTATCAAAGAAAACCAAGCTAAACAATAACTCAAAACACAAATTGTGCTTTAAAACTCCTTAAAGCACATTTTTGTGAATAGTCTTGGAAATGAGTTTTGTGTGGCTAGATGACCTAGTATACACCTTAAGCATCATGTGTACTACTTATTATCACATTAGGAAGCCTAATTCAAAGAATTTATAAAAAAATCAGAAATTTGGGCACAAATTATGAATAGTAACTTAAATAGTGCCAAATTAAGTCTTCCTTGCTTAGTCAATGGTCAACATGACCCCCTAAATATATAAATGAGGCGGAATCACATGGATGATTCACTGCCTAACATGCCAGCCCACACATATTATAAGATGACTAAAGCATAAAGTAATCATTTTAAGTTACTTTACACTTAAGTTAACCAACTCACTTTACTCCTTCCTCTCTCCTTGCTGCCGTGTTCTTTAACCTTCAAGATCTTCATCTTCTCCCCTTGTTCTTGAGCAAGAACACCAAGAACACCAAGGTTCAACAATGGCAACTTAAGATCCACACATTAAAACACTTCCAAATTACTACCTTTCTCCTCTAAGGTGTCGTTCGATACGAAGGTAAATGGGTTTCATCTAGCTTTAATAATAAAGCTTGTACACATGTCCACCTTTTATTTGTCCACTCCTATATTAAAGTCCACATGTCTACTCTTTATTTGTTAACTAAAGTTACTTTAACTAACCACAGCTAGCTTATTGACAAACGCAGCAGTAGTGACGTTTAACGAACAGCACCTAAATCACATAAGGAGTCTTTCTAACCATCAATCTCCTTCAACCAAGGCTTTCATCAAGCAATTTTGGTAGCACATTTTTGGCAGTAGGCATATAAGGAGTTAGGAAAGTCCTTATCAAGGCTTAAGGTACAAAAAGAGGCTTTAAAGTCATTTTTGTCATTTCTTCCGTTTTGGCCGATTTCAAGACCTTTCTTAAACTAATCTTTCTCCATCTTTTCATACATGAAATGAAGGATCCTTTATCTCCTTTTGATCTGCCAAAACCCACCAAGGAATCATCTTACAAGAGATTTCAAAGGGTAAGCTTATATTAAGTTTAAAGCCTTAAATCATGGGTTAACCCCTTGTTTAGGTTCATAAACTTAATTATCCTCATCTTGGAAAATTAGGCCGAGACTGTGAGCTGATGGAAACCAACAAATTGAGCTTACAAGGTTAATATCCTTACTTATGACATATTATAAGGTTTTTAAGTGTTTAATGTGCATATTATATTATGCTGTGACTATAGGTTATAACAATGGGTTAATTTAACCTAGAAAATTATATAAACCAGTTTATAACTTGTGAATAAGGAGCTAATGACATATGAGTTAGGAAAACACTTATAAAATGAATTATAAGTGAAATTGTATAATTGTCGTGGACTATGAGTTTGTGTGTAGATTATTATCTTGCTTTTATGCTTGATTGAGGCTTGTTTTGATGCTTTGTTTTGGATATTAAGGGCTTGTATTATGGCCACCAGCAAGATCTATTTGAATTAAGTGTTTTATGCCTTTTTATGCTTTTATATACTTATTATGATATAGTATATGCTTAGGTATAAAAAGCAGAAGTGTATGTGACACTTTGGGAGTTTTAGAGACCTTTAAATGTGGGTAGAAAAATAATTACGAATTTGGAAACCTTAAGGGATTTATTTGGTAACATTTAAGTACTTAAAAATATTTAAAATGTGTTAGTAATGTTATGGATAAAGGGATGTGCATAATATTGTAAAATAAAATATTTATTAGGGGTATACAATAAATAAGCCGAAGCTATTGGGGTAAGTTTGGTAAATAAAGAAAATTGGGAGTTAAAATGACATTTAGGTGTAAAATGTAAAAATTAGAAACATTTGGGGCCTAAATGTAATTTTAGGAAATTTTGGGTGGAAAATGTTAATTATGGCCGAGAATAGTCAAGGACAAATGTTGACCAAAACTTAGGTTAAAATATAGAAAGTTAGAGTCTAAAATGAATTATAACATAAAATGGACCATTTATAAAATTTTGGGGCAAAAATGTAATTTAGGAGAAATATAAATTAAGGCCGAGGACCAATGTGGTCTGATTGGTAATTTTGAGAAGTTTAGGGTTGAGTTAGAATTTATAACATAAGGGATAAAAACTATGGGTTATAACAACAATTATGACATTGATTGTAAAGTTATGAAACTTTGGGGTTAAAATGCAATTAACCAAAAGTTGAGGAATGAAGTGTCAATTCAAACAGCTCAGGGTCTGTTTTGATATTAAGGAGAAGCTAGGAGTGAAATTTTGGTATAAGCGATTAAGAAGAGAAAACTATAGGTTATGCAAGTATAAGGAATTTACTTGTAACGATTAATGACATTTGGGGTTAAGTTGTAATAAATCAAAATATTGGGAGAGTAATCATGCTATGCATGACATTTAAGGAATTTGAGGAGTATAGTGAAGTTGTATGACATTTGGAAGAAAGGAAGTGTATAAGATACATAATATATGTATGCTTATGTAAAAAGGAATTAAATTGTAAAGTTTAGTAAATTATGGGGTAAAACCGTAAATAAAGGAAAGTATAATATAAGGGTTATAAAATGACATTAGGGTCATATTATAATAACCGAGACTATGATATAGTTTATTATATAATTATAGATGAGTTAGAATTACAAAACAATTATAAAGTAGTTGTTTGTAAGGTTATAAATTAAGAGGGGTTAATTTGTAATATTTGAAAGTTAAGAATTGGAATACTAATTACAACAGTATGGGCTGTTGAATATTAGTGGATTAGTTGTTTAAGAGGTTTAAACTAAAAGCCGTAATGGTCAGGATTTAGTTAAAGACGAGAAAACGTCACATCGAATAACAAGACGTTTATAACGTCGCGTAAAAATAAATGAGGTGATTAGAAATTAATTAAGGGGAGCAATGTGACAATAGTGTTACATTGAGGGGTATAAGATTGTATACATGCACGTATATATATAATTAGCAAGTTAAAATCGAGGAAACGGTTAAAACGAAAAAACGTCACACAAAAAGACGGGACGGTTAGAAAGTCTCATAAAATGACGAGACGGTTAGAACGTCACATGAAATGATGAAGTGGTTAGGAACTAATTAAGAAAGTTACGTATGGTAACGGAATAGTTATGAGATAATTAAGTTATTAGCCTACCCGACTACTATGTTATAGGATCTAGATAGTCGGAGGTGTTCGACGGATTAGGCGAGCATCGTTTTAAGAGCTAGCCAACCTCCAGGTGTACGGTATGGTTTACTTGCTACCGAGTTGTCCCCCGATTTGTTTGCTATTTGTTTATGTGCTACGACTAAACAAGATTACAGCATGAAAATGATTTATTGCGTTTCCTGTTGTTTCGTATTGTACTATACCGTCTTTCCTTTGAGCTCGCGTACTAATTTCGATTAGTAATAATGCTTGTAAGTACCACCAGATGAAGGTTAGAGATTAGCAACGTTTCCCACATACGAAAATGTCTAACCTTGGACAAATGTGTAAGAATATGAATGACTCCCCAATATTATATAGTTAATATCCTACGAGATTTAACTAATGGAAATCATTTATACAAGACTTCTAACCAATGGGTAACTTGGGGGGAGAGAATCTGTGTAACACCCGGCGAGGGTTACCTCCCACATCGATTGAAGGGGAGAACGAACCACTCCTTATATGGGTGGGGATACCTCTCCTTGTTGTGAGGTCTTTTGGGGCTAGGAAACCTCGAGAACAAAACCGTGCGGCCTGCGTGCTAGAGCGAATAATATCACAACAGTGGAATACTGGGATGTTACAGATGGTATCAGAGCCAGACCCAGGTTAGAGTGCTGGTGTGGCCCGCGAGGGCGCTGGGCTCCCAAGGGGGGTGGAGTGTAACACCTGGCGAGGGTTACCTCCCACATCGATCGGAGGGGAGAACGAACCACTCCTTATATGGGTGGGGATACCTCTCCTTGTTGTGAGGCCTGGGGCTAGGAAACCTCGAGAACAAAACCGTGCGGCCTGCGTGCCAGAGCAGACAATATCACAACAGTGGGATACTGGGGTGTTACAATCTGGGACTGACTCCGGTCACGTGTGTCTAGACAGGGGGTAGGTATCTGTATCAGGTCCTATTTCCATTTGAGGCTTGTCTTCTGACTTGTCACCTACTGAGTCAACAAACCGACTCGACCATCTCGGATTACAGTTCGAGGTGGGAAGCTAGTTCAATTATGGTGCGGGGGGATCTCGCCTACATCCCCAAGCTAATTATTTGTTTATTTAACCAGTGGAGGTAGTAACTCATTGGCTTGGGTTACTCACAACCAGACAAGGTAAACAAAGGAACAAAATTAGCACAGTTCTAAATAAAGAACCATTGACATTATATGAGTTAAGGCCTAACATGAGAACTAAATAGATTCTCATGCCTAAGAAAGGAAGGAAATTTATATCCTTTGTATGACGAACTTCCATTACAATGTTCGATCTACTTGAATTATGTGATTACATGCTTAATATGTTGTATTCTTATTGTACTTCATATTGTTATTTAAAGTTAATCAATCACATGTATATCGACAATTAGTCGTGTGTAGCCCCGGTAGCTTGTGGGCTGCACGTCTACCATACCAGCAAAGGTGCTGAGCCCCTCGGGGCCTACCATTTATTTTTTAGGTACTCAACTGAAGACGACTCTCCTGAGTGTAAGAGAGGGTAGAAGTATTGGGAGTAAATTTAATTGTATACATGAGAGTGGTTGTACTCTCATTTTTTTAAGTATGTATTCGAATTTTTGGATTGTATTAAACTCGGTACGAATTATGGTTTATGGATTATGTTATATAGTTGCTCGGGGAATTATCCAGTTATTCAGACCGTGACATGTAAGCAAATAGGCCTAGTTAGTCACGTGGGAGACTTACGGCGGTAACACCAACTTAGTAGAATTTTTCCGCTGCGATATTAATAAACGAGATGGAGTTTTAAGCGATAATCACGGTATTAGGAGTTGGGGTGTTACACTGGCCCTTGTCAACTCTTTGCATGGCTAATAAACAACTATCGAATGACCAAGGACCCCTCTCCATAACAGTCGTCATATCTTTCAGAGATGGAAACTTAAAAAGGAACAAGCCACAACCTACATTATTTATAACCAATCTACCCTCCACCTTCCAAACCTTCCCCATGGTAAATTGAATAACTTCAGGGAAAACGTACTTTAAAGAGAAGTGCTTACCTAGAATACATAAATCAAAGTTCGACTCCTCCGATTCTGCTTGATGATCATCCAAGGATTTCAATTAGACTTTTTGGTGGTAAGAGAAAGCTTATCACACTACATGATAAGGTCCCCCAGATCACCAGCTTGGGTAGATATCGTAAAGATACTAAAACTAGTATGCTGCTGAGGCCAAATGAACTTTCCCTGTTGTTGAGTGTCTAAATGAGCATGTTTTAGGGGTGTATTTAGTATGTTTTATCAACACTTTTCATGCTCATTTCTCCACTCTAGCTAGTTTTCCTCTAGTTTTGTGTTTTATTTGTGTTTTACACAATTATTATTGAAACAGGAGGAAAAACATAGCTAGAATTAAAGTAGACGAAGAGACAAATGCGTGGGTGCAAACGGATCCAAAATCGGAGCTAGAACGAAGATGATACAACATTTTGAAGTTAGCCTGCCCACAAGACCGACCCACCGACTGATCCATGGGTGGGTCGGTCGGACTTAAAAACGCAATTTTCGGCCTCGAAATTGCTTCAGGACTCGATCGACCCACGGGACCGACCCAGGGTGGGTAGGTCAGTTGCAAATTTTGCCCAGATTTTAGATTTTAAAAGCAGAAAAGAGAGGAAAGAGAGGGGGGTCGGGATCAGGACTCAAGAGGCGACAGAAGAAGAGAAACAGAGAAGAGAAGAGAAGAGAAGAAAAGAAGATGAGAAGAAGGAGGAGACTTCCTCACCTCATTCAAAGCTTCACCACCACCATTAATGGCTATTTCTCTCCTCTCTCTCTCCTTTGTAGTGTCAATGTTTGAGTTGATTCATTTGTAGCTAGGGATTTGGATTTTGCCCCAAATCCCCTAAACTCCATTGTTGAATCTTGGATTGATGTTTATGCTATATTTTAGTCCTTATGCTTAATGAAGATGATAATTGAGTGTTTATGACTTCTTAACTTGTTGCTCATGATTTGGGGAGTTGTTAAGGGTTTTGCTCAGTTTGTTTTCTATGTATTAAATTGGTTGGTTTGGCCTACCGATTAGTTTAGCATTATTGTGGGATTCTATCAAAATGTGATTATGAGATAGAAACCTAAACCGTTGGGGACTAGAACAGTGTACTCTAATTTTGATGATTTTGAGATTAGACTACTTTGCAACTTAGGGAACCAAATTTAACACCCCGTCCAAAGCCAATCGTGGTTATCGCAAAACTTAACACTTAATCACGAACGTCACAGCGGATATAACAACTACCGGGACCTTGCCACGGTCTGATCATAGGAAATACCGTTCTTACCAATATACAATACTTAACCATAGCATACAGTCCGTCCAAAAGCGCCAACCAACCGAGTTTAAGTTTCTAAATCATAACATTACCTTACATCAGTTTTTAACATAAACGGACGGGTGCACAGGCGCAACCCGAGCTCAAAATAAACGACCCGTCCTAGGTCTAACCACCCCCACTCTCAGGGTGACTCCTCAGTGGACGCTTACCTGCAAAATAAAAACAGCCCCCAAAGGGGGTCAGCACGAATGCTGGTACGTCCTCTCATGGCCCCCAAGCTAACGGGGCTATGACGACTAATTGTCGATAGCATGGAAGTTGATTAGAAACACAAACATAATATGAAGTGCAATGAACAACAATCCTCAATGAACAAATAAAGTCCACACACAATGAACGACTTAGAAGCGTTCCCTCAGTAATGAGTTAATCGATGAACTCCTCAAATCTCAATACCTCTTAACCTTAGTCCATACTTAGATTGCCTCAATCTTAGTCCTTAACTCAATCCTTAGAATACAAACCGTTCTTTAATTAGAAATGGTTGTAACTTATCTTAATCTTAGGATTTAGGTGATTCTACCGCACCATCTTAATGCCTCCTACCTTGGACGGGAGTCCAGTGTAGCTGGGCCGGCAACCGACCCTAGGCAACAAGTCCGAAGACAAGTCCTCAAGCGGAGGACGGACCTGATTCAGATACCGACCCCCTTTTTCCTTAGCATGCATGACCGGAGTCAGTCCCGGGTCCCTCACTCCCCACTTAAGTTCCAGTTAGTGACAATCTTACCAACCATGTGTTAGTTAAACCTTAACGGGTATTAACCAACTATAATCAACATACAATTCCTCTCCTTAACTCATTAGGCACTAAACTTAGTTAGTAGCTAAACTCAAGTCCCGTGGGTTAGTGTAACGAAGACACACACACAACGAGAGCAATAAAAACCGGTTGCATGCTTTATCTTGTATTAGTCATAGCAGATAAACAGATAGCAGACAAGCCGAGGGACACCTCGTTAGCAAGCAGGTCACAAGAAAACTGTACCGTTCACCGTCGATTGTCCCGTAGTTTATTTCTCCTCCAGGTTCCAAACTTTAAAGTCCTAAAATTCATCCAACTTAGATTGTTAATTATTTGCGCATTTCTTAACTAATTTAAATTACTAAACCCTTAATAGATCCCCTTCCAATAGCTCTTAAGGTTACAACTTAATTATAACTTAACCTTAAAACATGTAAGTTTATACTTTACAGAATCCCCTAGGTCTTTAGGTTTCTATTCGTCATTGCCCTCTTAATGGTGTACCATTAACACCATTAAGCATCCTTAATATTTTCTCTTTTTTTTTATAGGTTAAGGGTCGTCCGACCCACCGTCCGACCCACCCAACTGGGTCGGACCGTTCCAGAAACTCTCGGGTCTGAAAAATCCCACTTGTCCGACCCATGTCCGACCCAACCAACTGGGTCGGACCATTCCAGAAACTTTCCGTCTTTTAAAACTCTCCCGCCCGACCCACCGTCCGACCCAACCAACTGGGTCGGACCATTACAGAAACATTTTCGGTGACTTAACAGAGGTCCGTCCGACCCAGAACTGGGTCGGACCCTGGGTCGGACCACTACAGACTTTAACCTTAAATTGTTCTTTCAACTCCAAATTTTTCCTCAAGTCTCCTAATGTGTTCTAACATCATTTAGACACTTAAACCCACCTTAAATCATCCTCCAAACTCCTTAGAACAACCTCCAAAGATCACTCCAATCTTTTACTCAATTCTTACAACAACTACCAACACTTAACACTTATTTCTTTACTACATTTCCTACATACCTTTCACCTAGAAATTCTACTAACCAAGAGTTCCCTCCTTATGAACTCGACCACACCATATACACCACTTTCCACCCCTATTGCATTTTCAAAGCCTCTATTTTTTTTTACAAACCTACTCCTAAATTCATTCTTCAAATTCCTTTACAAGCATACACTTTCCCATTGTTTAACCAAGTGTGTATATATGTCCCAACCCAACTCAAAATGACTTTGGTGTATTCCAATACACCTTTAACTTCTAAAACCTCTAAGGTAACGCCTAAGTCCTTTTTATGCTCTAAAACACCTTAGCTCAATTTCTTTCACCAACTCAAGCCCTAAGAATTCCTAGTACCTCATAGGTCATCAACTTCATTCATACATCTTAAACTCCTTGTTTTCTTACTAAATTTGACATGGTCTCTAGTATATTTCTACATCCAACACTTGGTTTTTGCCATCCAACAACCTTTAACTCCCAAAATTCATTTCACACGCTCTTAACACTCAATTTACACCAAAACTACACTACATCACAATATAGTGCATAAACTTAAAATGCTTGGCACTTAGGCCCTTAAATGACATAAAACTTAACCACTGAATTTCCACATATATTAGCCTTTAACCTGCAAATACACAACAAGGTTCCCATTGAAATAAAATGCTCTTGTAATTCACCTCAACATTGTTTAACTAACTCATTTCTCATTTGCTCTTTAGTCACAAGTTCTCAATATAATAGTATTCTTTCTCCTAAGTTTAACATCCCTTTTTCATTGTAACCTCTAAACTAAACCTATCTCTTATCCAAGTCCCATCCCTTAATGCATTATAACACCTTAAGGTAAGCAATTTACCTTATTCTTTCACAAGCTCCACAAACTTCTTCTCCTTATGTCTTTCTTGACAATCTCGGTCACCAATATATTTCTCCTTGCCAATGTTCTAAACAATATCCAATGACTCTAATGAGCACTAAACAACACACTAACCTTAGGGAATAAAACCTAGGTTAAAATGTGTTTTAAGGTATTAAAATGAGTATTTTACCTTGTAGTCTTAAGGTAGGCTTCGATATGAATCAACAAGGACCTCCTTTATCCCTTGGAGAATAGAAAACAAGCTAGAACAAGGCATAAAAATGGAGTCCCATGAGTAGAGATTTTCAGTTATGTGAAGAAATGGTGAGAACTTGATTTTTCTTACATATTCTTTACCTTGAGAGAATGGAGAAGCCAATGGAGTCTTCAAGCTTGAGTTTCCTCCTCTAATGGTGGTTTGGCTTGGCACCAAAATGAAGCTCTTGAAGTTTTGAAAAGATAGGAAGAAGGAGCTTGAGCTAACTAAGAAGAATATGTATTTAGTTTTGGTTTTGGAGCTAAAATGAGCAAGATGTGTGCAAGGCTAGATGGAGCTAGCATGGAGGTTGAGTTTTACGTGAGGGAGAAGAAAGAGAGCAAGGGAAACTGGTGGAGAAGATGAAGAATGAAGAGATGAGGAGAGAGGTAAGTAAAGTAAGATATTTGTTTTCTTAAAGTAAATAGTGTTTTTCCTTATTTCCCTCCTCTTTGTCTAATACTACCATCTTGTGTGGTGACTCACCACTAACAAAACCGGCCCCCCCCTCTTATAACAAGGCTGGTCATGGTCTTGTTTGACCATTTAATTACACTTAATTGACTTATGTTATAAACTAGCTTAATTTAGTTACTATTCACTAAACAAGGCACATTGTTGTGAAATTTTTGATTTCCCATTGATTTATACTTCCTAACGTGATACTAAGTAGTAAACATGTTAATTAAAGAGTAATGATGGACATTTAGCCATTCAAAACCCATTTACAAGACAATTTTTCAAAAATGTGCTTTAAGAGTCCTTAAAGCACATTTTGTGTTTTAACTTTTTTTCAAGCTTGGTTTTCTTTGGTAATTGGTTTAAAATGACCATTAGGATATTAATAATGTCTAAGAATGATATTTGGGTGTTAACCCAAGTTACTCCAAGCTTAGAACACATTTTTGCTTAAATTGCCCTTATGGTGTTTCCTTATGTTTTCTTTGATTAAAATTGTTCTCCAAAGTCTCTAAGGCATTAATTAGCCTTCTTATACCTTATTTTATCACCTAAACACCATATCTAGGTTTGGGGTATTTCAATCTACCCCCGTTAAAAGAACTTTGTCCCCAAAGTTCACATATATGCTTAACCATTCACGGTACTCAATTCCCTTAATTTTGACACCACATCTTATATTCACATCCACACACCTCAAGACTCAAAGTTCTTCCACAAATACAATACATAAGTATTATACATATCTTAAACTTACCACAACGTGTAGGAACTTACACAAAATCACATCTTAAACGACCAAACAAACGACAACCAGTTCATTTCCTAACTCAAAAGCGAGGAAGCTCTACCCCCCTTAAAAAGGGGTACGCCCCGTACCCTATACAGACGATCTAGTCAGTAAACAACGAAGGGTACGTCGATCTCATATTATCCTCTAATTCCCACGTGGCCTCTTCGACATCTTGGTTAGACCAGAGAACCTTCACCAGTCGCACTGACTTATGGCGAGTGTCCCTAGTCTTGCTGTCCAAGATTCTCTGAGGAATCTCCACGGATCTCATACTTGGTTCTAAAGTCAACCGCTCAGGTTCTAACACATGGGAGGGGTGGTGCATGTATTTATTGAGCTGTGAAACATGAAAAACATCATGCACTTTACCCAACTCAGCAGGTAAATTCAACCTGTAAGCAACTGGGCCCACCCGCTCCGTAATCTCATAAGGACCAACAAACTTCGGGCTCAATTTGCCCTTCTGCCCAAATCTAAACACACCTTTCATCGGTGATACCCGCAGGAATACCCGGTCGCCCACTGCGAACTCTAGGTCTCGTCGTCGAACATTAGCGTACGACTTCTGCCTATCCTGAGCAGCTTTCATGTTCTCCCTGATTTGCTGAACTTCAGCCTTAACTTGCTCTAAATATTCTGGTCCTATAATGACCATTTCACTCGACTCATCCCAGCAGAGCGGTGTACGGCATGGTCTACCGTACAACGCTTGAAAAGGTGCCATCTTGATCGAAGCGTGATAGCTGTTGTTGTATGAAAACTCGATCAGATGTAATTTATCAATCCAACTGCCCTGGAAGTCTAAGGCACATGCTCTCAGCATGTCCTCGAGTGTCTGAATAGTACGCTCAGTCTGACCATCTATCTGAGGATGGAACGCGGTATTCAGCTTCAGTTCTGTACCCAACGCTTCTCTGGTGGTTCTCCAGTACCTCGAAAGGAATCTGGTATCTCTATCTGACACTATGGTCTTTGGTATCCCGTGATGTCTCATGATTTCTTTCTCAAATAACTCTGCTAATTTGGTCACCTTCCAAGTATCCTTCATCGGTATGAATCAGGCTACTTTGGTAAGGCGATCCACCACCACCCATATCATGTTGAGACCTCCCCTAGCAGGTGGGAGTCCAACTACGAAGTCCATGGAGATATCATGGAACTTCCACTCCGGAACTGGCATCGACTGTACCATTCCGCCCGGTCGTCTGTGCTCGAATTTCACCTTCTAGCATGCGAGACACCTCAAGACGAACTCGGTAACATCTGTCTTCATCCCCGACCACCAGAAGTATCTCTTCATGTCTTTATACATTTTAGAGGCTCCCGGATGGATGGAAACTGAAGAACAGTGTGACTCTCTAAGTATACGGTCTTTCAGATCCGCATTGCCCCGTGGTATGCATAACCGGCCCTTTAGTCTGATCAGATCATCATCATGAAGTCTGAAGTCGTATTTCTGACTCTCAAAGGTACCATCTGTCAGCTTCTGTCTGACTTCTCTCATGTACTCATCTGTCCTCTGAGCCTCTCGCACCTCATCAACCAAGCTGGAGAAAGAGACTAGCGAATGGAGTGAGTGTGCTCGACGGCTCAGGGCGTCCGCTACAACATTGGCCTTTCCTTCTTTGTATTGAAGGTCAATGTCATAGTCTTTCAGAAATTCTAACCATCTCCTCTGTCTGAGATTCAACTCCTTCTGAGTGAATATATATTTCAAACTCTTGTGATCGGTGTAGATCGTCACACTAACCCCGTATAAATAGTGGCACCATATCTTCAAAGCGAAGACTACAGCTCCCAACTCTTAATCATGTGTGGGGTAGTTCTCCTCATGTTTCTTCAACTTGCGTGAGGCATATGCCACCACCTTGCCATGTTGCATGAGCACGCAACCCAGCCCTCTGCCGGATACATCACAGTAAACCTCAAAGCCCTCCGTACCGTCTGGAATGGTCAGAACCGGTGCAGTGGTCAGTGAGTCCTTCAACCTCTGGAATGATCTCTCACAGTCAACCGTCCACTCGAACGGTGCATCTTTCTTCATCAGACTAGTCATCGGTTTCGCGACCTTGCTGAAATCTCTAACAAACCTCCGGTAGTATCCTGCCAAGCCAAGGAAGCTCCGAATGTCGGTAACAGTCTTTGGTCTCGGCCAGGTACGTACGACATCAATCTTTGCTGGATCCACCGAGATCCCAGCATCTGAGATGACATGACCCAGGAAAGAGACCTGGTCAAGCCAAAACTCACACTTGGAGAACTTAGCATACAGCTGGTTCTCCCTCAATATCTCCAATACTCTCCTCAAATGTTCCTCATGCTCACTCTTCGATTTCGAGTATATCAGAATGTCATCAATAAACACCACAACCGACTTGTCCAGCTGCTCCCGGAACAAGCGGTTCATCAGATCCATAAACTTCGCCGGTGCGTTCGACAATCCGAACGGCATCATTGTAAACTCATAGTGGCCGTATCGTGTCCGGAATGCCGTCTTCTCAATATCTCCCCCCCTAATGGCTATATGATGATACCCCGATCTAAGATCAATCTTGGAGAACACAGATGCTCCCTTCAACTGATCGAACAGATCATCAATGCGGGGTAGTGGATACTTATTCTTCACAGTCACTGCATTCAACTCTTTGTAGTCGATGCAGAGGCGGAGACTACCATCCTTCTTCTTCACGAAGAGAACTGGCGCTCCCCATGGTGATACACTGGGTCTTATGAACCCTTTGTCTAATAAATCTTTCAACTGTTCCTTTAACTCATTCATTTCTGCCGGAGCCATGCGGTATGGTGCTTTGGCTATCGGTCCGGTACCAGGTAGCAGGTCGATGGTGAACTCTACCTCCCGAGTGGGTGGCATGCCGGGCAGTTCCAGTGGAAAGAGATCGGGGAACTCCGACACTACCGGTAAGTCGGGGTCGAACTCGGGGTCTCTCTCTATGTCCTGGACATAGCAGAGGTACACTTCTTCCTTTCTCCTCAATTCCTTATACATTGCCATGGCGGTGATGATCTTAGTCGAAGGCTCTTTGGGCCTCTGGCGGTATGATATGGTTACTCCAGACGGACTCCTGAGCAGCAGTCTATGCTCGGTGCAGAGGATACGACCCTTGTGCCGCTCCAACTAGTTCATCCCGAAGATAGCATCAAATCCCAACTCTCTGAACTCAATAAAACTGACTGGAAAGTCTTCCCCCTTAATTCTGACGATGGCTCCTCAGTAATAGCGAGTACAACGAACCTTCTCCTTAGACGGGAGCGTAACCGTGAAGTCGGGTAGCTCGTCGGCGTCTAGCCCCAACCTTCTCGCAAAAGATGCCGAGATAAAGGTGTGCGAGGCCCCTGAGTCGAAGAGAACTGACGCCTCAATTCCATTAATCGGAAAGGTGCCGGTGAGGATAGTACCGCTTGCGCCGGCCTGTGCCTCTGTAAGTATGCTTAGCGCACCTTCCGTACCGAGTCCACAACCTAATTGTATTTCACAAGCTTTCATGAGTAATGATGGTATAACAAGAGTCATAACAAATTATATGAGCAACACTGTTATTTTATTAATAACCATCCTGTTTACAACATGTGCTTCTTCTTACATCTCATTCCTTATCTCATACTAAAACGTTACATGGCTAATATTGTCTAAAGGTTAGGTTTAACCGTTCTGGTTTCATGTGCGTCGCATTAATCACTGCTGACGGTGCTGTATTCAGCTTAATTCTCTTAATCCCATGGTACAACATCCTCGATTCTCCTCCCATAACTAATACATCTCCAGACTTAAGTACTAACTTATTCGCACGGTCCGCACGCTTCTGCTCGCCGTACAAAAATTCTGCATCGTCTCCAATGGACCAAGACACTACGGGTATCCCTCTTTCGAGAGACTCCGCTATCTCGTCCTTATCCTGGTGTAATCCGAGTCGCCCATCTTTCTCGTAGAAGTTTACAATGCAAATGTCTGCTTGTATGTCTGGAATCGGTTCAGCTTCCATTTGCTGAGCGATCTCCACGACTTGTGTAACTACCGGATGGAACTCTTCGGGTATTCCCGGTGGTAAGACTCCATCTTGTGCCCTCTTGGTTTGGTAAGTCTTGGCGTACGGATTCCAATCCTTGCCTAAACTCATCATCTTTAGTTTCATCCTGGCTCCCCCTGGGTACTCCGGTGTGTAAAAACCTCCCGGTCCCACTCCTAACTGATTGCACCTCCTGATGATGGCTATTTGTGCTTTGGATGTCAGGTATCCCCTTAATAAAATCATACCTGGGCGGACAACCTGACATTGTTCGGTTGGAAAGTCTCGGGTTTCGATGTCGATCTCTTCCGGGTTTGGTGTCGAAGGCATTGGATAACAAATGTTGAAGCTTCCTAAGGTGGTAACAGGTCATATCTTACTTAAGCTCTAATCTTATCTTATTATCACTTAACTCAATTATTCACCAAGTATGCATGAAATGCGGTAAGTAGGCAATTCTATCACTAAATGGTTTATAGCGGTACCTGGCCTCGATGAGGGTTTGGCCTCATCGTCCCGGTCCACCATATGTAGTGTGGGTCCCGACTTCTGGACTACCCGTGGGTTCTTGTCAGCAGCTTGCTGCACCCTCCTCTGACCGTCAGACCCAGCTCCCTGATCGGTCTTGCCCTTGCCCTTCATCTCGGGCCTAAAGGCTCTGCTAGCGGGGTTCCGGAAGCACTCGTATGCTCGGTGCCCGTACACCCTACAATAGTTGCACTCAACCTTGTTCCCCTTACAATCGAGCCCGGGGTGGTCCTTGTGACACCACTGACAGATGTAGCGTCGCTGGTAGCCACCGCCGGGTCCCTTATCAGTCTCAGATCCTGATCATTCATAATATTAGTTCTCATACTCTTAACTGTTTGTCAAATATCTCTTAACTCACTCAATATTAATTTCCTTACCCTTTGGCGCCCTTGAGCACAGGGGCTTAGCAGCATATGTGTAAGTCAATTTCAATGGCTGTTCAGCAGCCTTCTCCTTTTCCTCCTTCCCTTTCTGGTTTTGATTCCTCTGGGCCTGAGGCTGGTACTTTTGCTTCTTGTACCCACCTTGCCCTTGATTCTCCGTGCTCTTTGCGGCACTCTTTCTCTTAGCACTGTCCTCGTCCCTCAGCTGGACGGTTATCTCAACCTTAGCAGCGGCATGATAGCACTCATGCTTCCCAAGGTATTAGTTTCTCTTATTTCTCATAATCTAAATCTTATTCACTTAATCTTATCTTACTCATTCTTATTACCTGCAAGGTAGTATAGCTCGTCGGCCCCATGCCGTAGCGGAGTCGATGGCTAAGCCCGCCATAGAAGCGGTCCACCAGAATCTGGTCTGAATATCCAAGACCCGGCAGAAGACGAAGCAAGGCGGTAAACTCCGAGTAATACTCGTCTACCTTCATCTTGTCCGTCTGCTTAAGCGCATCCAACTGTTAGCGCTTCTTCGTCTGGACATGGGCGGGATAGTACTTTGCCCGAAGCAATGCTGTGTACTGGTCCCAGCTGAAGTCTGGATTGGCCACATGCTCGGCCCTCACCAGCTTCCACCAATCGCCTGCTGCCCCCTTTAGGTAAAACACAGCTAGACGCACCTTGATCCCAGCAGGGACGTCAAGGGTCTCGAAGGCGGTCTCCATCTCAGAGATGTACGCCTCAAGCTTGGCGGGATCTGTCCCCCCCTTGAAGTGTGCGGGTCTAAGGTCAGCTAGACTCTTCACCCAGTTCGGTTCCCGGGGTTGTGGCGGTGGAGGTGGTGCACCCACACCAGGCTGATAGCCCATGTGCCCTAAAGCGGCAGCCACGATCTCTGCGATCGTCTGCCCTCCCGGTATCTCAGCAGCATCGTCGCCTCTTCCACGGCCTCGGCCTCCTCTCCTTTCTGACATCTGAACAAGCATAACGCACATTAGATTCGTATTCACCACTGTTTCGGTAAACGAATTTATAACGTCCGTAGACGGTAAAGACAATCCACACATATTAGTGGTCATCTGACTCTACTCACTTAAACTTCTCACACCCTTAACCCATTACTTATATCTTAACTCATAACCTAACTCGGTGGTTACTTATGTCCGGTATTTCTTGATCAGAGCGTAACTATGTTCTGATACCACTTTTAACACCCCGTCCAAAGCCAATCGTGGTTATCGCAAAACTTAACACTTAATCACGAACGTCGCAGCGGATATAACAACTACCGGGACCTTGCCACGGTCTGATCATAGGAAATACCGTTCTTACCAATATACAATACTTAACCATAGCATACAGTCCGTCCAAAAGCGCCAACCAACCGAGTTTAAGTTTCTAAATCATAACATTATCTTACATCAGTTTTTAACATAAACGGATGGGTGCACAGGCGCAACCCGAGCTCAAAATAACGACCCGTCCTAGGTCTAACCACCCCCACTCTCAGGGTGACTCCTCAGTGGACGCTTACCTGCAAAATAAAAACAGCCCCCAAAGGGGGTCAGCACGAATGCTGGTACGTCCTCTCATGGCCCCCAAGCTAACGGGGCTACGACGACTAATTGTCGATAGCATGGAAGTTGATTAGAAACACAAACATAATATGAAGTGCAATAAACAACAATCCTCAATGAACAAATAAAGTCCACACACAATGAACGACTTAGAAGCGTTCCCTCAGTAATGAGTTAATCGATGAACTCCTCAAATCTCAATACCTCTTAACCTTAGTCCATACTTAGATTGCCTCAATCTTAGTCCTTAACTCAATCCTCAGAATACAAACCGTTCTTTAATTAGAAATGGTTGTAACTTATCTTATTCTTAGGATTTAGGTGATCCTACCGCACCATCTTAATGCCTCCTACCTTGGACGGGAGTCCAGTGTAGCTGGGCCGGCAACCGACCCTAGGCAACAAGTCCGAAGACAAGTCCTCAAGTGGAGGACGGACCTGATTCAGATACCGACCCCCTTTTTCCTTAGCATGCATGACCGGAGTCAGTCCCGGGTTCCTCACTCCCCACTTAAGTTCCAGTTAGTGACAATCTTACCAACCATGTGTTAGTTAAACCTTAACGGGTATTGACCAACTATAATCAACATACAATTCCTTTCCTTAACTCATTAGGCACTAAACTTAGTTAGTAGCTAAACTCAAGTCCCGTGGGTTAGTGTAACGAAGACACACACACAACGAGAGCAACAAAAACCGGTTGCATGCTTTATCTTGTATTAGTCATAGCAGATAAACAGATAGCACACAAGCCGAGGGACACCTCGTTAGCAAGCAGGTCACAAGAAAACTGTACCGTTCACCGTCGATTGTCCCGTAGTTTATTCTCCTCCGGGTTCCAAACTTTAAAGTCCTAAAATTCATCCAACTTAGATTGTTAATTATTTGCGCATTTCTTAACTAATTTAAATTACTAAACCCTTAATAGATCCCCTTCCAATAGCTCTTAAGGTTACAGCTTAATTATAACTTAACCTTAAAACATGTAAGTTTATACTTAACATAATCCCCTAGGTCTTTAGGTTTCTATTCGTCATTGCCCTCTTAATGGTGTACCATTAACACCATTAAGCATCCTTAAGATTTTCTCTTTTTTTTATAGGTTAAGGGTCGTCCGACCCACCGTCCGACCCACCCAACTGGGTCGGACCATTCCAGAAACTCTCGGGTCTGAAAAATCCCACTTGTCCGACCCATGTCCGACCCAACCAACTGGGTCGGACCATTCCAAAAACTTTCCGTCTTTTAAAACACTCCCGTCCGACCCACCGTCCGACCCAACCAACAGAGTCGGACCATTATAGAAACATTTTCGGTGACTTAACAGAGGTCCGTCCAACCCAGAACTGGGTCGGACCCTGGGTCGGACCACTACAGACTTTAACCTTAAATTGTTCTTTCAACTCCAAATTTTTCCTCAAGTCTCCTAATGTGTTCTAACATCATTTAGACACTTAAACCCACCTTAAATCATCCTCCAAACTCCTTAGAACAACCTCCAAAGATCGCTCCAATCTTTTACTCAATTCTTACAACAACTACCAACACTTAACACTTATTTCTTTACTACATTTCCTACATACCTTTCACCTAGAAATTCTACTAACCAAGAGTTCCCTCCTTATGAACTCGACCACACCATATACCCACTTTCCACCCCTATTGCATTTTCAAAGCCTCTATTTTTTTTACAAACCTACTCCTAAAGTCATTCTTCAAATTCCTTTACAAGCATACACTTTCCCATTGTTTAACCAAGTGTGTATATATGTCCCAACCCAACTCAAAATGACTTTGGTGTATTCCAATACACCTTCAACTTCTAAAACCTCTAAGGTAACGCCTAAGTCCTTTTTATGCTCTAAAACACCTTAGCTCAATTTCTTTCACCAACTCAAGCCCTAAGAATTCCTAGTACCTCATAGGTCATCAACTTCATTCATCCATCTTAAACTCCTTGTTTTCTTACTAAATTTGACATGGTCTCTCTAGTATATTTCTACATCCAACACTTGGTTTTTGCCATCCAACAACCTTTAACTCCCAAAATTCATTTCACACACTCTTAACACTCAATTTACACCAAAACTACACTACATCACAATATAGTACATAAACTTAAAATGCTTGACACTTAGGCCCTTAAATGACTAAAACTTAACCACTGAATTTCCACATATATTAGCCTTTAACCTGCAAATACACACAACAAGGCTCCCATTGAAATAAAATGCTTCTTGTAATTCACCTCAACATTGTTTAACTAACTCATTTCTCATTTGCTCTTTAGTCACAAGTTCTCAATATAATAGTATTCTTTCTCCTAAGTTTAACATCCCTTTTTCATTGTAAACTCTAAACTAAACCTATCTCTTATCCAAGTCCCATCCCTTAATGCATTAAAACACCTTAAGGTAAGCAATTTACCTTAATCTTTCACAAGCTCCACAAACTTCTTCTCCTTATGTCTTTCTTGACAATCTCGGTCACCAATATATTTCTCCTTGCCAATGTTCTAAACAATATCCAATGACTCTAATGAGCACTAAACAACACACTAACCTTAAGGAATAAAACCTAGGTTAAAATGTGTTTTAAGGTATTAAAATGAGTATTTTACCTTGTAGTCTTAAGGTAGGCTTGGATATGAATCAACAAGGACCTCCTCTATCCCTTGGAGAATAGAAAACAAGCTAGAACAAGGCATAAAAATGGAGTCCCATGAGTAGAGATTTTCGGTTATGTGAAGAAATGGTGAGAACTTGATTTTTCTTACATATTCTTTACCTTGAGAGAATGGAGAAGCCAATGGAGTCTCCAAGCTTGAGTTTCCTCCTCTAATGGTGGTTTGGCTTGGAACCAAAATGAAGCTCTTGAAGTTTTGAAAAGATAGGAAGAAGGAGCTTGAGCTAACTAAGAAGAATATGTATTTAGTTTTGGTTTTGGAGCTAAAATGAGCAAGATGTGTGCAAGGCTAGATGGAGCTAGCATGGAGGTTGAGTTTTACGTGAGGGGGAAGAAAGAGAGAAAGGGAAACCGGTGGAGAAGATGAAGAATGAAGAGATGAGGAGAGAGGTAAGTAAAGTAAGATATTTGTTTTCTTAAAGTAAATAGTGTTTTTCCTTATTTCCCTCCTCTTTGTCTAATACTACCATCTTGTGTGGTGACTCACCACTAACAAAACCGGCCCCCCTCTTATAACAAGGCTGGTCATGGTCTTGTTTGACCATTTAATTACACTTAATTGACTTATGTTATAAACTAGCTTAATTTAGTTACTATTCACTAAACAAGGCACATTGTGGTGAAATTTTTGATTTCCCATTGATTTAGACTTCCTAACATGATGCTAAGTAGTACACATGTTAATTAAAGAGTAATGATGGACATTTAGCCATTCAAAACCCATTTACAAGACAATTTTTCAAAAATGTGCTTTAAGAGTCCTTAAAGCACATTTTGTGTTTTAACTTGTTTTCAAGCTTGGTTTTCTTTGGTAATTGGTTTAAAATGACCATTAGGATATTACTAAGGTCTAAGAATGATATTTGGGTGTTAACCCAAGTTACTCCAAGCTTAGAACACATTTTTGCTTAAATTGCCCTTATGGTGTTTCCTTATGTTTTTTTTGATTAAAATTGTTCTCCAAAGTCTCTAAGGCATTAATTAGCCTTCTTATACCTTATTTTATCACCTAAACACCATATCTAGGTTTGGGGTATTTCACCAAAGCTTAGTGCTATCGATTGACCCGGGGCTTAACTGATTGAGAAGTTCTGGTTAAATTGGTTAGGATTAGTAGGCCTAGATTAGGTTGCTAATTAATTAAGTGTTTCGTTGTTTAGCTATAAGTTCAAGGTTCGACAATTGGTAGTAAGGGGATGACGGTGCGAATATCCATCCCGAGCTACACCTATCGTAGTTTAGTTAGATTAGTTTTATTGCTTTCCTTTATTTTCCCTTAATCAAACCAAAAACCCCAAAACCCCTAATTTACATTTGTGCACTTTTGTATATTTCTATCAACATTGACTAACCTTATTATTAATTAGATAGTTATGAAGTCCTTGTGGATACGACCTTGTTGTACTACAATGGCCGGGTTCACTGCCCATAGTTAGCAAGATAGTTTCACCACTATTTTGCACAACACCTGTCAGCAAAACAAAAATAGAAAATGGTGGAAGGCGAAAAATTCAAAAGGGTAACTGAAGATGCGGAATTGGAGAAAGAGTAGTCATCTGCTAACCAATCCGAAGTAATATCGTAAAGAAGCAAGAAAAGAGCAATGATTTTCCATGAAAGACCAGGAGGTGGCATGTAATGGGTTTGCATGTTCAAACCTTGTCCTAGAAAAGGACAATGCACTATGGGAAGAGAAGAGAAGAGGGAAAGGAGCTACTCTTGCTAGAGAGAGGATTGATGGTAATTAAATGGTTATACTTTAGTAAGTATATATATATAACTTAATTTTTTTGGTTGAATATGCTTTTAAGTGTAATGTTGAAGATGTCAAATGGTAATTCTTATGTTATCACTAATATATATTCAAATATTTTATAATATAACAATTAGTGTTTGTATGCTTTATTACTGTTAAAGGGTAATATGAGAATTGAGGTGTAACCCGTGGACTGGTTTTAGGTTAACTCCTTTGTAGTTTGGTGATTAGTGGTTTGAGCGTTGTAATTAGCAGTAGTAAGTAAGACACAAAGGTTTACGTGGTTCAATCTTGAATGATCTAGTCCACGGGAAGTTAATGAAGGTATTTAGTAGAATTGGGAGAATACAAATGAGGAGAGAGAGTGGATATTCTTGTGTGTGTACTAAATGAGACATTGATTGCTATTTATAAGGAAGAAGACAGGTTGACCGGCTCACCCTCCCAACTCATTTCATGTCTTCTGATTGGATTGATGATGCGGGCCACCACCACGTGGAGTACAGCCGACGTCACTCGTGATGGGCCTGTCAGGGAGGAAGCTTCCTCGCCTTGTTTGGTTGCCCCCTTAATCACGAAAAGGACACTGCTAACAGGAAAATTGCAGGGAAAAAGGATGTACAAAAGAATAAAATAATAAACTAATCCTACAACTCTACTAAGGGTAGCAAACAATTCCCAGTCGGAGTATAGCGAAAGCAAATTATGACCGAGAGTATTGAACCCTAGGGACTTAATAGAAAATCAGTCATAATCCTAGTAATAGCCTATTCTAAAACAAGGGGGGAAGTGAATAATAATTCTAAACTAAATAAACTAACTAAAAATCCTAACTAAATAAAATATCTTTGACTCGGGATGATAACCAAAGTAAGAACAAGTATAATTATAAGTCAAACTGCAAAGTCTCGAATTTAATCATGCCAAAAATGAACGTGCTGGATGTCATGCCGGACCTAGGATTCCCGGCACATTCAAGGACTTTGAATGTGCCGGACATCTTCCATCCGACACTACGTCCAGCGCAGTCAAATTGTAAAGGACACTTCCATGTTTCGGTTCTGAGAACAGGAACTCATTATCTATTATCGAATCACACATATTTCATGCCCGAAATGAACAAGATAATGGAAGAAAGTAGACCAATTCAAATCTTAAGTCTTGCTCCCACTAATGCACAGAAGACAACGTTAAAGACAAACTAGATCCCTTAACCAATCCTATTTTCGATTTTTGAAACTCAAATAGAATTTAGAAGAAAGAAGAATAAGTAGCGAACTTATTCTACTTAACGAAGACCAGAATCGTAGTTTTGAAACTTGCAATTTTATTAATATTCATAAGAGTAATTACAAGGAAGATCATTCCTAACCAAAAACTAACAAGGATTTATACTTCACCATCCACTTAAATAAGGAAGAAATACATAAGGGAGAAGGAGATTGGTCATAGCCTTAACCCTGACAAAGATCTTCTCTTATTCTTTGTCGATGGATCCGTAGAAATGCCTTGGACACCAACAGTGGAATGGATGCGGAAATGAAGTGTGGATGGAGTGTATAGATATGTTGAAGTGTGTCAAATGATGCAGGCTCTTGGCCTATTTATAGAGCACAAAATGCACTTGTGCCGGGTGGCATGCCGGGTGGAATTGATCCGGCAACACGTGTAAAACGCGGGTAACCGTTAACGGTCAAAACTGTCAGGCGTAACGTTGCATGTTCCGGATAGGAGATGTCCGGCATCATGCCCGGCATAGCTAATTGTCACGTGGAAATATGTGCTGTCTGTTGATCAACCGTGGCGACTTTTCGCTTATGCCAGATGGGAAGTACCCGGCGCTATGCCCGACAAAGCTCCTTTTCTGCTCTATACTTGTGCCGTGCAGAATTAACCCGACACCATGTTCGGCATCTTGGTCAGAAGTTTATTCCTTGCACCAAAAACATAACAAACATAAGTCTGAACATATATAACAGACTTTAATACATAATATAATATAAATACTAACTATTTAACCTTATTTAGACTAATATAATTCTAAATCTAGTACATAGAATATGATAAATCTGCGGCTTATCAAGGCCCTACACTTACCATTTACTAGTCCTCGAGCAAAAATAAATTAGAAAGGAGTAATTGCTTATGCACAAAATAGATGATCTTTAGAATGACAATTAGATAATCATTTCTAACTATCTGACTCTAATTCATAAGCATCACTTAATCATCCTTATTCTATCAACAACATACTAATGGGTATAAAATAAAACATTCAATTTCAAAAACAGATCAAAACTCTCTTGGGCTATTTTGCATAAGGGATTTTGTAGCCTCTCCTTTTTCCGGTTTCCAACATTCATCCCTATTTTTCAAGGGTTTCTGAATGTAGCCAAGACACTCATCAATGGTTTTTATTGTTCAGCCCTGTTTTTCAAGGGTTTCTGAATCAACCATGATTTTTCTGCATTAAGAACGGGGAATTTAGGAAAAAATAAAAGGAAAAACTCTCGTTTGTTGCTTTTATTTTGAGGCAATTATTGTAACCTCATAATGCTTCATCTCCTTTTGTTTTTCTTTTGAAAGAAGAATTTTTTTCTTCTTCTTCTTTTATTCAGTTGAAGGTTTTTGTCTTTTCCTCTTTTCCTACACAGTCCCTATTTAAGATTTTCACCCAAAATAATTCTCACCATTTCGAAAAAGAAGGGAAAAATATTACCCAGAAGTAAATCAGAGATAAAAATAGAAGTAAGGTCATATACTCATGTTAATAAAAAAAAGAATCAAGAAGTTAAAAATATCAATCTAAAAGTCATTAGAAAGATTACCTCTTGAGAGAACAGGCATTTATTCATCCCTAATCTTACTTCACTCAAAGATATGCAAAAGCTTAGTAACACATTGATAAGATTTCAACCAATCATATTTAATATATACAATACTATCTTTTTTGATGAATATATAAGTATATATGCATAAATATAAATATAAATATTAATAAAATAATAATAATAATTTTTTTGAAGGGGGGACCCCTGCCCTACACTAGGCAGGAACACTGTCCCAGTGTTCTAAAGACAAAAATAAATAAATAATAAAAGAAAGAGTTAGGAAAGGAAGGACTCCCCTACAGTGAATGAAGATCATATGCGTGAGAGGGCCCGCCCTACACTTAGCCTTTGGCTAAGCGGTGGAATGATCAGAGATCTTTATAGAAACTGAATTCGCATGCTCCCTTGGATTGACTTGCGGTTGAGACGGGAGTTGACCTGGTTGTCGTGGTTATGCCAGAAGTTGCTGCATTTGCAACTGCATCGACTTATGATCCTTGCGAATAGTCGAGATCTCATTGTGAGCATCCTGAGTCTTGTTCATCAGGGCCGACATCATATCACGTAATTCAGCCATTTCGGCCTCTGATGAAGATACAGGTTGGGAAGGTCGGTTGGAAGGGACTCCTTCGTAAGGAGTCTACATGTATTGCCTTTGACCTCCCTGGTAGCCTGCATTGTTTTGAAAATTTTGAGGGGGTTGGTTCCCCTGCTGCCATGGCTGCCTGTACCCCTGATTGTTGCTCACGAAGTTCGCTTCCTCAAGCGATGTAAAATCTTGCAATTCTGGGTTCTGACCGTGTGGTTGTGCAGTAACCACTTTTGCCTGCTAAGGAAGATTATTCATTGCCATTTGCTTCACCACCATTTGCAGAGAACTAACATTCGTTGACGTTTGAGCATTGCTTTCCAACAACTGCTTGTGACTCTTCATTAGTCTGTCGAATTTGGCGTCTCCCTCACCCACTTGATATAAGCCCGCGGTACCACCCCTGGATCCACCTGTGGCCCAATCTCGAATCTCTTCGCAAAGGGATTCAATCCCACTAAGGAATTGATCTCCCGGCTTCTTTAAAATGTCAGCACCAAGGGAGGATAGTATCATCGTTTTGTATTGGATGACTAATCCTTTATAGAACAACTGAGAGAGTTGTTCTCTGGTGAGGCCGTGGTGAGGACATGTGTGTAGCAACCCTTTGAATCTATCCCAAGTCTCACAGATGCTTTCCGAACTTGGTTGTCTAAAATTGTAGATTTAGGCTATCATCTCCAGGGTGCTACTCGGGGGCAGGAACTTGTCATAAAACTTTGTTGCCATGTCCTCCCATGTGGAAATAGTACTGGGGGTCAGACTATGGTACCATTTGCTGGCTGCCCCTGTAAGACTATAGGGGAAGAGGGAAAGTCTGGCATATTGAAGGATATTATTTGAAGAAGTTAAGCTGTTTGTGTGTTGTAGGAATTTGGTTATGTGGAGCAAGGCGTCGTCTGGATTCGTACCATCGAACATTCCCAACTCTTTGACACATCGCATCTGATGATATGGCTTAAGTTTTTGCCATTCATCGTACTCGTTTCGTGCAAGGGGATGGAGGTCATTTGCTAGTTTTTGGCCTTGGTTGGAAGGCCTGTTAATGTTGCGGACGGTTGGGGTAGTCATTTGTGTATGGGGAGTGTTTTGTAGGTTTCTTCGTTGTCTTAAGCAACGAAGCAGGGTCCTCTCTATCTCCGAATCGAAGTTGGATAAATTCTCTGGAAGACTGTTTGATCGGAGATGCATTCACCAAAGATAACTTCAGGAGGAGCAAGAGAAAACGTTATAATACCCTTAATAAATAACAAAGGAAAGAAAATGCAATATGGACAAAGAATAAGACCAGTTATGTAAATAACTTTACGAAACTAAAAAAAATGAAATGAAATTGAACGTGCCGGGCTTAGTGCCGGGCGTGTCGTGTCCGGCAATGGACTTCTTCCAATTGTGCCGGATTAGACTTACCTCGCATGACGCACGACATGTCCCTAGAGAAAAAAAACAATCAATAAGGAAAAAAATAATTTAAACAAATAATTTAAAGGAATGTTACAAAAGTACCAGATGAATCATGTATGAATCTAACATTTTACGAAACTAAAAAATGAAATTTGAACGTACCAGGTACAGTGCCGGATGCAGTCCGTCCGGCACCGGACTTCCTCCGTATGTGCCGGATTTCTAGACCCGGCATCATGCCCGACTTTTTTTTCAATTCGAAAAGAAATTAAATGAATCAAGGAAAAGAAATAAGAGAAGGGGAAAACGAATAGTGTAAAAGTGAGAGGAACTATACATGATTCTCATATTTTTTCTCGAAAAATAAAAAGACAGAATATAGCATTGATCATGCCGGGTTACGTGCTGGATGTATCATATCCGGCGGCGGACTTCCTCCGAATGTGCCGGGTTACGATATCCGGCACTACGTCCGGCATATACATATAAAAAAATGATAAGATTGAACGTGCCTGGTAGATTGCTGGATATAACCTGTCCGACATCGGACTTCCTCCTAATGTGTCGGGTGTAAGTCACCCGGCATCATACCCGGCACATTCAATCTTACAACAAAATAATGAATTGAATTAAAGAATAGAAAATAAAAATAATAAAGAATAGGCGACTACCAATTTTAGGACTTGGACTAATTCCAAGTCCCCGGCAACGACACCATTTTGCTAACAGGAAAATTGCTGGGATAAAGGATGTACAAAAGAATAAAATAATAAACTAATTCTACAACTCTACTACGGGTAGCAAACAATTCCCGATCGAAGTATAGCGAAAGCAAATTACGATCGAGAGTATCGAACCCTAGGGACTTAATAGAAAATCAGTCCTAATCCTAGTAATAGCCTATTATAAAACAAGAGGGAAGTGAATAATAATTCTAAACTAAATAAACTAACTAAAAATCCTAACTAAATAAATATCTTTGACTCGGGATGATAACCAAAGTAATAACAAGTATAGTTATAAGTCAAACTACAAAGTCTCAAATTTAATCATGCCAAAAATGAACGTACCGGATGTCATGCCGGACCTAGGATTCCCGACACATTCAAGGACTTTGAATGTGCCAGACATATTCCATCCGACAATATGTCCGATGCAGTCAAATTTTGAAGGAAACTTCCATGTTTCGTGTCTGACAACAGGAACTCATTATCTATTTTCGAATCACATATATTTCATGCCCAAAATGTACAAGATAATGGAAGAAAGATAGTCCAATTCAAATCTTAAGTCTTGCTCCCACTAATGCACATAAGACAACGTTAAAGACCAACTAGATCCCTTAACCAATCCTATTTTCGTCTTTTGAACCTCAAATAGAATTTAGAAGAAAGAAGAATAAGTAGCAAACTTATTCTACTTAACGAAGACTAGAATCATAGTTTTGAAACTTGCAATTTTATTAATAACCATAAGAGTAATTACAAGGAAGATCATTCCTAACCAAAAACTAACAAGGATTTCTACTTCACCATCCACTCAAATAAGGAAGAAATACATAAGGGAGAAGGAGATTGGTCATAGCCTTAACCCTGACAAAGATCTTCTCTTCTTCTTCGTGGATGGATCCGTAGAAATGCCTTGGACACCAACAGTGGAATGGATGCGGAAATGAAGTGTGGATGAAGTTTATAGATATGTTGAAGTGTGTCAAATGATGCAGGCTCTAGGCCTATTTATAGAGCACAAAATGCACTTGTACCGGGTGGCATGCCGGGTGGAATTGATCCGGCACCACGTGTAAAACGCGGGTAACCGTTAACGGTCAAAACTGTTAGGTGAAACGTTGCATGTGCCGGATAGGAGATGTCTGCATCATGCCCGGCATAGCTAATTGTCACGTGGAAAATATGTGTTGTCTGTTGATCAACTGTGGCGACTTTTTGCTTATGCCGGATGGGAAGTACCCGGCACTATGCCCGGCAAAACTCCTTTTCCGCTCTATACTTGTGCCGTGCAGAATCAACCCGACACCATGTCCGGCATCTTGGTCAGAAGTTTATTCCTTGCACCAAAAACATAACAAACATAAGTCTAAACATATATAACAGACTTTAATACATAATATAATATAAATACTAACTATTTAACCTTATTTAGACTAATATACTTCTAAATCTAGTACATAAAATATGATAAGTCTGCGCCTTATCAGACACACACAATCTCGGGGTATTAATGATGTGTAAGGGTGGTGTACGAGTTGGTAACCACAGTTGTCTGAAATCCAGGTCGAACTGAACCAAGCCGCAACATAAATTCACCCAAACCCAACAATAACAGAAATCCAGAATCACCGGCCCGAACCGAAAGAAACCATAGATAACATATGCCAAAATCCAAACCAAAATCTAATACAACCCGAACTATTATATTATATTTTTCAACTTGAACATATCTTGCCAATGGTGAAGTTTAGCATAAGTATTCAAGTCCAAAGAGTAAATAAACTTCAATAAGTTATACTCTGAACCTATACTCCAGCCTAAATTTTGATTATGGAAACAACAAGGACTATGTTGCTTCTTGTAATGCTTATCGTTTTCTTCACAAGGTGCGGCGGAAGAAAGAAAAAAAATTATACTTTTATAATCACCAAAGAGAAGAAAATAAGTTCAAGTATATTATCAGATCCGAAATGAAATGTTTTTCCCCGTCTTCATCCTGAAAGTCAAGGACCTTATAAACCCTAGGCTCCAGTGGGATATCCAATAAAGCAAGAGATCAAACTTCTGTCCTTAAATTTTCATGAATCAGATATGGTTCTTAATTATAAAGAACACAAAATGAGGATTTTCCCTTAAGAATTTTACTGGGATACCGACTAATAAGATGAACTGCAGTGATGAAACATTCTCCCCAATATGCCTTAGGAAGATTATACTCAAATAAAAGAGATATAGTAGTCTTTAGAAGGTGCCTCTTCTTTCTTTCAGCTATACCTTTTTGTTGAGGAGTGTAAGGACATGAAGTCTGATGCACTATACCTGTTTCCCAAAAGAACTTAATACCCTCGGTTGAAAAACTAAGTTCAAAAGCACTAGCATCTCTTAGAACCTATAATGCGAGCACCAAACTGCCTTTCAACACTGTTAATAAACCTTTTGATGCATAAGAAAGCATCAGTCTTAGTAAAATTAACATATAAACCCAAGCAGCTCTTGACTAATAATCAACAAATAAGGTAAAAAAGCGGTAACCATCATGAGTAGCCTCATTACATGGTCCCCAAACTTCGTCATGGACTAATTCAAACACAGTTGCAATCTTAGTAATAAATTTATTAAATGGCAATTTGACATACTTGGCTCTCATACAAATATTACAATCAAAGTGGCTACCCATAGAACAAGCATCAACACCAAGTGTTCTAATTTTCTTCACATATAAATACCCAAAGCGCATGTGTCAAAGTTGTAAATTTCTCAAAGAATAAACACGAAAGAAATTGGAAGTATCTACATCACTTTGACTATTGACAGAAAATGAAACAGATAAACATTTTACATTTCCATCATAACCTTGTCATAGACTACTATCATATCTCTTTTATATGTAAAGATCATCCAATGCTTTCTTCTGTAAGACATATATCCCATTTAATTCTTTACAAATCTTCTTTAGCCTCCTTAGAGAAGGGTCTTGGTAAAGCAAACATTTCACTTAAAAGAAAGAATACCACTCAATTGCTTTATAAACCAACAAACAGACAGAAGATTATATTAATATTGGGGAATGTATACAACATCTTTAAAACAAAATTATTCCCTATCTTAACATCTCCTATAGTATCCACATATTTCATAGACCATCAGGCAACTCAATTTTTACACCCTTAATCGTAGAGTAAAAGTTAACAAACCATTTTGCCTTAAAACAAACATAATGGGAACCACCATTGTCTATTATCCAAGAATCACCTGGTATTCAATAGAACAACAAATAGGCAATTTTAGTTTGAAGACAATAAAGTTATCAGTCAAATTAACAAGATTATCGGCCATTGGAAAAGATCCAGTTGAGACGGATGGATTTTTCGTGAAGAAGTTCATCATCACTTGGTATTGATCCATTGGGACACTAGAAATGGGTGAAACAAGAATCTACGAAGCGTCTTGACTTGAAACCTCCGAGATCTAAGCCACGTTTTTCCTACTTTCCGACTTGTTACCAGAAGGGAAACGTATCTTTTTATAACAATTGGTAGAAACATGCCCAAATTTCCCACAAAAACACTTGTCACCCTCTTACCAAAGATAGAATCTCTCTATTTATTAAGGTTTGTACTGAAAGAAAAGGAGCCAGAGGTCGGTTGAGCCACCTACATGAAATAGGCTTGATCTATAGAGGGGAGTGGATTCATCATCAAAATAGAACCTCAAACTTCATTCAATCCCATAATGAATTGCATTAATCTTTCCCTCACACGATAAACAGACAAGCTTGTACTAGTGACACATTAGCAGTGAGAAAGTTTATCGACCTCATCAAGCTCATCCTAAAGAATCTTGAGCTTGGAATAGTAGTCGGAAACTGAATCAGTCCCTTGACTAGACTAGACTATGTCTCTCTTAAATTCAAGTAAACAAACTCCTTTTGGCTTGCCGAAACGTTCGTGGAGTTGATCCCAAATTTGCTTGGGCGTTCATGAAAAGATAAGCGTGTTAGAAATATGCTTGTTGATGGTGTTAAGAAGCCATATATACCATCACCATGGTGTTACAACGATCCCAAGTGTCTCTCTCTGGTGAAGACTCATGCGGTCTATATAGCGCGCCACTGGCAAAAACGTACTTATTATTGGCACAAAGAGACAAGGTAACAAACCATTTCCATAGGCCAAAGTTAGAACCGTTCAATTGAGTCAATGTAAGACTCATACTGGGTCCATCATAGGAATGAAGGTAGAATGGGTCGGAATACTCCATCCCCGAATTGACATTGAAGACATGGCGCTTGGAAACCTATGGTGTAGTGGCACCCTTTCTGGTGACCCGCACTATCTTCTACGGTGATTCTTGCACTGGTGAATCTTCCTCATGCTCATACATCATGACCAAAGAACAAGAAAGAAAGAAGGAAATAAATGTTTTCTCGTAAGAGAGCAAACACTATATTGGAAAAACAAGAAAGAAAACCTACAAAAGCCTGAGATTAGAAAACAAAAAGAGAAAGCAAAGAATATTACTGTTCTAATACCATGTTGACTTTCATTGACTTTAGAAAGAATTGGATAAGTTACAACTTAGAAGACTAGGATATATAGAGAGTAGAGGTAGACAACTCAATTGACATAGTGTCAAGTCAGCAATACAATAAACTTGTATATATATACTAACATAATCCCACCGAATGAGTTGTAGAATATCACAAATCAGACATATCCCCTATTCTTTTGTCCAGTTTTCAGCTGGTTTATGCATTATCAGTTGGGTTGACCAGCTCTGCCCATTCTTTTAAAATCAGTCATTAGTCAATATAAGTTAATATCAACTATCAACTACTTAAACTCAAATTCTCTCGTTTTCAGCTGGTTTAGTCTGTTTAACTGAGTTGACCAGCTCAGCTCATTCTTTTAATATCAATCACCAGTCAATATTAGCTATTATCAGTTGTCAGCTAGTAACTCATTATACGTAGAAGAATGGGGGCATAAACTTACATATTGTGCTTCTCATAAAAAAACTCAGCATTTATTACATATGGACACATGAATTAAGTAGTCCTTGATGCAAGATCCTGATATACCCACTGTAACGCCCCTATTTAACATAAATGCAGCGGAAATAAAATACTAAGGGGATTATAGATCATCGGGTTCCAAACACCTGGCACCAAACCTCAACAATTACAACTTATAATATTACAAATGCTACGGTCTGAACTCGAGAAGACACAACATAAACCTAATGAGAATGAAATACAATAACTCTCCACAATTCCTAATTCCCATCCCAATCACTCATGCTCTTCGTGGCCACCTGTATAACCAATTCGTATCAGCAAGATGAAACCAAGCTTCCCACCCCAGGAGGGGTGAGTCAGTTCCCTGGAATGGAACTGGTACAATTCTCTAAAACAATAAATTAAAACATAACTCTTCACATAAACAATAACATGAAAACAAACTCGTAAAGGTAAAACAGAAAAATAAAACACTTCAAAACAATCAAGTTATAGAGAAAAGAGAACAAGGCAAAGATAGAGATAAATCACTTTAAAACCAAGTCATCCACTTAAGAGATCACACCATAAAGTTAGTAAGCACTCATTGTTGATGTTAGAACCAATTCTGGTTAAGAAGAGAAAGACTTAGGTAGTCACAAGGGACCAGGAATGATATGAGTATCCACAACCCGTGGTAGACAGTTTATGTCTCCACCATCTCAGAAAGTTGATTCTCATAGACAAATATACTCAAGAGTGGAATAAAACCAATTGGGAGAGATGGCCCCCACCGCCAAGTACGTCCTTTTAGGACAGGGGATATATAACCCCTCACTGTTTACAACGTCCTTTTTGGACAAGGGATATACAGCCCTTCACTGTTTACAACGTCGTTTTTGGACAGGGGATATACAACCCCTCACTGTTACCGATGAAGACGCGCGCACGTCACAACAAAAGACTCAGCTCATGCATGAAACGATATCCAGAGTCAAAGGAAGAATTTACCAAGATTGACATTTTCCCATATTCCCAGCTACCCCACTAGATCATTAACTGCACAAGTGCAATACCAAAACACTCAGTCCTATAGAGTGCAGAAGCGTAAACCCTAGGCAGTTAACATCTAATGAAACAACTAGATAGGAGGAACCAATAAGCAAGGAAGTTATACATTCAAGGCTCAGTTAGTCACATCAAGCTGAGTTAGTCACACAAGCAGTTTCCTTTTGAAATTCATTTAAGCTTAATCAGCGTTTTTCAAAAACGTCTCATAAATCTGTTAGCAAAAGTATCTGAGTACGAAAAATCGTACCTGGTCAACGCTGTAGCAATTCTAGTAGACTCGTGCAAACATTCAACAATACTCTGAGGAACATTAAAGATAGTCTATTATCAATAACTTATACCCTAAGTTAAACTTAAATAGATTCCTCACTCTTATTTCTAAATCTTGATCATCTTGTAAGCCCTCCGCTTAAATGTTATGTATAGCCTTTGACTTGTTTTTGAATGTTGTATAGCCCAAGGTTATAAGATCAAGGGATGTATTTTTCTAACACTTGTTAATTGTTCCACTCAATCCACTTTACTAATAATTAACCGTAATTCTCACACTCAAGACCTTTATATCATAAGTGCATTTTATATTACTCAAATAATCTTAGAATCTCAATAATAATTCTTAAGCTCAATACCTTTATTCTTACTTTAGGACAGACATCATATTATGACCTATGATGGATTTATCTTAAAATACTATACTATTATTTCACAAGGTAATAATTATGTATTTTTATCAATATCTACTAGATAATCCATTATGATTAAGTCTTCCTCTTAACCTAATTAAGATCTACATCCCGTATATTGGAATCGTAGTGTTGTAGATGCTTTTTAGTATAACTTATTTGAGCTACTAAACTCAATTATCTTATCTTTAGTTCACAATGACTTTTTATTACAACCATCTAATAATCTTGTCATATGATGTTAAATTACTTTTCATCTTGAAATAACTATATTATAATTAACTTAGACTTATCGAACTCTTACATTTAGTATTCACAAGGTATATTATTTGCTTCATTATTACCTATATAATAAGGTGTTTTAAGATAACCTTTTATGTATCCTTACTTACATTTAATTTCTTAAATGTTTTATTTTAACACACATTCCCTCCATAGACTATGTATAATCCTTTTATACTAAACTTTAATAAACTTATGTCTTAAATACGGTTTAAATTGTTTACAAAACCTAAGATTTCAAAGGAATAACTTAATAAATTAATTCCCTTTATTATGTTTAGGATAGCATTTTATCTTAACATAAGGTAAAATTTAACTAAGAATTAAATTCTCATTCATAAGAGAAGTTGTCAACTATTTAATAAGATCATCTATTCTGAAAAATCCTCATACCTAATATTCAAATGACATATTAATATTTTCAGTGTCGTAAAGTAGATCAATATAATCTCTTACGTAACTTAGTTTCATCTAATTAAAGGTTCAAAGGTTTTAAGTATCTAATTTCTATTTACAAACCTTTTTATAAGTCTTTAAATATTATGTACATCCCTTATTTATAAACAAACATTCTGAACATTGGTAATTAATGTTATAAATGTATTTTATATGGCTAATCTAATTCTAAGAACTCAAGGATTATTATTTAGATTAATTTCCTAATCATAGTGTAATATAGTTTTATATCATAATCCTTTTAATGATTTTATCTTAAAACATTAAGTTATTGTTCAATACTATAAATGTTATGAAATTATTAAATCTAGACTTACTAATCCACTTCACATTTAGATGTAAAAGTATTTCATTTATTTATTATTAATTATATAATAAGATCTATTTGTGTAACATTTTATGTAATCTAATTACAAATATTCCTAAGTCCTAACTTATTAATTACTTAACCAAATTATAGATTTACATTATGGTCTTTGACAAATAATATTACACATGTATTTTAATATGGTTTATATAAATCTTAGAAATTCAAAGGTAATTCTTTAAGCTTAATTTCATAACCATAATTTAATACCATCTCATATAATACTCTTTTAATAGTATTATGTATAGGTTTAGTTTACCTTATTAATTCCTTCATATTCTATTTTCTATAAGGTATTTTATTTCTTTTATTTATTTATTTTTTATGACTATATATTAGGATTTATTCAAGACATTCTTTATGTAGTTTATTGCATTTAATTATTTATATTACTTTACACATATCTACATCCAATATATGGTTTAAAAATAAGTATTTTCCTTGTTTAATTAATGTATATTAACTTCCATATATTATAATAGATAAATCTAGATTAATTTAATTCCTTGATTTAACCTAAGTTACTATTTATATTCTTATTATAGATATGTACTTCACTTAAAAGTTGACCTAAAGATATCAACAGTCTGTAGTAAAGTTAGTTTAGTCTTCGCTTAAATGTGTCCTATAAAGTTTAGTAATCACTATACTTGATTTTGGTACATTAAAAACCAGTGATATGTAGATAACTTATGAAAAATTGAAAAACACAATGTGAGACCCATTTACACTTGTCTAAAAATTCCCAAATTAATATAGGAACTATGATTTTTAGACCATATATAAAATTTTGATTTTTAAAAATATCTTGAGTGTGTAAAACTAAAAATCCAAAATACTCAGAAATTCAAAAATTAAACTTACGTTTAATAACTCAAAACCTAGTAATTTCCATTAAAAAAAGAGATAGGACGGGATGGGAAAATTTCGGTCAAAACTAAGAGAAGGCCATTAAATAAATTCAACACGTTAGGGTTTAATTCTGGAATTTATATTACTTAATATATTACTAATCTTCCACGTCTTAATCTCGGCCGTCCGTTCCTATAACCTATGATCGGACGGCCCAGGTTACTCAAGTTCTTCAGAAAACCCCAATTGAATGTCGAATACGTTTTCCCCGTTTTCTCAAAATCTACAGAACCAAATTCGTTGATTGTTGTTTCATTGGACTCTAAATTCAACAACGATTCTAATGGTACCAATTTTAGGATCTATGGTGCACAATTCAGAGAAATCGATTATGGGTTCGTCGAGTTAGGGTTCATGTCGTTTCCGATTTGAATTCGAGAAATTCTCTTGATTTAGTACTTAATTGGTCAAATTGATAGTTGGGTAAGACCGATAAAGCAATAACGAAGGTCAATATTGGAGTAATTTGGTCGGAAACATACTAGAGAAGCGCCGGTGAGGAGAAATCGAAATCGATTTCTGGAAAAGTTCGAAACTTCAAGCTGTTCGAGTAGCGAACTTTGCAGATCTATATAATACGTTCTAGATCGAATTAGGCTATGTTTTTGGGCTTAATCGAAAGAGGGGATATAGCTCTACAAATTGATAGCAACATCTTAATCTAATATGGAATACACAGGAAGAAATCTAAACCGAAAGTTTCGAGTTTATACCTTGCGTTTTCTATGATTTTATGTGCATGACGAATCGGGAACTTTAGACGCTTGGTTCTTGCACACGATTGGGAATTAGCCTTGGGTGTAAACAGAAACGTTGTAGAGGGATTAGAGATCTACAAAACAAGCTAGAGAACGTGAATTTTCATTCACGGACAAAGAAGTTATGATAAGACGAAGTTTACCTGATTAACTCATTTTCTGGAAATTCTGGGTTGTAGTTTTCAGGGAGGCAACTTCAGATCGATTTTGCGGTCGATGTAGAAGGAATTATGTTGAGTATGAGTAATGGTTAGAAAGAGGGTTTGTAGGAGAAGAGAATGAAGGAAACGACACTCAAAAATACCTAGATACGGCTGAGAAGTTAGGATGTAACTACCGTCCTATAAATCCATGGACTTCTAGGAGTCGACTTCAGCTTCAATTATTCACATACCAACCATAGACTTGTAGAGATTCTTCAACTTGATCTGGAGGCTTGAACCACGTGTAGCCTCATGGTTGGTTACGTTGGTGGTAACCATCTTGATCTGTCGAGCTCCACTTGTGTGTCCCACTTGCCTGATTCTTCTTGGCTCATTAAATACTCATAAATGCCCTCTCTAGAGTCTATTGTAGCTATGTAATGATGTTCATTAAGCTTTGTTATCTTGTGGATTGATGAGTTACTCCTTTTGTCGTGGGCTTGTCGTGAACAAGTTGCATATGTGGATGTATGTGTTTTATCTGAATGTGTCAATCCTTTGTAGTCTTTTGTCTTTGTTTTTCATCTTTGAGCTTGAGAGATATCTTCGTGCGGTGTTCTGACTGGTTGTAGATGCTAGAAGTTTTACCGGAGCTATCGCCGACAGGTGCCTGACTGGTAGAGCACATGTCGTGGATTGAGCCCGCTTGCAACCTTGCGTGCCAAGCCACTCATGACTTAAGTGTGCTTGCATCCTTGCGTGCTAAGCCACTCATGACTTAAGTGCGCTTGCAACCTTGCGTGCTAAGCCACTCATTCACCTATATATCTGAAACATGGATCTTGACAAACGTATTAGATAGACAACACAAGGTTTGCTATCATCAAAACTAAAGGTCCCTGACTTAACAATTTCCCCCTTTTTGATGATGGCAACCTATTCATTTAAATGTACTTGGCAAATAAATTTTGAAAGATTCCCCCTAAGAAGGATTCCCCTTGAGTTTGTTAAGGGTCAAATGATAACAATAAGTGACAACTTTTATGCACAATAAGTGATAGCTTTTGTGTTATACTATGACCAAAGTAGGTAAAGTTTTTATTCAGATGATACATAATACAAGGATAATAGACATAGTCTCACAAGTACATATACTCTTTCTTTCCCCCTTTGCCATACAGCAAAATAGGGAGCAATCATACGATGTAGGATGTTGTAAAGGCCATAACATTCCATAGAGTACAAACTACAAAAGTGATCAAGATAATCTAGATGATGTGACGTGTTTGTTCATCCAATTCGAGATCTTCTAAGCGAAAGGGTTCATCTTCCGAAAAGGAAATTTTGATCCAAGGTTTCTTAGCCGTGGTTGATTCAATCAAGGGAGATTCGGCTGTGGTGGAAAGGTCTGAGTCATCAGAGTCTTCTGTGAACTCCATGCAGTGTGGAGGTCGAGTATTCGATCGAGTTATACTTGATGTGATGGAGCAAGTTGTATGGGAGTCAGAGATGGGTTGGACATAGCTTTGAGCGATGTATGTCTTTGGATGTTTAGTGGCCATAAACTTGCAAATGGTGGAGTGAATGGTTTGCTCATGTGAATTAGATGAGCTTTGTGGTGTTTGAGCCATTTCGTGAGATGTGAGGTACTGAGTGTGAGTGGCGAAATAGAGTGAGCAAGTTTTATAGACACTTTGGATATGCTCAACGACTGATCGGTGAGTGATAATAAATGTGGTGCTACGTCTTGTGGGCTATGTTTGTAGGTGTCAAGGTCCGAGATTGAAGTAGTGGATTGGATTGGACTAAATATCTCAGATCATTCTTGCAATTGTTAATCAAGGAAGAAGCAGCCAATACAATAAACAATTTCGTACCCATCATGAGCATTCAAGTATACAAAAACCAGTTGCATTTTCATTGATATCAAAAGGTACTTTGAAATAGATAGTCAAAGGCAAAATAGAACATTTGATGGAAAAGAAAAAATCTAATCCTAACTCTTAACTCTCGCTGTTTCACTCGAGTTTCTAGTAGACCAAGAACTCTCAGGCTATGTGGGAGTCTATAAAATCTATAGCTCCTTGAACCATGTGATGAACACTTGGTTCAGAGGAGATGGCCTGCACAGCTGTGAGAGTAACTCTCACCCTCTGAAGAACATCCCTAGTTGAGGTATCCAGACTGGTCCCCGACCTATCATCGACCGGTGAAGGACTCCTCTTCCTCTTGAGTGCCGATGCTCTTGCAGCTGGCCGTGGCCCAGACCTTGAATCTTCACTTCTAGTAGGCTTCTGAGCGACTACAAGCTTATACCCCTTGGTTTTTATCCCCATTTTGGACAACATCTCTGAACAGATGCTGTCCTGAGCGGTGCGCGCACACTCGTGGAACTTGTCGGTGTCCACTCCGTTCTCTTGTAGCGCCTTTGTCACTACTCCTCCATGTACCAGCCCTTGGTTGACATGTCTACCCTCATCTATGGTGAGCAAAATCATGGCTGGGAGATCAATTTTCTCCTTTGTCTTTAAGGCATAGAGAAACCTCACATCTCTTGCATTGACCATGTGAGTGTGTTGGTTTCGCGGGGTGATGTTTTGAGTGAGAATGTTGAAAAGAACCCTGTCAGGAATTGACATTTCTACTGCATGGAAGTTCTTCATGGTTGCCCCTGGGTTGAGCAGCTGGACCATCTTTCCTCCTTGATGGCCTAGGTCGTTCCAAGTGGTGTCCTTTAGGACAATCAAACCCCCTGGTTCCAAACCAAAGGTATTGCATATCCAGGACTTAGAGATGTTGATGTGAACTCCTTAGACTTGCGAGATGATGTAGTCATCGTCGTCATCGCTTTGGAGTGGTCCAAGGTGTCTCATATGCTCCTTGAGCAGCTCGGTGTAGACAGGGATAGGCTCCTAGAAGAAGTCTACCCATCATTGGAATTCCAATAGCTCCTGGATTTTTCCAAGTCCCATTTTCTTTATCCAATTCAGGTCCTACGTCTTGGGTAAGATGGGACAGGATTTGTCGTTGACATTTTCTGCCTTTATCAGTGTCGGCTCTAGCTCCTTAAGCTTCTTAAGACGTGGTAGTGTTTGTGGAGGCGGAGGTTTTGCAACGACCTTTTTGGCTTGAAAGAGCTCCTTGAGCTTTTGTCCATGCGGGGACAGCACCATCTTTTGCTTTCCTTTCTCCTTCTCCGCATTCTGTCGTTGTTTGATCGTTGGTATAATAGAGGAGGATTCCTTATCGCTGTCGACGTCGTGACTGGTTTCACGAGGCGTCGGGGACCTGCCAGCGACTGGTTCCCCAAATACTTCTATGAGCATTGCTTCAGCTTCTGAGTCTGGCTCCCTTACGTCCTTTTCTTGACTATTTTCTTCCAGCGTAGCTTTCTACTATGACTTTTCCTCACTTTGTACTTCCTCATCTTCTTCCGGCTGAACGACAGCTTTGACAACCGCTGAAGGATTTGCTTCCTCATCGTCTGTGAATTGCAACTTGCGAGTTGCTCCTTCAGGCGTTGAGTGAGCTCTTTATGGAGTTTCTTTCTGTGTTTTGGCTCGTTTGGAAGCACGAGTCTCGCGAGCTACATGACCTGTTGTAGCAGTGGAGAGATCTTGGTTCTTTTTGGTGTTTTTGGTTTTAGACTGTTTGGTGATTTTAGGTGATTGAGCAAGAGAAGACATGGTTTGTTTTTCTGTGGAGGTAGAAGGAGAGAGGATTTTTGGCTTGAGGATTTCATTTTGGATAAGATGATGAAGCCTGGGTAAGTGGTGTTTTAAATAGGTTACCTCTTCTAGCAAAAGTTCCCCTTCGTAGGTGACCCTACGCACAAGTTGGTCTTCTAGATCTTTGGAGAGGCGAGGGGGTGGAAATTCTGTTACAACTCCTGTTGGCCTTATGTCTGCTTGCTTTGAAGAGGCTTCTTTAAGGACAGCCTTCTTCTTGGAGAGAAGAGCCGATTTTGGTGCCATGATTGTTCGAAGAAATTTCTGGAGTTTTATAACCTTTCGCTAGAGAAATCTTTAAAGATGCTGTGAGGTGAGGTTTTTTTGCACTGAGCTCACCAATTTGTTTGTAAGAGAGAAGAGAAAATGCTCTGAGTGTTTAGAGAGTTTAGAGAGAGTGAGGGCAATAGTGTGACCAGAGTGAAACTCTCGTCGCCCTTTTATAGTTATCGAGTAACGGTCGGCGACCGCTCCTCGTCCGCTCGCTGACATGTCCTAACGGTACTATTCATAACGCGCAGCGGTCGTGACTGTTGTCAGCGATCCGTTGAGAAGTTTTCCCGTTTCTATCCATTGGACCTTCTCTAAATTAGCCTTACTCCATGGAAAATGACAAATTTGTTTCAAGTAGTCGTTTGACATAATTTCTATGCATTAAACTGATCGTTGACTACTGAACGACAATATAATAGGTATTGCTCACATGTCGGTGACATATCATGGGAAATAAAGGACATTTTAGTTGTGATCAATGAATATCATTCCAAGATCATGAACAATCTTAGCAAACCTTTCTCTACTTAACGGCTTAGTAAAAATGTCTGCTAGTTGGTTTTCAGTAGGAGTATACTTTAACACAACTAGTTCTTTTTCACACCAATCTCTAAGAAAGTGATGCCTAATGTCAATATGCTTAGTAAGAGAATGATGGACTGGATTTTTGAAAACGGATATGGCACTTGTGTTATCACACATGATAGGTAACATACCTGTTTTGACACCGTAGTCACCTATTTGTTGTTTGAGCCATAGAAGTTGAGCACAACATCTTGCTGCAGATTCAGCAGTTGAGATGGCCACGCTTTATTGTTTCTTTGATCCCCATGCGATCAAACATGATCCAACAAAGAATTCTGTCCCGTGCTTTTTCTATCAGTGATAGATCCTCCATAATCTACATCTGAAAATCCTACAATATTACAATTTGTGAATCTAGGATAGAATAAACCAAGATTCATGGACCCTTTTAGATAACGTAGGATTCTTTTCACGGCTGTGAGATGACTTTCTCTTGGATCTGCTTGAAACCTGGCACATAAGCAAACACTATACATAATGTCAGGTCTACTAGCAGTTAGATATAGTAAAGAACCGATCATCTCCCTGTACGATCGCTGATCGACCGGTTGGTCACCTGTCGTGATGCCCATTTTTGTGCCAACTATCATTGGTGTGTCAAACGTCTCACATTCCTCCATTCCAAATTTTTCAGTAAATCCTTTACATATGTCTCTTGGGATATGATAGTCCCTTCGTCATTTTTCTTGACTTGAAGTTCTAGAAAGAACTACAATTTCCCTAAATCACTTATCTCAACTATCTTCTTCATCAATGTCTCATACTTCTTTCAGTACTTCTCATCAGAGACTTCAATGGATGATTTTTGTACAAGGGACAAAATTGATGAATGGTTGATGGTGATAGAGGATCCTCGACATCCTTGTTTCCTTCGTAGACCTGTAGTTAACCTATCGTGATCTGTCGGGCAAGTTTTCTTCGTAAAGATGTGCTAACATGCCCTATTCTTCTGTGCCATAGTGTAAACACATCTATTGAAGCAGTTAAGCATGGAAGATTTGGACTGTCAATATCCTCTAAACTTGTTACGTAAACATTTTCACCTTTT
Source organism: Limonium bicolor (assembly GCA_023374045.1). Taxonomy (NCBI): domain Eukaryota; kingdom Viridiplantae; phylum Streptophyta; class Magnoliopsida; order Caryophyllales; family Plumbaginaceae; genus Limonium; species Limonium bicolor. Next base: position 155,996,176 of record CM041777.1, on the reverse strand, counting down.
TTCGTTTAGCAACTCTTTGCCATTGTTCTGACTCACTAAGCTACAATGTGTAGGATAGAAGTGAACTTTATTGCCTTTGTCGTAAATGAGAGACATGCTGAGCAAATTGAATTTTAAACCATTAAATAAGTAGATATTATCTATGACATGATCTGAAGTAAAACCAGCCTTATATACACCGATGATTTTTCCTTTCTTGTTGTCGCCAAAGAAACAGTTCCTTGGCTACCTAGTTCGAGTGAGAAGAACTTCTTTTTGTCTCCCGTCATGTGTTTAGAGCACCCACTGTCGATGTACCAGCAGGGGACCATTCTCACTCGATCATGCACTTAACACGTTAGTGGTGTGGGGTCAGGGTCCCCAAAAGGTTTGGACCCATCTCCTTCAATGAGCATGCTCCTGGAATCATTCTTGATTACCCATTTCAGACATATTTTCTTAAGTTGCCAATGCCTCATGAACCGAGTTCTATAGCATGTAGCTTCATGATGACCAGGTTGACTGCATAGATGGCAGACACCTCTACGACTGGTCTCTGACAGGTACTCGACCTGTCGTTTGCTTCTCCTCATGGTTGTCTTAGAAATAGCATCTATCTTGGAATGTTTTTCTTTGATGATAGCTAGTTCCTTTTCTTTTGTATTAAGCACAACAATTAGTACATCAATTTCAGATTGTTTTTCATACTTCAATTTTTCATGCGCGGAGAGAATTTCACTGTAATTTCTTTGTAATTTCATGAGTGCCCTCATGAGATCAATTACCTTGCTTTTATCCGAGGTTTTTCTTAATTTTTCGTTTTCTTCCAAAAGTTCATCGTTTTCAGTTTCTAATGCCTCTAGATGATCAACTAATGTAAGTGAAAACTGTCTAAGTCCTAGAAGTTCAGCCCTTTGAATTCTCCTTCTAAGTTTAGAATAGTTTACCTTATGTTGTTATTCTTCTTCTTCTGATTCTGAGACATCATTGCCTTGTGCTATCAAGCACACTTCTTCAAGACATAGGTGAGCCTTCTCATCTTCTGAGATATCGCTGTCTGAGGTTTGATTGTCACCACTTAGTTCTGAGTCTCCCCGTGCTGCAACGAAGGCTTCTTTCCTTGGCCCTTTGTTGAATGATCGTCGGTTAGGCTTCTTGACCCTGTCGTTGTCCTCTCAGGATCACTGAGGACAGTCTTTGATATGGTGCCCATGCTTTGAACATCTAAAACATTTGTCATTTGTGTTCTTCTGATCATCTGACTCCTTGTGCTCCTTGCCTTTCCTCGTCTTATTTCTTATAAACTTTCAAAATTACCTCTTAGCATAGAGGACCATTTCATCATTGTTGTCTTCTGACTCGGATCTTTCATTTTCAGCTGCTTGAAGAGCAATGCCTTTTCCTCTATCCTTAGATGAGCTTTCTGAGTTTCTTTGTTGTAGTTTTAACTCAAAAGCAATTAGAGATCCTAGCATGTCTGCCAGAGACATCTTGGAAAGATCATGCACTTCTTGCATGGCATTGACTTTGCTGTCAAAGAAGGCAGGAAGAGATCTAAGAAACTTCTGAATCTGATCCTCATTTGAGATTGTTCTTCCAAGCACCAACATTTCATTGATAAGCTTGGTGAACCTTGTGTGCATTTCAGAGATGCTCTCCTTTTCTTCCTTCTTAAATAGCTCCCAATGAGTCAACAATAGTTCAATGCGAGTCTTTTTGATCTCATCATTCCCTTCATATGTGACCTCAAGAGTTTTCCAAATCTCTTGAGCTGTTTTAGCTGAGGCTACCTTGGAGTATTGTTCAGGTAGTAGTGCACAGTGTATAATTCTTACTGCTCGAGCATTAAAAATTAACTTCTTGATTTGATCATCAGTCATGTTGTCAACTGATATATCTTGTCCTTGATCATCTTGTAAGGTATATTCACCACATGATATAACCCTCCACATCCTGGGATAATCAGACTTGATGTGAAACTCCATTTTATTCTTCCAGTGAGTGTAGTTTTCTCCATTGAAAAGTGGTGGTCTATTTGGTGCAGAACCTTCTTCTGACGCTAGTAGGCTTGCATGAGTCATCTTGATCCTCTCCCAAAGCGGTTAGCTTTCTAGAAGAGACCTGCTCTGATACCAATTGAAACTAATTATTGCACCAGATGCATCCCCGACCGGTCGTGGACGTATCTATGACTCAGTTTGAACTTTGATAGTTTAGGAATAGACACGAGATAAACTTAAGCTGGAAAACACATTTCGATTGAGAATTTACACACACAAAATTCACTCAACCTCCCTTGCCCCACACACGGACTCCCGGGACAGCTTCGACTTTACCCCTAAAGTCGTCAACCCTCTCCGGACTATCGGCCTACGGTTCACCAATCGTTCCCTGACCTGTCATTCTAACAAATACCCCAGGTGTTGACCCACAACACCATGTGTTGACACACAACACCAATCCTGTCGAGCTCCACTTGTGTGTCATACTTGCCTGATTCTTCTTGGCTCATTAAATGCTCATAAATGCCCTCTTCTGAGTCTATTGTAGCTATGTAATAATGTTCATTAATAGTTTTGTTATCTTTTGGATTGATGAGTTACTCCTTTTGTCGTGGGCTTGTCGTGAACAAGTTTCATATGTGGATGTATGTGTTTTGTATGAATGTGTCGATCCTTTGTAGTCTTTTGTCTTTGTTTTTAATCTTTGAGCTTGAGAGATATCTTCATGCGGTGTTCTGACTGGTTGTAGATGCTAGAAGTTCTACCGGAGCTATCGCCGACAGGTGCCCGACTGGTAGAGCACATGTCGTGGATTGAGCGCGCTTGCAACCTTGCGTGCCAAGCCACTCATGACTTAAGTGTGCTTGCAACCTTGTGTGCTAAGCCACTCATGACTTAAGTGCGCTTGCAACCTTGCGTGCTAAGCCTCTTATTCACCTGTCTATCTGAAACATGGATCTTGACAAATGTATTAGATAGACAACACATGGTTTGCTATCATCAAAACTAAAGGCCCTTGACTTAACAAATAGAAATTGTATAATTGATCAAGGATTGAGGGATAGGTTTGATCAAGGAATTAGGAAGGATTAATGTGTGTTTAAGGCATTAAAACATGTCTATATGCATGTGGAAAGATTGGGAAAGAGTTGGGTAGGAATTGAGATTGGAATTGAAGTTGAAAAATGGCAAATGTAGTAGGATTTAGCAGGGTCCGGGACCTAGCCCTTGTATAAGGTCCCAGACCACACAAAAAATGCTTCGAAAGTTGATTCCTGCACTTGGTCCGGGACGTAGCTTAGGGACAAAGTCACGGACCACCCCATTAACAGCACCCGAGAGTTTGTGTAAGTATTGGTCTGGGACTTGAGATGAGGACAAGGTCCCAGACCACCTATATTTTCACATGAGAATTTTGCTCTGTATTGGTCCGGGACTTAAGGGCATGACCAAGTCCCGGACCACACTCAAAATGCTACCGTGAGTGCATAAATGAGATCTAATGATGGGGAATTGGTTGGTAATGGTATTAGATGATAATTAAGACTTGCTGGATGACATGTAAAGATCATTAGGAGTATAAACAAGTGCTAGATTGAATGTGAAAGTGAGAACTTTATATCACATGAGTAAAGATAAGATTAACGGGGCAATGGGGTTAATTACGGGCATTCCATAATGCCTTAACGTTAATAGAAACGGTTGTAATGTAACCAGTTGTTCGAGAATTACCTGAGGAGCGTGAGACAAACACTAGAGTAATTTGTTGGTGAAAGGTATGGTTTTCTTGTAATCTGTGTCCTACCGAGTTACACTCGGCTTGTGTGCTACTTGTTATTGTGTGCCGACCTAACAAGATAAATGCATGAAAATGTTTATTGCATTTGATATATGTATATCTCGATGCCTGCTGTACGTGCTAACCATCCTTGCTTGAGTATGTGATCTAACTGAATATCGTAGATCAACTCACAATATAATAACGTTTGATTAGCGACTCGTAGAAAGAGTCGATACGCAAAGTAACTAAAACATGGAGAAACACGTAAGAAATCTCAACTAGAGAATAACTGTAGTTCAACGTTATGAACTCATGAGAAAAGTAAAAAGAGATATACGGGATTAGTAAACTTTTAATGGTTCATCGAGAACAACGACAATTCAATCTGATGAACCCACTAGAATGTGAGAGAGATGTATGGGACTATTGAATTCTCTCTTATTGATAGTCAACCTCCTATATGAGTACTCAACCCGATATGAGAAAATGAACCAAACGTATAAGTAGTCGAAATGTTGGGGCAACCCTTAAATCTGAGAATACAAGAACTCAAGAAAATTCCCTAATTTATTAGATGACATCGAGAGTGATGCTTCTAGATTAATATGCATGATTATGTTATGACTCCAATGAGAGTAGTGATTGGGAATGTGAGAAGCCCGATAGAGATTCAGACGTATGTGAAAGAAAGAGGAACTAAGAGAGTAATTCTGGTATCTAGTTGAACCTTCCCACCATGCTAGACCAGATATTGGGTCGAAACCGGGGAAGTAAGACTAGAACCCGAAAGCCTGGTGATGAGAATTGTGAATATCTCTGCCCGGAGGTCTAAGAGACTTGAACCTAGCTATCCGCCCTGAGTGATGAGCGGGTAAGTATGAGATAAGCCCGGTGGTGAGAATTGTGAATGTCTCTGCCCGAAGGTCAAGTGTATTGACTTAAGAATTGTTCAAGTGAAGAATAATTGGGAAAATAAGATCGAGACCTATAGTCTCTATAGATCTAAGAGAACAAGTAAAGTATCCGAATAGAATGGATAAGATATTGATTAATGAGTATGAGGCGTTATTGAGGTAGAAACCCTCAAGACATAAAGAACAAGGTTATGTAAACTAACAAACTTAATGTGTTAGTCTTGTTGATTGTATTCTTGTTTGAATACCTGTTTTAGATGTGAGTATGTTGTATGTTACCGCACTTCATGTTATGATTTAAATAAAATCAATCGCATGCTTAGACGACAATTAGTTGTGTGTGGCCCGGTAGCATGCGGGTTGCACAACTACCATACCAGCAATGGTGCTGAGCCCCTTTGGGGCCATCCATTCTATTTCAGGTACTTGGAGCTGATAACCGTTCGAGAGTAGGATGGGGTTGCTGATATGCCTAGGTAGATTATCTATTTACGTTGTAATTGTACTAGTGTGAGACCGAAATTTTATCGGCAATTAGAATGTAGAGACTCGGTACAATTGGATTGTAAATGCATGGTAATGACTTGAGAATTGTATTTGACTCGGTTTAGAAATGAAAGAGAACTGTATTATTTGAGTACTCGGGAATTCCGGTCCATCAGACTGTTACAGTATTTGTGGTAGGTCTTGTTAGTCACGTGGGAGGCTAATGGCATTGTTTCACCCACCGTTGTGTTATTATTCGTTGCGAAGGTAATGATGAACGAGGCAATCAGTTGTTAATGATGAGATTAGCGGTAGGGGTGTTACACACATTCTGTGTATCATGACTCTTTGATGGTAAACCTACTACCAACTCTTTGAGTTTGTGTCTGATGATAAGTCGATGATGTACATGACCTAACCTTTGATACCACAAATATGTATCATAATCTTTAGCAAGTAAGCACGCGGTGTCAAGTAACTAACTGTTCACATCAACCATGTAGTGATTTCCCTTTCGTACTCCTTGTAGTAATACCTCTTGAGTTACTTTATTACGTATTTGGAATCAGTTAGAATCAAACACCACCTCTGATGGCCCTTTGTCATATACTTCTGAAACACTTATTAGATCCTGTTCTAATCCATATACAAGACATACTTGATCAATGCGATTCTCATTACCAATTGTTCCAATTCCTATTATTCTTCCTTCACCCTTGTTACCAAAGGTAGCCTTTCCACCTCCGTGTTCGATGTGTGAATTAAATTTTGATTTGTCGCCAACTCTTTGTCAAGAAAATCCACTGTTCATCAGCCACCAATTTTGTTGATGAGTGGCTACTTTTTCCTATAAAATGAAAACAAGATCATTTGTTAGTTTTGGGTAACCAGATTTGCGTGGGCCCATTCCTTGATGTGTAAGAGGAATGCCTGGAATAGGAAGGATTATCATTTGTTCTGTGAGTTCAGTACTTAGACAGGCACACATAATTATTATTTTTTGCTTCGTATACCTTAATTTCCGACAAAACTTGATACTATGTCCATGATTTGCGTGGGCGCATTAGTCGTTTAAACTTCTGTAATGCCTTAACTTTAATGGAAGCGGTTGTAATGTAACCAGTTGTTCGAGAATTACCTGGGGAGCGTGAGACAAATGCTAGAGTAATTTCTTGGTGAAAGATATGGTTTTCTTGCAATCTATGTCCTACCGAGTTACACTCGGCTAGTGTGCTACTTGTTATTGTGTGCTGATCTAACAAGATAAACGCACGAAAATGTTTATTGCATTTGATATATGTATATCTCGATGCCTGCTGTATGTGCTAACCATCCTTGCTTGATTATGTGATCTAACTGAATATCGTAGATCAACTCACAATATAATAATGCTTGGTTAGGGACTCGTAGAAAGAGTCAATACGCAAAGTAACTAAAACGTGGAGAAACACGCAAGAAATCTCAACTAGAGAATAACTATAGTTTAACGTTACGAACTCATGAGAAAAGTAAAAAGAGATATACGGGATTAGTAAACTCCCTTTTATTGGTTCGTCGAGAACAACGACAATTCAATCTGATGAACCCACTAGAATATGAGAGAGATGTATGGGACTATTGAATTCCCTCTTAATGATAGTCAACCTCCTATATGAGGACTCGACCCGATATGAGAAAATGAACCTAACGTACAAGTATTCGAAATGTTGGGGCGACCCTTAAATTTGAGAATACAAGAACTCAAGAAAATTCCCTAAGTTATTAGATGACATCGAGAGTGATGCTTCATGAATAATATACATGATTATGTTATGACTCCAATGAGAGTAGTGATTGGGAATGTGAGAAGCCCGATAGAGATTCGGACGTATGTGAAAGAAAGAGGAACTAAGAGAGTAGTTCCGGTATCTAGTTGAACCTTCCCACCATGCTAGACCAGGTATTGGGACAAAACCGGGGAAGTAAGACTAGAACCCGAATGCTCGGTGGTGAGAATTGTGAATATCTCTTGCTGGAGTTCTAAGAGACTTGAACCTAGCTATCCGCCCTGAGTGATAAGCGGGTAAGTATGAGATAAGCCCGGTGGTGAGAATTGTGAATGTCTATGCCCGGAGGTCAAGTGTATTGAATTAAGAATTGTTCAAGAAAAGAATAATTGGCAAAATAAGATCGAGACCTGTAGTGTCTATAGATCTAAGAGAACAAGTAAAGTATCCGAATAGAATGGATAAGATATTGATTAATGAGTATGAGGCGTTATTGAGGTAGAAACCCTCAAGGCCTAAAGAACATGGTTATGTAAACTAACAAACTTAATGTGTTAGTCTTGTTGATTGTATTCTTGTTTGAATACCTGTTTTAAATGCGAGCATGTTGTATGTGACCGCACTTCATGTTATGATTTAAATAAAATCAATCGTATGCTTAGACGACAATTAGTTGTGTGTGGCCCCGTAGCATGCAGGTTGCATGACTACCATACAGCAAAGGTGCTGAGCCCCTTTGCGGCCATCCATTCTATTTCAGGTACTTGGAGTTGATAACCGTTCGAGAGTAGGACGGGGTTGCTGATATGCCTGGCTAGATTATCTATTTAAGTTGTAATTGTAATAGTGTGAGACCGAAATGTTATCGGAAATTAGAATGTAGAGACTCGGTACATTTGGATTGTAAATGTATGGTAATGACTTGAGAATTGTATTTGACTCGGTTTAGAAATGAAAGAGAACTGTATTGTTTGAGTACTCAGGAATTTCAGTCCATCAGACCGTTATTGTATTTGTGTTAGGCCTTGTTAGTCACCTGGGTGACTAAAGGCGTTGTTTCACCCACCGTTGTGTTGGATTATCCGCTACGAAGGTAATGATGAATGAGGCAATCGGTCGTTAATGACGAGATTAGCGGTAGGGGTGTTACAAAAAGTGGTATCAGAGCGAAGTATCACTCTAATGACTGGAATTACCGAGCTTAGGAAGTACCGAGTCAGAAAGTAGAGACTTGGGGTTAAGGGTTCAGCGATAGCATGAGAAATACGCTAGATAGGAATTTCCATTTTGTACTGGATACCTGCAATATCCAAACCCACCCTCCACATCCCCCGTTTATAACTCGGGAAAGAACGCCAGAGAGATGGAAAGTCCTCTCTTACTCGGGAAAACCCGATCTAGCAGCTATAAAATAGTCCTATAAGGACTAGAACCTGTCATATGGTAGATTCCAAGAACCGGAAATCTCGGAGATGATTCTCGTTTGAACGACAATAACTGCACTTAATGGCGGGAGATTGAGAAATCCTACCTATAGGAGACCGAAATTTACGGCAACATGGGTCGACATGCATAGCAGTCGAGAGAACCATGCCTGGCCAGCAAGAAGGAAAGCACCAACCATGCAACGAAGCAGAAAAAGGAGGAGTAACAAACCCGAGGCACATGTCTACGGGACCACAATTGCTAGGTAATACCACCAACGGTATACTAACCGACTAAGGAAATAGTCAAGAGCGGGTAACTCCAAACCTACAACGCCAAAGAGGTTGCAATACCTGGCCAACATAGCTCCAACGACTATGAGAGCATTCGTGAAACGTACTCCAATAGGACTACAACATAGTGCCTGAACAGGAGTCAAGTCTCGGTAACCACGGTAAACGAGTGGGAATGAGCAATAAGAAGAGACACATAACTAAGTAAAAAGGGGTCTCCAAGGATTGGAGAAGCACCCTGATCAATGACAGTCATGTCAAGTCCATTGAGAAGCGACTCAGGAGATGGTTAATTAAGATCAGAAGGTCAAAGGAAAAGCCAACATGACTACCAAATACGATACTGATGGAAACAATACCGCAGCCGGTATGTACTGAACCGAAAGCCAGTCTGTATGGCACACTTGCTGTGACAAGTCCGGTATTAACAGGGCTATTTGGGAGACCTTTAACAACAAAGAAGTACTTGGTAAGGCACCACAATGGCGAATGAAGCAAATATAGGATCACTAACCCTAAGAAACCAAAGAACAAAACCTTGGAAGGGCCTAACGGCCTAACCATTGTATTAAAGGACATACCAGTCAGCGAGAAACTAGACTTGGTCGATTCCACCAAACATTTAAATACCGTAAAAAATTTTCTTTCAAACACAAATTTTTCTTCCAAACCCAGATTTCTTTCAAACCTCAGATTTTAAAAACCAAACCAGAAGATCTACACCGACATTAATGCCACCCAGGGCCGGTAAATTACCATACAACGATACGAGAGGAGTTGACAATAGAATACTTCACCTAGGCGTGTGACGAACACTACGAGTGTACAAAAACGAGATGTAGGACGACACTCCAAAGGAGCTTGCGGGCCTGACGGATATGAGTTAGTCGGGTAAGTGGTAATGTATCAGTAAGGTACCCCATTTATGTAAACGAGTAGTGTACGGAACACGGGAAGTAGTCGACTCCATACTATGGTCAGCAGTGCAAATTCAGACCAGTGCAACTGATTACCGTAAGCGATTGAAGAGAAAGAACTCAGGTAAGCTAGCGAGCCTAAAGGGATTAGAGAACCAGTTCCAAGGGAATGATTAGAAGTTAAGAAGTGCGAGAAGCACAGGTTAGTAAGTAAAGACATTTCATATGTCTCAAGGACCACGAAGGATAAACATGATAGCTAGAATGAACACCCAGCCTAAAAACAGCAAGGCGTGTTCCTAATACAGACACGATCATGTTCAAAGAACGGGATGAAATTCCCAAAACTATCACCAATACTACTGGGAAATATTATTCGTCACTGAAGGGGATGTTAAACCCAGCCAAGAACGCTAAGACAGAAGAATCAATGGTCTACCAGATATGGGAGACATTACCATTCCAGACAAGAAGGTTCAGAATATGGTACCGCAAGACGGAGTAATTAACTAAATATACCCATAAGTACAAGCCAGATGTGATGACATCACTTATCAACACCTAGGAGCAATCCTTGAAGGGTGTCCGAGTCAGCAACAGTTGAACGAAGTGTTGTGATAAGAACACAAGAGCTAAAACGAACACTCGGTTAGAACACCGAAGGGATTCCACTTAACAGGAAGTACCCTAAATTGCTAAGAGGCACTGATTAATATCAGATTGCCTAAGGGGCCTCCCATGAATGGAAGCGTGATGCAACCACCTTGTCATGGAGCCAGTACCACCTCTAATTCACCTGATAGTGTACAGAGAAGTAAAGCTTGTGTGACCAGCCTACAACGAGAGCAGAGCTCGAGGCGACGTGGCTTACAAGCCGTGAATCAACTACGATACGTAGATTCGAATGGTTGCAGAACCAACATAGAGTTATAAGAGGAATTGCCAGGAATGGCACCAGTAAAAGATAGATTACTTAATACAAACGAATAGAGTGAAGAACAAACCACTCATTATAGGAGTGGGGATACCTCTCAACACTGTGAGGCCTATGGAGCGGCAATTATGTGGACCCTCCAAAGAAGTCTATCACCAATTAATATATTGAAGCTTGAGCATGTAGTTATTTCCAAGGAATAATTCGAACAAGAATAGTATAAAGAGAGAAGCTTTGATAGTGATCGTAGAAAACCGAAAAAGTAGTTAGTTTAGAAGTAAACACAGTATGTGTGCAATACGAACTGTAGATGAACGACGCTCAAGGAGCATTGAGACTCAAAGAATAGCATATTCTGTAACCAGCCAAGTAATGGTGAACCATAGTATGAATGGTGGAAATACATGAGCGGAAGCTAACATAATAGCGGATGCCATGTAAATCAATGCTGTAAAATGAATAAGAACATGGTGCGCAGCAAGCGACCATTATCTGAATACAGTCAGACAATGACATGGAGAACAAGCGGAATTTAGAGTTAGACTCAGTGGAGATGAAAAGCAAGAGATGCTAGATAGACGGGGCAGTAAAACCTGTAGGCTATGCCATGTGACGAAAGATCTCACAGAGAAGGCATTGTTCATTCCTATTGCAATTGCATAAGGAACTGAAGGTGTATCCCTAGGGGATCAGTTTGATAATGGAAGTAGTAAGCTTTGGGACAACAGCACCCGATTGCAAAACAACCAAACCGCACTAGACGCGGAGAATTTGCAAACACACCAACGAATATGGAACAAGCCGGTTAAGCAGAAACCTGGAACAAAACCGTGCGGCCTTTGGCCAAAGAGACATGAAGAGGGTTGGACATACCAACAATCACAACAAACAAATTCCTTCCAGAATGGAAGTGGAAAGAAACTTATGAAAGTTATAAGGACCGACACATAGAAAATGCAAGGTTGTACAAATGAGAGAATACTTGTACAAAATCAGATAAGTGAGCATAATTCAGGAGCCACTAACAACTGAGGAAGCACTACACACAAGGTAGTAGCTCGACCTCAACCGACAGTAAGTCGGAAGAATTAAGTGAATAATCACAGAGGTACCCAGCAGTATGCACAATAGATTGATAGAAAATTGGATAGAAAATCTATAACTCATCGAGTTCGTGTACGGTAAGAAGTACCACACATTGATTAAGAAAACCTTATTTCCAAGATAAAGGGATAACAAAGAGATATACAATACATTGAGAATAACAAGAAGGGCAAACTAAGCGCTAAGTTATCAGGGTCGCACAACAGAAGCTAGTGGTCCCATAATTCTAAGGTTAAATATACCTAGTGAATACGAGCGAATGGATAATTATCAATGCCTTGAAGCCTAAGAGGATAACCCCAATGAGAATTCCTGGTGCAGGGACTAAACCGTCAATATGGTTGAGACCCTCTGACCAGAATACATTGTATAATAAACCGCATGGAAGCTAAAATGCTCTGTGACGCCCGAATTTAGTGAACCAATGTTCAGTGATAACATATGGTCGATTACGTGGGCGTAATCCCTTTTAAGGGGGGTAGAGCGAAAAACAGCTTAGCGTATGTTTCACGTAATAAGTACATAAACTACGGTGTGTATAGCACAATAGAAATTTGTTTTGTTGATTGTACGCATGTTACATAAACATATGCATTCAGTCATAGTATAATTATGGTTATTGCGCACAACAAATGCAAATACCATGTATATAAATATACCTACCTTGTTAACTCTGGCATGAGAAAACAAGTGAGATGGGAGTAGAGAAACTCCTGGGGAATTAAAACCCCTAAGGTATGTGTCTATTTGAGATCAGACATGGAATTGTGATGTATGAATCGGTATGAAACCGATGTAGAACCTAGTAGGAATTGAATTCCCTAGGTGATTTGATTTGAGATGGTTTGAGAATGATTGAGGGAATTTGGAAATGTTTGTTCTATGATTATGACTAGAAAGGTTAAAAGATAGAAAATGAGAATTGATTGAATTATTTGTTGGTTGAAATTGAAGTGGGGGGTTGAACTTGATTTGCTAGCGATCAAGGAAAACCGAACACAAGTTGGGGTGGAAGGATAGTTCAACACCGATGCTGATCACATCGGGATTGAATGATTCTTGAAGCTCCCTATAAGTGGCCACAAATAATCACGCTAAGAATAAGTGCAGTTATCATAAATTGGACTTGGAGTTGTATGGTGTTTTCAAACAATTGTTATTTGTAAAAAGAATTTTCCTTCAAACTTGGAAACAAGGACTAGTTTTGAAACCACTACCACTAACGGAGGGTTGCGGTCCTTTGTCTTGATGACCGGGAGAATGGTGGGAGTGAGTACTAGTTTTGAACCCACTATCACCGGCCGATGGCTGCGGCCTTAAGTCTTGATGACCGGTAGAACGGTGGGTGTGTGTTTTATTTTTCCAAAGGCATCGGGACATAGAGAAGTCCTGTGACGGGAGATGACCTAGAGTGCCTGAGGATATCAAGATGTGCGAACGTTTTGATCAGAACCAAAGGGACCATGGGCCAGAGAGAGTAAGTGCCCATTAGTCATGAAACAGCCGTGGACCAGAAAGCGTAAGTGTCCAGTGTGACCGGTACCTGAGGAATCGTAGTGTGTATTACTCGATATAGGATTCGAGGACTGTAGTGCCTTCTTGTCTTCGGACCGACCCCATGGAGAGAATACAAAAGAATATTTTTGATCACTATACATGCAATGACATGTTGTGTGGATGTGTGGTATACATCAAGACAGACCTGTTGAGTCTGCAAGGTTATATATACGTTATGACCTTGGTATATGATATGTTTAAATGACTAACAGTATTAAATTCACCAACTTTGAGAGCAAAGTTCTTTAAAAAGGGGTAGATTGAAATACCACTGACTTAAAAATGGTGATCAAATTATTCTAATATGGTATTTAGAGGCCTAATGATGCCTAAAGAATATCGGTGAAGAAAATAAAACCAAAAGAAAGAAGAAAAAGCGTAAAAGTCACAAAACATAAAAACACGCGTTAAGCAACTATCGGAGGCATATGACCTCGACTAGGGTCCTAGATGAATTCCTTGGGCTTAGTTAGACACTAAGAACATGTGGGAACAATTCCCGAAGAAATCGGATCCATATAGTGGATTAAAAACGCAAACGAGCCTTAAAGCTTGTTTTTTGAGAAAACCTGAAAATATGACTTTAAGTGGTTTAATGGACTCGTAAAAATTATAGTTGATCATATAACTATAATAAAACATTAATGAGGGTCTAAGAACCACTAAAATTAAAGAAACGAGAACAATCTGGAAAACGGGCCCGGGTGATGAATAGTGTCAAACTGGGAAATTAACGAGCATTTCTTGCGAAAATACGAGAGTACCCCTGCCTAGTGACTAGAGGGGGCCAGTTTTAACAAGTGACTCAGCACTTTTGTAGTCTAGTGGGCCTCCTTTATTTGAGAACAAAAAGTAACTAAATTACTTTACTCTCTCTCTCTCACTCTCACTTTATTACTTTTAGACAAAGGGAGACTCTCTCTCTTCCTTATTTCCTTTTCCCAGCCATTCTCTTACCCTCTCCCTGCTGAGTTCTCCTTTCTTCTTCTACCTCACGCCTGCTCAAGCTCTTCCATGGTTTCCCCAATTTCCTTTGCTTGCCCAAGCTTCTACCAAGCTCCAAACACAAACATAATTACATATTCTTCTTAGTGGGGTCAAGGGCTATCTTTTGCTCTTTTCAAAATCTCCAAAGGATGAAGATGACCTCCATGGGTATAGGCCATTTGAGAAGAAAAAGACATTTTCTGGAGCTAGGCTACATTCCCTTTGGTTTGAGGTAAGAAAAGCTCAAAGAAAGACTCATTTTCCTCCACTTCTATACTTGGCCGATTTTGGCTTCTTAGAGTGCTTGCTCCTTGTTTTGTGTTAGTGTTATTCCAAGCTTCAAGAGCTTAGTTGGAACCCCTCCTTGATTGGTGACCAAAAACCAATTCTAGGGCTCTAGGTAAATCCCTAATTTTTGTACTCTAAGCATTTTCCTCTTGTGTCCTAGATCAATTTATGAATCTAGGTATATTCTTTAGTGCTTAATTCCCCCATTTGGGTGTTGGTCTAGAGTTTTGGGCAATGGCATTGCCCCATGACCGATATGCGATCAAGAGAAGAGGAGAAGTGAAAAAGAGGAACCTATGAACTTAAGGTAAACAACCAACCTTAGTGTACATCCTTAATGTTTTTTAGATTATGGGATGGGTAATTAAATGAATGAACAAAATATATGCTAGGAATGTGTTTGGGTGACTTAAGAGATAGAATTGTGGTGATGCTAAATGCAATGGTGAATTGTTGTTTAAATTATGCCATTTAAGGGCCTAAGTGCCATGCAATTGAGATTGTTGCATTATGTTGTGATTAGTGAAATTTGGATGAGATTTGTGTGCTGGTAGAATCCACTATGGATATGGCTAGTTGATTGCTTTAGGTGAACAAAATGATGCAAATTGGGTATGCTAGAATTGTAGAGGAACTATGGTTAAATTTCTGTATAAATCAAGAGTGTTAAGTGACTTTATGAGTTAGTATGGCCAAGGGTCAACTATGAGTTAATAGAGATTGAATTGGTTGATTAATCACCTTGAAATGTTAGTTGAACGATTGGATTGAAATGTGCCAAAATCTGTAGCAAAGATGTAGTGGGAAGGTCTTAAATTGATAGAGATGAACTAGAGTGTTTAATCTTGTGAATGGTGAGTGAACATGGGAACTAGAGATGAGAATGCCTAAGGAAGGAATCGGAATGGTCAAACCATTAAGTTAGTAGGTGGTGAGCAAAAGGTGCAACTTAGAAATCTAGGAGATAAGTTGCAAGTGCAAAAATGAGAATATAAATTGTATAATTGATCAAGGATTGCGGGATAGGATTGATCAAGGAATTAGGAAGGATTAATGTGTGTTTAAGGCATTAAAACATGTCTATATGCATGTGGAAAGATTGGGAAAGAGTTGGGTAGGAATTGAGGTTGGAATTGAAGTTGAAAATGGCAAATGTAGCAGGTTTTAGCAGGGTCTGGGACCTAGTCCTTGTTTAAGGTCCCGGACCACACAAAAAAATGCTCCGAAAGTTGATTCCTGCACTTGGTTCGGCACCTAGCTTAGGGACAAAGTCCCGGACCACCCCATTAAAAGAACCCGAGAGTTTGTGTAAGTATTGGTCAGGGACTTGAGCTAAGGACAAGGTCCCGGACCACCCTAAATTTTTGCCCGAGAATTATGCTCTGTATGGGTCCGGGACTTAAGTGCATGACCAAGTCCCGTACCACACTCAAAATGCTACTATGGGTGTATAAATGAGATCTAATGATGGGGAATTGGTTGGTAATTGTATTATATGATAATTAAGACTTGTTGGATGACATGTAAAGGTCATTAGGAGTATAAAAAAGTGCTAGATTGAATGTGAAAGTGAGAACTTAAGATCACATGCGTAAAGATAAGATTAACGGGGCAATGGGGTTAATTATGGGCATTCCGTAATGCCTTAACATTAATATAAACGGTTGTAATGTAACCAGTTGTTCGATAATTACCTGAGGAGCGTGAGACAAACGCTAGAGTAATTTCTTGGTGAAAGGTATGGTTTTCTTGCAATCTGTGTCCTACCGAGTTACACTCGGCTTGTGTACTACTTGTTATTGTGTGCCGACCTAACAAGATAAGCGCACAAAAATGTTTATTGCATTTGATATATGTATATCTCGATGCCTTCTGTATGTGCTAACCATCCTTGCTTGAGTATGTGATCTAACTGAATATCGTAGATCAACTCACAATAGAATAACGTTTGGTTAGTGACCCGTAGAAAGAGTCGATACACAAAGTAACTAAAACGTAGAGAAACACGTAAGAAATCTCAACTAGAGAATAACTGTAGTTCAACGTTATGAACTCATGAGAAAAGTAAAAAGAGATATACGGGATTTGTAAACTCCCTTTTAATGGTTCGTCGAGAACAACGACAATTCAATCTGATAAACCCACTAGAATGTGAGAGAGATGTATGGGACTATTGAATTCTTTCTTAATGATAGTTGACCTCCTATATGAGGACTCGACCCGATATGAGAAAATGAACCGAACGTATAAGTATTCGAAATGTTGGGGCAACCCTTAAATCTGAGAATACAAGAACTCATGAAAATTCCCTAAGTAATTAGATGACATCGAGAGTGATGCTTCTAGATTAATATACATGACTATGTTATGACTCCAATGAGAGTAGTGATGAAATACCCCAAATCTAAATAATATTATTAAATCATTATTTATTGGAATATAATCCAAATATGAATCATTTCGCGTACGCATGCAAACCCATGCATGAAAACGTTATGTAAAAATAGTCGTTTCTTCCATAAACGCTAAAACGCCTTAGAAGCATATGGTCAACATGACCTTGTATGACCCTCTAATATTCAAACCAAATGGTCATACAATTATTAATGAATATAAAAATATTTCCCTAAGCTAAATTCAGTCAAAAACGCAAAACGCTCGAGAGTGCTCACGCCTGCTCCTTAAAGCACGAAAAGTCCGAAGGAGTGCCGAGGTGGCACGAACTCCTATAAAATTAATTCCTTGAGTTCCTAACATCATTATTAACCATTATAAAGAGAACCCACGAAGTGGTTTCTCAAAATTCAGCAAAAACCACAGGAGGATTCTTAGCGCTCCTTTTTGCCCGGGTGTTCCCGATGGCCCGTAAATTCATGGGTGTGATAAAACCCCATATAACCCAATGTAACATCTTAATATATGTTTATTTACTATAATAAGTGTTTAAAAACACTTGGAACTCATAAAAATAATTTGTTTCCCAAAATTTCCTTAGAGCACAAAAACACACCTTCGGGTGTCACGAAAACGCGTTTTACGCAATTGCCTTGTAGCTTTTGACATGCCACGAATTAGTAATCTTAAATATGGTTAAAATGACCTTCTAAATCAGTTGGTGTGACTAGTCAACAAGGCTCTCTATAGGGGCCGAATTTTAGAGCAAAAACTAGTATAAAATTTGCCTTTAAAGCTTATAAAAGGTTTAATACATGGTGACTCACCTTCCCATGTGTTGTATTACTTAATGTCAAAGTATGTAGGTCTCATATGACCAGAAAGCTGTCGAAATTAGGCCATGGAATAAGGCCATGTGAGCTAGAACAAAAACAAATGAGAAAAAGCAAAAAGTAGATCTAGAATTCACTTTTCTAGATTCCTTCTTTTCCATGTGACCTAACATGCTTGTCCTTGGCTCTTCAATGTCAATTAAGACACCCCATTTTACCCTTGAATTCGTGACTCTACAAGGGAGGAAGAAGACAAGCCTAACTTAGAAAAATCAAAAGAATAACTTACCTAAATTACCTTGTCTTCTAGCTCACAATCATGTTCTTTCCAACTCTTGCCTTGTCACACACCACATGCACGAAATTATGCAGAGAACATGGGCATTTATTGAGCCAATAAACCATGTAATAAACTAAGGAAAAGTAAAGTCATTTGACATTAAAAAATTGACAAAGCAAAAATCAAATTCCAATGCATTTTCTTACCTTATACAATTCGTGAGTCTCATTCTTCTCCTTGCCCTCTTCATCCACGAATTGGTAAGCTACCTAGCTCTCTCTTCTTGCTTCATCTTCTTCCTTTGAAGCTCTTAAGTCCATTAATGGAGTTTTAACTTCTATCTTCATCTTTAAGGTAATTTCCTAGCATTTCTTGGCAAGTCTTGAAGCAAAACTCTTCCTAGCTTAACAAGGTGTGTTCGGCATCAATTAGTTCTTCAAGGAGATTGTCCAAACCAACATTAAACCAAGGAGCATCTCAAGGTTACCTTAAGGTAGTTTTAATGCTTGTAAATCCTTAAAGCACATTTTTTATGTGTAACCAAGTTCTTCTTCTTCTAAGGCTCTTTCCTTCCTTATTTTCATAAAGGAAAACTTGTTCTTCATCCACCATTAGTGAGCCGAAAATATAAGGAGAAAAGCTTAAGGTAAGTTCTTGTAAAACTACTTACAAATCTACTTAAGATCTTTATTCAAGATCTAACTCCTAAAACTCCTGCACCACTTGCATATAACTGAAGTGGAGCATCAAAATTTCCTTGGAGAAAGCTTGGAGATTCAAGAAGAGTTCAAGCACTTAACCACCTTTGTTAAGAAGTAAGTTTACTAAGTAAATCTTTAAGTTATAAGCTTTGTTAAGCTTCTAAAAATTATACAAAAATTATGTACACCTCCTAGGTTTATTAAAACCGAAACCATATGGTATTATATGCCAAAAATACAATCTATAACTTATATAGAAAATATTTACCTTAAGACACATTTTTGTGTCACAAAATTTAGTTATGTTACAAATTAATTCAAGCCGAATTACCAAGGGCAAAAAATGCTTATTTTTGAGCTAAGAATTTATATAAGACATTACAATAATTTTTACATGAGTTATATGACTCCTATGAATTTATGTATATTTATTATGACATATAAACCCACTTTTATATACTATATGGTCACTATTAAAATATGGCCGAATGTCCTAAGTGTTAAATAGGTATTAATGACCTACTTAGGTATATAAACTTATATCACAAAGTTTGGTGAGCTAAAAATATTTCATTAGTGCTTAAATGGTTAATTAATTAAGTTAAGTGGCTTAAATGTAATTTTTACAAAATTTAGTGTATATATTGTGAAAGCCGAGAGCTAAAGGGGCATTTGGTGAAATTATAATATAATATAAGGTTAGGAATTAAGTTTATGAATTTTAGATAATTTAAACAAGTGTTAAAATAACATTTTATTAAGTTTTGGGCTATTATGTAATTTATAAAAGTTGTTATGAAAGTTTAGAACATAAAAAGGGGCGAATTCATAATTAAGAGATTTATTAGGCTCACCTTTGAAATTTTGAGGAATTATATATTTAGACTTTAGTTTATAAGTCATTAAGAAGTTATTATAAAGTTTTGGGGTGAAAATGTAATTAATGGAGAGTTCAAGACCAAAGCCGAATTATTTGGGGTTAGTTTGGTAATTTAAGAATTTATATATATATGTTCGGCATTTATGGAGAATTAAAATTAAAACTATAGTTTATAAGGCATTATGTAAAGTTAATGAGATTTTGTGGTTGAATTGTAATTATGGGAAATAAAATATTATTGCCGAGAATTTAAGGGGCTAGGTTGTTATTTTTGAAAGTTATAGTACTTAAAAGCTATATACTAAAATATTAGTGTGACTATGTAATTTAGCTAAATAAGAAGTTAAAACTCTATAATATAATGAGATTAGAATTTAAATATAAAGTTCATGAATTAATATGGTTGATTTATAAATGACCGAAATATAAGGGTAATAATTTAGATTTAAATAAGTATAGGTCCTATATGGATATTTGGAGGAATTAGAAGAAAGAATTTTAATTAAAGGAATTATGGAATTAGAACTATGGCTTATATAGTTATAAGGAAGTTAAAGGAAAACAATAAGTATTATTTATGAGTAAAAGGAGAATAATGAGATTATAAGAATACTATGTCATTGTAAGACATTTAAATATAGTTAAGAAAATTATAAGTTGTTATGTCACTTAGACAATTAAAATAAACAACAAATATAGTACATGAATATATGAATACATATATGTACATTAAAGGATTTATAAATAAATCAAAAAGGAATAACAAATAAGTTATATATTAAATCATGAGGTAATTAAAAGAAATAAACCTCACATGAAATAACAAATACGAGATTTGTTAAAAGATCCAATAGAATTATTATATAAGGGTAACATAAATTAACCCTCTCAGTTAATCCTATTCTAGGACTTTGTTTGACCAGACGTTGACCAGGGTATAATCAACTGCAAACTACGGTGAACGGTATGGGATTCTTGCAACCTGTTTTCTACCGGATTACACCGGCTTGTGTGCTATCTGTTGTTTGAAATAACGACCAAGATAATTAATGTAAAATGTTGTTTTACTCTTGTGCACTGTTGTATTATTTTATGCGTGTGAATGTTGCTGACTACAACGTGTATGTCCCACGCATACAAACACTACTATACCAGTGGATTAAATACCTGCGCTTCAGTATACCGAGGACTTGTACTCAAGTCCCTCACTAACTTCACTTTATAACAAACGTCATTATCCTAAACGTGATAATTGACAATACACATTGTGTTCTTGTTTAACGTCTTTATATGACACTTAACAAATCTATACTACGAGAACGAGGAGCCCAGTTGGATCTGGTCATGCATGCTACAGGAGCTGTACCTGTCTCAGGTCGTCTCCTAATTACGTCACGACGGAACTTTCAGTTGGGAGGAAGACTCTATTCCTCCCGGGATTCAAATGCCCATTAGTTCAGTTTGAGGAAGACTTCATTCCTCTAGTGGGATTCTATTTCCTACGCCTCTCAGTTCAGGGTTTAACTACGTTATCTCCTGGGGTTTTTATACCCAACCTTTCAATCTTAACGAGGTCACTATACCTCCACTATTTAAGATATTCAGTTATACCTGTCAGTCCCATTGTGGGACCGACTATCATTAAAGAATTTCAGTTCAGCTAACACGACCTTCTGTGTCTTGTTCTATGTGACATTATTGTCCTTGTATGGATACTTGTTATTATCAGACTATGCTTGTTTACAGCTTTATAAAAATGAACTGCATGTGTTCGACAAAGTAGTTGGTGTGGCCCGGTAGACGATGGGCTGCACGTTTTCCATACCAGCATTGTTTGCTGAGCCCCTTTGGGGGCACCCCCATTTTTCAGGTACCTGAAGTTGAGAAGATTACCACACCGAGTGTAGGTGGGGTAGATTCAAGCTATGGGAGTCTTCTTATAGTTACTTTTTTTACTTAGTATTTACATTAGAGTTTGATTCCTAGTATCTCGGATTGTATTCGTATTCAGACCGTGACTTTTGGAGATTGTATTTGGATTAGCCTTGTTGGTCACAAGGGTGGCCAACGGCATTGTAATACCGCCCGGTTGTTGTATTTATTTCCGCTGCAGTTGTATTTTATTTGGGAGTGATCGCCGTTCAGTTATTGGATTTCGGGTTGGGGTGTTACAAAAATGGTATCAGAGCGTAGTTACGCTCTGGATACAAGGATACACCGAGATTAGGATATCTAAGACTTAGTTAAGGGTTGAGTGATAGTATTGAAAGGAGTTTAAGTTAGTTTTACTTAGACTACTATCCAAGACCAAGATTTTGACCACAGTGCCTAATATACCTCAACATCCTGCAGATGTCAGGAAGAGGAGGACGACGTGGACAGGCTGATGAGGAGCCAAACATCAGGCTGGCAGACATTGCTACCTTAATTGCTCAGGCATTTGCACAGGCGGGGGTTGCACAGCAGCAGCAGTTACCTCCACCACCACCACCCAGGGAGAGAGACTGGGTGAAGAGTTTGGCTGATCTGAGGCCGACTGCATTCAAGGGGCAGACTGACCCTGCTCACTTAGAAACCTACATCATGGAGATGGAGACAGCGTTCGAGACGCTTGCAGTCCCAGCTAGGGAAAAAGTAAGACTTGCTGCCTTTTATCTGAAGGATGCAGCTAGAGATTGGTGGAACATGGTGAAAGCCGACCACCTGGATGACCCAGCTTTTACTTGGGGACACTACACTGCACTACTTAGGGGCAAATACTACCCGGCCCACACCAGGATGGTGAAGACTAGGGAGTTTGACGCCCTGGAGCAGACGGGGAAATGACCGTGGATGAGTATTGCCAAGTTCTTCACTACTACTCCTCGGCTACTACCCCGGTATAGGATACTCGACCATGTTGGTCGACCGGTTCTACGGGGGACTGAGCCCTCGACTTCAGTTTGGGATGGGACCAATCATCCCTACCAGTTTACAGGTAAACAGGAGAGCATAAACCAGTTAAAATTTTATTACCTACTATACCCCGTCATGGGAGATTTGGAGATTATACCTTGAGATTTCAGGAATGCTATCATGCTGCCTCCGTGTGGAGATCACTTGTAAGAGAAGGGATGCTTTGAGCTCCCAAAAGAGGAAGGACGGACCTGGTGGCGAAGATGCCAAGCAGGGGAACTCCAACAAAAGGAACAAGCCCTATCAGAAAGGACAGGGGTCCTATCAAGGGAAGGGGAACCAAACTACTGGGAACCCCCAGTCAGGAACCCATGGAGCAGCAACTTCACAGAAAACCTACCCATCTAAGGGTAGGCACTCTAATCAGACAGTTAGATTTGAAATTTTGTGATTACTCAGTACCGTTGGAATGTATAATTAATCCTTGATTGTATTAGGTTCTAGACATGGCTCAAACACGGGCCAGAAGTATGTCCGCCGTTTCAACTGTAAACAGTGCGGAAAGGATCACCCCGGCGTAGACTGCCAAGGGGAGAAAGTCATGTGCCGCTACTGTCAGATACTCGGGCATCGTGCCTTCGAGTGTATCCGAAACCCGGAGAGCAGGAACTACCGCCCGGGAGCAAAGCCAAACACCGGCCAAGAATGGAGCTAGCGATACTCGCCCTCCACCAACAAACCAGGCTCAGGGGTATAAGGGCAAAGGCCCAGCATCGGGACCCGCCCTATGTCATGGACCGCTCAGATGAGGCTGGTCCTTCTACCAACCCAGGTATTTCTAAACCATGTGAACCTGTTATTGAGCAATGGATGATGTGAATGAGTGCTTGCATGCCTTGATTGCCTAATTGAGTAGGAAGAATTAGTAAGACTCACTAGTAAAATTTAAACCACGTAGGAAGCTATAAGATATGCTTTCCTATCCCCTCACCCCCTCCCTCCCTGGAGGAAAACATTATCAAAGTACAAGAACCAGGGAACGAACAATGTAAGGTTATCCAACCAGGTTTGATATTCAAAGGATACCTAACACCGGAGACACAAATTGCAATCATTAGAAATGTCAAGAATTGGGAGCAGGACCAGGAGGGTTCTACACTCCAGAATTTCCAGGAGGATCAAAATGAAGCTGAAAATGATGTGCTTAGGAAAGGATTGGAATCCTTACACAAAACCTACCAATACAAGAAATGGAGATGGAGCACAAGTACCAAAAATCCCAGAAGAATTTTTACCAATTGTGGAACAAGCAGTTAATACAGCTCAACAGCTAGAAGAAGATCCAGTTCCCAATCTAAGGGCTGATCTATGTATCATCAACTTCTATGAAGAAGGAGGCCGTTTAGGACTACACCAGGACAATGATGAAACAAAAGGGTCCCTTGAACAGGGATACCAGTATTATCTTTGTCAATTGGAGATGACGCAGAGTTCCTTTATGGCGAGCAGAAGCGTGTGGACCTTGCAAAGAAAATCATATTGAGTTCAGGAGATGTTTTGTAATGGGTGGAAAGTCAAGGTTGCTATACCATGGAATTAAAAGGATTAAACTAAACACAGCACCTTCGACAGTGATAAACACCACTCACATGAACCAGGAAGATTAAGTTTGACTTTAGAAAGTACTAGTGTAATTGTTTGGACATTGAAAGGAGATCATCTCATCAATGAAGCATTATTGTTATGAAAGTGAATGTCTTTAGACCCCATCATATATCAAAGTACTTACTCAGATTCTGTTATTAGGTTGTGCTAAGGAGACGGAAGGTGCCTTAAGTATACTTACTGAGGAGGAGGCCAGCAAGGGCGGCGCGATCCTCACTGGTACCTTTCCGGTTAATGGAGTGGATGCATTAGTACTGTTCGACTCCGGAGCCTCACATACTTTCGTTTCGCCTTCGCTTGCGGGGAAGTTGGGGCTAGACGCTGTAGAGTTACCTGATTTTAAGGTGGCACTCCCGTCTAAGGAGAAGATCAGTTGCACTCGTCTTTATAGAGGAGCCACTATCAGTATTAAGGAGGAGGATTTCCTATTGACCTTATTGAGTTCAGAGGTCTAGGATTCGATGTTATAGCCGGGATGGACTGGCTGGGCGGCACAGAGGCCGCATTCTTTGTGCAGAGCGCAGACTGTTGCTTAAGAGCCCATCAGGAGTGACAGTATCTTACCGTCAGAGCCCTAGCACCGTCGATAAAAGTTATATCTGCTATGTCCATGTACAAGCACGTCAGGAAGCAGAAGGAGTATATCTATGCTATGTTCAGGATGTAGAGCATGACCCTGATTTTGATCCAGCTATGCCAGTGGTGTCGGATTTCCAGATATTTTTCCAAAGGAACTTCCAGGCTTACCGCCATCCAGAGAGGTAGAGTTCTCCATCGAATTACTACCAGGTACCGGTCCCATAGCTAAGGCACCGTACCGTATGGCACCAGCAGAGATGGCTGAGCTGAAGGAGCAGCTGAAAGATTTATTGGACAAGGGATACATACGACCTAGCGTATCTCCTTGGGGAGCACCAGTCCTATTTGTGAAGAAGAAGGATGGAAGCCTTCGTTTATGTATTGATTACAGAGAGCTTAATGCTATTGTGAAGAAATAATCCACTACCACGGATTGATGATTTGTTTGATCAGTTGAGAGGAGCAAAAGTGTTTTCGAAGATCGATTTGAGATCAGGCTACCATCAGATACCCATCAGGGAGCAAGACATAGAAAAGACAGCATTCAGAACACGGTATGGCCACTATGAGTTTACAGTTATGCCTTTTGGCTTGTCAAATGCACCTGCAGTCTTCATGGATTTGATGAACAGATTATTCAGAGAGCAGTTGGATAAGACCGTGGTTGTTTCATCGATGACATCCTCATCTATTCAAAGTCTAAGGAAGAGCACGAGAGCCACCTCCGACATGTACTTGAGATCCTAAGGGAGAACCAGCTTTATGCTAAGTTCTCCAAATGTGAGTTTTGGTTAGACAGAGTTTCCTTTCTAGGACATGTTATCTCAGATGCTGGGATCGCAGTGGATCCAGCAAAGATAGAAGCAGTTCGCACTTGGCCTAGGCCAAAGACAGTTACGGACATCAGGAGTTTCCTTGGTTTAGCAGGATACTACAGAAGGTTTGTCAGAGACTTCTCCAAAATAGCCAAACCTATGACCAGCTTAATGAAGAAGGACGCACCTTTCACATGGACTACTGAATGTGAGACCTCATTCGAGCTTTTGAAGAATGCTTTGACATCAGCACCAGTTTTGACTATACCTGAAGGCACAGAGGGTTATGAAGTTTACTGTGATGCATCAGGCAGGGATTAGGGTGTGTACTCATGCAGAATGGGAAGGTAGTCGCCTACGCTTCCCGACAGTTGAAGAAACATGAGGAAAACTATCCCACACATGACTTGGAGCTTGGAGCTATTGTTTTTGCATTGAAGATCTGGCGCCACTACCTGTATGGTGTCCAGATGACCGTATATTCGGATCACAAGAGTTTGAAGTATGTATTCACCCAGAAAGTTAAACATGAGACAAAGAAGATGGGTTGAATTTCTTAAGGACTATGACATTGATTTGCAGTACAAAGAAGGGAAAGCTAATGTTGTAGCAGACGCACTGAGTCGACGAGCACATTCTCTAAATGCCATTGTGGCTAGCTCGAGTCTTATGGACGACATACGTAGAGCACAGCAGAGTGATCAGCGAATGATGGAGATCAGTCAGAAGTTGTCTGACGGTACATTTGAGGGTGAAAATATGAGTTCCAGTTACATGATGATGGACTCATCAGATTGAAGGGAGATTGTGTATTCCCAGAGACAGCACAGATATAAGGAGCATATTCTTCGAGAGTCCCACACTTCTTCCACATCTGTCCATCCAGGAGCTTCTAAGATGTACAAAGATCTAAAGAGGTATTTCTGGTGGAGTGGTATGAAGGGCGACGTGACAGTATGTGATTCGATGTCTCACTTGTCAGAAAGTGAAATTCGAACATAGACGACCAGGAGGTATGGTACAGTCTATGCCAGTTCCAGAGTGGAAGTTTTATGATATCTCCATGGACTTCGTGGTGGGACTACCACCTACGAGAGGAGGCCTTAATATGATTTGGGTTGTTGTTGATCGACTGACTAAGGTTGCTAGGTTTATTCCGATGACACTTGGAAAGTGCCAAAGTTGGCAGAACTATTTGAGCAGGATTATCAGACATCATGGAGTACCTAAGACTATTGTTTCAGATCGAGACACTAGATTTCTCTCACGATACTGGCGAGCTACTCGCGAGGCACTTGGCACTGAGTTGAAGCTTAGCACAGCATTTCATCCTCAGACAGATGGTCAGTCAGAGAGGACTATTCAGACCTTAGAGGACATGCTACGAGCATGTGCCTTGGATTTCCAGGGCAGCTGGATAGATAGACTACATCTCATCGAGTTTGCATACAATAACAGCTATCACGCCTCTATACAGATGTCACCTTTCCAAGCCTTATATGGCAGACCATGTCGCACACCATTGTGCTGGGACGAGTCTAGTGAGACCGTCATCATTGGGCCTGAGTACTTAGAGCAAGTCCAGGCAGAAGTACAACAAATCAGAAGTAACATGAAAGCAGCACAAGACAGACAGAAATCATATGCTGATGAGAGGCGACGAGACCTTGAGTTCGCAGTTGGCGACCAGGTATTTCTACGAGTATCACCCATGAAGGGTGTATTCAGATTTGGGCAAAGGGCAAGCTAAGCCCGAAATTTGTAGGACCCTACGCTATCATAGAGCGGGTGGGCCTTGTGGCATATCGACTTGATTTGCCAGCCGAGTTGGGCAAAGTACACAATGTTTTTCAGTGTCTCAGCTTAAGAAATACATGCCTCATCCTTCTCATGTTCTACAACCAGAGACACTCTCATTAGAACCAACAATGCGGTATGTGGAAACACCGCAAAGAATCTTAGACAGAAAGACACGAGACACTCGAAACAAATCTGTGAGCCTAGTAAAGGTTCTTTGGTCGAACCACGATGTGGAAGAGGCCACATGGGAACTAGAAGCTGATATGCGAGCGAAGTTTCCCTCACTATTTACCGATTAGACACTTTAGTCTAGGGTACGTGGGCGTACCCCTCTTTTTTTGGGGGGTAGAGCCTTTTTCATTTGTGAATTTAGTATGCATTTTGTTGCACTTTCGTGCATTTCAGTGACACTTTGTCTTATATGTGTTCTTGTGTAACACTGTTCAGTATATTTCAGTGACACTTTGTCTTGTATGTGTTCTTGTGTAACACTGTTCAGTATATCTCAGTGACACTTTGTCTTGTATGTGTTCTTGTGTAACACTGTATTTGAATGTACTTTGTGCACTGTTAGATATGAAAAGTGACTGTGTTATTACATCACACTATATTGTTCCAAAGTATTCCTGTTGTGATGTACACTGTGAACTTAGGAATATAGAGACTTGGGACTTGATCCCTAAAAACTAGATTGAGTTGTGGATACTTAGTGGAACTTGATTCCCCACAACCTTATAATTTAGATATGAGACTTCGGGGCGAAGTCCTTTTTTAAGGGGGGTAGATTGAAATACCCCAAATCTAAATAATATTATTAAATCATTATTTATTAGAATATAATCCAAATATGAATCATTTCACGTACGCATGCAAACCCATGCATGAAAACGTTACGTAAAAATAGTCGTTTCTCCATAAACGCTAAAACGCCTTAGAAGCATATGGTCAAACATGACCTTGTATGACCCTCTAATATTCAAACCAAATGGTCATACAATTATTATATGAATATACAAATATATTCCCTAAGCTAAATTCAGTCAAAAACGCAAAACGCTCGGGAGTGCTCACGCCCGCTCCTTAAAGCACGAAAAGTCCGGAGGAGTGCCGAGGTGGCACGAACTCCTATAAAATTAATTCCTTGAGTTCCTAACATCATTATTAACCATTATAAAGAGAACC
This sequence comes from Limonium bicolor, assembly GCA_023374045.1. Taxonomy (NCBI): domain Eukaryota; kingdom Viridiplantae; phylum Streptophyta; class Magnoliopsida; order Caryophyllales; family Plumbaginaceae; genus Limonium; species Limonium bicolor. The sequence goes on along the minus strand of CM041777.1, from coordinate 155,967,719 downwards.
CACGAAGTGGTTTCTCAAAATTCAGCAAAAACCACAGGAGGATTTCTTAGCGCTCCTTTTTGCCCGGGTGTGTCCCGATGGCCCGTAAATTATGTCATGGGTTGATAAAACCCCATATAACCCAATGTAACATCTTAATATATGTTTATTTACTATAATAAGTGTTTACAAACACTTGGAACTCATAAAAAAATTGTTTCCCAAAATTTCCTTAGAGCACAAAAACACACCTTCGGGTGTCACGAAAACGCGTTTTACGCAATTGCCTTGTAGTTTTGACATGCCACGAATTGGTAATCTTAAATAGGGTTAAAATGACCTTCTAAATCAGTTGGTGTGACTAGTCAACAAGGCTCTCTATAGGGGCCGATTTTGAGAGCAAAAACTAGTATAAAAATTGCATTAAAGTTTGTAAAAGGTAAACATGGTGACTCACCTTCCCATGTGTTATACTTAATGTCAAAGTATGTAGGTCTCATATGACCAGCAAGCTGTCGAAATTAGGCCATGGAATAAGGCCATGTGAGCTAGAACAAAAACAAATGAGAAAAAGCAAAAAGTAGATCTAGAATTCACTTTTCTAGATTCCTTCTTTTCCATGTGACCTAACATGCTTGTCCTTGGCTCTTCAATGTCAATTAAGACACCCCATTTGACCCTTGAATTCGTGACTCTACAAGGGAGGAAGAAGACAAGCCTAACTTAGAAAAATCAAAAGAATAACTTACCTAAATTACCTTGTCTTCTAGCTCACAATTATTTCCTTTCCAACTCTTGCCTTGTCACACACCACATGCACGAAATTATGCTGGAAAGGGCTTTATTGAGCCAATAAACCATGTAATAAACTAAGGAAAAGTAAAGTCATTTGACATTAAAAATTGACAAAGCAAAAATCAAATTCCAAATGCATTTTCTTACCTTATACAATTCGTGAGTCTCATTCTTCTCCTTGCCCTCTTCATCCACGAATTGGTAAGGCTCCTAGCTCTCTCTTCTAGCTTCATCTTCTTCCTTTGAAGCTCTTAAGTCCATTAATGGAGTTTTAACTTCTATCTTCATCTTTAAGGTAATTTCCTAGCATTTCTTGTCAAACTTGAAGCAAAACTCTTCCTAGCTAACAACAACTTTTCATAACTTAAGTTCGCATCATTAGTTCTTCAGGAGATTGTCCAAACCAACATTAAACCAAGGAGCATCTCAAGGTTACTTAAGGTAGTTTTAATGCTTGTAAATCCTTAAAGCACATTTTTATGTGTAACCAAGTTCTTCTTCTTCTAAGGCTCTTTTCCTTCCTTATTTTCATAAGGAAAACTTTTCTTCATCCACCATTAGTGAGCCGAAATATAAGGAGAAAGCTTAAGGTAAGTTCTTGTAAACTACTTACAAATCTACTTAAGATCTTTATTCAAGATCTAACTCCTAAAACTCCTGCACCCACTTGCATATAACCGAAGTGGAGCATCAAATTTCCTTGGAGAAAGCTTGGAGATTCAAGAAGAGTTCAAGCACTTAACCACCTTGTTAAGAAGTAAGTTTACTAATAAATCTTTATTTAAGCTTTGTTAAGCTTCTAAAAATTATACAAAATTATGTACACCTCCTAGGTTTTATTAAACCGAAACATATGGTATTATATGCCAAAAATACAATCTATAACTTATATAGAAAATATTTACCTTAAGACAACATTTTTGTGTCACAAAATTAGTTATGTTACAAAATTAATTCAAGCCGAATTACCAAGGGCAAAAATGCTTATTTTTGAGCTAAGAATTTATATAAGACATTACAATAATTTTTACATGAGTTATATGACTCCTATGAATTTATGTATATTTATTATGACATATAAACCCACTTTTATATACTATATGTCACTATTAAAATATGGCCGAATGTCCTAAGTGTTAAATAGGTATTAATGACCTACTTAGGTATATAAACTTATATCACAAAGTTTGGTGAGCTAAAAATATTTCATTAGTGCTTAAATGGTTAATTAATTAAGTTAAGTGGCTTAAATGTAATTTTTACAAAATTTAGTGTATATATTGTGAAAGCCGAGAGCTAAAGGCATTTGGTGAAATTATAATATAATATAAGGTTAGGAATTAAGTTTATGAATTTAGATAATTTAAACAAGTGTTAAAATAACATTTTATTAAGTTTTGGGCTATTATGTAATTTATAAAAGTTGTTATGAAAGTTTAGAACATAAAAAGGGGCGAATTCATAATTAAGAGATTTATTAGGCTCACCTTTGAAATTTTGAGGAATTATATTTTAGACTTTAGTTTATAAGTCATTAAAAGTTATTATAAAGTTTTGGGGTGAAAATGTAATTAATGGAGAGTTCAACCAAAGCCGAATTATTTGGGGTTAGTTTGGTAATTTAAGAATTTATATATATATATTCGGCATTATGGAGAATTAAAATTAAACTATAGTTTATAAGGCATTATGTAAAGTTAATGAGATTTGTGGTTGAAATTGTATTATGGGAAATAAAATATTATTGCCGAGAATTTAAGGGGCTAGGTTGTTATTTTTGAAAGTTATAGTACTTAAAAGCTATATACTAAAATATTAGTGTGACTATGTAATTTAGCTAAATAAGAAGTTAAAACTCTATAATATATGAGATTAGAATTTAAATATAAAGTTCATGAATTAATATGGTTGATTTATAAATGACCGAATATAAGGGTAATAATTTAGATTTAAATAAATATAGTCCTATATGGATATTTGGAGGAATTAGAAGAAGAATTTTAATTAAAGGAATTATGGAATTAGAACTATGGCTTATATAGTTATAGGAAGTTAAAGGAAAACAATAATATTATTTATGATAAAAGGAGAATAATGAGATTATAAGAATACTATGTCAGTAAGACATTTAAATATAGTTAAGAAAATTATAAGTTGTTATGTCACTTAGACAATTAAAATAAACAACAAATATAGTACATGAATATATGAATACATATATGTACATTAAGGATTATAAATAATCAAAAAGGAATAACAATATATATATTAATCATGAGGTAATTAAAAGAATAAACCTCATATGAAATAACAAATACGAGATTTGTTAAAAGATCCAATAGAATTATTATATAAGGGTACATAAATTAACCCTCTCAGTTAATCCTATTCTAGGACTTTGTTTGACCAGACGTTGACCAGGGTATAATCAACTGCAACTACGGTGAACGGTATGGGATTCTTGCAACCTGTTTTCTACCGGATTACACCGGCTTGTGTGCTATCTGTTGTTTGAAATAACGACCAAGATAATTAATGTAAAATGTTGTTTTACTCTTGTGCACTGTTGTATTATTTTATGCGCGTGAATGTTGCTGACTACAACGTGTATGTCCCACGCATACAAACACTACTATACCAGTGGATTAAATACCTGCGCTTCAGTATACCGAGGACTTGTACTCAAGTCCCTCACTAACTTCACTTTATAACAAACGTCATTATCCTAAACGTGATAATTGACAATACACATTGTGTTCTTGTTTAACGTCTTTATATGACACTTAACAAATCTATACTACGAGAACGAGGAGCCCAGTTGGATCTGGCCATGCATGCTACAGGAGCTGTACCTGTCTCAGGTCGTCTCCTAATTACGTCGCGACGGAACTTTCAGTTGGGAGGAAGACTCTATTCCTCCCGGGATTCAAATGCCCATCAGTTCAGTTTGAGGAAGACTTCATTCCTCTAGTGGGATTCTATTTCCTACGCCTCTCAGTTCAGGGTTTAACTACGTTATCTCCTGGGGTTTTTATACCCAACCTTTCAATCTTAACGAGGTCACTATACCCACTATTTAAGATATTCAGTTATACCTGTCAGTCCCATTGTGCGGACCGACTATCATTAAAGAATTTCAGTTCAGCTAACACGACCTTCTATGTCTTGTTCTATGTGACATTATTGTCCTTGTATGGATACTTGTTATTATCAGACTATGCTTGTTACAACTTTATAAAAATGAACTGCATGTGTTCGACAAAATAGTTGGTGTGGCCCGGTAGACGATGGGCTGCACGTTTTCCATACCAGCATTGTTTTGCTGAGCCCCTTTGGGGCGCCCCCATTTTTCAGGTACTTGAAGTTGAGAAGATTACCACACCGAGTGTAGTGGGGTAATTCAAGCTATGGGAGTCTTCTTATAGTTACTTGTTTTTACTTTATATCTTTACATTAGAATTTGATTCCTAGTATCTCGGATTGTATTCGTATTCAGACCGTGACTTTTGGAGATTGTATTTGGATTTAGCCTTGTTGGTCATAAGGGTGGCCAACGGCATTGTAATACCGCCCGGTTGTTGTATTTATTTCCGCTGCAGTCGTATTTTATTTGGGAGTGATCGCCGTTCAGGTTATTGGATTTCGGGTTGGGGTGTTACAAGTGATTGGGAATGTGAGAAGCCCGATAGAGATTCGGACGTATGTGAAAGAAAGAGGAACTAAAAGAGCAGTTCCGGCATCTAGTTGAACCTTCCCACATCCTAAACCAGGTATTGGGTCGAAACCGGGGAAGTAAGACTAGAACCCGAAAGCCAGGCGGTGAGAATTGTGAATATCTCTGCCCGGAGGTCTAAGAGACTTGAACCTAGCTATCCGCCCTGAGTGATGAGCGGGTAAGTATGAGATAAGCCCGGTGGTGAGAATTGTGAATGTCTCTGCCCGGAGGTTAAGTGTATTGACTTAAGAATTGTTCAAGAGAAGAATAATTGGGAAAATAAGATCGAGACCTGTAGTGTCTATAGATCTAAGAGAACAAGTAAAGTATCCGAATAGAATGGATAAGATGTTGATTAATGAGTATGAGGCGTTATTGAGGTAGAAACCCTCAAGGCCTAAAGAACAAGGTTATGTAAACTAACAAACTTAATTTGTGAGTCTTGTTGATTGTATTCTTGTTTGAATACCTGTTTTAAATGCAAGCATGTTGTATGTTACCGCACTTCATGTTATGATTTAAATAAAATCAATCGCATGCTTAGACAACAACTAGTTGTGTGGCCCGGTAGCATGCGGGTTGCAGGACTACCATACCTGCAAAGGTGTTGAGCCCATTTGGGGCCATCCATTCTATTTTAGGTACTTGGAGCTGATAACCGTTAGAGAGTAGGACGGGGTTTCTGATATGCCTGGGCAGATTATCTATTTACGTTGTAATTGTAATAGTGTGAGACCGAAATCTTATCAACAATTAGAATGTAGAGACTCGGTACATTTGGATTGTAAATGTATGGTAATGACTTGAGAATTGTATTTGACTCGGTTTAGAAATGAAAAAGAAGTGTATTATTTGAGTACTCGGGATATCTGGTCCATCAGACCGTTACTGTATTTGTGTTAGGCCTTGTTTGTCACGTGGTTGACTAACGGTATTGTTTCACCCACCATTGTGTTGGATTAACCGCTGCAAAGGTAATGATGAACTAGGCAATCAGTTGTTAATGACGAGATTAGTGGTAGGGGTGTCACACACATTCTATGTATCATGACTCTTTGATGGTAAACCTACTAGCAACTCTTTGAGTTTGTGTCTGATGATAAGTCGATGATGTACATGACCTAACCTTTGATGCCACAAATATGTATCATAATCCTTAGCAAGTAAGCACGTGGTGTCAAGTAACTGGCTGTTCATATCAACCATGCAGTGATTTCCCTTTCGTACTCCTTGTAGTAATACCTCTTGAGTTACTTTATAACGTATTTGGAATCAGTTAGAATCAAACACCACCTCTGATGGCCCTTTGTCACATACTTCTGAAACACTTATTAGATCATGTTCTAATCCATAAACTAGACATACTTGATCAATTTGATTCTCATTACCAATTGTTCTAATTCCTATTATTCTTCCTTTACCCTTGTTACCAAAGGTAGCCTTTCCACCTCCATGTTCGTTGTGTGAATTAAATTTTGATTTATCTTCAACTCTATGTCGAGAACATCCACTGTTCATCAGCCACCAATTTTGTTGATGAGTGGCTACTTTTTCCTATAAAACGAAAACAAGATCATTTGTTAGTTTTGGGTACCCAGATTTGCATGGGCCCATTCCTTGATGTGTAAGAGGAATGCCTTGAATAGGAAGGATTATCATTTGTTCTGTGAGTTCGGTACTTAGACAGGTACACATAATTTTTTTTTGCTTCGTATACCTTAATTTCCGACAAAACTTGATACTATGTCCATAATTGTGACAATATCGACAATAGTAATGAAAACACACATGATTAAATTCAGAATATACAACTATAAGACCATGCACATATGACATAATGTGTTATTGTTCAATAAGAAAAAAATAATTTTAAAAATCCTTGACAAGTAGAAGCATGACCAACAACTTTATCAACAGGCTTAATATAATACTCCAAATTGTCCTTCAAACTTAGAAGATGAGACTGAATCATTTCATATGTGTTGTTGTGGTCACACACCCCAATTACAAGCTTAGAAAATGTACCAGTCAAACATGGGAATCAGTCTTTGATAAGAGTAGAGTCGTCGGTTAATGAAGAAGGATAAATGTATTCACTCTTTGTACTTGTAGACCAACGAGGAAGAAGTTACTTTTCATGAATAGTAGACATCATATAACAACATGTCGTACTCCTCAACACATTCATAACCTTTATAATATGGGAACATTAAATTCTCAAACAACAAACAACATCACTAAAGAAGTTACGGTCCATATCAACAACCACATGACCGATATCAACCTTAACACCATCAATCTTTTTAAACACCTCATAATGTCTTTCTAATGACACATATTGAAATACCCCGTAATTAAAAATAGTGATTAATTAGGCTAAAGAATAATTTAGAAGCTTAATTAAGTATAAATAATCATGAGGGAACAAATCCCGAAGAAAACGGATCCTTAAAACGGATTAAAAACGCTAACGAACCTTAAAGCACGTTTTTCGAGGTAACCGGGAAAACGTGTCTTTAAGCGGGTCAAATAGACTCGTAACAATTTTGGTCAAATAAATAATCATTAATAAATATTGGTGAAGCTTTAGAACCAATAAAATCAATAAAACGAGAAATTAGTAAAACTGTCAAAAACGGGAAGTTGTGGGGTAGAAACACAAATAACCAAAACTTATGTGTCCACTTTTAAAATAAAAGTGTAAATTGTTTGTGTTTGTGGGCTGTCAACCGATGGGCTCCCCCTCTCTCACACTCCCTCACACTCTCTTATTTACAAACAAACAAAAACAATTAAAAACAATAAAGTAAACTAATCTACTTTACCCCACTCTCTCATTCTCTCTCTCCTACTCTCATTCCTCCCTCCACGTACAGCACCCCACTCTCTCATTCTCTCTCTCCTACTCTCATTCCTCCCTCCTCTTGTTACTCCATCAAACTTGCTCCAAAAATTATAAAAATACCACCATTGTCTTCCTCTCATCAAGAGCAACGATTCTCTCTTTTCAAAACCCGAAAAGAGCATTTTCGTTTTCATGGGTATACCCCATTTGGAGCTTCAAGACCACCATTAGAAGGCCCTCCTTCTCCTCTTTGGTTTAAGGTAAAAAGAAATTCGAAACCACTTACTTTTCTTGCTCTCATTTGCAAAATAAAGATTTCAAGTTTTGAACTCCTTGCTCCTTGTGTATCTAGCCGATTTTGGCATTGTGGTGGAGCTGAAATCTTACTCTTGAGCCATTCCAAACACTACATAAACCCTTGGAAGGTAATACATCTCTAAACCCTAAAACTTGTATTAAGACTTAGAAATGGTTAGGGTTAGTTTTTGGTATATTGAAGTATGTATATGAATGGTTGTAGTGTTAGAGAATTGAGATTACAAAACCGGTGAGAAGAGGAAAGAGAGAAAGGAGGAAGAAGCAAGAATAAGGAAAACCAAACCAGAAGAGAAACAAGGTAATTGTGCTCATTTGTGTAGCCTTGTATATATATGTGTAACAGGTTTTAAAAGAGTAAAATTTACATTGTGAAATGGTAAGGTATGGGTAGTGTAATGTGTAGGAGAATATAAGTATTTTGAACCTTTAAAAGACATTTAAAACTTATTGAAACCTAATTGGGATTAAGATGTTTGAGTGCAGGAATTTGATGTTGTTTAGTGTAGTATTTGTGTATGAGGATTTGGTATATTGTTGTTGTGTATAAACAGGTGGTATAGATCATAATGTGATTGTAAACAATGTGGTGAAAGTATAAAATTATAGGGGAGACTATGGCAAAATTTACCTAGGATTAGAACACTTAGTGAATTAGAAACTAGGTGAAAGATATATGTTGTAACAGATTTTGATTGAGATAGATAGAGGGTGGATTGGGAGAGATAGTTAATGTATTGTAATGCATTAGGAGTGTTAGAAATGGCATTAGAAGAGAGAGCTATAGATGGAGAGAGTAAGTGTCAAAATCTGTAGCAAACTCAACTAGAAGAGATTGAGTGTAAGTGCTGAAATGAATTTAGAAACAAGTGTGTAAATTGGTATAGGAGTGAGTGATGAATTGGAGGATGAACTAAGGTGTATTAGGAGTCTTAATAAGTGTTAAAACATGTGGGATTAAGTGTAGGAACAATGGGGAAGTAATGGGTGAAAGAGAGAACTGAAAACAGAAATTAAAATGCAAATACTGGCCGGACCGACCTTGACCGAACTTGCAAGGTCGGTCGAGCCCAGATTTTCAAAGGGCGGAAACCTTCTGGAATCGACCGACCTTGGGACCGGACTTGCAAGGTCGGTCGGCCAGAAAAAATTCACGTAACAAAACCTTCTGGAATGGACCGACCTTGCGACCGGACTTGCAAGGTCGGTCGGCTCAAAATTCACCTGTAATGTAACCCACTGGAATGGACCGACCTTGGGACCGGACATGCAAGGTCGGCGACTCCAGAATTTCGAAACCCAGAACCTACTGGAATGGACCGACCTTGCGACCGGACTTGCAAGGTCGGTTGGGCAAAAAAAATTTCACTTACTGGAATGGACCGACCTTGGGACCGGACTTGCAGGTCGGCCGGCCCTGTAATTTTCCAGCGTAATTCTCTACTGACTTCGACCGACCTTGGGACCGACCCTGGGTATGGTCGGTCAAATCAAAATATAATAATAATTATAATATAATAATATATAAATAATAATTATAATAAGTATGTATATCTATATGTATACCCACATATACATATGTACATATATATGTAAGAATCCATTGTTAAGTAATTAAAAGTAAGTAAATAAATGTAAGTATAGAATGTAAAGACTTAGTAAGTATGAGTAGAAACGTAGAGTATTGATTAAGTTAACGATAGTTAGATTAATCATTAGATTGTATGTATATCATAGGACTTGATTTGTGACACCGGAGGAACGTTTGGAAACACGTACGACGGTGAACGGTATGAATTCCTCATGCCCCGTATGCTATCTTGGTTACTCTGATTTGTGTGTTGTGTGCTAATTGATCACCAAATAAGATAAATGCACGAATCGGAGTTATCATGTTTACTTGTGAATATGTAGTGTTGTATAATGATGTATAGTATCTTTAAATCTTAGTTTGTATAATTCATGAAATGTATGGATGATAATGAGTGTGTGTATGAATGTTATATTGTACTGTGACCGAATGTTAAATTGATTGGACTTCTAACTAACTCCTAACAAGCTAACCAATCTAACTTAAATTGGTAATTAAATTGGAATGAGTAGAAGTCCGATATAGTTTCTGCCACGCGTGAGGTTGAGGAGACACAAGAGGTTGGATCCGATTCCTGACTCTTAAACTGGTCCGCGGCCCAAATCCCTTAAGTGGGTAGCATCCCGGATTGGTGAGTCAAGTAAATCCCGGTGGTGGGACGGTGTAGTTGAAATACCCCAAACCTAAGTATGATAATTAAACATCAATATATGATGTAGTAAGGCTAAAATATGCCTTAGAAAGATTGGTAGACAATTTAAAACCAAGGAAAACACAAGAAACGCCTTAAGGCAATTTAGGCAAAATGTGCTCTAAGCTTGGAGTGACTTTGATTAGCACCCAAATATCATTGTAAGACCTTATTAACATGATAATGGACATGTTAAATCAATTACCAAAGAAAACCAAGCTCAAAAACAAGCTTAAACCCAAAATGTGCTTTAAGACTCCTTAAAGCACCTTTTTGAGGAATTGTCTTAGAAATGAGTTTTGAGTGGCTAAATGCCCATGATTACATCTTAATCAACATGTTGCTAATTAGTATCACATTAGGAAGTCTATATCAATGGGAAACCAAAAATTTCACAAATATGTGCACTAGTTGTGAATAGTGCCAAATAGTGACTAGTTTAAGCTTAAGTCAACTTAAGTCAATTAGTTGGTCAACAAAGACCATGTTAGCCTTATCTAATGAAGGGGTCCGGTTTTCTAAGGGATGAGACATTAAAGACTTCATCAAATAAGAAAAGAAAAAGGGAAGAAAAGTAAAAGAAAGACTATTTACCTTTTGTAACAAATATCTTCATTTAAGCTACCTTTCTTCTTCTCTCTCTTCATTTCCCTTCCTCCATTGGTTTCTTCTTCTTCTTTCCTGCTCCAAAACCGAGAGAGCCTCTTCCATGGCACCTCCATGTTCAATCACTCACCAAACACTCATTTTAGCTCCAAATCAAAAGGTGAGCATAGATTATTCATAGTTGGAGCAAGACCTACCTTTCTATCTTTTCAAATCTTTCAAAGCGCAAGTTTGGAGCCATGAGAAAACTCCATTGATGGAGGAAAATCAAGTTTGAAGAGCCCATTTGCTTCTCCATTCATTCAAGGTAATGAAAGTGAAAGAAAAATCAACTTTCCATCATTTTTCTTACATGGCCAAAAATTACTACTCATAGGGCCTTGTTTTATGCCTTGTTCTAGCTTGTTTTATTCACCAAGGACTAGTGGAGGTCCTCTTTCATTCAATGCCCAAGTCTACTTTGAGACTTCAAAGGTAATCATCCACTTTTATGTCTTAAAACACATATTTAACCTAAGGATGAATTCTATGAGTTTTGGCACATTGCTTAGTGCTCATTAGATTAATTGAATGCGGATTAGAACATTGGCAAAGGAAATTTGATGGGTGGCCGAGATACATTCAAGAAAGGCCTTAAGGAGGAGGTTAAGATAAGCTTGGAAAGACAAGGTAAATTGCTTACCAAATGGTGGATTAAGGTTTAAGGGGTGGTATTTAGATAAGCACTAATGTAGCTTAAAGCTTACATTATGTGATGGGCTATATAACCTAGGAAAAAGAATTTAAACAAGCTTGTGAACTTGTGAACTTGTGAACTTGTGACTAAGGAGCCAATGGGAATGAGTTAGTATGTTAAGCTTAAGGTGAGTTAAGAGAACACTTATATTGCTTTGGGAGCATTGATGTGTGTATTTGCAGGTTGAAAGCAATTATTGTGGGAAATTCAGTGTTTAAGTTTAAGTCATTTAAGGGCCTAAGAGCCATGTCATTTAAGAGCCTTAGTGCTATGCAATTTAAGATTATTGCACTGTATTAAGTTTGTTGTGAATGAGTTGGTTTGAGATGAGAAAGGACTTGATGTGTGTGAGTGGGTTGAATGAGGAAAAGAATGCATTTGGGCATGATAATATACTAGAGGAGCTATGGCGAAATTTGAGTAGAAAACAAGTGTTTAAGTGATTGGTTGTGAGTTAATATGACCTAGGATCTACTAGGAGTCATGAAAAGGAATTTGAGTGGAGATGAGTTAACTAAGGGGTTCTTGAGGTTTAGAATGACCTAGAAATTGTCTAGGAGGAAATTAGAAGATTGGTGGGTGTATTGGACACACCAAGGTGAAATACCCCAAACCTTAATATATTGTTTAAACACTTAAACATGGTGTATTAAGACTAAAAAGAGTCTCAGAAACATTAGTAAACAAGTTTAAACAAAAGAAAACACAAAATGTGTTTTAAAGTCAATAAGAGCCAAAATGTGCTCTAAGCTTGGGATAAACTTGGTTAAGACCTAATGAACTTACCAAGACCTCATTTATACACTAATGACACATTAAATCAATTACCAAAGAAAACCAAGCTTGAAAACAAGTTTAAAACACAAATGTGCTTTAAGGAGTCTTAAAGCACATTTTTGAAAATTGTCTTGTAAATGAGTTTTGAATGGCTAGATGTCCATCATTACTCTTAAATATATATGTGTACTATATAATATCACATTTGGGTGTCTATATTAGTGGGAAATCAAAAATTTCACTTCTATGTGCCTTGTTTTATGAATAGTAACTTTTATAAGCTATTTTGTAACATATGTTTGTATAAGTATTTAAATTGACAAACAAAGACTATATTACCCTCCTACTACTATTTGGGGCCGGTTTTTAAGTTTGGTGACACACCACCTTTGTTAGCTTGTTAACAAATAAGTAAACTACTTAAGTACCCTTTTTACTTTATAAGTAATAAATATCTTCATAAAGTAAATTCTATCTCATTCTCTCATTCCTTTCCTTGCTCACACGGTTCCCACCTCTCTTCTTCTTCCTTCCTTCTTTGTTCTCTCACGATAGAACCACTATCACCATTAGAACACAAGCTTCAACCTCTTGTAAAACCTTGCTCACTTGTCCAAATCAAAACAACACCACCATCTTCTTCCTCTCATCAAGCTCTTCATTCCTATCTTTTCAAAATCCAAGACAACCATTTCGGTGCCATGGAGTTTCTCCATTGAAGGAGCTTGAGCTTGTATTTTTACATATTGTTACTCTCCTTGACTTCTAGGTAAGGAATCTCAAATAAAACTTCATTTCCTCCTTGTTTTTGTCATGTCCGAAAATATGTATTGAAGGAGCTTTTTATGTGACTTTGTTCTAGCTTCATTCCAACTCTTCATGGACTAGGTGGAGTCCTCTCTTGCTAGATATTCAAACTCTCTTCAAAGAGCAAGGTAAAACAACTACATTAGTGTTTTTGAAACAATGTAAAACTAGGGTTTACAATGAGATGGAGCTTATAGCTTGAATACTCATTATAATGTTTGTATATTGTTTAGAGCTTGTCAAAGAATCAAGTACTCTATCGGTTTTCTAAAGGAAACAAGAAAGAAGTTATTTTGCAAAAGAGGTAATCTACTACCTAATGTTTGTTCTAATGCCTTAGGAGAAATGAGCTTTAAATGCTTATTAAAACTACCTAAAGAGCCAATGGGAATGACTTAGTAAAGTATTCTCAGAGCTTAGTAAAAGGCATATGTGTTGTTGAGTGTATTTGCAGGTTAAAGGCAAATATATGTGGAAATTCAGTGTTTATGATTTGTGCATTTTAAGGGCCTAAGAGCCATGTCATTTAAGGCCTAAGTGCCATGCAATTTAAATTGGCACTATATTGTGATGTAGTGCTTTGTGAGTGAAGTTTGTGTATAATAAGTACTTGATGGATTTTTAGTGTTCTTGTTGTTTGTTGGTAAAACATGTGTTTTGGGTTAGTAATGTTCTAGGAGAACCTATGTCAAAATTTGGGTAACAATGTGAAGTTCTAAGTGTTAAAATGAGTTTGATAAGTTAAGGATATTTATAATGGTTAAGTGTTGTTCTTGTGTAGAAACATGCATTAAGGTGATTTGGGATGTAACAAGGACTTAGGCATGAGCTTGAGATTTTAGTATGTACCAAAGCCATTTTGGACTTAGATAAATACTTAGGCAAACTTTGGTAAATTAAGGAGAAAGTGTACACTAGGAAAGAGTTTCAAGAAGGATATAAGGAATTAGTGTGAGAGATGATGCTTGGAGATGATGTTAAGATAAGGAGAAAACTTTTGGGATAGTAGTTATCATAGGTGAGAACACCATTTAGAAACCTAGTGTAAAATGTTGTAAGTGTTAGGAATTTGTGAAGAAATAAGTAAGGTTTAAGGAATTAGATAATGAGTTTTATGAGTGTTTAAGGATGTCTTAAGGTGTGTTTGAAGTGCCCAATGAGGTTAGGGGGTACTAGGTTGTATGGGGTGAAGTTTGGAGTTGAATGTGACAAGGAAAACAAAGGTCTGGGGCAGACCGAACTTGCGACCGAACTTGCAAGTTCGGTCGAGCCCAGTTTACCCGCGAGAATTGCTTCTGGAAAGACCGACCTTGGGGACCGGACTTGCAAGGTCGTCGGGCCTGTATTTTGAGTACGGATTGAGTCACTGGAAAAGGCCGAACTTAGGGACCGGACATGAAGTTCGGTCGGGCTAAATTTACAAAGGGGAGAAACTCTCTGGAAAAGGCCGAACTTAGGGACCGGACATGGTAAGTTCGGTCGGGCTAAATTTACAGAAGGGAAGAAACTCTCGGGAAAAGACCGAACATAGGACCGAACTTGGTAAGTTCGGTCGGAGTGGAAAATTTTTAACGGAAATGTATTCTGGAATCGACCGAACTGGGTAAGTTCGTCGGCAAGGTCGTCCGGACCTAAACTTGTAAAAAAAAAAAAAAACAGAAAAGAATGTGACTTATGTAGTTAACCCTAGGTGTATAATGAAGGCAACCTAGGGTAAGATAGACATTAAAACATGTCATACAATTGTGTGTTAACACTTAGTAAATTTGGAGTTAAGTAAGTTAATTAACCCGACGTTCTTGAATTATGTATAGGAGTGACCTACGGAGGAAACCAAACGAGGCAAGGACCAAGGTATGGTTTTCTTGCAGTCTGTTGTCTAGCGGTTTACAACAACCGGTTTGTGTGTTGTATGTTTTTCAGTGATGTTTAACAGTGAAGGTTGTATATGTAAACACTCGGTATTGTATATGATGTAATTATGGTTTAGTTTTATTGCTCGGAAGTCTGATCATCAACCGGTACAAGTGTATTGTTCTGCCTTGTCAACCACGTAGGTGGTTGACGGCGTTGTAGCACACCGAAGCGTTAGTTACTGTTTAGTTGTTTTATTCCGCTGCGATTTCATTTAGTATCATGCGTATTAGGGGTGTTACAAAAAGTGTATCAGAGCGAAGTATCGCTCTGATGACTAGAATACCGAGCTTAACATACCGAGTTAGGAAACCAACTACAGTTACCTAAGTATCAGTTATGGAAAGGTTAACCACTAACTAAGTGTGGAAATACCTTATTGTCGGGAAGCGTTATGATCGTTGGACCGATAAGTGTGTAAGCATATTGCTAATGAATACTCATGTGAATACAGATTCAGGTAGACCACCGCGGTAGAGGCCGCGGAAGTGGTACTAGTACTGGGGTGACCAGGGCGAGACACTACGGCTCAGGTTATGGCTGAGGCTGTAGCAGCCGCTGTGGCCCAGATGGTACCCCAGCTCGTAGCTGCTATCCAGCAGGGCAGATGCCCGGAGTACAGCCACCACCGCCAACCGCCACGAGAGACCAACTGGGTCCAAGCATTGGCAGACTTGAGACCCCCTTCATTTCATGGGAGACCGCCCACGTAAGTTGGAGGCGTACATCTCCGAGTTGGAGACCGCCTACGAGACCTTGGCTGTGCCCGCAGAGGCTAAGGTCCGTCTTGCCGCTTACTACCTGAAAGGGTTCGGCACAGAATTGGTGGAAGCTTGTGAGAGAGGACCGGATGGCGGATCCTCAGTTCGGTTGGAGGGAGTAACGGCTCTGCAGCGAGCCAATACTACCCCTGCACGTTCAGGAGGCCAATAGCGCCTCGAGCTGGATAGTCTGAGGCAGGGGGACAGGTGACTGTTGATGAGTAATACACACCGCCTTCACCGCCTTGTCCACCTTTACCGGACCTGGGATACTCAAACCGGTGCTGGTAAACCGTTCTACAACGGTCTCAGCCACCGTCTTCGCTATGGGATTGGGCCAGCTGAGTATATACCACCTTGCAGGTATTTAAGTAAAGAGTGAGTGAATATTGTAGTCTATAAGTGAGTAATAATGTGAGTTTGTGAGTATGTATTGCGGGGCTGACTGATCATCCTACATACATGGAGTGCTCATGCCGCTGCTAGGGAGATCACCGTCTGTCTGAGGGACGAGAGAATGCGCACAAGCGTCAAGGCCACGAGCGAGGGCCCGAGTTCGCAGGGGTATGGGGAGGAAAGAAGAAGAAGAAATCTTATCCCCAGCCCCAGAAGAGTCAGCACCAGGTGCCCAAGGGCCGAAGCCCAAACCACCACCCGCTGAGAGCCACTGAAGCTCACATATGCTTATGCGGCGAAGCCCCTTACGCTCTTACCCACCAAGGGTAATTGTTTAATCTTGTGTGATAAGTTTGATGTGTATATTGGTAAGTTGTGAAACAAGTACCGAGGTGTATTGTGTTAGCAGCTAGCACGGGCTCTGGACCGGAGCGCCACTATACTGTAAGTGGTGCAACGGAGACCACCCCGGCAAGGACTGCAAAGGGAATGAGGTGCAGTGTCGTTACTTGCGAGAAGTGGGGCCACCGTGACCATGAGTGTTACCGGAACCCCAACAGCAGAGTCAACAAGCCCAAGGGGCAGTGGAAGGGTAAGGCCACAGCAGCTATTGATGGCCCGAAGACGGCTAACCAGCCACCCACCGATCAGAGGCATACTGATTCCCAGAAGGGGAAAGGGTCGGGACCTAGCAAGGCCACCCTGAATGTGGTGGACCGGTCTGAGGCGCCAGGGCCCTCTTCTAGACCAGGTACCGCCTAAACTGTTGAATGTAATAAGTGATTGCATACCGCATTTCATGCTTATGTGTGTTAGTGAGTTCAAGTGTATTATCATGTGAGTAAGGAGTTAAAGTATAGTGTGAAAGACACCTAATTAGATAATTCTAAACTGAAAGGAACCTTCAATATATGTTATCCAATCCCACCCACACCAAACCCTGAAGAGACCACCATCAACATCACCGACTTTCCAATGGAGCAATGTCAGGTTATCCAGCCAGGTATGATACTCTTAAGTGGATACCTGACACCGGAAGCACAAGTCCATATCATCAGACGATGCGACGAACTTGGAGCTAAACCTGGAGGTTTCTACACACCTGAATATCCGAACGGATCAAGAATGCAATTGAAGATGATGTGCATGGGTAAGGACTGGAACCCTTACACCAAGTCATATCAAGAAGTGCGAGCCGAAGATGGAGCAACGGTACCAAGTATACCTGAGGAGTTCCGTGCGGTCGTTAATCACGCCGTGGGAATTGCTCAACAAGTTGAAACGGAATCAATTCCAAGTGTGGAAGCAGATTTGTGTATTGTGAACTTCTACCAGAAAGGTGGACGGTTAGGTTTACACCAAGATAAGGACGAGTCACCCGAGTCTCTAAGTAAGGGAGTACCCGTGGTGTCTTGGTCCATTGGTGATACCGCAGTATTTGTGTATGGCGAGCAGAAGCGTGCTGATCTCGCAAGGAAGTTAATGTTGAAGTCAGGAGATGTACTAATCATGGGTGGGCAGTCAAGGATGCTATATCATGGCATCAGGAAGATCAAACTGAATACCGCACCGTCGGCAGTGATCAATGCCACACACATGAAACCCGGACGTTTGAATTTGACCTTCAGACAATTCTAAACCTTGTATACTTTGTAATGTGTTAAGCCAGTATATGTTAAGGAGTTATGTATGTGTTAAGTTATATCAACCATGTAACCAACAATGTTGTAAGGAGGAAGTGTTAATGAATAAAGTGGAGTTATTGAAGTATATCAACCGTGTTGTTACCCAGTACTTATTAGTTTGCCAATGAATTAGGCTGTGCACTCGGAACGGGAGGTACATTGAGTGTCTGCAATGAGGCAGAAGCCGGCAAGAGCGGCACAATCCTCACCGGTACCTTTCCAGTGAATGGCGTGGATGCATCGATCCTGTTCGACTCTGGAGCCTCGCACACGTTTCGCTATCTTTTGCGAAGAGGCTGGGGTTAGATGGAGAGGAGATGCCAGACTTCTTGGTCACTCTCCATCGAAAGAGCGGATCAGGTGTACCCGCTACCACCGAGATGTCATTGTACGAATCAGAGGTGAAGAGTTCCCGATCGACCTGATAGAGTTCGACGGACTTGGATTTGATGTGATTGTCGGGATGAACTGGTTGGAGCGGTACAAGGGCAGAATCCTGTGTGCCGAGCATCGACTGCTTCTTCGGAGTCCATCTGGGGTTACCATATCTTACCGCCAGAGGCCCAGGGAGCCTTCGACTCAGATCATCACCGCCATGGCCATGTATCGTGAGTTACGACGAGGGAGTGATGTGTACCTCTGCTATGTCCAGGACATAGAGAGAGACCCTGAGTTTAGCCCAGATGTGCCGGTAGTGTCGGAGTTTCCTGATGTATTTCCTAAGGAACTGCCGGGCATGCCGCCAGCACGAGAGGTTGAGTTTGAGATCGACTTAGTACCGGGCACTGGACCCATTGCGAAAGCACCTTATCGTATGGCTCCAGCAGAGATGACAGAGCTCAAGGAGCAGCTGAGAGACCTACTCGACAAGGGCTTCATCCGCCCTAGTGTGTCACCATGGGGAGCGCCAGTCCTCTTCGTGAAGAAGAAGGACGGTAGCCTCCGCCTGTGTATTGATTATCGGGAGCTGAATGCTGTTACGGTGAAAAACCGTTACCCTTTACCACGCATCGACGATCTATTTGATCAGCTGAGGGGTGCATCAGTACCAAGATAGACTTACGTTCCGGATACCATCAGATTGCCATCCGTGACAGTGATATCGAGAAGACAGCTTTCAGAACGAGGTATGGGCATTATGAGTTCACAGTTATGCCATTTGGCTTATCGAATGCACCAGCCAAGTTCATGGACTTAATGAACCGCTTGTTCCAAGATCAGTTGGACAAGTCAGTGGTAGTCTTCATCGATGACATTCTTGTGTATTCTAAATCTAGAGGTGAGCACGAAAGCCACCTGAGAGATGTGTTACAAACTTTGAGGAGAAACCAGTTGTATGCAAAGTTTTCGAAATGTGAATTTTGGTTGAACCAAGTATCCTTCCTTGGGCATGTGATTTCTGATGCCGGGATCGCTGTTGATCCGGCAAAGATAGATGCAGTGCGCACCTGGCCTAGGCCGAAGACAGTCACTGATATCAGGAGCTTCCTCGGTCTGGCAGGATATTATAGGAGGTTTGTGAAGGACTTCTCCAGTATCTCGAAGCCGATGACTTCCTTATGAAGAAGGATGCACCATTCGAGTGGACAGTTGACTGTGAGAGTTCTTTCGCGAGTCTCAAGGATGCTCTGACATCTGCACCAGTCCTGAC
The DNA here is from genome assembly GCA_023374045.1 of Limonium bicolor. Classification (NCBI taxonomy): domain Eukaryota; kingdom Viridiplantae; phylum Streptophyta; class Magnoliopsida; order Caryophyllales; family Plumbaginaceae; genus Limonium; species Limonium bicolor. The sequence continues at coordinate 155,948,455 of CM041777.1, read as the reverse complement.
TATACCAGACGGTCCAGATGGTTTTGAGGTCTACTGCGACGCATCAGGCAGAGGTATGGGTTGTGTATTGATGCAACACGGGAAGGTCGTGCATACGCCTCCCGTCAGCTGAAGAAGCATGAGGAGAACTACCCTACCCACGACTTAGAATTGGGTGCCATTGTCTTCGCATTGAAGATATGGCGACATTATTTGTATGGGGTAAGTGTGACAATCTATTCTGATCATAAAAGCTTAAAGTACTTGTTCACTCAGAAAGAGTTGAACATGAGGCAAAGAAGGTGGGTTGAGTTTCTGAATGACTATGATATTAATCTGCAATACAAAGAGGGTAAGGCAAATGTGGTAGCTGACGCGCTGAGTCGCCGAGCACACTCTCTCCATTCGCTAGTCTCTTATACTGGCTTGGTTGAAGAGGTGCGGAGTGCTCAGATGACGGATCAGTACATGCTGGAGATCCGGCAGAAGCTTATTGATGGCACATTCGAGGGTCAGAAGTACGACTTCAGACTCCATGATGACCTGATTAGGCTGAATGGCCGCTTGTGTATACCTAGGGGTAGCGCTGAGTTGAAGGAGCGCATATTGAGTGAATCCCATTGTTCTACTACTTCGATTCACCCCGGAGCTTCAAAGATGTATAAAGGTATGAAGAGGTATTTTTGGTGGACTGGAATGAAGAAAGATGTTAGTGATTATGTATTGAGGTGTCTCACTTGCCAGAAGGTTAAGTTTGAGCACCGACGGCCTGGTGGTATGGTACAGCCAATGCCAGTGCCTGAGTGGAAGTTCCATGATATCTCCATGGACTTTGTAGTAGGGCTTCCGCCTACAAGGGGAGGTCTGAATATGATATGGGTGATAGTTGACCGACTGACCAAGGTGGCCCGATTCATTCCGATGAAGGACACTTGGAAAGTGGCAAGATTGGCAGAACTGTTTGATAAAGAGATTGTAAGACATCATGGTGTACCGAAAACGATTGTATCTGACAGAGACACCAGATTCTTATCCAGATATTGGAAGTCCACACGAGAGGCATTGGGTACTGAATTGAAATTGAGTACAGCGTTTCACCCACAGACCGATGGTCAGAGTGAGCGCACTATTCAGACACTTGAGGACATGCTACGTGCTTGTGCACTTGACTTTCAGACCAGCTGGATTGATAAGTTACATCTGATCGAGTTTAGTTACAACAACAGTTATCATGCTTCGATCAAGATGTCTCCCTTCCAGGCCTTGTACGGTAGACCATGCCGCACGCCATTATGCTGGGATGAGTCGAGTGAGACGGTCATTATAGGACCAGAGTATCTTGAGCAAGTTCAGGCAGAAGTTCGCCAGATCAGGGCTAATATGAAAGCAGCTCAAGATAGACAGAAGTCGTACGCAGATGTGCGCCGACGTGACCTGGAGTTCGCCGTGGGCGATCAGGTATTTTTGAGAGTGTCCCCCATGAAGGGAGTGTTTCGTTTTGGCCAGAAGGCAAGTTGAGCCCAAAGTATGTGGGGCCTTACGTTGTGACGGAGCGGATCGGCCCGGTAGCCTATAGACTAGACCTACCCGCCGAGCTGGGCAAGGTACATGATGTATTTCATGTGTCCCAGTTGAAGAAGTATATGTCTCATCCGTCTCATGTGCTTCAGCCTGAAAGGCTAACCTTAGAGCCGACCATGCGATCAGTGGAGACTCCGGTACGGATTCTGGATGCTAAGACTCGAGACACTCGCCATAAGTCCGTGAGACTGGTGAAGGTTCTTGGTCTAACCAGGACGTTGAGGAGGCCACTTGGGAGCTGGAACAAGATGAAGGCGAAGTACCCGTCATTGTTTACTTCTTAGTACTTATGTGTATAGGGTACGGGGCGTACCCCTTTTTAAGGGGGGTAGAGCCGTTTCGGTTATGTGTGTACGACGTGTATTTGAATACATCGTCTATGTTATGTTGTTATGTTACAGACCGTTGTGTCTGAATGATGTGGATAATGTTGTATGGACCTTGTGTCCAATGTTATGTTATGTTGTATGGACCTGGAGTCCAATGTTATGTAAGTGTTGTTAGTAATATATGGAAGTATTGTTTATAAGTGTTCCCGTGTTCTAATATTTAGGATATGTGGAAGTATGAACTTTGAGGACAAAGTTCTTTTAAGGGGGGTAGATTGAAATACCCCAAACCTTAATATATTGTTTAAACACTTAAACATGGTGTATTAAGACTAAAAAGAGTCTTAGAAACATTAGTAAACAAATTTAAACAAAAGGAAACACAAAATGTGCTTTAAAGTCAATAAGAGCCAAAATGTGCTCTAAGCTTGGGATAAACTTGGTTAAGACCTAATGAACTTACCAAGACCTCATTTATACACTAATGAACATATTAAATCAATTACCAAAGAAAACCAAGCTTGAAAACAAGTTTAAACACAAAATGTGCTTTAAGGAGTCTTAAAGCACATTTTTGAAAAATTGTCTTGTAAATGAGTTTTGAATGGCTAGATGTCCATCATTACTCTTAAATATATATGTGTACTATATAATATCACATTTGGGTGTCTATATTAGTGGGAAATCAAAAATTTCACTTCTATGTGCCTTGTTTTATGAATAGTAACTTTTATAAGCTATTTTGTAACATATGTTTGTATAAGTAATTAAATTGACAAACAAAGACTATATTACCCTCCTACTACTATTTGGGGCCGGTTTTTAAGGTTGGTGACACACCACCTTTGTTAGCTTGTTAAAAATAAGTAAACTACTTAAGTACCCTTTTTACTTTATAAGTATAAATATCTTCATAAAGTAAATTCTATCTCATTCTCTCATTTCCTTTCCTTGCTCACACGGTTTCCCACCTCTCTTCTTCCTTCTTCTTTGTTCTCTCACGATAGAACCACTACACCATTAAACACAAGCTTTGACCTCTTGTAAAACCTTGCTCACTTGTCCAAATCAAAAACAAACACCACCATCTTCTTCCTCTCATCAAGCTCTTCATTCCTATCTTTTCAAAATTCAAGACAACCATTTCGGTGCCATGGAGTTTCTCCATTGAAGGAGCTTGAGCTTGTATTTTTACATATTGTTACTCTCCTTGACTTCTAGGTAAGGAATCTCAAATAAAAACTTCATTTCCTCCTTGTTTTTGTCATGTCCGAAAATATGTATTGAAGGAGCTTTTTATGTGACTTTGTTCTAGCTTCATTCCAACTCTTCATGGACTAGGTGGAGTCCTCTCTTGCTAGATATTCAAACTCTCTTCAAAGAGCAAGGTAAAACAACTACATTAATGTTTTTGAAACAATGTAAAACTAGGGTTTACAATGAGGTGGAGCTTATAGCTTGAATACTCATTATAATGTTTGTATATTGTTTAGAGCTTGTCAAAGAATCAAGTACTCTATCGGTTTTCTAAAGGAAACAAGAAAGAAGTTATTTTGCAAAAGAGGTAAATCTACTAACCTAATGTTGTTCTAATGCCTTAGGAGAAATGAGCTTATAAATGCTTATTAAAACTACCTAAAGAGCCAATGGGAATGACTTAGTAAAGTATTCCAAGAGCTTAGTAAAAGGCATATGTGTTGTTGAGTGTATTTGCAGGTTAAAGGCAAATATATTGTGGAAATTCAGTGTTTATGATTTGTGCATTTTAAGGGCCTAAGAGCCATGTCATTTAAGGGCCTAAGTGCCATGCAATTTAAATTGTGCACTATATTGTGATGTAGTGCTTGTAGTGAAGTTTGTGTATAATAAGTACTTGATGGATTTTTAGTGTTCTTGGTTGTTTGTTGGTAAAAACAATGTGTTTTGGGTTAGTAATGTTCTAGGAGAACCTATGTCAAAATTTGGGTAACAAATGTGAAGTTCTAAGTGTTAAAATGAGTTTGATAAGTTAAGGAGTATTTAAAATGGTTAAGTGTTGTTCTTGTGTAAGAAACATGCATTAAGGTGATTTGGGATGTAACAAGGACTTAGGCATGAGCTTGAGATTTTAGTATGTACCAAAGCCATTTTGGACTTAGATAAATACTTAGGCAAACTTTGGTAAATTAAGGAGAAAGTGTACACTAGGAAAAGAGTTTCAAGAAGGATATAAGGAATTAGTGTGAGAGATGATGCTTGGGAGATGATGTTAAGATAAGGAGAAAACATTTTGGGATAGTAGTTATCATAGGTGAGAAACACCATTTAGAAACCTAGTGTAAAATGTTGTAAGTGTTAGGAATTTTGTGAAGAAATAAGTAAAGGTTTAAGGAATTAGATAATGAGTTTTATGAGTGTTTAAGGATGTCTTAAGGTGTGTTTGAAGTGCCCAAATGAGGTTAGGGGGTACTAGGTTGTATGGGGTGAAGTTTGGAGTTGAATGTGATAAGGAAAACAAAGGTCTGGGGCAGACCGAACTTGCGACCGAACTTGCAAGTTCGGTCGAGCCCAGTTTACCCTGCGAGAATTGGCTTCTGGAAAAGACCGACCTTGGGGACCGGACTTGCAAGGTCGGTCGGGCCTGTATTTTGAGTACGGATTGAGTCACTGGAAAAGGCCGAACTTAGGGACCGGACATGGTAAGTTCGGTCGGGCTAAATTTACAAAGGGGAGAAACTCTCTGGAAAAGGCCGAACTTAGGGACCGGACATGGTAAGTTCGGTCGGGCTAAATTTACAAAGGGAAGAAACTCTCGGGAAAAGACCGAACATAGGACCGAACTTGGTAAGTTCGGTCGGAGTGGAAAATTTTTAACGGAAATGTATTCTGGAATCGACCGAACTTGGGTAAGTTCGGTCGGCAAGGTCGGTCGGACCTAAACTTGTAAAAAAAAAAAAAAAACAGAAAAGAATGTGACTTATGTAGTTAACCCTAGGGTGTATAATGAAGGCAACCTAGGGTAAGATAGACATTAAAACATGTCATACAATTGTGTTAAACACTTAGTAAATTTGGAGGTTAAGTAAGTTAATTAACCGACGTTCTTGAATTATGTATAGGAGTGACCTACGGAGGAAACCAAACGAGGCAAGGACCAAGGTATGGTTTTCTTGCAGTCTGTTGTCTAGCGGTTTACACCGGTTTGTGTGTTGTATGTTTTTCAGTGATGTTTAACAGTGAAGGTTGTATATGTAAACACTCGGTATTGTATATGATGTAATTATGGTTTAGTTTTATTGCTCGGAAGTCTGATCATCAGACCGGTACAAGTGTATTGTTCTGCCTTGTCAACCACGTAGGTGGTTGACGGCGTTGTAGCACCGAAGCGTTAGTTACTGTTTAGTTGTTTTATTCCGCTGCGATTTCATTTAGTATCATGTGCGTATTAGGGGTGTTACACAAGGTCAGGGTATGAGGAATGGTGAGACTTGTGCAAAGTTTAGAGGAAATGGTGTGAAATGTTTTAAGATGATTTGTGAGTGAACTTGAGAATATAACAAGGAGAACTTTAGGGAAGCTGGTGTAAGTGGTGATGATGATAGTAGTGGACTAATAAGGTTTTAGTTTAGATGTTAATGAGTGGACTTGGTTGATGGAAGAGAAAATTGTAGTAGAAGGTTGTAAATCGTCAAGGAAAATGACTAGGAATGTTTAAGAATGTAAGGTCATGAGAATGGTGAGTAAGTGAATAAAAGAGGTGGAGATGTCTAAGGAGAGTGTTGCATGCTCAAGGTAAAAGAAGAACATTGTTAAGGTGCTAAGAGGATGGAAAGAAATGTATAGGTATGTTCAAGTTTAGGAGTTATGAATAACAAATGGAAAGGGGAGAAATTTGTGCATGGATTTGCTAAGTGACTTGAGGGAGTTTTGGAAAAAACGAGGTGAAGATGAATAATGATGTAACACCCCTACCATTATTACAGTGCTTACCGTCCAATCTCCTTACATATCAGATACACGCAGCGGATATATACTTACATACAATGGGTGATACAATGCCGTTAGTCACCCACGTGACTAACAAGGCTACTACTTCTACATACAGCATCGGTCTGATGGACCGGAGTCCCGAGTACTACACATCTACTATACATACTCCACTTATCAATCAAATACTACAATGCTCCATTCAATACTTTACTCCTTCATAATCCATACAATACAATGTACATAACCGAGTTTACTAGGTTCCAAATACAAATACAATACTTCCTCCAAGTTTCTATGTACTCATTAAGAGTCTATGTTACCCATTCCTCACAACTATTTACTTCCCAAATACCAAGTGTGCCACTTGATACACTCCTACATTCTACTTCTACTATCCGAGTGTAGCCACCGGTCTCTTACCTTGATCACATCCTCTTCGGGTACCTGCACACTAAAATGTTCCCCCGAAGGGGTCAGCTTTCGCTGAGCATGATAACCGCATACCCCGCGTACTAGTGAGGGTACGCCAACCACTTGGTCGAATACATGCGGTTCATTTTCATTCAAGCATACATGCATACATGCTCTTAAATACAATACTACAATACTTACACAAGGAGTACACGAATACGTTCCAACACATACCAAGAAGTTATACAAGTCCCACAATACTTACTTACCTTCTTCCGAAACATACATTCACATACATGCACAATATATACACATTACATACTCATTCCATACACAATACATATACAATGTCCAATACTTGTTAGCTTCATTTGTCCACCCGGGTTAATCGGGTGGAGATTACTCTTTTACTCATTCACGGTACTTACGCATACATACTCATACATACTTACGGATCCATACTTACTTACTCTTACTCTTACTCATGTTAAGTCGTCGGGACCTCCGGCCGGGGACTACACCGTCCCACCACCGGGATTTACTTGACTCACCAATCCGGGATGCTACCCATTTAAGGGGTTTGGGCCACGGACCAGTTTAAGAGTCTGGAATTGCAGTCAACCTCTTATGACTCCGCATCCTCACGCGTGGCCGAAACTATATCGGACTTCTACTCATTCCAATTTACTCATAAGTTAGGAGTTAGGTAGTTAGGAATTAGCAGAAGTCATTAATTCAACCACATATACAAATTCATCACTCATGTGCACATCCATACAAAATACAATACAATATACAAGTACGATACGAGATACAAATACACATCATCATCATTAACATGTTTCATGAATTATACAAACTGGTGTTCAAGACAATAAATATCAAGAACACAGATCAAGCACAATAAGTGCAATAAAGTCCGATTCATGCATTTATTCTTATTTAGGTGATCAAATAAGCACCAAACCGGGTAACCAGATTAGGATACAGGGCATGAAGAATCATACCTTTCACCGGGATTTACTTTTCCGGGTGTTCCTTTGTTCCTTGGTTCACACTTGTTCCTCGAATCTTATTCTCGAACCAATAACTACATACCAAATGATTCTATTAATACTAGGCATTACAATACATACTTAGCTACTACTCCTGTACTTACCCCGTTATCTCGTTGGTTCGGTTTATCTTAAGGTTTATGAACTTGCAATTTCCTTAATTACTCCTCATACTTGTTTATACCATTAATGACCCTTAAACATCATTAATTAAATACTAATTATCTTACACTAACATTATCATTCACTTTATATACTTACTAATTCTTACTTATACAATTTCATTTCCATTCTTTACTTACTTTTCATTCTCATTCTAGCTTGTTTATACTCCTAATGACTCTTACTTATGATTACTTAAGTCTTAAGCAACGTATACAACCATCCCCAAACAAAGCCTTAACTTACAGCCCATTAAAATTCCTCTCGGGTGAAATTTGGTATATGTCCGGGACTCATACTCAAGGTAATCCCGGACCATGGTAGCTGAACTCTCGAATGGTTTTTGTTCTAGTGGTCCGGGACCTTATACCGAGGTAAGTCCTGGACCCTTAGTGAATTGCAACTCCCGGTTAGTTTTGAATGGTTGGTCCGGGACTTAATACAAGACCTAAGTCCCGGACCAACAATGGTCTGCTACGAACTGAAACATTTTCCATGCTCTGTTTCATTCTCTTCTTCCTCTAATCACTTCCTAATGGTTTCTAATCTTGATATTACATGCTTAACTACTCATTTAATGTCTAACCTACCTAAATCCATCACCGAAACTCACTTCCCCCAACCTACTGATATCTCACCATTTCCACTATTTCATTTCCTTTCTTTCTGTTGCAGTTCTACCGAGTTGCTGCTGCTACTTCTAATTCATTTTCATTCTCTTCTACAAATGCTAACAGCTCCTAAGTGACATAGTTTCTAGGTAAAATTTGCCATAGTTTCCCCTATAATCTTACATTCTCTTCACACTAATTAATCCAAAAAAATCAAATCGGTTTCAACCTGCATCAGTTTATACATACGCATTGACAGTTTATATGCATCTGCATCAGTTCCAACCAACGTTTACAGCAGTTCATCCATTTTGTTTTCTTGACAGATTCTAACTCACTCATGCTACCCACACCATTATGCTAACCTATCTTATATGGTTTCAATAAGTTTACATTTGTTAAACACTATACTTGCTCACACACACGTACGCATTATACCAATCTGACCAGAGTTACTTCATTACCTTGTTCTTGCTTCTGTTTTGTTTTTCTTCCTTTCCTTCTTCTTGCTCTCCTCTTCTTCCTTGTTTGTTTTCTTTACTCCTTGTTCTAGTTACCAGAGTGACAATGCCTCCCTCTTGCAGTGCCAAACGGCTAAACAAGGAAATGGAGCTCATGTGGTTCTTGGTTTTTCAACAGAAAAATGAACAGATAGAACTCAAAGAATGGTTTGGTCCTTTCTTTACCTTAGGATATGAAGAGGAGAATGGGGCTTCAACCGGTGACTTCTAGACTCCAAAAATGGCAATACCCATGAAAACGAAATCGGTTATTTTCAACTTTTGAAAGGTGGAGACGGTTCTCCTTGAAGAGAGGATTCCAACGGTGTTATTTTTGTGAGATTTAGAGGTGGTTTGGATAGTTAACCGTGGAGGAGAATTGGGCTGTCCTCTAGGTCTTTGAAAATCGCCATGGAAGGAAGACAAAGAAGAAAGAGATTCTGTTTGTGCCAGAGGAAATCGTGGGTGAGCAGGGAAATGAGGTACTGTTGTATTTCTTTTGGTTTTGTTTAATTACTATCCCTTGTCCACTTGCACATAAGGGATAATTAAAAGAGCTGAGAGAGGGAGGGGCGAATCGGCCCACACAGCCCATACAGATTTTGAATTTTTATTTTTCAAAAGGGGACACAACAACTTCACTTATTTACACTCTCACCCCACAACTTCTCGTTTTTGACAGTTTTACTAACCGGTACCCGTTTTTTGGAATTTTCTTGTTTAATTAATTTTATTGGCTCTAGACCTTCATTGATATTTATTAATGACTATTTAATTAGTTATAATTATTATAAGTCTATTTAACCCGGTTAAAATCGCGCTTTCTCGGTTTCCTCGAAAAGCGCGTTTTAGGATTCGTTAGTGTTTTTAATCCGTTTTAAGGATTCGTTTTCTTCGGGGGTTGTTCCCATATATTATTTAGGCCTAATTAAGCCTTTAGAATCCTTATAATACGCTAACCGAGGTTTCATACCTCCTATGGTTATTTAACGCTTATGTAGCGTTTTTTTCGCTTTTTAAGCGTTTCTTTATTTCTTTTGGATCTATTTTCCTCACCAATATTTCTTAATCATTACTAGGCTCTTAAATACCTATTAGGATAATTAAATCGCCATATTTAAGGTCGGGGTATTTCAATCTACCCCCCTTAAGAACTTTGTCCTCAAAGTTGTTCAAGGTTATAGGTTTACAATGCTTACTCATCCTTACATGTCTAATACCAAAAGTCACACATTCTTCCTCCTTACAGTTCCCAAATTCACTGCTCACAGTCTCTACATTCCATACCCTACAAATGTACTATAATTACTCCAATCCACACTACTACTAACCATCCGGTTCCTCATCACCAAATTTATACATACATACAGTGCAAAGCTATCCCCAAAGCAATGCAATACACATACAATCCCGTAGGCATTCAGGTCGTCTAGACACAGGACTCCTCTATGTCCCGCTGCCCTTGGAATAATACAATATGTTACACTACTGTCTTCTCCGGTATAAGCTTCTAGCCAAATCCTTATTCTCAGTCTAAGGAAAATCCTTCCCAACAGCTAACTAGAAATCTTTCTGAAGCATCCAACTCCAAGTTCCATGTTATATTCATTACTTCTATCCTATGTGTGATTCTTGTGACCACTTGAGGGGAGCTTCGAGAATCATTCGACCCTGATGTGATCAGCATCAGTGTTGAACTATCTTTCCACCCCATTTGTGTTCGGTTTCCCTTGATCTGATCAGGATCAAGTTTGATTTCCCACATCAGTTTCAAATAACAAATAATTTAATTATTTTGATGTTTTATCTTTTTACTCTTCCTAGTCATTCGTACATCTCCAAAGGATGGATTCAATCCATCAATCATCCTCACTCTATTTCCAAAATACTTTACTCCATGGTTCAATACCTAAATGCTCATTTCATCAACCTTCACTACTTCCATACATTACTCTCCATAATTCCAATTATTCTAACTAGGGGTTACCATACTTGTAAAATTTAGTTGTCCTCAATTTACTTCCAATTACTTACGTAGGTATACACTGCTCTTAGACTTCACTCATCTACTACTCTCATTCATTTCGTACTACTTCTTCCAAGGCTACAATACTTGTGGAACTTCGTCCACTACTCATTACTTTTCTTTTACTAATACTCTTACATGATGTTACAAGGTAGGTATATTCGTCCTATGGTATTTGCATCTCTAGTGCCTAATTACCATAATTTCAATATGAATGAATACATATGTTTATTTAACATAAGTACCAGTCATCAATTCGATTCTCATTTGTGCTATGCACATTATAGTTTATGTGTTTTACTCACGAAACTTACATTCAGCGGTTTTCGCTCTACCCCCCTTAAAAGGGATTACGCCCACGTAATCTACCATATGTTATTATTATTAAACATTGGTTTAATCAATTTGGGCAATCTGAAGCGTTTAACTTCACTACGGTATACTGTACAATATGCTCTGGTCAAAGGGTCTTAACCATACCAATGGTTTAGTCTTTGCACCAAGAATTCCTATATGAGTTTATTTAACTCATAATTAGTTCGGTTCTAGCCTAACCGGCTTCAAGGCATTAATAGCCATTCTATTATACTCACTAGGTACATTAATCTCCTAGCTAGGGCCCACTAGCTTCTGCTGCGCGACCCTGATAACTTGGGTTATTCACCCTTCTTGTTATCCTTAATGTGCTATACATAACCTTTTATCCGTCTATTATGGGAATAAGGTTTACTAAACAAATTCGGTATTCTTTTACCGTGTTCGAACTCGATGAGTTTTAGATTGTAACCAGCTCTCTGGTAATCTACTGCACATGCTATTCGTACTCCCACGATTATTTACTAAGTTCCTCCGACTTATTGTCGGGCGAGGTTAAGCCACTACTTAGTTGTAGTGCTTCCTCTGTTGTCAATAGATTCTGGATCATACCAGTTCTTCTGGTTCAGTACAGGTGTTCTTTACTTGTATGACCTTGCATTTCTATGCGTCGGTCCTAGTGACTTGTTACGTCTCCTTTCACCTTTTATTCCAATGGAATTCACATCTTGTGATTGTTAGTGTGTTTCACACTCTTCGTGCTTCTTTGGCCTCAGGCCGCACGGTCTGTTGCTAAGCTTCCTTAGCTGGCTTATGCCATGTTTGTTGGCGAAAAGAAGGGTTTACTATGGTTCACATTTTCTATATCCCTAGCCATCCCAATAGGTCATTAGCTGCCCAAGTGCAATACCAAAACACTCAGTCATACAGAGTGCAGAGGCGTAAACGCTTGACAGTAAGTCACTTATGTGATAGTAAAGAATATTTATGTCTGTCATCTCATACTTATACTCCGTGTCATTATCTGCTACTTCCTCATGGCGGTCGCTTGTTGCGCACCGTGTTCTTACTCACTATACAACATTGCTTTTACTGTTTCTGTTACCATGGTAGTTCCTCTTCCCTTATTACCATTGTTATTGGCACCATTTCCTTATGGTGTAAATACACTAGGAGTTTCCAGGGTTTGTGTGTATGACGGTTGTCGTAGCATGCCGCCATGGTATTATCTTCCCCATGCGGAGATGGTTTATTTCAGTTTAGGTTTCATGTGTCGGTTGGCTTACCTCACATTCCTTCATCATTTAGGATACAATTTACTAAGTGTCTTGGTTGACAATGGATGAAGTAATTTATCGGATTACTAGCTTTCTCGAGCGTTGGTCATTCATGGTTTTCAATGTGCATTCACATTGATTGTTTTGACAATTACTGTCTTTCCAGTGCTGAGCACTAATGATAGGCTCTAGCCGTGTAGTTTATTCTTGTATGTACATCACCGGGACATCCCAAGAAACTTCAAGGGTTTTCTGGTCCCGTTCGATCATTGATAAATGAAGTTCTTGTTGAGAGGTCCGTTTCCACTCATAGGTCTCATGACAGGGTTTACCATGTTGGTACCTGCTTATGTACTGCATATGAAGTATACTTACTATTTTAAGTTGTGATGGTTTGGAACGTCTTGTCCTTGTTTCATCACCTCTTGGCAATATATATATGCGTAGGCTTGTTGTTATTGTTGATGGAAGCCTTTTCTAGGGGTTCACATCTTCACCACATTGGTGGTCTTTGGTTAATGGGGATGTACCTTTCCTCGAGTTTCCCGTAGTGTCCAAGTGTGGACTAGGTCATTGTTGGCATTATAACGTTTCCTAAGCCTCTGTGTTATCATCTACAGAAGGCATGGAGGGTAATTAAGAACTCCGTCAACTGTATACTAGACTGATGCTCTAGTGGCAGTGACACTGAGTAGCCATTATTCCAAGCCACTTATGATGTTGAGTTCCAATTGGGTGGTTCAATTGTCGATTGTTGTCGTATGAAGCAACATCTCTTGCGAGTCTCGTTATTAAGTGCTGTAGGTTTTGCAACCGTTTAAGTTTACATGACGTAGTTAGTTTATGGCTTCTGAGCCTTATTGCTGCAAGCTATGCTCTTTGCAAGCCGCTTATGCATGTTTCCACTCCTTATATACTTCATAAGTTGGAGGTATTACTGGGCTCCATGGCAAGTCGTGCCATCACGCTTCCGTTCATAAGAGGTCCCTTTGGCAACCTGGTGCTAATCAGTGCCTTCTTGTAGTTTAGGGTATTTCCTGTTAGATGAAATCCCTTCGGTGTCCTAACCGAGTGTTCATTCCAGCTCCTGAGCTCTTATCATGAAGCTTTATTCATCTGTTGTTAACTCAGGCACCCTTCTAGGATTGCTCCTGGGTGTTGTTGGGTTATGCCGTTTCATCCGGCTAATGTTTGTGATGTGTTATTACCATACCGCCTTGTGGTATTGTATTTGAGTATCTCTTTTTGGGTTAGAACGTCCCCCGTTCTTGGGTAGACTGTTTATACTTGCTCCTAGTGCTTAAGACTAGGTTTAATATCCTCTCCAATGATGGATTTTACTTCGTGATAATCTTGTGATTGCTCTTGGGAATTCCGTCCCGTTTGTTGAGCATTGTTGTGATTATTTTAGGCATTTGCCTTATTGAGTTCGGCTGGGTATCGTTTCCAGCTGTCATGTATTTGTTTGATGTCTTTGAGACATATCCAATGTCTACACTTACTAGTCTGTGCTCTTTGCACTTCCTAGTTATTCCTTATCTCCAGATGGATTTTTGAGTTCCTGATATTGCGTCTGAGGTGTCCAGGTTCTGGTTTGAACTTACTTATGGTCCGTAGAACGGAGTTGACTACTTCCCGTGTGTGACGCTACATGTATACATACGTTCTGTGGGTACGTGTTGATACGACCACTTACCCAACTATTGTCAGGCCCGCAGGCTCCTCAGAGTGCGGTTGTCCCACATCCCGTAATTGGGGTACACTCGTAGTGTTCGCCATACGCTAGGTGAAGTATTCTGTTATCAACTCCTCTTGTATCATGGTATGATACTCACCGTAATCTGTTGGTTTGGTTTTAAAATCCAAGGTTAAAAGAAAGGTTTGTGGTTTTGAAAGAAAAATTGGTTTTAAAATCATTCTGGATGTACGGTGTCAAAAGAAGTTCTTATGGCATAGCATGTCGAAAATCGTGACCAAGTCTAGCTTCCCGCTGACTGGTATGTTCTAAATGTAGTGGTCAGGCCGTCAGGCCTTTCCAGGGTTTGATTCCTTCAGTTTTAGGATGTTTATTCCTGTAGTCGCTTCAACATTGTACCTGTGGTATGTTAAAAGTCCTTCTGAATGCTCCCGTTATTACTGCACTTGCCGTGGCAAGTGCGTGGTACTGGTGGTTTTTGGGTAAACCGTTACTGGTCACGGTACGGTTTTCACTGGTACTTGATAGTCTTGTTGACTCTTCCTTTGATCTTATTGATCACTTACTTAGGTTAATTAGTCTCCTGAGTGACTTCTCTGTAAATTTGACATGGCTGCCGTTGATCAGGGTACCTCTCCAATCCTTGGAGATTCCCCTTTTGATTTGGTTGTGTTCTTCCTTGTTGCTCGTTCCCACGCGTTTTTCGTGGTTCCTGAGCCTGAGTTGTTTAGGCACTACGGTAATAGGCGCGTCAGATTATATCTTGTGAATGTTCTTGTAGCTGTCTGAGCTATGTTGGCCAGGTTTGTAACCTTTTTGGCGTTGTAGTTTTGGAGTCAATCACTCCCGACTATGTCCTTAGCCAGCTAGCATACCGTTGGTGGTGTTGCTTGGCTATTACTGTTGTCCCGCAGACTTGTGTCTCGGGTTCCACTACTGCTCCTTTTCCATTTCGTTGCACGGTTAGTGCTCCTTCCCTGCTGCTGGTTGGTTAGCTAGGTTTCGCGACTGCTAAGCACGTCGCCCCATGCTGTTGTAAGTTGCAGCCTCCTCGCGGTTGGAGTGCTCATTCCACCGCTATTAAGTGCGGGTAGTGTTGCTCAACCGGGGTCCATCACCGGGTCTTCCATTTCTTGGAATCTACTATATGTCAGGTTCTTTCCTCTTGTAGGAATAACTCACTACTGCCAGATCGGGTTTTTCCCGAGTATGAGAGGACTTTCCTTCTCTCTGGCATTCCTTCCCAAGTTATACCAAGGGATTTGTGGAGGGCGGGTCTGGTATTGTAGGTATCCGGTACTCACCGGTAGTTCCTAACTAGCATATCTCTAATGCTAACACTCAGCCCTTAGCCCTAAGCTTCTAAATCCTAACTCGGTATTTCCTAAACTCGGTATTTCCAGTCATCAGAGCGATACTTCGCTCTGATACCACTTTTTGTAACACCCCTACCATTATTACAGTGCTTACCGTCCAATCTCCTTACATATCAGATACACGCAGCGGATATATACTTACATACAATGGGTGATACAATGCCGTTAGTCACCCACGTGACTAACAAGGCTACTACTTCTACATACAGCATCGGTCTGATGGACCGGAGTCCCGAGTACTACACATCTACTATACATACTCCACTTATCAATCAAATACTACAATGCTCCATTCAATACTTTACTCCTTCATAATCCATACAATACAATGTACATAACCGAGTTTACTAGGTTCCAAATACAAATACAATACTTCCTCCAAGTTTCTATGTACTCATTAAGAGTCTATGTTTACCCATTCCTCACAACTATTTACTTCCCAAGTACCAGGGTGTACCACTTGATACACTCCTACATTCTACTTCTACTATCCGAGTGTAGCCACCGGTCTCTTACCTTGATCACATCCTCTTCGGGTACCTGCACACTAAAAATGTTCCCCCGAAGGGGTCAGCTTTCGCTGAGCATGATAACCGCATACCCCGCGTACTAGTGAGGGTACGCCAACCACTTGGTCGAATACATGCGGTTCATTTTCATTCAAGCATACATGCATACATGCTCTTAAATACAATACTACAATACTTACACAAGGAGTACACGAATACGTTCCAACACATACCAAGAAGTTATACAAGTCCCACAATACTTACTTACCTTCTTCCGAAACATACATTCACAATACATGCACAATATATACACATTACATACTCCATCCATACACAATACATATACAATGTCCAATACTTGTTAGCTTCATTTGTCCACCCGGGTTAATCGGGTGGAGATTACTCTTTTACCCATTCACGGTACTTACGCATACATACTCATACATACTTACGGATCCATACTTACTTACCCTTACTCTTACTCATGTTAAGTCGTCGGGACCTCCGGCCCGGGGACTACACCGTCCCACCACCGGGATTTACTTGACTCACCAATCCGGGATGCTACCCATTTAAGGGGTTTGGGCCGCGGACCAGTTTAAGAGTCAGGAATTGCAGTCAACCTCTTGTGACTCCGCATCCTCACACGTGGCCGAAACTATATCGGACTTCTACTCATTCTAATTTACTCACTTAAGTTAGGAGTTAGGTAGTTAGGAATTAACAGAAGTCATTAATTCAACCACATATACAAATTCATCACTCATGTGCACATCCATACAAAATACAATACAATATACAAGTACGATACGAGATACAAATACACATCATCATCATTCACATGTTTCATGAATTATACAAACTAGTGTTCAAGACAATAAATATCAAGAACACATAGATCAAGCACAAGTAAGTGCAATAAAGTCCGATTCATGCATTTATCTTATTTAGGTGATCAAATAAGCACACAAATCGGGGTAACCAGATTAGGATACAGGGCATGAAGAAATCATACCTTTCACCGGGATTTACTTTACCGGGTGTTCCTTTGTTCCTTGGTTCACACTTGTTCCTCGAATCTTATTCTCGAACCAATAACTACATACCAAATGATTCTATTAATACTAGGCATTACAATACATACTTAGCTACTACTCCCGTACTTACCCCGTTATCTCGTTGGTTCGGTTTATCTTAAGGTTTATGAACTTGCAATTTCCTTAATTACTCCTCATACTTGTTTATACCATTAATGACCCTTAAACATCATTAATTAAATACTAATTATCTTACACTAACATTACCATTCACTTTACATACTTACTAATTCTTACTTATACAATTTCATTTCCATTCTTTACTTACTTCTCATTCTCATTCTAGCTTGTTTATACTCCTAATGACTCTTACTTATGATTACTTAAGTCTTAAGCAACGTATACAACCATCCCCAAACAAAGCCTTAACTTACAGCCCATTAAAATTCCTCTCGGGTGAAATTTGGTATATGGTCCGGGACCTCATACTCAAGGTAATCCCGGACCATGAGTAGCTGAACTCTCGAATGGTTTTTGTCTAGTGGTCCGGGACCTTATACCAGAGGTAAGTCCCGGACCCTTAGTGAATTGCAACTCTCGGTTAGTTTTGAATGGTTGGTCCGGGACTTAATACAAGACCTAAGTCCCGGACCAACAATGGTCTGCTACGAACTGAAACATTTTCCATGCTCTGTTTCATTCTCTTCTTCCTCTAATCACTTCCTAATGGTTTCTAATCTTGATATTACATGCTTAACTACTCATTTAATGTCTAACCTACCTAAATCCATCACCGAAACTCACTTCCCCCAACCTACTGATAGCTCACCATTTCCACTATTTCATTTCTTTTCGTTCTGTTGCAGTTCTACCGAGTTGCTGCTGCTACTTCTGATTCATTTTCATTCTCTTCTACAAATGCTAACAGCTCCTAAGTGACATAGTTTCTAGGTAAAATTTGCCATAGTTTCCCCTATAATCTTACATTATCCTCACACTAATTCATCCAAAAAAATCAAATCGGTTTCAACCTGCATCAGTTTATACATACGCATTGACAGTTTATATGCATCTGCATCAGTTCCAACCAACGTTTACAACAGTTCATCCATTTTGTTTTCTTGACAGATTCTAACTCACTCATGCTACCCACACCATTATGCTAACCTATCTTATATGGTTTCAATAAGTTTACATTTGTTAAACACTATACTTGCTCACACACACGTACGCATTATACCAATCTGACCAGAGTACTTCATTACCTGTTCTTGCTTCTGTTTTGTTTTTCTTCCTTTCCTTCTTTTGCTCTCCTCTTATTCCTTGTTTGTTTTCTTTACTCCTTGTTCTAGTTACCAGAGTGACAATGCCTCCCTCTTGCAGTGCCAAACGGCTAAACAAGGAAATGGAGCTCACGTGGTTCTTGGTTTTTCAACAGAAAAATGAACAGATAGAACTCAAAGAATGGTTTGGTCCTTTCTTTACCTTAGGATATGAAGAGGAGAATGGGGCTTCAACCGGTGACTTCTAGACTCCAAAAATGGCAATACCCATGAAAACGAAATCGGTTGTTTTCAACTTTTGAAAGGTGGAGACGGTTCTCCTTGAAGAGAGGATTCCAACGGTGTTATTTTTGTGAGATTTGGAGGTGGTTTGGATAGTTAACCGTGGAGGAGAAGTGGGCTGTCCTCTAGGTCTTTGAAAATCACCATGGAAGGAAGACAAAGAAGAAAGAGATTCTGTTTGTGCCAGAGGAAATCGTGGGTGAGCAGGGAAATGAGGTACTGTTGCATTTCTTTTGGTTTTGTTTAATTACTATCCCTTGTCCACTTGCACATAAGGGATAATTAAAAGAGCTGAGAGAGGGAGGGGCGAATCGGCCCACACAGCCCATACAGATTTTGAGTTTTTATTTTTCAAAAGGGGACACATCAGTTTTGATTATTTACACTCTCACCCCACAACTTCCCGTTTTTGACAGTTTTACTAACCGGTACCCGTTTTTTGGAATTTTCTCGTTTAATTAATTTTATTGGCTCTAGACCTTCATTGATATTTACTAATGACTATTTAATTAGTTATAATTATTATAAGTCTATTTAACCCGGTTAAAATCGATCTTTCTCGGTTTCCTCGAAAAGCGCGTTTTAGGATTCGTTTGTGTTTTTAATCCGTTTTAAGGATTCGTTTTCTTCGGGGGTTGTTCCCATATATTATTTAGGCCTAATTAAGCCTTTAGAATCCTTATAATACGCTAACCGAGGTTTCATACCTCCTATGGTTATTAACGCTTATGTAGCGTTTTTTCGCTTTTTAAGCGTTCTTCTTTATTTCTTTGGATCTATTCCTCAAATATTCTTAATCATTACTAGGCTCTTAAATACCTATTAGGATAATTAAATCGCCATATTTAATGTCGGGGTATTTCAAATGATGTTTATGAAGAGGTCAAACTGTTAAGGAGGGAACACTTGGGTTGGTTGAAGTTTAGATAAGAATCCAAGTTGGAAATACAAGGAAGTATATGATAAGTGTTAGGAGTTTTTGTAAGGATTTAGTAAAATGTTTGAGAAGATAATTGGTGGTTGTTTTGATGAGTTTGATGGATGTTTTAAGGTGAGTTTAAGTGCCTATATGGTATTAAGACATAAGGGGGAACCTATGGAAGAGTTAGGAATTGAAAGAGCAAGTAAGGAGGAAAATCTGTGGTGGTCCGACCCAGAGTCCGACCCAGTTCTTGGTCGGACGGACCTTATTAAACCCACCAGAAATGTTTCTGTAATGGTCCGACCCAGGGGTTGGGTCGGACGGTGGGTCGGACGGGTGAGTCTAAGAAGACGGAAAAGTTTCTGGAATGGTCCGACCCAGGGGTTGGGTCGGACATGGGTCGGACGAAGTAGAATTTTTCAATCCGAGAGTTACTGGAACGGTCCGACCCAGGAGTTGGGTCGGACGGTGGGTCGGACGACCCCTTTGGATATAAAAAAAAAAACTTTAAGAATGTTAAGTGGTACTAATGGTATACCATTAAGAGGGTGAGGATGATTAGAAAGATAAGGACTTAAGGGATTAAGTTAAGTTAAAGCTTTAAATGCTTAAGGTTAAGTTTGTAAAGTTGAGTTGTAAAACTTAAGAGACTTTGAATGGGGATTCATATGGGTTAAGTAAGTTAAGTAAGTTGAGTTAAGTTAAGAAATTAACCACCCCAAAACTGAATGAATGTTTTAGGATTTGAGAATTTGGACTCCGGAGGAGAGTAAGCAACCGAACGACCAACGGTGAACGGTACAGTTCTTCTTGTGACCTGCTTGCTAACGAGGTGTCCCTCGGCTTGTGTGCTATTTGTTTTTGTGTGCTCACTAAACAAGATAAAGCATGCAACCGGAACATTATGTTTATTGTATTGTTGTGTGATGTTTGAAACTAACACAACTTACCGTGAGAACTTACTAACCAACGTTTAGTAAGGAATTGAGTGAGACCAAGGAACGCTCCCTAATATTAGTTTGTTATAAACCGAAAGAGGTTAACCAACAAACATTGTCTTGAGACTTCAACTAACTGGAACTTAAGGGGGGAGTGAGGAACCCGGGACTGACTCCGGTCATGCATGCTAAGGAAAAGGGGGTCGTTATCTATAGCAGATCCGACTTCCGCTTAAGGACTTGTCTTCGGACTTGTAGCCTAGGGTCGGTTGCCGGCTCAGCTACATTGGACATACAGTCCAAGGTAGGTGGCATTAAGATGGTGCGGTAGGATCACCTAAATCCTAAATTATAAGATAAGTTGTTTATTCAACCAATGGAGTTAACAGCTCATTGGCTAGGGTTGCTTTTGACCCGACAAAAATAAACATCGAGATAAGATACAATCATTTCTATTTAAAGAGTGGTTTGTATTCTAAGATTAAGATAAGGTTTGAGATAAGTTGCAACCATTCCTTTTTAAAGGATGGTTTGTATTATAAGACTGAGATAAGCTACTTCCATTCCTTTTTAAAGGATGGTAGTTTTTTAAGACTAAGATAAGACTAAGATTGAGGTAAGATAAGGATGGACTAAGATTAAGAGGAAACATAACTTAAGGAGTTAAATAATTAACTCTCTAATTAAGGGAACACATTTAAGTCGTTCATTATGTTTGAACTTTGATTGTTCATATTTGGTTTGTTGTTTACTGCACCTTCTATTATGTTGTGCATCTAATCAACCTCCATGCTATCGACAATTAGTCGTCGTAGCCACGTTAGCTTGGGGCCATGAGAGGATCGTACCAGCATTCGTGCTGACCCCCTTTGGGGGCTGTTTTTACTACACAGGTGAACGTCAGGAGGCGGCCGTCACGAGAGTAAGATGGGTTACAAGCGTTACGGGTTAAGTGTGGCCTACGAGTTGTGCATGTACACTAGTATGGCATTTTGAGTTAGTAGGATGTATAGGATGTGTGGGATTTGTAAGAAGGATATGTATTTGGTTAAGTTTGGTATGTACTAATGTTCGGTATATTCTGTAGTCAGACCGTGGCAAGGTCCTGGAATGTATTTGGATCCGCTGCAGAGTTTGTATATATGGTGATGAGTTTATGATAACCACGATTGGATCAAGATGGGGTATTACAAAAAGTGGTATCAGAGCGTAGTTACGCTCTAAAGACAAGAATTACCAAACTTAGTGGAGTACTGAGGTTGAGTTTGAGTTACGGGTTAAGGGTTGAGAGGTAGAGTGAGAGGTGCGTTAGTTAGGACTTCCCGGTGTTTACCGGATATCCATAGTACCTAGACCCGCCCTCCACATCCCTAACCTTGAATACGTGGAACAAACGCCAGAGAGAAGAAAGCCTTCTCTTACTCGGGGAAACCCGATCTGGTAGTTAGTTAACAGTAAGCAGTACGATAAGTACATTATTGTATAACAGTTTTCAAAACTTGGAAGTTTAAAATTGGAGCGCAACGTGGAAATAAGCGCTACCAATGGGATTCTACCTATAAGGGAACGGTAATTACCGGCAACATGGGTCGACATGCTACACAGTCGAGTTACACCGCAATACTAATGGTGAGAAAAGCGCTACGAGTGCAAAGGATAAGCGACATGAGTACCGGACAGAGGTCCGAATGAACATAACATAGGATAATACAAAACTTGAGAATAAGATTACTGGAAGGTCCAGTTAAAAACGGGAACTATAAACCCCACACAATGAGAAAGGTTATAAAACCTGGCGGACATAGCGCAAGCGACAATAAAAACGCGCACAAACTGTATACCGGAAAAGGACTACGATGTAGTGCCTGAGGGAGAATCATTATTTAGTAACCCCGGCATAATATGATGAAACGTTAGCAAGGACTAAGACAAAAGGAAAATAACAAGGGGTTCCCTCAGAAAGAGGAACGCCCTGATAAGTGACCGTACTGTCAAGCAAACAGGAAACTGTCGTAAGGTCAGTTATCCAGACAAGAGAACATCGAAGGAGTCCCGAGGACTACCAAAGATATGGAAACTAGGTGGAAGAATCACTACCGACGCACACGGTACCGGAAGCTCATCTTGCATGGCGCACTTGCTATAGCAAGTGCTACCACGGTTAAGCTACACAGAAAGCCATCATGGCGAAATGGTAGCACGCCACAGTTGTAGTACATTTCAATACCGGATTGCAAATCCATAAGAACGGGAGAATGAGACTTTGGAAGGGCCTGACGGCCTGACCATGATGAGAAGAGTGGACACACCAGTCAGCAGGGAGCTGAACTTGGACAGAACACTAAACGATAAAAATATTAGCAACGGCACAACCTACTACAACAATAACCGACAGTACGGTAAAAACACCAATTCTGGACCTCAAAGAGAAAATCAAGAGATCGCTCAGGCACCGAGCATATACTATGTAAGCAATAGCACATAAGGATTATATTATAAGTTATCAATGAGACTGTTGACACGACAACTCTCGACAAGGACGGGATAAAATCCCCGGGATGACCATAAGAATACCAGTAACAAACATTCTTCATTGAAGATGTCGCTGAAACCCGGAAACAAGGACAGAGGAAGTGAACTTAAGTTATAACCTACCAAGGGTTAAGGACATACAATTCCGACAGAGGAAAGCTCAGAGGACTACCCCCACAGAGCGGGCAGGGTCGAGCCGAACAAACTGATGAATGACAGTTAGTATTGTTTGCCTAACTCATTAACACCCAAGTATGATTAACCATCAACGGGTGGCGTAGTCAACAAATGTTGAACGAAGCGTTGAGATGGAAGCATAAGATGACAGGATTATATCCAACTTGGACACCGTAAGGCAGATGCCTAATACAAACCAATCCATAATCTTTTAAAAGGCGCAAGTCTATGAACGACAGTAATGTCAAGGACACTAAGTAACCTCAGATCACCTAAATAAACTTCCATAGCGGGAAGCAGGATGCAGCAACTTACTATGAAACCCGATACTACATTTAGTATGTAACCTAACGGTGGATAGTGTTCAAAGACCAGAAACTTATGAGAATACCCTACGGATGAGTAAGAGTACAAGTAATGAACTGAGACATTATGCACTAAGAGCCTACGAGCCAAGGATGGTAACCACATCAGAGCCCGAGGCGCAGTAAGTTGTTAGAGAGCTTGTTTGAGCCATGCATAAACCAGAATTCGTAAATACGAACGGTTACTAGACCTATAATTTAGATTGTGGGAAAAATATTGCCAAGAAAGGGTACCAATGAGAATATTGAGAAAATGCTAAGGACAGGGGCGGAGAACGAACCATTCCCTTTTGGGTGGGGACACCTCTCCTTGTTGTGAGGCCATGAGTGGGAATAAACCCCTCAAAAAGGGCTTTCACTTATTAGAGATGAGATACTTTAGTTAGAGAATGGAAACTGTAAACCTTGAGATTACCTAAGAACATGCCAGATACACATGAGTAATAAGGAAGGCTGCAAGGACAGACCTTATACCCAACACCCGGGATTAAGGATCAGTAATCGTCAGAGACAAGCGTTGTGAGTGCACATTATGGCACGTCAAATGACCCATGCTCAAAAGAGCTTATGATTCAGCGGATGACTTTTTCTATGACCGGTTAAATTACTTGGTAAATAACATCATAAGAGATGAAAGAACATGAGAGAAACTGATCTATTTACGAACCCGAGATTGAAGCAGAACACCTTCATATTAAGAGATAACCATTTTACAACATGATACGCCAACCGTCAAACACCGAAAATGAGAGAACCCCCAGTGTGTTTACGTCGAGAAGGAATTAAGTATAAGATAAGATGTTAGAATAAGTGAGTAAGTAGTTGCACCATCAATGGGCCACAGAGTAAAGGCCAACTACCACGGTAGTAGTGGTCGTGAGTACAATATTTACATAAGGGGATTAAGTCATGGTGCGCAGTAAAGCGACCATTATGTGTAAGCTGTCAAATATTGACATGGAGGCAATTAGATTTATGAACTAAGACCGGTATAAGTAAGGGAATAAGATGGTAGACGAACTGTGCATTGACGCCAGTGGTCTAGATTGCGTGAGGTAAGATTTCACAGGAAGCCCACTACCCATTCCTTAAGGAACTAGAAGTGCATTCCTAGTTGAACAAATATGAGAAAGAAGATAAGAGGCTCTATGGAAAGAGACCTCAGTCACTAAGAGACCGAGTCAGTAAGGAATACGGAAAGGAGCTAGAGCACACCATACCCAAGAACACAATAATGGATCTCCCTTGATTAAACTCAAGAAGAACAATAAGTGTTATTATGGAAAGATGGAAGAGGAGATCGACAACAGAATACTTCATAATTAGCAATAGCTAAACGTGTGACGGACACTATGAGTTTACTAAAACGAGACGTGGGACGACTGCACCCCACAGGGGCTTGCAGGCCTGACACGCTCATTTATGAGTTAGTCGGGTAAGTAGTAATGTACCAGTAAGGTACCCCATGCATGTAGACGAGTGATGTAATGAACACGGGAAGTAGTCGACTCCGTACCACGGACAACGACGCAAGATCCAACAAGAGCAGCTACTACCACAAACAATCGAAGAGAAGAATTCAGTTGAACCAACAACACAAAGGAATCAGAGAGCAAATAAATAAGGACTATGAGGTGCAAAGAGCACGAATTGTTAAGTACAGAAATTGGACATGTCTTAAGACATTAGAGATTAAACTGTAAAGCGCAATAAGCACTAAACAGTAGTTTCAGATGAAGAATCATCCTTAGACCAAAGGTCAGATGAAAAGAACGATTTAGACACTTGAGGAAACACTAAGAGGATGAACATTAGATCTTCAGGGAGAATGGATAGACGAGTTATAACTCATTAAGGCCGTGTATATATAGAGATAACACGTGTCCACTGAGAGACCAATATTCCTAAACTGTAAGGAGACAGAAGGATATACAATACTATTAAAGGATAAGAAAAGCAGTTAAGCCTAAGATTATCAGAGTCGTGCAGCGGAAGCTAGCAGATCAGTACCTTTGAGGTTAGACCAAACTAAGTTAAGAAAATGGTACAAGCACCATTAAGAATCCTCGGTACAGAGACTAAGTCATTAACACAGTTATGACCCTCTGATCGAATTATAAGTGACATGAAAGCTAGAAGGCTCGATGAGAATTAGACATCTTGAACCGATGTTCAAGGATGATATCATGTTGATTACGTGGGCATAATCCATTTTAAGGGGGGTAGAGCGAAAACCGCTTAGTGTATGTTTAGGTACTGAGTACATAAACTACGGTGTGCATTGCACATAATAATTTAAGAATTTGTTTTACATAAACATTTTGAGATGAGTTATGGTTATTGCGCACAGAAGATGCGAATACCATGCATATTAAGTATGTATCTTATTAACTCCGGTGTGAGTACAAGTTAAGAAAATTAGTGTAGAGGATTAAGTAGATTTAAGGAATAAGGAACATATGAGATATGAGTTGATATGGAAGTATGAGTGAGATAAGAATAAGACAACACTATAGGATATTATTCGATACGATTATGAGGTAGGAAATGGTAATGCTATGAGGTATAAGATGATGAGAGTTGGTATGAGACTGATACAGAGTTTAGTGGGAATAAGGGTCCTAAGGTAAGTACTAAGAGATGAATTGGGAATGATTGATGGACTGAGTCCACACCTTGGAGATGTACTGATTATGACTAGAACCACTAATAAGATAGAAATTGGACATGAGTGAATTATTTGATGTTTGAAAATGACGTGGGAGGTGGAACTTGATTTTCTAGGGATCAAGGGAAACCGAACACCAATTTGGAGTGAAGGGATAGTTCAACACTGATGCTGATCACATCAGGGTTGGATGATTCCTGAAACTCCCTACCAGTGGTCACAATTAAATCACGCTAAGGATAGAGGCATTAGGATAAGATGAAATTGGAGTTGATTGTATTTTCATTAGAGGAATTATTCCTCACTTGACCTCGTAAAAAGGATTCCCTTTTTACAGAGTCTCGCCCATGAAGTCGAGGACGCATGAGCCTTTGTCTCCGGACCGGTGACATGGGGAGAACAGAGTTGTTTTGTATTCTGGCCCATGGTGGCGTGGACGAATGTGCCTTTGTGTACGGACCGGTGACATGGGAGAATACGATGAAAGTTATGTGATTGTTTTAATCATCAAAGGAATAAAAGGAATTTTGAGTGCTATACATGCTTACGCATGTTGTGTGGTATTTGAGAATAGGAATATGAAATACCTAATGATTCAATAAGATTAAGTACATATAAGCATGATCTATATAATCTATGGAATGAGGTAAGCCATGTATCCTAATAAAGAAGATGCATGGGAACTTTGGGGACAAAGTTCTTTTAAGGGGGGTAGATTTAAATACCCCAAACCTAAGTATGATAATTAAACATCAATATATGATGTAGTAAGGCTAAAATATGCCTTAGAAAGATTGGTAGACAATTTAAACCAAGGAAAACACAAGAAAACGCCTTAAGGGCAATTTAGGCAAAAATGTGCTCTAAGCTTGGAGTGACTTTGATTAGCACCCAAATATCATTGTAAGACCTTATTAACATGCTAATGGACATGTTAAATCAATTACCAAAGAAAACCAAGCTCAAAAACAAGCTTAAACCCAAAATGTGCTTTAAGACTCCTTAAAGCACCTTTTTGATGAATTGTCTTAGAAATGAGTTTTGAGTGGCTAAATGCCCATGATTACATCTTAATCAACATGTGTGCTAATTAGTATCACATTAGGAAGTCTAGATCAATGGGAAACCAAAAATTTCACAAATATGTGCACTAGTTTGTGAATAGTGCCAAATAGTGACTAGTTTAAGCTTAAGTCAACTTAAGTCAATTAGTTGGTCAACAAAGACCATGTTAGCCTTATCTAATGAAGGGGGCCGGTTTTCTAAGGGATGAGTCATTAAAGACTTCATCAAATAAGAAAAGAAAAAGGGAAGAAAAGTAAAAGAAAGACTATTTACCTTTTGTAACAAATATCTTCATTTAAGCTACCTTTCTTCTTCTCTCTCTTCATTTCCCTTCCTCCATCGGTTTCTTCTTCTTCTTTCCTGCTCCAAAACCGAGAGAGCCTTTTCCATGGCACCTCCATGTTCAATCACTCACCAAACACTCATTTTAGCTCCAAATCAAAGGTGAGCATAGATTATTCTTAGTTGGAGCAAGACCTACCTTTCTATCTTTTCAAATCTTTCAAAGCTCAAGTTTGGAGCCATGAGAAAACTCCATTGATCGAGGAAAATCAAGTTTGAAGAGCCCATTTGCTTCTCCATTCATTCAAGGTAATGAAAGTGAAAGAAAAATCAACTTTCCATCATTTTTCTTTCATGGCCGAAAATTACTACTCATGGGGCCTTGTTTTATGCATTGTGTAGACACCAAAAATTCTCACCCGTTTATATTGAAACAAAAATCCAAAAATAAAACATGCTTCTAGAAACAAGGCGGTCGTCCCCGTTTTCGACCAAAGGAATTTCTTTTTACCGACATTCAAACCTCACATCCCTATGGAAAAGGGAGCACGAGCCTTTTGTTGTAATCTGTTTTTAACCGACTTCATTTTGTATACTTATCTTGTCACTTTTGTTTTAAAATATTTCACGTTGTGTGATTACCTTGTGTTATTTTCCCTGTTTTGCCCATGGCTCGTAACATACATTTGCTTATCCTCGCATCTGTATACGAATGCGGTTATAGCTCGGTTGGTCAGGGTGTTCAGGGAGGAAAACTGATGGTACCGAGTTCGAAACTCGATGGAGGCGCTTTTTTATGCTAAGCTTTTTTTTTTTTTCTTTTCTTTCTCCAGTAGTAGGTCTCCCAGCAGCAGCCCAACCCGATTTGGGTCCAATTTTTTTCTTTACTGAGGCCCAACTATCTAATTGAAACCCTAGCTTGACATCTGTATGCCCTCCCGTATAAAACAATAAAAAACCTCACAGTAGACTCACTTTTTGAAAAAGCGGCATTGATCCCGATCTTTATTCCCTTTGTCATCTCTGTTTGCTTTTAATTTCTCAGTTCAAGCTGAAGAATGAGGAGAAAAACCCAGAAACCTTCCCCTTCTCCAAACTTCGTCTCCTCGCGAAACCCTGCTCCACGAACCCGGGTATAGTTTGAGTCGCCTCTGAAGCTTTTCTTGCCACATCACCGATATCAAAGACTCATCTTCCATCTGGTATTTATGCTCACGAACTCCCTTTTTCTTATTGTGTGTATGCATGATTAATCCCGCTGGGAAGCGCTTTATGCTCTATTTGCCTGCCATTAGTTAATCTTCGGTCCTTTATGTGTATAGGATGAACGTATTTGTACAGGACCTTTTCTTTCCGCTATGCCTAATTCAACTGAGTGTTTAAAATAAGAAGCAACTAAAAACTTGATAATTCTGTTCCTGTTTGAACGGTCCGAACAAATGAGGAGAAAGGTTTCTAAGCTTGTGGGTTTTGGTGTCCTGCCCTTTTTTTGTTGGTCGAGGTGAGGGATAATCAGTCTATTGTTCACAGATGAATTTTTAGGCTCAGTTTTAATCTGTTTGCTTGGCTGTATTGAGTTTGGAAGTGTTATGCATGCGTGATAAGTCGGAGGAATTTCTTGGTCTGGTAACCAGGGGAGTGAATGGGTGTAAGACAGAGAGGAAAATGATGACCATGGCAATTTTGAGAAAGGCCTTAAGACCCACCTTTGTTGCTTTTAATTCACATTATAACAGATTAGCATTGTGAGATTTAATACTGTCACCTAGACAACCTGGAGGATTTATTTCCATGTGTACATTATCTGGGCAGTTTCTGATTTTCCTCCTACATGTATATGATTGAGGATTTATTTCCATGTACACGGTCTTTGTTATCACTTTTGAGACTCTTGTTTATATATGTGTTATATATGCAATCCCTTTACTTTCGAAGTTTATGTCTACGTTTCTGTTCATCTTGATGGGCTAGGCCTGTTTGGGCCTAGGCAACCCTTGGCTCAAATTTAATTTCGCTTCAGGCCCAATCCATAAACAAGCCAAACGGGCTGGGACAGGTGACCCTAGAGAACCCATTAGGTTGCCCTCTTTGTGGACCTTTGAGGCCCATTTTAGAAAAGCTTTAGGTTTGGGTATCCTCAATGCATATGGGTCCTAGACACGGTCCATTTGAGGAATACCTTTCCCCTTAAAACTTTCCAAATCATCCTTTAATTTCAGAATAAAATGTACAATCAACAGAAATCCAATCTCTTTGTAAATTCGATTAATCTTCATCCAAACACATCTTGAGTCCTTTAGCCATTAGTTTCAGTTAGACTCTCACTCGGCCCATTCATTCGAAACCCATTCTCAAAGCCCAAAATTCGGCCCAGTCTGGCCCGAGCCCAAAAACCCAAACCCGACCCTATACCCATATGCAGCCCAGCCCAAAGCCGGCCCAAATCCAAGCTTGGCCCATTTCCAAACTCGGCCCATTGACCCAATCCAGCCCAAGTCCATAAACCCGGCCCATTACCCAAGTCCCTAAACCAAATTTGACCCAAGTCCACGCAATCCAAACCAAGCCCACACAAGTCAAAACAAGCCCAACCCCAAAGTTGACCTTGACCAAGAATGTTGACCTTGACCAGAAAACCAAATCAAGTAAAAAACGAACGTTGACCTGGCTCATCTTCCAATACAAATCAAACCAGGTCAAAATCAATTCCAACACATTTTTCAAACCTGATTCCTTTCAATCCACTTGTAATTTCCTTTCAAAATCCAAAAACCAAAAAAAAAAAGAATCTTAAACCACTATTTCATCAAGTTTTCAAAGAAACCATTTTGTAAACATGAAAAACTCTTCTCACATCACAGAAAACTCTTCTCAAATGCAGAAAGTTCTTCTCACGTATACAGAAAGTTTTCTCCTAAAAGCATTTCTTTAAATTAGTGCTTCTTCATCGAGAATTCCGAACAACTTTCAAAGTTTTCTAACTTAGTTTTCAAATCCAAATAATTTGTTTTCGGGGAGCAAGAAATGTCTAACCCCTTCAAAGCATTTCCTCCATGGTTAGAACATCACTTGCCTTCCTTCCCAAGATAAAAATCCTAGGCGGGGCACTGGGGTTATAACCTTCCCTTGTCGCAGTCTGGATCTCTTTAGGCGGGGCATTAGGGTGACAAACCTCCCCTAATTGCAGCCTGGATTTTTACAAGGCGGGGTGCTAGGGAAGTAACAACCTTCCTAGTTGCAGCCGGGATTTTAGAATCATCTAACCCCTTCCGCTCGATTTCAATGTTTTCGCTTTTTAATGTTTTTGAACTCGGGAGTTAGAGACGTTATTAGGGTTTGACCGAGAGTATCCCATTCATGATACTTCTCTCTAAATCCTATTTTTCGACATAAATTCACTGCCCCATCTTTCGAGCCTTGGCACTTACCATTAATTAAGTGTCATGTTCGAGGGGGTACATAGGGTAATCCCTCGGGATTATCCGCCCTTTTACAAAAAAAAATCATTTTTCGGTCTTAAGAGTTTTAAAAGAGACAATTCTGAATAAACCAATCTAATATTTCCATTAGAGCTCCAGGACCCATAAACACTCCTCAATCCTTCTCTGAACCAACTCTAAGTCACATAGGATCTCTAATTCCCGAATACTCCCGAACAACCTTAGTCATCTTAATCCTGAAAAATCCTCAAAACCCGAACGCCTGTAAACCAAACATCCTCCTTCTCACTCCATCAACACTTTCGACTTCCTGTCCACCTCAAAAATTTTGACCATTCAAAAATCCAAACTTTATGCACATGAAATACTCCTCAATTCCATCAAAAGAATCCGAACACCTCTCAACTTCACAAAATGACCAAAATACCCCTAGGCTCTACAAAATGACCAAAAGCTTCTTAACTCCAGCAAATGATCCGAACACCCATTGACTCCAAAATATGATGACTCTTTTGCTCCTCAAAACTCCTATCATCCTATTAATTCCGTGAAGGCCCGAAACAACCTCAAATCTCTCAGAACAATTAAAACCTATCACACTCCAACCAAACCAACTCCAAGATCAGCCTATTCTTAACTCTTCGAACTCATCCTTTCCTCACTCCTCTTTTAATCCTATCCTTGGCTTTTAATGAATCTCTCTAATAAGGTTTTGAAAGAAGGCAATCCCGACAATTGGAGACCGAGGTTTCCTCGGGCACCAATCCAAAGTCGTGGTCGTTGCCACTTCTAAGGGGTGTAACCCAGTGCGAACCCACCATCGAATCTCTGGCCGGATCAGATAAATCCTATCCATAGGCAACATATCATCAGAGTCAACTAACGGTTCTTCGAACCCTCATCTTCCCTTCCTAGTTCCTTAGGTCAAACTAGGTGGCGACTCTAGTCAACTCCGCCTTATAGAGGCATAAGTCCGCATGGGGCCCATTGAGAGCGGGTGTAGTGTTCACTTGCACTCCCCTTATGCTTTCTGGGAAAGACGGACGATTTAGTAGGTATTTGAGGGATGCCAGAATAACGGGTTTTCACCCTCCACAGAATGGCATTATTTTAGGATCTAGACTTCTCAGCCAGATCATATTTAGATAGGCCCCCCCTCATACCGAAAAATCACCCTCCATAGAATGGTGACTCTGCTGGGGAAAACTTGAGTAAGTTTTTCTCAAACTCAAGGAAGACTGAACTCCATTCAAAATTGTTAGGATTCTCTAACTTCTTTCAAAACCTTCAAGAGATTCATTCCAAAGCCATAGGATTACTCTACTCCACACTTAGAGTGTGCTTTGAGAGGATAGTTAGGATGAGAGTTCAGAGTTCGAGATTGGCCTTGAGTGCCATATGTGTGCTTTACCATTTGCATGCTTCACTTTTGTGTGTTTATTGTTGTGTGTTTACTGTCTTATGTTTACTGCTCTTCATGCATGACATAATATTTATGTTTATTGCTTTTGTAAATGGGGCCTTCCTAGAAGGAGTCAACCCATTGTTGCATCGGGTAGCATAGGACATGCATTCCTCTGTGTCACCCGATTTTTCCACGAGTCACGGGATCCCAACCGGTTCGCGGTTGATTCCCCATGAGTTGGGTCCTTCCTAGAAGGAGTTAACCCACGAGGTAATACGGTCCAAGACCAACGCCTTGAAGCTCATGATCCAAAATATCCTCCATTACCCGAGTCTAAGCCAGCATATAGTGAGCCATGAGCCTTCAGTGTCCAGCTGCCTTATCCGGTGTCTAAGATGGGCTTATGGGTAGTCACCCCTTGTATGCCGTCTGTCTAACCACCCTTTGCCTTACCCTGAAGATTGCATGGGCTCAGTTCTCCATGATTCCGCTGCACCACGGGTGTCTCTAAAGCCCAATGTCACGCTACACGTCCATAGAGGATCCCGTATTTACCGGATACCCATACATGGCACAACGTAGTCAGTGAATAATTTGGACTTTAGACACACCTGACCGTGCAGACGATGGGAGACCTGTTCCCATGCAGTGCTTCCCCAAGTTTTCCAAAAGTGAGTATGTTGTGATAATCACCGGCCGTGACTCGTGTGGCTAGTCTGGAAGGTGATTATCCCAATCATTCGCACTCAGCTCCACATCAAAACATAGCCACGATTTACTATACGCAATACATGTGTGCAAACCTTTTTCTCGAACCAATCTGTTTTAAAACGTTCGGAATTCTCACTTGTGTCAAAACTGTTTTACTCGCTACCATTCAAGAGTTTTGAAACCTAAACTCCTTTACTTCAATATCAAAACCGATATTCAAAACCTTTTCAAAAACCGATTTTAGCAAAACCACTTTCAAAATGACTTTTCAAACCCTCTCTCAAAATTAGTTTTCAAAACTAATTTCCATTTCCAAGGATAAACGGGTCATACTAGTAATTGCTTAATCGTTCCCCCGACTCTTACTTATCATATTCTCTCCCTTTCTTTTTCATTTTATTTCCTCTTTTTTGCAGGACAAAATGATGAACAGACTAGTGCCAGTGTCTGGAGAGAAGAAGTGCCCTAGGAAAGTGAACAGAAGCAGGGCAGAGGAAAGACCCAGTGAAGGACAAATTCCAATGACCCCCTACCAAGTGGAGCGTCACCAGGAGTCGACCTTTGCCAAGGAACTCAGGGACTACTGCGCTCAGATGAAAGGCCCTGACGAGCCGCTGCTGGTTGGACTTGCCAGAATGTGTAGAGTGGTCGTTGACTATGAAGCCTTGTTCAAGTCAGTCACTTATTGGGATTCGACGGACCATCTGTACCGCTTCAACCTCCAAGAGTTGATTATCTTGCCTGCTGAGATGGATGCACTGCTTAAGATCAAGGCCCATCAAAAGATGCCCTCCATCCCCGTCGAGCGATCGCATACTCCGAAGTTTGCAGCTGGTCTTCTGGGGGTAAGGATCGAGGAGGTTGAAAGTTTTGGTAGCATGAGCATACGCCTGCGAGATCTCTTGCAACAATTATACCAACCATACTATCCCAAAAGCACCAAAAGGCGAGTGCTTGACCTCTGCATCATGGGGCTTTATCTGTTTTGACAAAGAGACTTGAGGATCAACCCACGAGTGATCTACCTGCTGAAGGCCTTAGAAGAAGGAAAAAGTATCGGGACGCTGGTCGTGGCCAAGATGGTGAGAGCTTTGGACCGCTGGAAGGAGACCGGAGCCTTGGAAACCTTTTTCTTAGGAAGTCCGCTCCTTCTCCAAATATGGTTGTTTGATCACCTTGGGCTGATGAAGAAGGTGGAGGTGTATAAAGTGGTGAATATAGATACTTTCCCGACTGCCCGGAAGCGAGCACAAAAGCCTGAAGCTGGATGGAAAGCTTACTTTATGGACCGTTGTTATGATTGGCAGATTAATTGGATTTTGCCTGACTGAAATGTTCAAGGGGGGACTGTTCAATCAGCTCATCAGGAGGATGGGCTGACGTTGCTAGGACTAGAAAGGTTTATCACTATCTTTCCCTTCAGAGCGATGCGCCAATTCGGCCGAGAGCAGACCATACCAGCCAGAAGCAATGTCTTGGTAGATCGTCGGTACACAGATAGTAGCATCAACTACATTGTGGGATTTATAACTCCGGAATGAAGTGGGCCATCTTCAAGATAAGTACTTTGGTTTGAGCAAAGAGTATCAAACATGGTTGACTATGCGCGTCGATCGGATGATAAAAGTGCTTATGACCCGCACCCGCTCAGCATCCCCCAAGATCCACGACTGCCGATTGTGGAGGACCTGCAACCGATTCCCACTACCCGTCAGGAAAGGAAGAGGGAGAAAGAAGAGTACAAGCGAGAAGACTATCGGTTGATCTCCTATGCTATCACTCGTTACTAGTAGAAGTTCACCCTTTTGAATGTGGATGTAACTCCCCTTCCCCTTATTATGGAATTCGGCTATGTAATCAATATTTAACTATTCGGATGTAGTTTTCCCCTCTTTTGAATTTGGATGTAACTTCCCTTCCCCTTATTATGCATTTCGGCTACGTAATCAAAATTTAACTATTCGGATGTAGTTTTCCCCTCTTTTGAATTTGGATGTAACTCCCCTTCCCCCCTCATGGTGGAGTTCGGCTATGTAATATTATCTAACATTATGTTTTCCCCTATGAACTCGGATGTAACCCCCATTTTCCCCGATATATGCAATCTCAATTGAGCAATGAAATAGTACGGCGTTTATTCTTGGAAATGGAAATCGGCTTGTGCGCCTTTTCTGCATTATCATTTTACGAAAGGATTTAATTTTTGAAACACCTCGTTTCACCAACATCAGGGACGACTTCCTTTTTTGCTTTATCTTTTTATGAAAAGGATTTACATTCATACTGACATCTTCCACGTATTCCATATTCCCCGGTATCGCAGAAACCAACCAGAACAGCAAAGTGTAAGGGGTTTTCGTCCAGCTTTATCAACATTACTCGACTGTGGAAAAGAGATTCCCGGGGCAGACTGGCCAGTGACACCGCGACTGAAACCTCGTCAGAAACCATGGACCAAAACCTGATCAATCCCACCGCCCCAGAAGGTGCCACGACAACCACAGCTATTGATGCGAGTGTAAGTGCAGTCGTAGGAGCTAGCGGCGGTAGCTCACGTCTTCCTGATCCAAGTATTCTCTACCGTTTGCTAGAACAGTCAACAAGAAATGAGAATATGCTGAAGCAGACCGTTGAAAGGCTAGAGGAGCAACTGCGCCAAGAAAGGATAGCCAAAAGAAAGGACCCGTACCTTACCGATGACCCTGACGAGGATTATGTTGA
Source organism: Limonium bicolor (assembly GCA_023374045.1). Lineage (NCBI taxonomy): Eukaryota > Viridiplantae > Streptophyta > Magnoliopsida > Caryophyllales > Plumbaginaceae > Limonium > Limonium bicolor. The sequence goes on along the minus strand of CM041777.1, from coordinate 155,912,831 downwards.
GGACTCCCCACACCCCAACCGAATCTGGAGCAATCAAAACCCTATGTTCAACACCACCATGCCACAACCGACCACAGGGAATGAACGTACCATCATCCACCCAGTGACCACAACGTTTCAGACAACTGACCTACTTTCAGGAGCACCCATGCCAACTCCAATCATGACCACGGTTCCTACAGTACCAACCACCTTCCCCAGATTAGCACCGTTCCCACCCGCTGGAGCCACTGTCCAAACAGCTCATCTATATCAAGCCAAACAACCTGAATTCATTCATTCCAACTCACCACACCCTGACCCCATCCAACTCAATCCATACCGGTACACCACCCCCGGACATGCTGTCCGTTTTGAGGAAGCAATTCCCCAGACACAATTGTTACCACAACCGTCTAACCATTTGATTCATGGTTACAACCAAGCCCCACCTGCTGAGCACCTGCCACTTGACCTCAGTCAAATGAAGAAATCCCTGAAAGAAGAGCTACTAGCCGAAATGCAGCTCGGGGAGAGAGCCAAAATGTTAGGTTTTCGTCATTTCCAGCTGAAGCCAAACTCCAAATTACCCGATAATCTAAAACTGCCAGAAATCTCTAAATACTCCGGGAAAGGGGACCCTAGGCACCATCTCGCCCAGTTTGACCGGGTTATGACTATGTATGGGCTTGATGACGAGATGAAGATAATTTGTTTCCCCAGTTATCTCGAAGGGTCTGCCCAAACTTGGGTGTCAAGAACGGACTTCTCGGGGAAAAAGTTGGAAGAGGTCTACCAAGCTTTCGTGGAGCAGTACAGTTACAACACTCACCTAGGGGTCACCCGGAGAGACCTAGAGACTATGAGACCAAGAAACCACGAGACAGTGATGGAATTCATCACTAGGTGGAGAGAGAAGACGGGTCAGATGTTAGACCACCCCAGTGAAGATGAACAAATCAGAATCATCATTGATTGTCTAGAAAATCCTTACTCGGATCACCTCAAATCCCTGGGGATTTGTGATTTCAAACACCTGAAAGCAGCTGCCACAGCCGCAGAAGAGCTAACTCTAGCTGGAAAGTTGAAAGGCCTAAATTTCCAGGGATCATTTCCCCGACAGTCGAACTACCAAAACAAGCAGCCCAAGACGGACGCGGGCAGTAAGTTTGTTCCTACTCCACCAACCAATCAATCCCAACCACCAGTGTTTCAAGCCCAAGTTAGTGGGTCAACCTCAAACTACTCTGCAACTCCACCGCCAAGCAGCTACCAAACTCAACCCAGAAGGAATTACACCAGCTTAGGAATGCCAATGGACAAAGCCTATGAAAAGCTGAAGAAAAGTGGGTTTTTGCTGGGACATCCGAAACCCAAACCAGGAGTTACCCAGATGGGAACCAACCTTGCTAGTTTCTGCGAATACCACATGATCAAGGGACATGGTACTGATAATTGTCGGGCCTTGCGGCATGCTATCCAGGACTTGATCGATGCTGGGGAGGTGGAGTTCCCGAAAACTAATCCGAACACTCAAAACAACTCTATCCCCAGGCATGTGAATATGATGAGTCTGATGGGAGAAGGAGAAGAAGAGTCAGATGTTACCAGAATCATAAGGATCCATGCCATCGAGAACTCCTCTGAGCCAGACAATCAGAGCACACCCCCTCCGATCGTACTATCTCCGGAGCTAGACGCCTTCCGAGTTCGTCGTCCAGAAATCCAGCACGATATTCACCCGCAAATGCATGAGTATCTAGCTATGACGCATGAGATACGTGCTACAGTCGAGCGTCTGGTAGGACAAGGAAGGGTGTCTATCATCACCCTACTGATAGTAGGACGGCAAATGGAAAAGAACCTAGAGTTACTCGTGGGACTGAATTTTGAGGCACGAGAGCTCTACAACACTATGAAAGCACTGGAGGTGGTAGAAGCTTGGTACCAACAGAAGGTTGCCGAAAGGCAAGGAAAGAAAATTTCTGAGTGCAATGTCATCCTGATCACCAACGAAGATGATGGTCCGCCTGCGGTAACCCCGATCAGGGCACCTCTTTTGATCAAAGATGAAGATCTAAGTCAGACTCACAATCTTACCCGTTCAGGAAAACACTACAAGCCGGTCGAGCTTGCTGAAGAGGCCGCGTCATTACCCCAGAAAGTGCATGATCTCACTTTGAGTGAATCAGAAAGTAAATTGGCTGGAGAAGAAGAATTGCTCAAGAAGTTGAAGAGCACGAGCATCCCAACAATCTGGTCCCTGTTGACCATGTCAGAGGAACACAAGAATGCAGTGGCCCGACATCTTAAAATGGATAAGAAACAAACGGTCAGTGTGGACGCCATCGTAGCCCACTTGACCCAAACCCCTGCTATGGCAATCACCTTCACAGATGAGGAAATCTCCCGCCAATCTGGACGAGCCCTCTACATATCTGTAAAAGCTGGGGGTTTCAATGTCCCCAAGACACTCATCGATGACGGTGCTGAAGTAAACGTCTGTCCGCTGCGTGTTGCTCGACACATGGGGTATAACGATCTCAAACCTGTGGAGATGACTTTAAGCGCATACGATAACAGCCACAGAAAAGTGTTGGGGATGATCACCCTGCCAATCCTAATCGAGGATGCCTCCTTCTCTATCGAAGTGATGGTCATTGATATTTCTTCCACCTTCAACTTACTGCTGGGCCGGAATTTCATTGACCAAATCAAGGGTGTGCCCTCAGTAGTCCACCAAAAGCTCAAGTTTAAGCATAGAGGACGGATCGTGGAGGTACTAGGAGAGACAAGGAATGAATCCCAACTGTTCGAGATCAAAGCGCCAGGTCAACAGGAGCTAACCCTTGGGGGGTTCACAGTGGTGAAACCGGCGCAGCAGGTAAGTCAAACTTCTCTCATCACTCCTTTCTACTTCGACCCTAGTGTCTATAGCCCTGCATCACAGCACATGATGTCTCAGATGGGCTACAAACAGGGGAATGGATTAGGAAAGGAGCTACAGGGCATGGTAGAGCCGTTAGCACCATATGCTGGAGGCCGAGGAGCCGGGTTAGGATTCACAGAAAGGCCAGGTATGATGTTGACAGATTCACACTTAAGAATCCCCATAGATTTTTTCTTACCAGTTAACCTTGAACCATGTGTATCTGTGAGTTGTGATAAGCAGAAAGCAGTTCAAGCTCAGGGAAGTCAGGAGACAATGGAGTGGGAGAGCTGGTCGACCACTTTACTTCCCCTCTACTCATGCCTTGAAGATCATGGCGACAAGGGATACAACCAAGGAATGCCCGAGGATGCAGCGGAGAGTAGTGTCATGATCAAACCAGTCATCAAGGACCCCGCACCCTCGGTAGATGGCCATGGAGCGTGTCTTGTCGTCTATCATAAGAAAGAAGAGCTGATTCCCCGGGAGCCTTACTTATTTAGCCTAGTTAGCAGTAGCGATGATAACGATAGTGATAGTGACGGTGATAGTTTTAGTGATGGTGGTAGTTACAGTTGTATCAGGAACGTTGACAGTGCAAGTAGATTCGGATTAAGGGATGGATCGCCACCACTTATTTTCACTTGTAAAAGTGGTGGCAATTTTCTTACAATCTCTGAGCTCCCAAGCTCGTCAGATATTAATGAAAATTCAGTCCGTTCAGATTTCTCGTCTATTCTGTCTTCTCAATTGTTTGATTCATCGCAAAATCTTGAGGCCGAAGAAGAGGAATACGATGAGGAGAGTATGCCTCCCATCGAACAATATTCCACCCACACCCAGATCGTGGAAGACACGGTAGCAGTAAATATCGGAACACCCGGTAACCCTAAAACGTTGCAAGTCGGTTTGGGTCTGAGTGAGACAGAAAAACGTGACTTGACTTCTCTACTAACTGAATATGTCGATGTTTTTGCGTGGAGTTACGCAGACATGCCCGGGGTCGATCCCGACATTGTCCAACATCGAATACCGTTGTACCCTAATGCCAAACCTAAGAAACAACGTTTGAGAAGAATGAAACCTGAGCACCAATTGAAAGTGAAAGAGGAAGTTGAGAAACTGTTACGTGTTGGCTTTATTCGGGTCGTCAATTACCCCGACTGGCTAGCCAATATCGTAGCCGTCCCAAAGAAAAATGGAAAGGTGCGAGTGTGTATTGACTTCCGGGACTTAAACGAGGCCAGCCCCAAAGACAGCTTTCCCTTACCCCACATCGATATCCTTGTTGACAATACTGCCCAACATGCACTACTATCATTCATGGATGGATTTTCGGGCTACAACCAGATTCGAATGGCCGTGGAAGACCAGGAAAAGACGTCTTTTATTACGCAACGGGGAACCTTTTGTTACGTGAACATGCCCTTTGGCTTGAAAAATGTCGGAGCCACGTACTAAAGGGCCGCCACTACCTTATTGCATGATATGATTCACAAGGAAGTGGAAGTATACGTAGATGACATGATTGTCAAAGCCGCCCAATGGGAGGACCACTTGACCAACCTGAGAAAGTTCTTCGATCAGATGCGGAAATACCAAATGAAGCTAAACCCCGAGAAATGTACATTCGGAGTGACCGGAGGAAAGCTTTTGGGCTTCATGATCACTACCCGGGGAATCGAGGTAGACCCGGATAAGATAAAGGCCATTCAAGAAATGCCTCCTCCGAAGACCGAAAAGGAAATCAGAGGTTTCTTAGGCAGAATTCAGTACATCAGAAGATTCATTATGCAGCTAACCGAGACCTGTGAGCCTATCTTCCGTCTGTTGAAGAAAGACGCATCTAAGGTCTGGAATGAACAGTGTCAGGAAGCCTTTGAGAAGATCAAAACCTACTTGCAGAACCCGCCCGTCTTGGTACCGCCTCAGGAAGGCAAGCCAATGATCCTTTACCTCACTGCCCGAGAAACGTAAATGGGCGCCATGCTGGCCCAGGAACAAGGATCCCCACCGCGTGAAAAGTCGATCTATCATATCAGCAAGAAATGGGTCGATGCGGAAACACGATACTCTGACATTCACAAATTCTGTGCTGCTTTGGTCTGGGCTACGAAGAAGCTAAGGCACTACTTGTTAGGGCAAGAGGTCCATCTAATTGCGTGCATGAACCTGATAAAGTACCTGCTGGAAAAGCCAATTCTCGATGGCCGCTTATCCAGATGGTCCCTATTGTTGTCCGAGTTCGACATCACTTTCAAAATTCAGAAGTCAATCAAAGGGAGTGCCATAGCTGAACACCTAGCAGAATACCCGGTAGCATCCGAGTTCTTCGGCAATGACGACTTCCCAGACGAACAAATCATGACAATACGAAAAACCTGCTGGAGGTTATACTTTGATGGTGCCGTCAACCATAAGGGTAAAGGGGCCGGGATCTTATTGATCCACCCTGAGGGAGATCTGCTTCCAGCCGCGGTAAAAATCAATTACCCGGTCACTAATAACATGGCAGAATACGAAGCCTGCATCCTGGGACTGGAAATGGCGTTAGAATTGCAAGTGGAGGAGTTAGAGGTTTTTGGCGACTCTAATCTCGTTATTTTGCAGGTCAACCAGACTTGGGAGATCAGAGAAGAACGATTGATCCCCTACCATGACTACCTTTCATATCTAACCACCTGCTTTCGAAACGTGACTTTCAAGCATGTGAACCGGAGCCAGAATATCTTTGCTGACTCTTTAGCCTCCTTAGCTTCAGTGGTCCAAGTACCGACCGGCTCACTGTACTTCCCCTTGTGGATATCAATGACCAATGTACCCTCATTCGAAATTGGAGCCATCGAAGCAGAGGAAACCGAAGATGAGTGGTTCTTGGACATTGAGAATTTCCTTAGAAGAGGAGAATATCCGCCAGAAGCCACTAAGCAGGACCGCATCGCACTAAGAAGAATGTCAAATCAGTATGTGGTCTGCGGAACCAAGGTCTACAAGAGAATGCCGAATGGAGCCCAACACTTGTGTGTGACCCGAAAAGAGGCTGATAAGATCATCGAGGACGTCCACGAGGGAGTATGCGGGACCCATGCTGGAGGACATTCCCTATCCCGGAAAATCCTCAGACAAGGGTACTACTGGACAACAATGGAAGCCGATTGTCATGAATTCGTGAAAAAGTGCGCCAGGTGTCAGACCCATGCTAACTTGCAACACCTGCCTCCTCTACCCCTGACAGCCATGGCGGCTCCTTGGCCGTTCTCTATATGGGGAATCGCCATCATTGGAGAAATCCACCCCAAAGCTTCAAATGGACACCGTTACATCCTTGTAGCGATAGACTATTTCAGCAAATGGGTAGAGGCACGGTCGTTCGCTAACATCGGATCAAAGCAAGTTGCCCAGTTCATCGAGCGAGATATCACATGCCGATATGGGGTTCCATCAGAGTTCGTATCAGACAACGGTCCCCAATTTGACGGAGACACTATCCGGGTCATGGAAAAATACAACATCCGTTACCACAGGTCATCTCCATACAGACCTCAGACTAACGGAGCAGTCGAAGCCACCAACAAAGCCGTAAAGAGTGCACTGGCGAAAATGGTTGAAACATACAGAGATTGGCCAGAAAAGCTGCACTATGCTCTTTGGGGTTACCGAACCACTGTCAAAACTGCAACCGGAGCCACCCCGTATTCCTTGGTGTATGGGTCAGAATGTGTTTTGCCAATCGAGTTTGAAATTCCAACCCTTCGGGTCACTAACGAACTGAAAATTGCTGAAAGTGACTGGTTGCAACAGCGTTATGACAATCTTGCCCTTCTTGATGAGAAACGCCTTCAGGCATTATATCACATCTAGGGTTACCAGAAGAGAATGGCTAGAGCGTTCAATAAAAGGGTCAAAGAACGTAACATCCAAGTAGGCGATCTCGTCCTAAAAGAGCTGAGGAAAGATTTACCAGACCCACGAGGGAAGTTCAGACCGAACTGGGTGGGCCCTTATCTAGTCAAAGAAATAACCGCTCATGGTGCTGTATTACTCACAGATTTGGACGGGGAGGAATTTCAAAGCCTTGTCAATCTCGACCGGCTGAAACGATATTATGTCTGAACCGTCATAAAAATCCAAAAAAAAACCCACACGCATCCATTCAAAAATCCAAAAAAATGCATCCACAAAAATGCATCCATAAAAAAAAAAACACATCCATACAAAATATCTAAAAAAAAATGCATCCACACAAAAATTATCATTATCATCTGCATTAGGTTTAGCTTAATTGCATTTGCATATCCCTAGTGTCGAGGTGCATCTCGATCTTTAATTCTAGGAAAGTCACATAAGTCATCAAAGGCCGCCGAACTCTTGTATCATTTTCCCCGAAGAGGTCTTGAAAGGATCTCTAACCTCCCGTGAGAGTTGAGTGCATGAGAGAAACACAGAGCGTGCAAAACCCAGAGCATTTGATGCATTTAAATTCCAAAACACCAGGTGAGGATCCCCCTTCACGAAACTAAATATTGATGAGAAAAGCGCGTTACCATTCATGTCAAAATTTGGGAATAGTAGAGGAAGCAATTATCTGTCAATAGGGATGACGAGGCACCTAGGATCGAAGAAAACCTCCACAAGGCCAAAAGCCTTATTGACCCTGAAAACGATCCCTTAGTGAACCCCGCTGAGCTTTACATTGAGAATCTTTTCAAAAACAGCTCCACGATATACCACCCCACATCACGCAACCATTCACCCCTGCAAAAGAGGATAAAAGAGCTGGAGCCATGGTTCCTTCCCCACCATTTAAAGCATGGAGGAAAGCTTCAAAGAGGCACCCAAAGAGGATGAAAGCAAGAGAAGCGGAGCACAAAACGCTCAAAGTAGTAAAGAGAGGAAATGAAAGTCTCACACCATGCGATATCTCCACACTTGATAAATAGACGAGACCAGAAACATCAAATACGAAGAAATGCAAATAGATTACTCAAAGAAAGTGCCAAATAAAAAATGAGAACACATAATAATCCGCACAAATGCGAAAAGAGTCCAAAATCACTCCATCCATGGCGAAGGTGAAGCATATCCTCCGTTGCACCAAAGCTACACAATCCTCAAACAAATCCTCCAGTCCCACATGACATACCCTGCAGCCCCGTTATAACCCATCGAAAGACCTCCGACTTAGAGATGGTATTCGCTTGATTCGAAAAGTACCAAATTTGAAACATGAAAGGCCACAACGCGTCCGATCTTGTCAATACAATCGTGCACAAACGAGTGTCAAAGCGATCAGGAAGGTAGAGAAAAAACGAGTGTTCATCACCCCGATTAAAGAAAGCCTAACTGACCTTAAGAAAGGAAACGGAAAGGTATGAGAGATCCCGAGAGACCTCTTTCGGGAAGATTTTTCAAGAAAGAAGTGGCTCAGAAATGACTAACCTGACTTAACTAGGATTCTTGGCTGAGCTCACCTTGACACGACATCCTCGTTGCATTCAATCATATCCAATTCAAAAAAAATGCATGTAGAATAGATTTGCATCCATCGGATCGGACATAATATCCTACACCACGGAAAGAGAAACAAAAAATGAGTATGCTCTTTTAGAAGGGGAAGCCACAACACAGAGCCTGTCCCCTTCACCAACCGGCACGACAGCAATTCTCGGAGACCGCACAGCCATCGAAACAAAGGATCAAAAGTCTTCGGGCGCTGTTCAAAGAAAATGCCCCGCAAGACATCCCCCCTCACCACCGAACTCCTCGCTCGTCAAGAATTATGAACTACGTAAGGTCTGATCTCAACAGGGAGTTGAGTACGTAGGCAACCCTCTCGGGGTGCGACCCTGTCCCAAACAAAAACCCTCATCCCCTCGAACCGCAGTGCCATTGCCATCACTCTATGAAGAAACCCGCCCCAATCGAGAGGATCATCTCGGGGCTACACCGGAGCCATCTTAGAGCCATACCGGAGCCACCCGACCACAATGGAGCCATCCGATCATGCCGGAGCCCTCAGATCATATCAAACCCTAACCCGTCAACCATCCCAGAGTCGTTGCTCAAAAGGGAATCACATATCAAATCGGAGCCATCTCGAACTCTGGAGCCAAGAGTCCTACTGGATCCCGAGACTACAGTGCACATCGGGTGAGACTGTCAAAACAAAATCGAAACATGAGTCCCACATTGGCAAAGCCCAGGGCAACATCTATCACATCCCTCACAGGAGCAACCGAAAAGCATCCAATCCAAATCAATCCACAATCAAAGTCATCTTCAGATCAACCCTTCACCGCGGCGAGTTTCGTACAACTCCATCAAAGTATTATAGGCTCGTCATAAGTCCTATAGCTAGATATCAAGAGGTCTAGTTGAGGCACTCCTAAGTCCTCGTACTTTCAATCGCATTCTAGGCCCGTCATAAGCCCTAGGACTGGATATCAATAGGTCCAGTTGAGGCACTCCTAAGCCCTCGTGCACCTTAAATCAAATCGGGTTGTTGGTATTATAGGCTCGTCATAAGTCCTATAGCTAGATATCAAGAGGTCTAGTTGAGGCACTCCTAAGTCCTTGTACTTTCAATCGCATTCTAGGCCCGTCATAAGCCCTAGGACTGGATATCAAGAGGTCTAGTTGAGGCACTCCTAAGCCCTCATGCACCTTAAATCAAATCGGGTTGTTGGTATTATAGGCTCGTCATAAGTCCTATAGCTAGATATCAAGAGGTCTAGTTGAGGCACTCCTAAGTCCTCGTACTTTCAATCTCATTCTAGGCCCGTCATAAGCCCTAGGACTGGATATCAAGAGGTCCCGTTGAGGCACTCCTAAGCCCTCGTGCACCTTAAATCAAATCGGGTTGTTGGTATTATAGGCTCGTCATAAGTCCTATAGCTAGATATTAAGATGTCTAGTTGAGGCACTCCTAAGTCCTCGTACTTTCAATCGCATTCTAGGCCCGCTATAAGCCCTAGGACTGGATATCAAGAGGTCCAGTTGAGGCACTCCTAAGCCCTCGTGTTCCTAAAATCAAGTCGGGTTGTTGGTATTATAGGCTCGTCATAAGTCCTATAGTTAGATATCAAGAGGTCTAGTTGAGGCACTCTTAAGTCCTCGTACTTCCAATCGTATTCACACACCCACGGTCGCATCCCAACGCACCACTAAACCGCAGTAAGAATTTTTGGCGCCCCGTCAACCTTGATTCAATTCTGCAAGGTCTTGCAAAATTGAATCAAGGGGAGCCATCTGTAGACACCAAAAATTCTCACCCGTTTATATTGAAACAAAAATACAAAAATAAAACATGCTTCTAGAAACAAGGCGGTCGTCCCCGTTTTCGACCAAAGGAATTTCTTTTTACCGACATTCAAACCTCACATCCCTATGGAAAAGGGAGCACGAGCCTTTTGTTGTAATCTGTTTTTAACCGACTTCATTTTGTATACTTATCTTGTCACTTTTGTTTTAAAATATTTCACGTTGTGTGATTACCTTGTGTTATTTTCCCTTGTTTTGCCATGGCTCGTAACATTACATTTGCCTTATTTCCTCGCATCTGTATACCGAATGCGGTTATAGCTCGGTTGTCAGGGTGTTCAGGGAGGAAACTGATGGTACCGAGTTCGAAACTCGATGGAGGCGCTTTTTTATGCTAAGCTCTCATTTTTTTTTCTTCTTTCTTTCTCCAGTAGTAGGCTCGCCCAGCAGCAGCTCAACCCGATTTGGGTCCAATTTTATTCTTTACTGAGGCCCACAACTATCTAATTGAAACCCTAGCTTGACATCTGTATGCCCTCCCAGTATAAAACAATCAAAAAACCTCACAGTAGACTCACGTTTTGAAAAAGCCGGCATTGATCCCGATCTTTATTCCCTTTGTCTCATTCTCTGTTTGCTTTTAATATTCTCAGTTCAAGCTTGAAGAACGAGGAGAAAACCCAGAAACCTTTCCCCTTCTCCAACTTCGTCCTCCTCGATCGACACCCTGCTCCACAGAACCCCGGGTATAGTTTGAGTTGCCTCTGAAGCTTTTCTTGCCACATCGCCGATATCAAAGACTCATCTTCCATCTGGTATTTATGCTCACGAACTCCCTTTTTCTTATTGTGTGTATGCATGATTAATCCTGCTGGGAAGCGCTTTATGCTCTATTTGCCTGCCATGAGTTAATCTTCGGTCCTTTATGTGTATAGGATGAACGTATCTGTACAGGACCTTTTCTTTCAGCTATGCCTAATTCAACTGAGTGTTTAAAATAGGAAGCAACAAAAAACTTGATAATTCTGTTCCTGTTTGAACGGTCCGAACAAATGAGGAGAAAGGTTTCTAAGCTTGTGGGTTTTGGTGTCCTGCCCTTTTTTTGTTGGTCGAGGTGAGGGATAATCAGTCTATTGTTCACAGATGAATTTTTAGGCTCAGTTTTAATCTGTTTTCTTGGCTGTATTGAGTTTGGAAGTGTTATGCATGCGTGATAAGTCGGAGGAATTTCTTGGTCTGGTAACCAGGGGAGTGAATGGGTGTAAGACAGAGAGGAAAATGATGACCATGGCAATTTTGAGAAAGGCCTTAAGACCCACCTTTGTTGCTTTTAATTCACATTATAACAGATTAGCATTGTGAGATTTAATACTGTCACCTAGACAACCTGGAGGATTTATTTCCATGTGTACATTATCTGGGCAGTTTCTGATTTTCCTCCTACATGTATATGATTGAGGATTTATTTCCATGTACACGGTCTTTGTTATCACTTTTGAGACTCCTGTTTATATATGTGTTATATATGCAATCCCTTTACTTTCGAAGTTTATGTCTACGTTTCTGTTCATCTTGATGGGCTGGGCCTGTTTGGGCCTAGGCAACCCTTGGCTCAAATTTAATTTCGCTTCAGGCCCAATCCATAAACAAGCCAAACGGGCTGGGACAGGTGACCCTAGAGAACCCATTAGGTTGCCCTCTTTGTGGACCTTTGAGGCCCATTTTAGAAAAGCTTTAGGTTTGGGTATCCTCAATGCATACGGGTCCTAGACACGGTCCATTCGAGGAATACCCGTTTCCCCTTAAAACTTTCCAAATCATCCTCTAATTTCAGAATAAAATGTACAATCAACAGAAATCCAATCTCTTTGTAAATTCGATTAATCTTCATCCAGACACATCTTGAGTCCTTTAGCCATTAGTTTCAGTTAGACTCTCACTCGGCCCATTCATTCGAAACCCATTCTCAAAGCCCAAAATTCGGCCCAGTCTGGCCCGAGCCCAAAAACCCAAACCCGACCCTATACCCATATGCAGCCCAGCCCAAAGCCGGCCCAAATCCCCGCTTGGCCCATTTCCAAACTCGGCCCATTGACCCAATCCAGCCCAAGTCCATAAACCCGGCCCATTACCCAAGTCCCTAAACCAAATTTGACCCAAGTCCACGCAATCCAAACCAAGCCCACACAAGTCAAAACAAGCCCAACCCCAAAGTTGACCTTGACCAAGAATGTTGACCTTGACCAGAAAACCAAATCAAGTAAAACACGAACGTTGACCTGGCTCATCTTCCAATACAAATCAAACCAGGTCAAATCAATTCCAACACATTTTTCAAACCTGATTCCTTTCAATCCACTTGTAATTTCCTTTCAAAATCCAAAAACCAAAAAATAAAAAGAATCTTTAACCACTATTTCATCAAGTTTTCAAAGAAACCATTTTGTAAACAGGAAAAACTCTTCTCACATCACAGAAAACTCTTCTCAAATGCAGAAAGTTCTTCTCACGTATACATAAAATTTTCTCCTAAAAGCATTTCTTAAAATTAGTGCTTCTTCATCGAGAATTCCGAACAACTTTCAAAGTTTTCTAACTTAGTTTTCAAATCCAAATAATTTGTTTTCGGGGAGCAAGAAATGTCTAACCCCTTCAAAGCATTTCCTCCATGGTTAGAACATCACTTGCCTTCCTTCCCAAGATAAAAATCCGAGGCGGGGCACTAGGGTTATAACCTTCCCTTGTCGTAGTCTGGATCTCTTTAGGCGGGGCATTAGGGTGACAAACCTCCCCTAATTGCAGCCTGGATTTTTACAAGGCGGGGTGCTAGGGAAGTAACAACCTTCCTAGTTGCAGCCGGGATTTTAGAATCATCTAACTCCCTTCCGCTCGATTTCAATGTTTTCGCTTTTTAATGTTTTTGAACTCGGGAGTTAGAGACGTTATTAGGGTTTGACCGAGAGTATCCCATTCATGATACTTCTCTCTAAATCCTATTTTTCGACATAAATTCACTGCCCCATCTTTCGAGCCTTGGCACTTACCATTAATTAAGTGTCATGTTCGAGGGGGTACATAGGGTAATCCCTCGGGATTATCCGCCCTTTTACAAAAAAAAAATCATTTTTCGGCCTTAAGAGTTTTAAAAGAGACAATTCTGAATAAACCAATCTAATATTTCCATTAGCTTGAATACTCAGTTAAAGTTCAGACAAATATGGACCCAAGCGTTCCTTAGTAGGCATATCTTGTGAGTATACCGATTATTGGAACTAGAGTTTTCAATTTCTTGTTTTCACTGTGTTAATTAGTGATGCTTCGTATCAGTTCTCTCATAGGCATAGTGAAATATAACCAATGGTGTAAAGGGTTTATTTATTATAACCGGGTTTTTCACACTAGTGGAACGCGAGCCTTTAATGACGGTGGTTTAATCACGGCTTAAACAGACACCGTGATTAATAGGAAGGCCGGAATTAATTAACGACGTTTATTGAATTAACTGTAATCAATAATTGAGCGGAGGTAGGCGCGCCTTTTTTAGGACGGACTTTAGATGACGGTTATTAGTGAAACCGTAATCTAAAGTCCCGTGTTGATGCGCGCTTTACGGTCAACGGACTTTAGATTACGGTTTCACTAATAACCGTCATTTAAAGTCCCTCCTAAAAAAGGTGCGCCAACCTCCGACTGATAGTCAACGACGTCGTTTTGACCTGACGAAAAATATTTCCCGTATTATTTGAGTTTTTCGACTCCGCGCGTAATATAAATTACAGTTAACGACGTCGTTTTACTAGTGTATTTTAGATTAATAAAAACTTTATATTAATGTGTTACCTATGTTTGAAACCCAACATATGCCAAATAATTATCGCGCTATTTTTTAAATTTCGTTACACTTTAGATTACATTTAACGACGTCGTTTTACCAGTGTATTTTAGATTAATAAAAACTTTATATTAATGTGTTACCTATGTTTGAAACCCAACATATGCCAAATAATTATTGCGCTATTTTTTTTAATTTCGTTACACTTTAGATTACGGTTCTTTTGGAACCGTCATGTAAAGTGTGACTTTAGTTTACGGTTTTCATGTAAACCGTAGTCTAAAGTCCATTTAAACATTTGCCAACACTCTGCACACTCTACTCTCAGTAACTCTTCTTCTCTTTCGCGCTATCTTCCTCACTGAAATCACCTCCTCTCTCCTGTCACCTTGCTAACGGCCATCGCCGCCGTCGCTCCCACCACCTCTGTCACTCCCATCGCCGCCGGTCACCACCCATCTACCACTGGTCTCACCGTCGACGTCTCTATCGCGTATTGGGTATGCGATCGATTGATTGTCATTTTTTTCTAACTTTGTTCATTTACATGCATTTCGATTGCAAGTTCTAACCTCGTTTTTTTCTAACAGTTAATTGCGACCTAGTTCGTGGGCTGATTTCTACACTACTTGCCCACTTCGGTGCTTAGTTACGGTAAATTTGCAAACCAATCTGTAAATTCAGTTTCTATTTCTGTTTGAGTTCTGTGTAAATCTGTTCAGTAGAGGCAACAGAAAGATGTTGGGGCTGTTTAGAGAAGTGAAAAACTATTGAACCTAATAGCTCAGACACAAACACATTGAGAAGGGCTAGCCAATATAACAGATTGAATTAAATAACAGAAGGAAGGAACATCGACCTCAGTTTCAGTTTTAAAACTTAGACTTATGTTTCTGTAAACTAAATACATCAGTGAAGATAAGTTTATGTATGTTACCAGTCCTTGATGGTGCGTGCGAATTTGACTTTGATAAAACTGATTTGGAGACGTTAGAAATATAGGGGAGATGCTGTCGATTTTTTTCCGCGGTTTAGCTAGCATTTAACCTTGATTTTTTGATGAATTCTAATGTTGTCGTTTTTCATTTATGCATCAGGACTACGACTTTATTTAGGCTTCCGACCTCAACCGTCTTAGCATCGGCTAATCGTCTACCAGAGGTAAGATTTATATATATACATATAATATTTGACAAACTACCAAACATAGTTATCCGCCCAAGATATACCTAATAGAGGTATATCTTCGGCAGTCCCTGTCGGGACTGTCCACGATTGTTAAATCACACACCTAGGGTGTGAATGTGCTTTTAATATGTACTTTATTGATTATTTCAGTATCTCTTTATTGTTCTTCGAATGCATATATTATTGTTTAATATCATAATATCGTGCATTTGAAGAACTGTAGGGAGATGCTGCCGAAATTTTCAATAAATTTCATATTAAAAACACGTTCACCGGTGGGATTTAATACTCATGGATGGATTTAGGTTGATAAGATACAAAAGTGTAAAGACTCTGCCACGGGTGACGGTATGAAATGGCTGCCTTCATATAAATAGCTAGAAGGAGATGGAACGTTCGTGGATTTACAGCGGAAATTTGGACGACAAGTTTTTAGAAGGAGTTGATAAGTTATGCATGGTGTTGGCGAACAATCTGAAACCTACAGACAAGGGATACATATTTTGTCTGTGTATCGACTGCCAAAACAATCTGAGATATCGCGGCGTTGAAACAATTAAGGAACATCTGATCCGCCGCGGTTTTACAAAAGATTTCCAAGACATAATCCGATGGCATGGTCAGAGTGCGTTCGATGTTATTAGGCCTGACGAAGGGGATAATGGTCAGGCAAACACAGAAACAGAACTTGGAGATGATACAGTTGCTGGTGATCAAGAAGACGTTACAGGGAAAACACTTGTAGTATTCGCTTGAAACATAGTGGGAAAACCGTGTATATGGGCCACCGAAAAATGCTTCCAAAAGGACATAAGTATCGAAAGATGGCGAAAGAGTTCGATGGGAAAACTGGTCACAGCATGGCGCGCCAGCCTTTGACAGGTACAGAGATTTACAAAAAGTTGGATAATATTGTGAACAACTTCGGGCCGCCAACCAAAAGTGGTGAAAAAAGTGTCTGGAAAAAGAAATCAATATTTTGGGAACTACAGTACTGGCAGCATCTGGAGGTTAGACATTGTATCGATGGGATGCATGTCGAGAAGAACGTGGGTGAAAGTATCACTAGCACCCTTTTGAACATAAAAGGAAAGACAAAGGATCATTTGAAAGGAAGAAAAGATTTAATTGAGTTGGGCATACGCACAGAGCTTGGCCCGCAAGAACGTGGAAAACGCACATTCTTGCCTCCTGCCTGTCACACTCTGTCTAAAGAAGAGAAACATAGTCTATGCAGTACCCTTTACAACATCAAGGTGCCATCAGGTTACTCCTCAAACATAAGAAACCTAGTGTCCATGACAGATTTCAAATTAGTAGGAATGAAATCTCACGATTATCATGTCCTACTTCAAGAATTTTTGCCAATTGCACTACGTGGGATCTTGCCGGATGCTGTCAGACACACAATCACAAACATCAGTGTCTTCCTCAAATCCATTTCGTCTAAGGTTCTTGATGTGGACACTCTGTCTAAATTACAAAAGGATCTTATTGTGACAATGTGCCAGCTGGAGATGTATTTTCCTCCATCGTTCTTCGACATAATGATACATCTCCTCGTGCATCTTGTAAGAGAGATTCTGATGTGTGGTCCTTTGTACCTTCACTACATGTATCCGTTCGAAAGGTACATGGGTGTCCTGAAGAAGAAAATGAAGAACCGTCGTCACCCAGAGGGTAGTATTATAGAGGGCACTATCACAGAGGAAGTTGTAGACTTCTGCACCAATTACCTAGAAGGTGTCGATACCATTGGACTTCCACGTTCTAGACACGAGGGCAGATTGAAGGGTGTTGGCACGGTTGGAAGGAAACTGAAAAGAATTGACATAGACACTCTTAACAAAGCTCATTTAGTTGTGCTAAGTCATCTTGAATGTTGAACCATACTTTGATGAACACTTGTGTGTTTTAAGAGCACAATATCCAAACATGAGTGACGTTAGACTACAAAATGAGCAGAATAGGACATTTGTCCGATGGTTCAAAGAGAGAGTGTTGTCCGATCAGTCCACGAATGTGCCTGAACTGATTAAAGTAGTTGCATTTGGACCAAATCTGGATGTAATTTCTTATGAGGGGTACGATGTCAACGGATTCACCTTTTTCACAGAACGTCAGGATCAGAAGTCAACGAATCAAAACAGTGGTGTAGAGCTCGAAGCTTATCAAACTTATATGACATCGGTGTCGTGGGTCATAGTCCTGTCTCAGTACAACAATCATATTTCGGTGTTATACAAGACATCTGGGTATTGGACTACAACAGCTACGAAATGTTTGTTTTCTAGCTGTAACTGGGTTAACAACAATCATGGCTACCGTGAGGAGGAGCATGGTATGAAACTGGTTGATCTGTCTAGAGCTACTCCCACGGTTGAGCCATTCGTTGTTGGGACGAAGGTTAAGCAGATATTTTATGTAACTAATCCCTGTAATCCTAAATGGTCTGTTGTGCTTAAAGGGAGAAGAGGAATAGTTGGTGTGGATGGTGTGGTTGATGAGGATGAGTATGATGCAGAAGATGAACCTCCAACTGTTCCTATTTCATTGGAAGAGGCTGAGGTCACAGGTCATCGTGAGTATATACGATCAGACCATAACGAGGGAATGTGGGTTAAGAGATAATGGTGTATGTAAGTTATTACTATAAAAATTTATATGAAATTAACACTCTTTTATTTATTGCTTATTTACGACCATTATGAAATGCTTAATTTAATTCAAATTGTATTTCAATCCTTGCAGGCATGGCTGATCACGACATGGCTGATGAAGAGTTCGATTTATTTTGTTGTGAGGAGGAGGAAAATAAGCAGCAAATGGTACCGGTCCCATCTACATCTGTCGCTACTGCTGTTGCCCCATCCACATCTGCCGCTGCTACTGTTGGCCCTTCCATGAGTGCACCTTCTACGAGTGCTACTCAGAGACCCAGAGGTAGAGGTCCGACCCGTGGGTTGAAACTGTAGAAAACATATCAGATTAGTCTTCTGTGGGACAAGTATGGGAGGTATGGTGGGGGCAGCAGGTCAGAGTTCGCTAGTATGCTAGGGACTCTGGCCAGATCACATTGCTGCATCAACCACACATGGAAACAAGTCCCGCAAGAAGTTAAGGAGACCATCTGGAAGATGGTGCAAGAACGATACAAGATCCCAGAAGAAGTGAAGAAGACCGTTCTTTCTATGGTGTCCGGCAAAGCTAAATCATTCCGCCACTACTTGGTTGAGCATTGGATCAACAGGGTGCCCCCACGTGAGCCTCCACCATATGTTGTGTACAATGGCATGATCACTGAAGAGGAGTGGAAGGAGTTTGTTGAGCGGCACGCCACCCCCGAGTTCAGGGTATGTTTGTGTGTACTCTTTTCTTAATTAATGCTCATAATGCTTTATCCCAGATTTTCTAATTAATTTCCTGTTGTACTTTCTTAACAGCAAGTACAAGAACAAGCACGGCAAAACCGTGAAGCTAATCTCTACCCCCACACCATGGGACGAAGGGGATATGTGGGCAGCCTCGAGGGATGGAAAGAAGCTGGTTTGCTGACACGGAGGAACGAGGATGGAAGTGAATGCCCGATCGAGGATGTCTCTGAGGCGAGGAGGGTGCAGATGTACATACTGGGACGCCAGAAAATGACCAGCGAAGGTCAGAGGATATTTCCTAATGCTGCGATGGAACAACTGGCTAACCAAATTGTAAGTATTTGAAAGTAGCTGTTAAATAATTTACTTATATACTCAACTGTTTGTTGATCTTAAATTTGGTGTTAACTTCTTTGAAAATTGGACAGTACGAAGCGGCACAGAGAGGAGAAGTAGACTTACACGCTCCTCCTTCTCAAGACGACGCGCTCAATCAAATACTTGGGAAGAAGGATCACCCGGGGCGTGTTAGAGGATTTAGGGGAGAAGTACGTCAGAAGAACGTATTCCCGCCATCTGCTAGGAAGGGTCAGATGAGTGCTGCTGAAGTCGAGGCGATGGTAGAGCGTAAGTTCGTTGCTGAGCACCAAGCCAATGACGAGAAACAGGCTGCTGAGCGCCGGGCTATCGAGGAGAGGCTACAGGAAGCGTTGAATGCGATTGCACATGCGACTACTCAGCAGCAGCAGCTACATCCTCCTCGACCGTCTTCCTCGTCTAGTTGTGCTCCGGCCGCTGACCCGTACCCGTTGGCCAACATCCAGATTAACTTTGTTTAACTATTTTTCTTCTAAAATAAAGTTATTTAAATAGTATTAGATTGGACTCACTTATTTATTTCACGTATTATCTCTGTTTATTAAAGGAGCAAAAAAAATGTCGTCTCCAAATACCATTAGACGGGCACCCTGTAGATGCGGCCTACGGGACGGTGTTGCCATCAGGTCCACTCACGCTCATCAGTTTCGTACGTCTACCCCCATTCTACGCGCTTGTGACCTTGGACCTGATAGTTGATGGATTTGAGCATGCATACCTTTCGATGGCGATTGACAACAAATGCACGCTGATCGAAGCGAAGGGAGACATATTGCCCTGGCCAGCATGTTATATTGTTGTCACCGATGAGGTAAGACTGTTTGACAACCATTTAGTATCTAATAAAATGCATTATTTAGCATTAAGTGTCTAATCTAATCTATTATAGATCCCTGAGCTTCCTCGCCGCGTAACCCGGCCCAGACTAGAAGAGACCAGCGTGCCGGCGAATCCTGAGATCCCTGAGCTTCCTCGCCGAGCATCCCGGCCCAGAGAAGAAGAGATCTGCGCGCCGGCGAATCCTGTCAGAAGTACAAGGGTATGTTCTAGATAAATGTTTAATGTTACTATAATAATCAATTAGTAATTATCTTTACATTTATGCTTTACTGTTTGTGTGTGAAGGGTAAGAATCCAGTGAGTCGGGGTGCGAAAGGTAAGAATCCAGCGCCCGTCCGGGGTCGCACCAGGACTTCTGAGGCGCCTAAAAATAAGCTCGCACTGCCACAAAAACTTGTTAATGTTTTGGGGGCCAAGCAGATGAATCTCTACGACAAGATCATGTTGAAGTCATCTCAAACTAACAACTTCATGATGACGCTTCCAAAGTCGATGTTTCACTACGAAGAAGATATGATCACGGCAATCAACTTTGAGGACATCAGAGAGATGATGTGTGGAGATTATCTGAACATTAACATTATTCAAGCTTATCTAAAGTAAGTGTTCTTTCCTCATACTGTAAAAACATATAGAATAAGTATCTATGAAGTTGCATTGGCTAACTTTTTATAGTACATGTGATATAATAGATGTCTGCTTGAGAGATGTGCTGAGAAGGACATGACCTCCATTACTGCGGTGTGCCCGGAGCGTTTATCGTACGACTCAGTCACTAGGGACCCGGGGAGGTTTTGTGAATACATGATTCATTGCTTCAATGTTGTTGATCAACAGAATAAATTATTCATTCTAATGCCGTATCACCAAACGTGAGTTCTAATATAAAATTACATACTAATTAGCTAACTTTTTTACCTTCATTTCTCATTTCATTTTGTATTTGACATTGTAGCCACCACTGGGCTTTGTTTATATTCTGCGCTGCCACCGCTACTCTGCTCGTTCTAGATCCACTAGGGCAGTGGACAGAATTCAACACTGAAGACTTAATCAAAGAGTAAGTTTTTATTACTATTTAATTGTTTGTAAGTTTTTTGAACCAAAATTAATGTACTTGTTCATTTTGCTAAACGCTTTTGTTAATATATGTAACAGTTGTTACAAAAAAACCCCTCAGGGAGAGTTTGGTGATTTGACCGTCGATTACATCAAGGTTTGGTAATTCATGTATTTCATTCGTGCTGCTATTATCTTTGTACAATTGTTTTACATTTGTGAATTTTGGTGATTTAGTGCCCTACCCAAAAGGATTCTAAGAGTTGCGGGTACTACGTGATGCGGTATATGTACGAGTTCTGCGGGTACTTCCCAAGTTTTAAGAATGATAAGACAAGGTAATACGAACGCTGTCTTGTATTTAATTCTTTCGGCAGATTTTTTGTGTCTTTATCTTAATCTCATTATGTGTTCCATTCCTTTTCTTGTTGCAGATTAAAGAGCATTATGCCAGATTCAAGACTTATGCTCCTGCCGACTTGTTGCATGTCAGAGAGAGCATGGCAGCCATGTTTATGAGAATGGAGTGGTAGACTAGCTAGTGATGCTGCTATCATGGATTTTGTTTTTTACAGTTTTCTGCACCGTTTTTGTACTGTTTTACGCTTCTGTTTTATGCTATTTCTTGCTGGGAGTCATCCTAGCTGTATCTACCATGTATAGGTTACACTGCTACCTTTGTAGCCCTCTGATTCTGTTAGTTGCTGCTGCTGTAACAGATTATATTTTTTGTAATGAATTGCTAGCTGCTGCTGTAACAGATTCTAGCTGTTGTATTGAATATTTCTGTTGCAATTGTGCGCAGAGAATGAATTTGCAATTGTTATCTCTGTTGCAATTGTGTAACAGATTGAATATGAATATGTTACAGATTTTCGATCTGGTGCTTTATTAGATGTTATCTCTGTTGCAATTGTGCGCAGAGAATGAATTTGTGTTGTTGGTATTTGATTCAGGTGGTTCAATTGTGCAGTTTCTGCCCTCTGTTGCTTATCTGTTACAATTCTGTCTCTGTTGCAATTGTGTAGATTTGTAAAAAAAAATATAATAAAAAAAAACACTTTAGATGACGGTTTAACAAAACCGTCATCTAAAGTCCTTTGGGCGCGCGTGCCAAAAGACTTTAGATGACGGTTATTGCCAAAACCGTCATCTAAAGTGTCGACTTTACATTACGTTTATTGGTAAAAACGTGATCTAAAGTCCTTTGGCGCGCGTGCGCCAAAGGACTCTAGATCACGGTTTTACCAATAACCGTAATGTAAAGTCAATGACACGCGGGCCGGAAAAGGGCCTTTAATTACGGTTTAAAACCGTAATTAAAGACGTCGCCATCTTTATTGACACCCGCGTAGATTACGGTCTAGAACCGTAATTATACACGGTTCTGGACCGTAATTAAAGGGTTCCGTTCCACCAGTGTCAGGCATCGGCGAGATTGTTTGCTGGCATCCCAACAATTCCTCTTTTGGAATGTGTTCATCCATGATTGAAACTTAACTTTTTGTTGGGGAATTCTTCCCTTATTTGATCTTCGTGATCATGATACTCGTTAAATATTTGAGGGATCGGTTTATGATCCTTATACTAGCGCGTTTTCGTGATTCCAGGAATTTACAAATAATGTTTGATGATAGCTGTTTAGATATTGTACGTACTTCCAGACTTTGATTCGCCCAATTATATGGTGAAACTTGTTGCTCTTTTAACTAGTGTGATGGTACATTATCGTACAACAGAAGAATGACAAGCAACCGTTTATCCTTAGTGAGACAATTGCTGGGTTCCAAAGGGATAAATCAACTCGAACCAGAAGAGTATGAAGGAGACGTTGATAAGCATGTATATATGTTCCTTGTTCACCGGTGGTAGAAGCAGGAGAGAATCCCAGTAATGGTCGCCGGTTTCATTTGTTGAGATGGAGAAATGTAGAAGAATAATTGAATATAAAGATGGAGAAGGAGACGGTGACGATGCATGCCGATCGCCCGTTGAGGCGTTGTGTCGTTCAGATAATGCAGAGAATGGGGGTAAATGTAAAACAGGAGCAGGGAATATTGAATCCGGAAATGTTAGATTTTAGTGTATAAAATTATGTCATGCTTTATTCAGCGTTATAGATCGTACAAATTTTATGGTGTAATTACGTCTCGAATTATATTCTCTGTTTTCATCGTTTTACGAGAGGTTTTCTTAGATTACCCTCTCAAGTGTTCGAATTGCAGAATTTATCTCAATCCCAATCTTGCTTAATTAATTACTTATTTAAGCTTTATTCATCCATAAATTTTAAGGTATTTCAGTCCTCTTTGCTTGTGCGGTAGGGTCTCATCGACTGCTAAGCATGTCGACCCAAGTTGTCGCTAAAATTGGTCCCTCTACGGGTATTATCCTTTTGGCAACGCCTATTGTATGGTATAGTCTTTTCTTCACGGGTTGATTGTATGACATTAAGTAATTGCCAGATCGGGTTTTCCTGAGTATGAGGAGACTTTCTACCTCTCTGGCGTTCTTTCCCTGAATTTTAGAGGAAGTTAGGGACGTAGAGGTAGGGTGTAGGTGTCTATCAGGTATCCAGTAATTACTGGGAAGAATCCTAACTAACGTGCCTCACATACTAACCCTTAACCCCGTTTTCCCTGAAATCAGGCTTTCCTATACTCGGTACTTCTCTGTTCCAGTCATCAGAGCGTAACTACGCTCTGATACCACTTTCTGTAACACCCCCGAATCACAATCAATACTCAGACGACGAGCCTAACGGTAATACGAGATGTCTACGCAGCGGTTTCCAACTTCATCCGGGTGTCACAGACGCCAACCACCCACGTGGTTGACACAACAACTCTATCCATATCAAGCTACGGTCTGAATGACTGGAAACAGCCCTCTATCAAAATCCATATACAACATATAGTGTAATTCCCAAGTTCCGAGTGTCTACAACAAAATTTCCAAATCATAGACTAAGAGTTACATCTCGGGTTTTATAACAACCCCTGTATTACACATGCCACTACAAACTTAAAAGTCATGCCCCGATGGACTACCCCCATGGTAGCAATCCCGCCTACGCTCCGTTACCGTCTGGCACAATACCTGAAAATAAATTGGGTGTAAAGGACTCAGCAAACTACGCTGAGTATGAACGTGTGAAGCCCGCATGTTACCGGGCCACACGACTACTTGGTCGAATATTATTAAGTCAATTTTACATGCTATGATAAAGCAGTAAAGCACACATCAGCACATCATGATATCATACACGCTCATCGGTAGCATAGCAATATCAGTAAGCAACCAAACACATCTTGCAAGTAGCACAACAATATCAATAAGCAACCAAACACAACTTGCAAGTAGCATAACAATGTCAAACACGCAGTCCAGCACAATAAGCTGCTAGTGTAGCAACAACAGTCAGGTAATTATAGGACGTGTGCGTAGGTACATTGTACCGTCGATCCTCGCTATGGGATCATTCAAGAGATTGCGTATTGTTTTCTTGTTCTCATTACATATGTTTTCCTTTCTTCTCTTGCACCGTGTCAGGGGATATAGATTAGATCCCGAGACTTTGTTATGTAGGTGCTATTCATTCCTTGTTTTCTTAAAGGATCACATTTGTGACTTTCTCTTGTTTGCTTGGTCTCATTACACAAGTTTTCCTTTATTCTCTTGCACCGAGTCAGGGGATTTAGATTAGATCCCGAGACTTCATTATGTAAGTGCTAATCGTTCCTTGTTTCTTTAAGGATTATTTGTGAATTCTTTTATCACCACAATTTGGAGAACGTCTTCTCCATAGCCACTCCTCCATTCCCGACGTCGTATGTCGAGAAAGAGGGGTCATCTCTAGACCCCAGGGTGTGCTCGCTAATCCTCCAGTCCCGACGTCGTACGTCGAGACAGAGGGGTCATCTCTCGACCCCAGGAAGCGCTCCACAATAATAACAATAGTCGGTCGAAGGATCTGATGCAGATACCAACTCCCGAGCGTCCAAACCGCGCGGCCCGAGAATTTTTCTTCCCGGGTTATCCATATGATCCATCAGCTGGTACTTACTTATTATATACTTATTTATTATGTTTTTTTTGTCAGCTCGACACCATTGTGGGTGTTGATCGTAGTCCTCAATAGGGCATTCACTTATCATAAATATCTTGACACCATAGTGGGTGTCCTTAGGAGTCCTCTATAGTTAGAGGGGAGTTTTCTCATTGTGTAGTTCTTTTGGTTTGTTTACGTAGTTCGCCAAGTTTCATCTCAAACCTCCATAGACGAGAAAGGGACTAAACTACTATGTGCGCGCAAGTAATATGCAGCAATGATATATCTCAAGCATATAAGCAATCACAACAAGCAATCTAATTCCATGCTTAATCTTATGGTCATTGTCAAACAAAGCACACAACACACAAGCCGTGTAACACGGCAACATACGAACCACACATGTCCATACCTTATTCAAAAGCAAGAGTTGTCTCACACACGGGGTCCCGGTTGGCGCTCGTGACGGCCCTAGAGTTAATTAAAATAGCATATCAGTTTATGGTTTCATGTGCCGACCATTGTGAATGTTTCTTAGTTTATCACATCTTATCGGTTATTGTCCCCTAGGTGAATCTTGAAAAGCTTAGTTTATAGTAACCCTTAGAAATTTCCCAAAGATTAACCTTAGGCTTAATTTAACTCCTAGGACATTTACATAGTCAATTCACACATTAACTAAGTCCATCCTCTAACTAACGTTTTAGAGTATTCTAAGTGCTAACACGTAACAGGTGTATCTAAGATGAATTTTCATTCGCCTAAGATGTATTCCCTCATAACTGGGGATCCTAGTGCGGTGTTATCAACTACAACAATCTACGTACATGGAATTTACCAACAGAACGACAACTCACGATTGGTACCTTGCCTCCCTTC
This sequence comes from Limonium bicolor, assembly GCA_023374045.1. NCBI lineage: Eukaryota > Viridiplantae > Streptophyta > Magnoliopsida > Caryophyllales > Plumbaginaceae > Limonium > Limonium bicolor. The sequence continues at coordinate 155,887,062 of CM041777.1, read as the reverse complement.
CTTTACTTTCATTGATAGAACTTATTGTTGTTTTCCCCCAAAGTGTGTGGCAGTTTAATTAGGTGTTTTACGCAAGATTTTTATACCCGTAACTAATCTAATGCAACACTGTTAGTCTTCTTGGACCTCAACTAGACAGAACAGAGAACAGTACCGAAATGAAACACAACCTGCACATATCTTCATTCGACTTCATATTTAAGTTATCAGAACTGGTGTAAAATTTTCCCCCAAGTGGCTCCCTCTCTACCCAAGCATATTAGCCATGTTTTAAAACTCGTGATTAGAGCAGAACAACCCTGATAACAACTCAAGAACTTCATTTTACAGAAGCCACCATTTCAGAAAACTGAAACAACAATCTGTACATACTTCCTTTCCATCATCCCTTTTAATGTATTAAATTGGTTTCCTATCATTCCCAAGTACAGCCAACCTAATTAAGTGCTTTAGTTTAGTTTTTAAGCTCATTAACAAGTCAGCACAACACTCATAACATTTCTGTAGTTCAGTTACATAGAAACAACTAGCCACCGAAAATCTGAAAAAAACAGTCTCTGTTTGCTTGGTCCAGTTTTTTTTGGTGTTCACTGTCTTCTAATCTGCCAAATGATTATGCCAACTTAGATGACTGTATTACCACTGTGTTGAGTTTATCATTAACCAGCCCAACCCTCTTAAACCATCTGTATCATAGTTATACTGAGACAACAGTTGCTAAGTTCTGAAGACACACTTATATACTTCTTCTTGACTCTTGCCTTTAGTTGGTTAATTTGACTTATAATTTCCTCCAGGTTGTTTACTCCTCTAGCTAAGTGTGCTAACAAGGTTTTAAACTGCAAGCCTAACCTAAGACCCAACTGCTAAAACTTTTAGAAGTTCATTTTACAGAAACCCAAAGGCTGCAGAAAACTGCAACACTCAACCTTGGTATTTTCCTTTTCGACATCTTGTTCAGGTTATCAGTCTATTTTCTAATCTATCCAAAAGCACTTCCCTACCTAGTTAAGTGTTCTATCTATCTTTTAGGTTCGAAGACAACCCCAATTAACCCCATGAAGACCACTGATACATTTTATACCGGAGCAAGTACGACTTGCAGAATTTGAACCTAAATGGGGATATCCTCTTCTTATTGTTTTTTTTTACTGATCTGTCTTTCTATCTTTTTTTTTTGTTTTCCCCACTCGCTTAACCAGTTAGTTGAGTGATAAATCAGGACTCAATCCTCAAAACGGACCACACTAACCTGGACAGCCTAATTCTAATGGGGAAGAATCTGAAAACTAAGACTCAGCTGAAGTGGAGTTCATGCATAGTCCTACTGCTATCTCTTTCTTGTTTCTTTTCTGTTTGTTGTTAATAAGTCTCTTGATCTGTCCCAAGTATCTCCCTACCAATTTAAAAGTTTTGTCGAGACTATAGACTTCAACCCATCCCAAACATCTTGTTCATATTACAGCACCCTGCTCATACTGAGACGAGAAAATTCCATAACTGAAAGAAAACTGAACTCTTGAAACGCCCACCTGACATTCTGATCAATTCTATTTTTGTTCTGTGTTAATGAGTTGGTTTTCAATTCCTCCCGAATTGCTGACCCAATTGTTTAAGTGTTCTAGGAGGTTTCTGCACCCAAAAACAAAACCCAAAACAGCAAGGGCTATTCTTTTGAAAGTTTTGTCACAAAGTCTGAGAACAAAACCGAAGCTGATGTATATTTTCTGTTGTTGTTTTCCTCTGTGCTTTTAACCAGATTTCTAGTTTTCCAAATTACTTCCTCATTCAGTTAAGCGGTTCACAAACACTTTACTTCAAGAACGAACCTTAATCAACATTATTAAAGCCACTAAACTCACTAGATAGAACTGAAGAAAACTGAAAGATTGAAACAGAAAGTTTGATATGGTTTTACTTCCAGTTTTCATTTCTGTTGCTTTAATTTGTTCACGGGTCTGACCTTGAGTCCCCCCCTTAGCTAAGTGTGTAGTTGAGATTTTAAACCCAAGACAGACCCCAACAACATTGTTTCAAGCTACTGCAACTTCATTATACTGAAAATGGAACATAAACTGAAACTGAAAGAAAACAGCAATCTTGAACTGATGCATTCTTTTTCTATTGCTTACTAATCTGGTGCTTCAGTTTCTTTCTTTTTCTCCAAATTGTTTTACTTCGTAGTTAGATGGGTTGATATTATTCTATCCTCAGAACAGGCCCATGACATTTTTGTTACTGCCACTGAAAATCACTTGTACCGGAACTATTTTGCTGTAGTAAATAAATAGTATAGCCACTGATATACCTTATTCTTTAGCTTTCCTTGTCCATGAGTTCAACTCTCAATTTTTTTTTCTCCCACTTTATTCACTCATATAGTTAAGTGCTTTTGTCAAGACTCTACAATCCACACAACCCAAAACAACTTGCTAGTGTTACCGAGTTATCAGCGTACTGACTAGAGAACTGAAAAGGACTGAAACCGAAAACTGAAACACCACTGCAGAAGGTTTCTCCTCTGCTACATTACATTGATCCCTATCCCTTCCCAAGTGTTTATAGTTTTGCTTAAGTGTTTTAGAAAGGTTTGACTCAACACATAGTTAGTTGAATTAGCAAGGTTGTGGGTTCCTTAATCAGCCCAACACCACCTTCACAACCCCTCTGAACATAAATCATACAGAAGCAGTGAGTTGCAGAAAATCTGAGACACACTATGTATACCTCCTCTTTCATCAGTTCCTTTTTTGTTCATTCAACCGACACTAAGGCACACTAGTTTCAATCCAGGTAAATTCAAGTTTTCTGCTGTTGTTTAAGCAGTTCGTAACCAGATTTACACATTCATTACCAGTTCATCCATCTTGGAGTTAATCTATGTGTTTTCATCAGTACTCAAAGATGATCTCGATATTCCAAATAACATAGGGTTCTAAAGTGTTTTACCTTTGAGGATTTGTGAGGGTGAGTTGCAACTGAGGGTTGCTTTAGAATCCCTAGCCTTGCTGGGCCACTCGCGTAACCGTTTCAGGCAGCCAAGGAAAGAAAAATGATGGGTGAGTAAGCAAACAACTTCCACAGCACTAAAACAGAGAGAATAAGGCAAGATCTAACTGTTTGTGGCCTCACCTTGCGTCTGGTTTTGGGACAGCTTAGGAGATGAGTTTATGGGTATTACTTTGGCGCAACCTTGCATCGGTTTTCCAGGTGGAATTCATGCATGCACAGGTTAGACAAGGAGGTGGAAGTTAACACTGATGTTTCAAAAAACAATTGAGGGGGGTGGAAGGAGTTTAAATAGTCAGCTTACTGGTTTTTCGGTCTGGCCTCCAAGAGTTGCGTAGAGGATTCTGTTCACAACTTCAGGGATCCCACCAGCTGGTTCGCCAGCTAGGACCATGTGCGAATCGCAAAAAAAAAACAATATGAGATTAAGTAGAGTTCTCGGGCAGAACTGGCCAGAGGGAAGGAAAGCAAGGAAATGGAACAACCAGAGCCTTAGTTTGTCGTGAATACCTTTCGAAAGGTTTCTGCAGTGGGTTCTTGCTCGAGGTTTTCCAGAGATTCCACCCGTAGGTTTGCATGCAAGGTTCTTGCGCTTGTTTCTCAACAGAAATGGCATGAGTTCCTTACGGGGTTTCTCAGTACCCTTCATGGCGGCATCTCCAGAAGATTTCGTGCACGAACAATAGAGGGAAGAAGAAATTAGAGAGTGACGGCTTTCGGTCAGAAACAAGGGAGTGGAGAAGAAGGTGTTGTTATCCAGATTCAAGACCGGTACAAAAAAAAAAGAAAAACTCCATGATACGGACATGCAAGAAGGAAGATGCAAGCTTGTTTGGCTACGAGTTCGGAACTCACGCATGGGAGAAGGCAAGGGAACATTTGTTTGAAAAGTAACCAGAGTGATTTGCATGGGAAAGAGGAAGGAATCGAGTGGTCTGTTACCTTGGGTTATAGACGCACGCGAGAGTGAACTCCAGAGACAATGGTTGGGAATCAGGGAAGTCATTTGCATGCAAGGCAAGTGGGGGAATTAGTGAATGTTTAGCATATTAATGTATTACCCGGGCTGGTCAATTGAAGTCTCGGACGTCTGCTGAGTGGGGTTGATTAGTTGTTAATCTATGCATATTGGACATATAAGTGACGTAGTGGGGCAATAGAGCTAAGTAGTAAGTAGGTAGTTAGTTCAACATTTAAGTCAAGGAAATATAAATCGGTGAGTACAAGTCCTTACCTTATAATGTTACTTGTATGTGTTTGTAACCGCTAACTTATTTCGTATACTATGTTCTCGTAGCATATGTAGTATTTACAATAGTTATATGACACAAGTGCCCGATCTATTTTTAGTTTACATAATGCGCTACCCTAGTTTCGTGTACAAGCGTCCTATCGCGGTATAATTTAATTGGCTCGATTGTATCGGTTAATGTCAAAAACCGGTGAGCACAACCGCGTATGTTACATTGTGACTCGTTTATATCTTAGTATCGTAGGTTATATGTCATACCCCGGTTATATTGATGTGACCGGTTTATTGCACAAGCATACCACACATATTCATGATTTCCAGTGTTTTAATTGTTAGGGGTGTTTCAATTGCTTTTACCTTAACATCCACCTAGAAGTTTATCTACGTTTCTACCAATACCAACATCAAAAACTTTTAAGTTCCTTCACATTTTCTCAGATTTGTTATCCAGACAAGCTAGGCATTCCAATTAACCCTCTAATGTTTTGGAAATCTATATGACCACCATTGGCCATATTAGAGACCTCTAGTGCTACTTAGGGCTTCTTAATTTCTTGTAGTTATTATTTTAGTATCCCTTTACATTTTTTGGCTAGCGCCTATGACCTTCGATCGTCATCAACCTATAATAAAAAAAAATTGAACTCGGACGGGCCCACCAACTTTATTTTCCTTCACGACCTTTCTTCTCTCCTTTTCGATTCCTTTAGTCACCTCTGACTAGTATTGTAACACCCCTAGTAAACCTGCTTCTAAAAACAATATAATCGCAGCGGTAAAATAAAAGATTGTCGCTCTAATGGTGTCACTGTTATCACTCGCCCATACGGGTGATAACTGTTACCTGATAATCAACATACGAAACGTATTCCCGCAGTGACCACAAGAGATAGATAGTAGTGCTAAAACAATCTTAAAACAAATCCAACATCAACCATTATTACAAACCGTACTCGTGAGCATCTAATCCAAAAACATACACCTCGCTTTACAAAACCTGAGTCCATAAACAACTTTAATCTCATACCGTATCAAGTCTAAACAACAATAAACAACAAACGTCGCGCCCCGCGTCGACCCTCCAGCTAATCACCTGCACAAAATATGGTTTGTGGTATGGAATCAGCCCCTGCTGAGTATGTTATCACATGCCCCGTCATGCCCCCTCGGACCCCTCAATTAATGGGTCGAGAGCATGGGGTTCATTACATGCGATACCAATTTAATATTTAAACTGTAAAACATTTAACAGTAATGAAATACCCCAAACCTTGATATGTTTTTAAACATTTAAACTATGGTATGTAAAGGCTAAAAAGTGCCTTATAAACATCAGTGAACAATTTAAACCACAGTAAATGCAATAAAGCACTAAGATACAGTTTGAGCAAAAACATGCTCTAAGCTATGAGTGAACTTGGTTAGGACCCAAAGAGCCTACCAAGACTTAATAATATTCAATTATGATTTAATAGGGCTAATTAAGTCCTTAGGAAACCTTGGTAGTCAGTTAAACCAAATAAAACACAAGGAAGTACCTTAAAGTCAATAAGAGCAAAAATGTGCTCTAAGCTTGGGATAAATTTGTATAAGACCTAATGGTCATACCTATACCTTATAAATATGTTAATGAACATATTAAATCAATTACCAAAGAAAACCAAGCTTGAAAACAAGTTAAAACACAAAATGTGCTTTAAGAAGTCTTAAAGCACGTTTTTGAAAAATTGTCTTGTAAATGAGTTTTGAATGGCTAAATTTCCATCATTACTCTTTAATTAACATGTGTACTATATAGTATCACATTTGGAAGTCTATATCAATGGGAAATCAAAAATTTCACTTCTATGTGCCTTGTTTTGTGAATAGTGATTTTTATAAGCTAGTTTGTAACATATAATGTTATAAGTAATTAAATTGGTCAACAAAGACTATTATACCCTTCTAATAATAAGGGGGCCAGTTTTTGTAGTAATGAATCACCAAACATGTTAACTTGTTAAGTAAATAAAGATGACTCATAAGTTACTATTTACTTTAAGTTATAAATATCTTCAAAAGCAAAACCAATCTCACTTCTCTCATTTCTTTCTTCATTTCACACGGTTCCCTTCTTCTTCTACCTCTCTTCTTTCTGTTCTCACGGTGAAGCTACAGCACCACCACCATTCCACCATCTTCCATTGCCAATATCTCATGGCTCACTTAATCAAATCAAAAACAAACACACCATCTCTTCCTCTCATCAAGCTCTACACTTCTATCTTTTCAAATCTTCAAGAGCTCAATTCTGGTGCCATGGATAATCACCATTGATGGAGCTTGAGCTTGTGTTTCTACACATTATTACTCTCTTTTGCTTCTAGGTAAGGAATCTCAAAGAAAAATCAAGTTTCCTTCATGTTTTTGCCTTGACCGAAAATACTCATTTATGGAGCTCCTTGTGTGACCTTGTTCTAGCTCCATTTGAATCTTTCAAGGACTTGGTGGAGTCCTCTCTTGGTAGATATTCCAATTCCCTTCAAAGACCAAGGTAAAACAACTATCTTAATGCTCTTTGAACAATGTAAAACCTAGGGTTTACAATGAGATTAAGCTTGGAGCTTGAATACTCATCACATTGTTTGTGTAATGTTTAGAAGTTGACAAGCAACTAAGCTTAGCCGATTTTTAAACAAGGAAACAAGAAAGAAGTTTGTGAGGAAAAGAGGTAAATATGCTATCTCAATGTGGTTTAATGCCTTAGGAGAAATGAGCTTATATTGCTTGTTAAAATGATCTAAGGAGCCAAAGGTGAATGACCTAGTGAAATGCTCTCAAAGAGTTTATTAAGGGCATATGTATTGTTGGGTGTATTTGCAGGTCAAAGGCATTATTTATGTGGGAAATTCAGTGTTTAAGGTTTATGCAAGTTAAGGGCCCAAGAGCCATGTTATTTAAGGGCCTAAGTGCCAAGCAATTAAGTTATGCACTATATTGTGATGTAGTGCTAAATGTGTGAAGTTTGTGTATAAAAATGTGTTTGATGGATTTTAGGTGTTCTTGAATGAAATAAGGTAAAAACCTAAGTGTTTGGATGTGAGTATACACAAGAGAAGCTATGGCCAAATTTGGGAAAATGTGTAAGAAGTCCTAAGTGTTTTAAGTAAGTTTTGGTGAACTAGGAAGTGTTAGAGGTGAATAAATGTTTACTTGAGAAGAAAACATGTATTAAGGTGATTTAGAGTGATGCATGGAGTTAGGTATTATCTTGGAAGTTCTAGGAATTCAATGTGTGTTTTGAGAATGTATTTAAGTCTTGGAGAAGTTTGTTTAAGGTTTAGGTAATGTTGATATCCAAGGAATAAGTGATGTTTAGGTAAGATGTGAAAAAGGAGGTTTATTTAGTAAGAAAAGAAGTTGAGAGAAGATGTTAAGGGTAGAGGAAACACCTTGGTGTAGTGGTCATTATTGGTGAACTACCACTTAGAAATCTTAAGGAGAAAACATCCCAAGTGCTAGGAATTTTGTAAGAAATTTGTGAATGATAAAATGGTTTTGGTGAGTGATTTAAAGAGTTAAGCATATGGCTAAAGGTGTGTATGATGTGCCAAATGATGTTATAACACATTAGGAGGCTTGAGGAAAAGTTTGGAGAAAATTTGACAAGTTTTGGACAACTTCTGGTGTTGTCCGACCCAGTGGTCCGACCCAGGGTGGGTCGGACAGCTCTGTTGTAGTCACCGGTTGGAGTTTCTGGAATGGTCCGACCCAGAGGTCTTGGGTCGGACATGGGTCGGACATGTGTGCTCTAGGTCTCTGGAATGGTCCGACCCAGATGGTTGGGTCGGACATGGGTCGGACATGAGTATTTAGCAGACGGGAAAAGTTTCTGGAACGGTCCGACCTAGCTGTGGGTCGGACGGTGGGTCGGACGGCCCAAAATTATGCAAAAAAAAAAAAGAAAGACAATGTTGTAAGGAGAATCAAAGTGATATTTTGGTATTAGAATATGCCTAAGTTCATGTATGAAGTTTGGGTAATTAATGGAGGTGGAGAAATAATGCAACAAGGTTTGAAAAATGCAATTCTACCAAGTCTGTAGCTTTGGTCCGGGACCTAGGTCATGGTTCAAGTCCCGGACCAGGGGTGTAAAATAGGCCGAGAGTCACATAAGGATGTGGTCCGGGACTTAGGCCTTGTATAAGGTCCCGGACCACCCCATTTTAAAAGGCGAGACTTGAGTTAGCATATGGTCCGGGACTTAAGAAGAGGACCAAGTCCCGGACCACTATAAAAACATTGTTTTAGGTTATTAAAAGATGTCTAATGATGGGGATTGATGGATAATGATGTTATAAGGTTGTGTAGGACATGTTAAGTGAGTTATAGTCACAATTTGGTGGGTGAAAAGTTGAAGTAAAATGAAAGAGTGAAACATGTTAAAATGTAAAGTTATTTAACCAAGTTAACGGGGAAAAGTTATAAGCATTAGACTTTAAACAAACATGTTACCCGATGTTAATAAAAGTACATGTAATGTTATCAGTTGTTCGAGAATTGCTCGAGGAACATAAGTGGACGTGGTAAGTGGACTCCGGTGACAGGTATGGTTTGCTTGCAACCTGTGTCCTACCGGATTACACCGGCTTGTATGCCAATGTGTTTTTCTGTATGTTTGCCACGTTGTAAGATAAAACATGTAATGAGTTTACAGTAATTCATATATGTGGCGTGTTCAACTCCGATACCATTTAACCTCGGCAGTGTTAACCTTAGTTAACTGAGTCTAGGAACACATGAGAGTTCGGTATTCGGATTAAATGACCCGAACCATGGGGCGTTCTAACCACGGCTATGCGTGAGTTGATTATGTGGTGTTGTGTAAGTGAATGTAGGGATCTCCCTTGTATGTTTAACCCAGTTCTAATACTGTATGAGTGTAGTTATGATAGACTCCATAGTGGGGTTCTAACTAATATCTAAAAGTAAGTATGTACTAACAGTAGTGAGGAATCCGGTTGGCCGGTCGCGCGTTGTTTGGGAGAGGGTATCCTTCTTAGCCTTACCCTTCTCTTTGTTATGGTTGTTTCCCTCACGGGTTATGATCTCCCATAGCTCACTCCAAAGCTTAGCTATTCTGACTTATGATCGGTTTAGGGGGAACATGTGTTTGTGATGTGTTCGGGCCTCCAAACCCGAACCATCTTAACTTAAGTTACTCGTCCGACTATTAGGACGGTAATGAGTGTTGTTGTTGTATAACGAGCTTACCATGAGGGTGACACCATTCTCTAGGCTCACCAGTGATTTAACTATGTTTGGGTCGGTTCCTAAGAGGACCGTTCCCGTTATGTTATGTGATGTCATTGTAAGTAATTCCTATTGTGATGTTATGATGTGCACGTTGAAACGTGCCAAGTGTTGTTATGTTTTGTTTGTGAGGAATGTTATATGTTGTAAGATATGGAGTGTGTGGATCATGGAAATGAATCCCAGTGTGAGATAAGAGGCGTTTAAGGATAACCCGATTTAAGGGTAAGTGTCGTCTATTAAGGAAGTAGCTCCATTAGAGGAGGAACACTCTAGGGATAATGAATACCATGAGTGATTTATCAAGTAAGGGTGTATTATCCGTTTGTTGAGCCCATTGAGGCGAATTGTTATGTGTTGTGTGTTTACAGTTGCATGCATGATTTAAATATAATCAATCACATGCTAAGACGACAATTAGTTGTGCGTGGCCCGGTAGCATGTGGGCTGCGGGATTACCATACCAGCAAAGGTGATGAGCCCCTTGGGGGCCACCCTTTCTCTTCTTTTCCTGTTTCAGGTACAGAGAGCTGGAAGCCGTTCGAGAGTAGGACGGGGTAGACATTGTACATGGGTAATCATTTAAGTGTATATATACAGTAGGTGTAGTAAGACCGAAATTGTTATCGGCATCAGTTTATAAATACTCGGTATAGTTGAAAGGTGTATGTTGTTGTTGTGTTAATGGAAAGGTATAGTAATGTGTAGTCGCTCGGGAATTTAGCCCATCAGACCGGTACAATGTGTATGTATTAGCCTTGTTAGCCACGTGGGTGGCTAACGGCGTGTAACACCAACGAGATAAGTATTGTGATGAGGTTGTTTTCCGCTGCAGTTTATTGTAAGTGTGTTATTGTTGGATGGGGTGTTACAAAAAGTGGTATCAGAGCGAAGTATCGCTCTGATGACTGAATTACCGAGCTTAGGAAGTACCGAGTTAGGATTTAAGTACTTTGGGTTAAGGGTTGAGTGATAGCATGAGAGATACGCTAGATAGGAATTACCAGTGTGTACTGGAAACCTACAATATCCATCCCACCCTCCACAATCCCTGTATATGACTTGGGGAAAGAACGCCAGAGAGATGAAAGTCCTCTCACACTCGGGAATACCCGATCTGGCTGTTATTGAATACCTCTAAGGGTGCGGAGAACCTGTCATACGGTAGATCCTGAAAATTGGGAATCCCGGAGACGGTTTCCATCTGAACAATGTTAACCGCATTTAATAGCGAAGAATGAAAAATTTCATGTATGAGAGAATAGAATTTCCGGCAACCTGGGTCGACATGCAGAGCAGTCGAGAGTAACCAGCTTGCAACGCACTAACCGTGCAACAGGCAAGAATTGGATTACTGAAAACCGAGACAAGTGTCTACGGAACCACAGTTGATAAATAATACCCCAACGGTATACCAACCGACAAGGGAACTGCAACGTAGTGCCTAAACAAGAGACAAGTCTCAACAACCACGACAAATACGTGGAACGGGCTACAAGAGAATATAATATTAAGAAAAAGGGGTCTTCCAGAATGGGAAACACCCTAGTTAGTGATTATCATGTAAAGACAGTGGGATGTCACCCGGAGGGATTATTATCAAGACTGTAAGATCAAGTGAGGGCCAACAAGGCCACTGATGACAGTGCGGGTAAAAACAATACCACAACCGGTATGTGTTAAACCGATAGCCAGTTAGCATGGCGCACTTGCCATAGCAAGTGCTGCTACAACAGGGCTGTTCGGGAAATTTATAACCACTCCAAGTACTTAGTAAAGTATTAGAAGGTTAAATGTGGTCGTCATAACAGTGGAAAGGCCTGTTAGCCTAACCCCTGTAATTGTAAATACACCAGTTAGCAAGAAGCTAGACTTGGTTAAGGTAAGAAGATGTTGTGAAACCATGAAAATTTTCTTTCAACCCAGATTTATTCAAACCCTTTTCTTTTCAAAACCAGATTTTCTTTCAAACCAACACTTCTTTCCAACCTTCTTTTAAACCAAACCAGTAAAACCAAAGACAGTTGACGAGGATACAACAATGGATAAACTTTCCCTCGATTAAGTTCGGGAAGCAAGGAATGAATATTGTCACGGGACAATATAAGGGAGTTGACAACTGAATACTTCACCTAGGCGTGTGACGGACACTACGAGTGTACCAACTGTGTTGTGGGACGACCGCACTCCGATAGGAGCATGTGGGCCCGACAGACCTACTTATAGGTTAGTTGGGTAAGTAGCAATGTATCAGTATGATACCCCATATATGTATACGAGTAGAGTCCGAAACACGGGAAGTAGTCGACTCCGTCTATGGTCAGCAGTATAAATCAAACAAAAGCTAGAGATTACAAGGAATGGTTGAAGTTAAGGAACTCAGTTAAGTTAGCGAGACTAAAAGGATTAGTGAATTCCTCTCAAGGAAATGTTTAAGAGTTAGGAAGTGCGAAGGGCACAAACTGTTATGTAAAGACATCATATATGTCTTAAGGATCCTTAGGGATAAACATGTTAGCTGGAACGGTGGCCCAGCCTGTACATGGCAAGCAGATGCCTGATGTGGACACATTAATGTGCAATGAACGGGATGAAACTCCCAGAATGAGTACCTACACTATCAGGAGCAAAAAGGGCGTGGCTAACTGAATGTACCAATAAGTGTGAACTTGATGTAATGACATAACTTAGCAACACCCAGGAGCAAACCTTAAAGGGTGTTCGCATCAGTAATTGTTGCACGAAATAACATGACAGAAACACAAGGGTTGAAACTAACACCCAGTTTAGACATAAGTTGTCAGGAGACGGACTGACAAACCTAAGGGGCATCCCATGAAAGGAAACGTAATGTAATGACCTTGTCATGGAGCCCAATATAATATCCAAACTATGTAATGTTGTACAAAGAAGTACATGTATGTGGACAGCCTACAATGAGCGCAGCTCAAGGCAATAAGACTTGTAAGCCACAAGCAACATATGTTATGTAAATTCGATTAATTGCAAAAGTTTATGTAATATAAGTGAAGAGAGTGGTGAACGAACCACTGCACTAAGAGTGGGGATACCTCTCAATGCTGTGAAACCGCTGGAGCGGTAATTATGTGAATCAAGTTCAAGAAATATGTTAAGGGTGGACGATGTTATTATTGGAAGAGAGCAGTTAGCTTAGTAGTGTGTGTGTATAAAGTGAAACACCGAGCTGAATAATGCCGGCATGTGACTCGAATGATCGATGCTCAAGGAGCATTCAGTAGTCATCCAAGTGAGTGATGAACCATAATGTGAATAATGTAAGTATGTGTGTGGAAGTTAATGTGACAGTAAATACGATATAAGCTGATGTTATACAAGGAGTAAGAGCACGGTGCGCAGCAAGCGACCGTTGTATAAGTATTGTTAAACGATAATGTAGCAGATAAGACCCGTTATGAGTTAAACTCAGTGGAGATGCAAGGTAAGCGATGTTAAACGGAATGGGCAATAAGCCAGTGGTAGATACTGTGTGATAAGGAACTCAGTGTGAATTCCATGGCGAATCGCATAAGGGATTTACTGTCAAGAGTTTACGCCTCTGCACTCTGTATGACTGAGTGTTTTGGTATTGCACTTGCGCAGTAATGATCGAGTGGGATAGCTAGGAATTGGAAACATGTTAATGGTGGAGGAATAATGTTGTAATGGCCGATTCATAGGAAATGCAAGGCCGCACCAATGAAAGAATACATGTATAAAAACCAAATGTGGAGACATGATTAACAGTAAGTGACTACAGTAGCACTAACTGCCAAATATCGGTATGGAATATACCCCAAATGCTGTAAATTGCTGAGAGAGCACTACACACTAGGTAGTAGCTCAATCTCAACCGACAGTAAGTCGGAAGGGAACAAGTCAATCATTGTGAAATACATAGCTTTATACACGGTAAGAGATACCACGTGTTGGTTGAGAAACCATTGTACCAAGATGAGGGTGACAATTGGGGATGTACAATACAATAACAATAACAAATGGGGCAATTAAGCTCTACAGTTATTAGAGTTTCGCAGCAGAAACTAGTGAGCCAGTGATTCAAGTGTTGAATGTACATGGTGAACATGAGTGAATGGCTAATTATTAATGCCGAGAAGCCTCACAGGCCAGAATCGAAACCAACTAAGAGTTAAAGCAAACTCCAATGAGAATTCTTGGTTTAGGAACTAAACCGCTAATATGGTTAAGATCCTCTAATCAGAATCCATTGTGTAATAGACCGCGTGGAAGTTAAAACACTTCACGACGCAGAACATTATAAGCCAATGTTTAGTGATTGATTACGTGGGTGTAATCCCTTTTAAGGGGGGTAGAGCGCAAAACCACTTAGTGTATATTACCGTACAGTGTACGTAGTGTATGTGACTTTATTGTGCATAGCACAAAATTATATTATTGTTTTGATGATTGGTGTGTGTGTTACGTAAACATACACATTCATTCATGGTTTAATTGTGGTAATTGCGCACAGAAGATGCGAATACCATTGTGATAAGTGTGTATTTGTTAACAGCTGTGTGTGATAGTACAAGTGTGGGGAGTAGAAAACTCCCGGGGGAACAAAAGCCCCGACAGTGTATAAATGTGAAATGGTGTGTTGTATTTTGATAAAATATATATGTATTATATACTATATAGTGATTCATGAAAGAATACGAAACTGACATAGAACCTAGTGAGAATGAGATTCCCGAGGTAACTACATTTAAGTGAATGGAAATAACTGAGACGAAGTCCTATCCCTTGGAGATGTTATGATCATGACTAGAATGATTTAAAAGATAGAAAATTGGAAATGAGTGATTTAATTGATGCTTGAAAATGAAGTGGGAGGTGGAACTTGATTTGCATGTGATCAAGGGAAGCCGAACACAAATTGGGGTGGAAGGATAGTTCAACACTGATGCTGATCACATCAGGGTTGGATGATTTTGAAGCTCCCTATAAGTGGTCACAAATAACCACGTTAAGAAAGGAAGCAAAGAGCATAAGTTGGACTTGGAGTTGTGTGTGTTTTCAAAAGGATTTTGAATGGTATTTATAAAACGTCGATAGATACTTTACATAATTAAGTTTCTTACTTAACCTCACAAGGAAAAAAAATTCAAATTTAATTGATTGTTTTAATCTCCCAAAGGCACGGGGACGGAAGGTGTCCATCGCGACCGGGTTCTGCGGGATCATAGTGAATATCAAAGATTTTTGATTGCTATACATGCTATGACATGTTGTGTGGAATGTGTAATAAATGTTATTTTGACCTTGATTTGTTAAAGTGGATGCTATCAAGACCTATGAGTCTAAATGTGTTGTGTTACATAGACCTATGTGTCTAAAGGTTGTTATGTCATCAAGACCTATGTGTCTAAATGTTGTTATGTTACCCAAGACCAGTGAGTCAAAGGGGTTGTTATGTATGTGTAAGTGTTGTTAAGATACCCGGACCATTGAGCCCGAGGTTATCATGTGAATATGTTATGTTATGTGTGGATGTGAATGTGTTGCCCGGACCATTAAGTCCGAGGTTGTGATGTAAAGTGCATTTGGTTATGGAAGTATTATTTCTATAAGTAATCCCCGTATTCTAATCCAAGATGTGAGGGAAGTGTAAACTTCGAGGACGAAGTTCTTTTAAGGGGGGTAGATTGAAATACCTCAAACCTTGATATGTTGTTAAACTATGGTATGTAAAGGCTAAAAAGTGCCTTAGAAACATCAGTGAACAATTTAAACCACAGTAAATGCAATAAAGCACTAAGATACAGTTTGAGCAAAAACATGCTCTAAGCTATGAGTGAACTTGGTTAGGACCCAAAGAGCCTACCAAGACTTAATAATATTCAATTATGATTTAATAGGGCTAATTAAGTCCTTAGGAAACCTTGGTAGTCAGTTAAACCAAATAAAACACAAGGAAATACCTTAAAGTCAATAAGAGCAAAAATGTGCTCTAAGCTTGGGATAAATTTGTATAAGACCTAATGGTCATACCTATACCTTATAAATATGTTAATGAACATATTAAATCAATTACCAAAGAAAACCAAGCTTGAAAACAAGTTAAAACACAAAATGTGCTTTAAGAAGTCTTAAAGCACGTTTTTGAAAAATTGTCTTGTAAATGAGTTTTGAATGGCTAAATGTCCATCATTACTCTTTAATTAACATGTGTACTATATAGTATCACATTTGGAAGTCTATATCAATGGGAAATCAAAAATTTCACTTCTATGTGCCTTGTTTTGTGAATAGTGATTTTTATAAGCTAGTTTGTAACATATAATGTTATAAGTAATTAAATTGGTCAACAAAGACTATTATACCCTTCTAATAATAAGGGGGCCGGTTTTTGTAGTAATGAATCACCAAACATGTTAACTTGTTAAGTAAATAAAGATGACTCATAAGTTACTATTTGCTTTAAGTTATAAATATCTTCAAAAGCAAAACTAATCTCACTTCTCTCATTTCTTTCTTCATTTCACACGGTTCCCTTCTTCTTCTACCTCTCTTCTTTCTGTTCTCACGGTGAAGCTACAGCACCACCACCATTCCACCATCTTCCATTGCCAATATCTCATGGCTCACTTAATCAAATCAAAAACAAACACCGCCAATCTCTTCCTCTCATCAAGCTCTACACTTCTATCTTTTCAAATCTTCAAGAGCTCAATTCTGGTGCCATGGAGAATCACCATTGATGGAGCTTGAGCTTGTGTTTCTACACATTATTACTCTCCTTTGCTTCTAGGTAAGGAATCTCAAAGAAAAATCAAGTTTCCTTCATGTTTTTGCCTTGACCGAAAATACCCATTTATGGAGCTCCTTGTGTGACCTTGTTCTAGCTCCATTTGAATCTTTCAAGGACTTGGTGGAGTCCTCTCTTGGTAGATATTCCAATTCCCTTCAAAGACCAAGGTAAAACAACTATCTTAATGCTCTTTGAACAATGTAAAACCTAGGGTTTACAATGAGATTAAGCTTGGAGCTTGAATACTCATCACATTGTTTGTGTAATGTTTAGAAGTTGACAAGCAACTAAGCTTAGCCGATTTTTAAACAAGGAAACAAGAAAGAAGTTTGTGAAGAAAAGAGGTAAATATGCTATCTCAATGTGGTTTAATGCCTTAGGAGAAATGAGCTTATATTGCTTGTTAAAATGATCTAAGGAGCCAAAGGTGAATGACCTAGTGAAATGCTCTCAAAGAGTTTATTAAGGGCATATGTATTGTTGGGTGTATTTGCAGGTCAAAGGCATTATTTATGTGGGAAATTCAGTGTTTAAGGTTTATGCAAGTTAAGGGCCCAAGAGCCATGTTATTTAAGGGCCTAAGTGCCAAGCAATTAAGTTATGCACTATATTGTGATGTAGTGCTAAATGTGTGAAGTTTGTGTATAAAAATGTGTTTGATGGATTTTAGGTGTTCTTGAATGAAATAAGGTAAAAACCTAAGTGTTTGGATGTGAGTATACACAAGAGAAGCTATGGCCAAATTTGGGAAAATGTGTAAGAAGTCCTAAGTGTTTTAAGTAAGTTTTGGTGAACTAGGAAGTGTTAGAGGTGAATAAATGTTTACTTGAGAAGAAAACATGTATTAAGGTGATTTAGAGTGATGCATGGAGTTAGGTATTATCTTGGAAGTTCTAGGAATTCAATGTGTGTTTTGAGAATGTATTTAAGTCTTGGAGAAGTTTGTTTAAGGTTTAGGCAATGTTGATATCCAAGGAATAAGTGATGTTTAGGTAAGATGTGAAAAAGGAGGTTTAGTTAGTAAGAAAAGAAGTTGAGAGAAGATGTTAAGGTGTAGAGGAAACACCTTGGTGTAGTGGTCATTATTGGTGAACTACCATTTAGAAATCTTAAGGAGAAAACATCCCAAGTGCTAGGAATTTTGTAAGAAATTTGTGAATGATAAAATGGTTTTGGTGAGTGATTTAAAGAGTTAAGCATATGGCTAAAGGTGTGTTTGATGTGCCAAATGATGTTAGAACACATTAGGAGGCTTGAGGAAAAGTTTGGAGAAAATTTGACAAGTTTTGGACAACTTCTGGTGTTGTCCGACCCAGTGGTCCGACCCAGGGTGGGTCGGACAGCTCTGTTGTAGTCATCGGTTGGAGTTTCTGGAATGGTCCGACCCAGAGGTCTTGGGTCGGACATGGGTCGGACATGTGTGCTCTAGGTCTCTGGAATGGTCCGACCCAGATGGTTGGGTCGGACATGGGTCGGACATGAGTATTTAGCAGACGGGAAAAGTTTTTGGAACGGTCCGACCCAGCTGTGGGTCGGACGGTGGGTCGGACGGCCCAAAATTATGCAAAACAAAAAGAAAGACAATGTTGTAAGGAGAATCAAAGTGATATTTTGGTATTTGAATATGCCTAAGTTCATGTATGAAGTTTGGGTAATTAATGGAGGTGGAGAAATAATGCAACAAGGTTTGAAAAATGTAATTCTACCAAGTCTGTAGCTTCGGTCCGGGACCTAGGTCATGGTTCAAGTCCCGGACCAGGGGTGTAAAATAGGCCGAGAGTCACATAAGGATGTGGTCCGGGACTTAGGCCTTGTATAAGGTCCCGGACCACCCCATTTTCAAAGGCCGAGACTTGAGTTAGCATATGGTCCGGGACTTAAGAAGAGGACCAAGTCCCGGACCACTATAAAAACATTGTTTTAGGTTATTAAAAGATGTCTAATGATGGGGATTGATGGATAATGATGTTATAAGGTTGTGTAGGACATGTTAGGTGAGTTATAGTCACAATTTGGTGGGTGAAAAGTTGAAGTAAAATGAAAGAGTGAAACATGTTAAAAATGTAAAGTTATTTAACCAAGTTAACGGGGAAAAGTTATAAGCATTAGACTTTAAACAAACATGTTACCCCGATGTTAATAAAAGTACATGTAATGTTATCAGTTGTTCGAGAATTGCTCGAGGAACATAAGTGGACGTGGTAAAGTGGACTCCGGTGACAGGTATGGTTTTCTTGCAACCTGTGTCCTACCGGATTACACCGGCTTGTATGCCAATGTGTTTTTCTGTATGTTTGCCACGTTGTAAGATAAAACATGTAATGAGTTTACAGTAATTCATATATGTGGCGTGTTCAACTCCGATACCATTTAACCTCGGCAGTGTTAACCTTAGTTAACTGAGTCTAGGAACACATGAGAGTTCGGTATTCGGATTAAATGACCCGAACCATGGGGCGTTCTAACCACGGCTATGCGTGAGTTGATTATGTGGTGTTGTGTAAGTGAATGTAGGGATCTCCCTTGTATGTTTAACCCAGTTCTAATACTGTATGAGTGTAGTTATGATAGACTCCATATAGTGGGGGGTTTCTAACTAATATCTAAAAGTAAGTATGTACTAACGTAGGTGAGGAATCCGGTTGGCGGTCGCGCGTTGTTTGGGAGAGGGTATCCTTCTTAGCCTTACCCTTCTCTTGTTATGGTTGTTTCCCTCACGGGTTATGATCTCCCATAGCTCACTCCAAAGCTTAGCTATTCTGACTTATGATCGGTTTAGGGGGAACATGTGTTTGTGTGATGTGTTCGGGCCTCCAAACCCGAACCATCTTAACTTAAGTTACTCGTCCGACTATTAGGACGGTAATGAGTGTTGTTGTTGTATAACGAGCTTACCATGAGGGTGACACCATTCTCTAGGCTCACCAGTGATTTAACTATGTTTGGGTCGGTTCCTAAGAGGACCGTTCCCGTTATGTTATGTGATGTCATTGTAAGTAATTCCTATTGTGATGTTATGATGTGCACGTTGAAACGTGCCAAGTGTTGTTATGTTTTGTTTGTGAGGAATGTTATATGTTGTAAGATATGGAGTGTGTGGATCATGGAAATGAATCCCAGTGTGAGATAAGAGGCGTTTAAGGATAACCCGATTTAAGGGTAAGTGTCGTCTATTAAGGAAGTAGCTCCATTAGAGGAGGAACACTCTAGGGATAATGAATACCATGAGTGATTTATCAAGTAAGGGTGTATTATCCGTTTGTTGAGCCCATTGAGGCGAATTGTTTGTGTTGTGTGTTTACAGTTGCATGCATGATTTAAATATAATCAATCGCATGCTAAGACGACAATTAGTTGTGCGTGGCCCGGTAGCATGTGGGCTGCGGGATTACCATACCAGCAAAGGTGCTGAGCCCCTTGGGGGCCACCCTTTCTCTTCTTTTCCTGTTTCAGGTACAGAGAGCTGGAAGCCGTTCGAGAGTAGGACGGGGTAGACATTGTACATGGGTAATCATTTAAGTGTATATATACAGTAGGTGTAGTAAGACCGAAATTGTTATCGGCATCAGTTTATAAATACTCGGTATAGTTGAAAGGTGTATGTTGTTGTTGTGTTAATGGAAAGGTATAGTAATGTGTAGTCGCTCGGGAATTTAGCCCATCGGACCGGTACAATGTGTATGTATTAGCCTTGTTAGCCACGTGGGTGGCTAACGGCGTGTAACACCAACGAGTTAAGTATTGTGATGAGGTTGTTTTCCGCTGCAGTTTATTGTAAGTGTGTTATTGTTGGATGGGGTGTTACAAGTAATATCCATACAATAACACAACCATCAATGCACAAAATATATATACCACACAGTATAACCAGTGAACAACAAAGCGAAACAACGAGGATAATAAACATGTATTAACTCCCGTCCTTGGTGTAGTAACCAATATTGTTCACCACTGTAAAAGTAATAATTGTTCAGTTATACCTAGTGACAACGTCTCATTAAAACGACGTGCCTCTAATACCCATATACTATGGCGGGTCACCCAAGGCAGTAGCCACTCCAGCGGTAGAGTCTCCGACCAACGAGCCATCCTAGCTCACGGGAAATTTTCTTGATACTTACGGACCCGTACGCGGACATCCTAGTATCGTTTTTGTGATCACAGCGCGCACCAAGAGCCACATCCTCTTGGCTTTCCGATCCTTGTTTAATTATACCATCGCATCGCATTACCAAATTTCTAACACAGTAGACTAAGGTCGTTAGTCCAATCCGGAGTCTGTAAACTCGGGATCCAGTGTCAGATACAAGAGCGGCGTTAGAAAGGCCAATGCTCTGTATAAAAGTCTCGGATAATATATATATCTTATTATCCTAGTGCTACAACGTTTTTCTGATGATCCTTATATTTCATATAAGATAGCACCATAGCCGCTAGTTCGTTTTATATATATATAGGTTCATATATACGAACCAATACTGTTAACTCAACAACAGTAAATAATAAGCAGCTATAAATACAGTTCACGTATATCTTTAACACATTCAGACAAACAATCTTATCACAGATCACACAGAAGTCTGAACTGAGGAAGACCTCAGAGACAATCAGAGACACGTAACAACATACCGTTCACCCTGAATATAGTACGGTAGAGTATGAATCAGCAAAAGTCCAAAGCTCCATGTGTCGTCTCTAGTAGTCTAAATAATACATAATGCTACCGATTAGAATCCTGTATAACAACATAACTCTACGGCACCCCGTACCGTCACTATTACCTCCCGGTTAATCCCCCGTATATTAACTGTCAACGTTTGACGGGTTTTCGTTTTAACTCAGGATTTGGAAAAACGTTATATTACATGCGTAGTCTCCTCTCGTATATTAATATACTTAACGTTTGAACTTGTTATCGCATGTAACTTAATATACCCTTGTATATTGTATAGTTTGTTTCTATATTGCATGTATAATTCTTTACCATGTATTATACATATCACCTTAGTATTTATTTTTCTAAGGTTTGTTTTTCCAAGTTTAATGGAGTATAATTCGTATATAAAATACCATGAACTATATAAATTCTCATTATTTCATGTATACTCCTAACATTAGAATTCCATATCCAATGTTTGTAATTTTTTTCCTTTTATCTCATATCTTATAGATCATGGTAATATATAGTTATTGAACTATATTATATTTTCCACATTATAACATATATTTATTATATATATATATGCATTATAGGTCTATTTATTATATGGTAAGTCATTATAATATATATTCATTCTTTTTAATGAATACCTCTTATATTATAAATGTTATAACTCTTATAACATTAAAAACCAAATTATAAATTTTCATTCGAAAATAGTAATATTTCCTAACAGCACCTATAATTCTCAAATATTTACAAAATCCACCACATAATTTATATAATGTTATATTATAGTTATATAACATATATTTTGACAATTATGTCATTAAAACAAATATAACACATAGTTATATATTGTTAATAAAATCCAAACAGCACTTAAACTCTCGGTTTTTAATTCATTCCCACCAACTTCCATAATTTACAAATCAACCCCAAAATATATTCCATTGTTACACTTATAACATATACCTTATATTATAATCCTTATTCCTTAATATAATTATAACTTATGGTTATATTTTCTCCAAAATACCGAACAGACCCCATGGTCTATTTAAATTTAATTTCAACCACTTAACTTTCTATATTCACCAATTTACCCCATTTAATAAAATATAGTTTCTAATATCACCAAAACTATATATTATACATAAATCTTCATAAAACCTTATATATAATTCCAAAAATTACCAAACTATACCAAAATATAAATATCATTATTAACCTTATTCTTTCTCAAAATCTCGGTTTTACCACATTAGTTACCCATTTGTAACAATGTTATGAAATATCTTATATTATACCTAGATAATTCATATAAACTCCAAATTTACCCAAATCAACTTCTAAAAATTCCTAATAATCTAAGGTTTGTACTAAACTCCATTTAGTACCCCTAGTTTTCGGAAATAACAATATCACCCCAAATATCATAAATCTTTACAATTTAATAACTATCTTATTATAAGGTAGTATTTTAATTCCTTAAATTCACCAAACTTAGTCAAAGTCTCCTATATAGTCAACTTGACTACTAATACCCAAATTGGACCCAAACCTTTCGGTAATTACAATTCTTAACCTATAGTTTTCTATTTTTAACAATTTTGACACAAAACTTTATAAAATGTTAATTTTTATTAAATTCATTTAAAAACCCTAAGTTCCTCTAAATTAAGCCCACGGCTTAATATTTAGCTAGTAATTACCGTTTGGCCCCAAACTTAAATATATAAGCATAAATTAAACTAAATAAGCTTGTAAACTTAAATTAAAATGGCCTAATGACATGGCCTTATTACAACCTTGCTTTATAACATAAAATTACACATAAATGTCTCAAATAACACAATTAACTCACGGCCTCACTATGGTTTATATATTTTTCCACATAATGTCATAATTTGACCATTATGTTAATTAAATCACTTAAATGACTAGCTTAATTTATCTTAGTCATTTTTTTCCATTCTTAGGTTATAAATAACCCATATATTATGTTTCACTCTCGGCACATATTTATATATGCTAAGAATTACATAAAATCATAAGTTTAAGGTGTTTATACCTTGGTTTATCCTTGTATGTACTCGGCAGCTTGAAGGAAAATTCACCACATCATTTAGACATGTTTAATACACCAAAACAAGATATGGTTATACTCCAAGCTTGAGCTTAACCATGAACAATTAATGTAAGATTTAAGGCAAAAATCACCTTAAAAATGCTTGGAAGTTTCCTTATGAATTCGGCCTGGTTTAGACACACCACAAGGTGTTAAATTCACCATATAAACATAAGGAACACTTAGACAACAACAAGCTGCTGTGGTAATAGGTTTTACCTTGGAAAATGCATTAAAGAAGAGTATTTCCTTTGGATTTCGGTCACCCTTGCTCCAAATGGTTAACCAACTGATTGAACATGTAAATATGAAGATTATGAGTGTATAAACTCACAAAAATCAGAATAAGAAACCGGATGCAAAGTGTAGAACCTTAAGGTATGTTTTTACCTTAAAATGTAGATTTGGACTTCCTTGGTCCCTAAACTGAGTTCACCGAGTTTAGCTCTTGTTCTAACCTTAGAACTGAGAATAAGCCATAGGAAAAGATAAGCCACGAAATCCAAGTGTTGGTAGTGAAAGAATGAAGAAAAGCTAAAATGACCTTAAATCATTACCTTAGGAGCTTAATGGATTGAATTGCCTTCCTAACTCAAGAACACAGCTTGGGAGAGTTAAGAACTCAGAGGCTCGGTTGGAATGGAGCAAGAGCAAGAGAGAGGCTAAGGTGTTTAAAGGCTTAAAATCATATATAAGGAATAGTAACTAGCTTAGTCACCACATTAGGTAGAAACTGAATAAGTGAGGTTGTGTGTCCTCCCTTCCTCCTTGCCTGCCGACACCCCTTGTATGGGCTGGCCAATTCGTTGACCAATGGTCAAACTTGATAAATGTGCTTAAAAATGGCACTATTTGGGTACTATTCACAATAAACTGTCAGTTTTGGATTTTTATTTTCAAACTTGGATTTAGACTTTAAAATAGTCTATCATGTCCAATAAATGATTTAAATGATATACTCAGTCTTTAAAATGACAAAAAGTCATTATCTTAGAGCTCATACACAAAAACGTGCTTTAAGGTGATTTCAGGGCACTTTTTGTGTCACCGTGTGTTTCTGAGCTTAGTTTTCTTTGAGAATAGTTTTGTTGTGTTCCTTACTTCATTATAATGTTTAGGAATCCACTTTGGATCCTATTTGAGGTCATACAATCTTTATGGTGCTTTAAAGCTCATTTTTGGCCTTACCGATCTTAAGGCATGTTTTGCCTTGTTGAGATCTTTTAGATTGTTCCCCAATAGTGTTAAGATGTTTAATAATCATCTTTAATCATTTGTATATCATTTAATTGAGTTTTTAAGGTTAGGGGTATTTCAGTCTACCCCCCTTAAAAAGGCTTCGTCCCGAAGTCCTTACTCATCTACAGTTCACCTAAGGAATCAAGTTCCACTAAGTAATCAAACAGATCATCGCTAGGGAGTAACTCCCACTAGGTTCAAACCTAGTATATATGTATCAAGATTGACACGGCACATATCAAATAACTGAACTCATGGTATAACTCATTGTATCATAGCACTAGACAAGGTGCACATCCAAACCATCAACAAAAGTACTCAGCGGTACTATATATATTCTCAAACAGGTGCACTAAGGCACATACAAAAGATGTATCAAACATACAATCATCCAACAAACATGTATGACGCAGCATACCACCAAAACACACCACAAAAACAAGACCTAGTGCATAACATATGCGCAAGCCAAGTGGTGTCTACCCCCCTTAAAAAGGGTTTGACCACGAACCCGTATAAGTATCACAGCTACTACTCGAAGAGTGCTGGGTACTTCGCTCTCATGGAGTCCTCTAACTCCCAAGTAGCCTCCTCCACCTCATGGTTCGACCAGAGAACCTTGACCATGCTAACGGTCTTGTTCCTAGTCTGTCTCGTCTTCGTATCGAGAATGCGGAGTGGTACTTCCTCATATCGTAAAGCGGGGTCCAACTCTAAAGTCTCTGGCTGTAAAACGTGCGATGGATGGGGCACATACCTCTTCAACTGTGAAACGTGAAAGACGTCGTGCACCCTCCCGAGCTCTGCTGGCAAATCCAGTCTGTAGGCTAATGGGCCCACTCGCTCCCTAATCGCATAAGGTCCAACGTACTTTGGGCTCAACTTGCCCTTCTGCCCAAACCGGAAAATCCCCTTCATGGGTGACACTCTGAGGAAAACCATGTCGTCGGTAGTGAACTCAATGTCCCTCCTCCTGGTGTCTGCATATGACTTCTGCCGGTCCTGAGCTGCGCTCATGTTCCTACGGATCTGTAGGACATCCTCCTTAATCTGCTCTAGGTACTCTGGTCCTAGAAGCGTATTCTCGCTGGCCTCATCCCAGCATAAGGGGGTCCTACAAGGTCTACCGTATAGTGCCTGGAACGGTGGCATCTGTATCGAGGAGTGGTAGCTGTTGTTGTAGGCGAACTCTATCAAATGTAGGCGCTCTAACCAACTCCCCTGAAAGTCTAAGGCACATGCTCTCAGCATGTCCTCCAGTGTCTGGATGGTCCTCTCACTCTGACCATCGGTCTGTGGGTGAAATGCCGTACTAAGCTTCAGCTTCATACCCAAGGCTTCCTGAACCTGTCCCCAGAATCTGGACAAAAATCGAGGGTCCCTATCAGAAACAATAGTCTTTGGCACCCCATGGTGCCGGATCACCTCCTTCTGGAACAAGTCCGCTAACTTAGGGACCTTCCAGGTATCTTTCATCCAAGCAAAACTTTGCCACCTTAGTCAAACGGTCCACAATGACCCATATCGTGTTCAGTCCTCCCTTAGTCGGTGGGAGACCGACAACGAAATCCATGGAGATGTCCTCAACTTCCAGCAAGGAATAGGCATAGACTGCACTAAACCTCCTGGTCTCCTATGCTCAAACTTAACCTTCTGACAGGTCAAGCATCTAGCAACATACTCAGCTACATCCTTCTTCATCCCACTCCACCAGAAATGGACCTTCAAGTCCTTGTACATCTTAGAAGAACCTGGGTGGACGGATAAGGAAGAGCTATGAGCCTCCTGGAGTATCTTCTCCTTCAGATCAGGAGACGACTCCGGAATACACAACCGGCCATTCAGCCGAATCATGCCATCATCACATAGTTCGAAGTCATACTTCAAACTCTCGAAACAACCATCCAACATCTTCAGCCTGATACTCTGCATGTAATGATCACTCTCCTGTGCAGCTCGTATCTCATCGATCATGCTGCTGTTTGCTAATAACGTGAACAAAGAATGAGCTCTGCGGCTCAGGGCGTCAGCTACCACATTAGCCTTGCCCTCCTTATACCTAAGGTCTATATCGTAGTCCTTCAAGAACTCGACCCACCTTCTCTGTCTCATGTTCAGCTCCTTCTGAGAGAAGAGATGCTGTAGACTCTTGTGATCAGAGTAGATGGTGACTGTCACACCGTAGAGATAGTGTCGCCAGATCTTCAAAGCGAAGACTACTGCGCCTAACTCGAGGTCGTGTGTGGGGTAATTCACCTCATGCTTCTTTAGCTGCCGGGAAGCGTAAGCAACTACCTTCCCATGCTGCATAAGCACACAGCCTAGACCGGTTCCAGAGGCATCACAGTATACCTCGAACCCATCGGTGCCCTCAGGAATAGTAAGAATGGGTGCCGATGTAAGGAGATCCTTCAGTGTCTGAAAGGACTGGTCGCACTCTGCAGTCCATAAGAACTGGGTCTCCTTCTTCATGAGATTAGTCAACGGTTTGGCCTCCTTGGAAAAGTCCTTCACGAACCTTCTATAGTAACCTGCCAAACCCAGAAAGCTGCGGACATCTGTAACTGTCTTTGGCCTTGGCCAACTCTTTACTGCTTCAATCTTTGCAGGGTCTACAGATATCCCGTCTGCTGATATGATGTGTCCTAGAAATGACACGCTGTCTAGCCAGAACTCACACTTCGAGAGCTTGGCATACAGCTGGTTCTGTCTCATGATAGTCAAAACCTGTCTC
Source organism: Limonium bicolor (assembly GCA_023374045.1). Classification (NCBI taxonomy): domain Eukaryota; kingdom Viridiplantae; phylum Streptophyta; class Magnoliopsida; order Caryophyllales; family Plumbaginaceae; genus Limonium; species Limonium bicolor. The sequence continues at coordinate 155,859,955 of CM041777.1, read as the reverse complement.
AAGTGTAACTCATGATCCTCCCTGGTCCTGGAATAGATCAGAATATCGTCGATGAAGACCACAACTGAACTATCAAGCTGTTCTCTGAAGAGACGGTTCATCAAATCCATGAATATAGCTGGTGCATTCGTCAACCCGAATGGCATAACGGTGAACTCGTAATGTCCATACCGTGTCCTGAAAGCTGTCTTCTCTATGTCATGCTCTGCAATCCTGATCTGATGGTAGCCAGATCTGAGGTCTATCTTTGAGAACACACTGGCCCCTCTCAGCTGATCAAACAAGTCATCAATCCGTGGTAACGGGTACTTGTTCTTGACCGTGACCGCATTCAGCTCGCGGTAGTCGATGCAGAGTCGCATACTGCCGTCCTTTTTCTTGACGAACAGTACTGGAGCACCCCAAGGAGAAACACTAGGTCGAATGTAACCCTTGTCGAGGAGGTCCTCCAGCTGTATCTTCAGCTCCCTCATCTCAGCCGGTGCCATACGGTAGGGTGCCTTAGCAATGGGGCCCGTACCTGGCAATAAATCAACGGCGAACTCAACCTCACGCACAGGCGGCAAGCCTGGCAACTCATCAGGAAACAAATCTGGAAAGTCTGCCACGACTGGAATATCTACATCCATCTCGTCGCACTGTCTCGTGTCCTGTACGTAACAGAGGAAGGCTTGTCGGCCCTTCCTAACGTCCTTCATCAGGGACAATGCTGACACGATCTTGACAGTCGGCTCTCTCCGTACACTGCGGTATGACACTGTCCTGCCGCTCGGCCCCTTCAACAGTAGTCGATGCTCTGCACAATGAAGGCGGCCCTTATGCCTCTGTAGCCAATCCATGCCCACTATAATCGAAGCCCAAGTTCCTGAACTCGATCAGATCTATGGGAAAGGTCTCAGCCATGATGCTGATCTCTAACCCGGTGTACTGCCTGATGCAACCTACTTTCTCCTTCGAAGGAAGGGTGACTGAAAAGTCTGAAAGCTGTTCGGGAGCAACCCCCAACTTCTTCGCGAACGCCGAGGAAACAAAAGAATGTGAAGCCCCTGAGTCGAACAATACGGAAGCACTAACACCATCAACAGGAAAGGTACCTGAGATCAACTCTCGTATAAGCATCGAGTCCCAATAAATCACTAATTTACTGTCTGTTGTAACTGTCATACCTGTGATGACATTACCGGACTCCTTGGCTTGCGCCATATCTAAGATGCAGATGGTACCCTCCTTTCCATCTCTGTGGCCTGAAGTTATGAATTAACGGTATCAACAAACTGAACACATATACTTGTAGGTACAAAAACTCTTATTTCATTCATCCAACTGTATTTTACAGATTACACACTTAGCTACTGCTATTACATCAGTACTGTCTGAAAGTCAAATTTAAACGGCCAGGTCGGATGTGGGTATTATTCACTAAAGCTGGTGGGGCGGTATTGAGCTTAATGCTCTTAATACCATGGTATACAAGCCTAGACTCTCCACCAAATACCAACACATCCCCAGACTTGAGGATGATCTTGCTTGCTAGATCCATCCTCTTCTGGTCTCCAATTAAGAACTCAGCATCATCGCCGATGGAGAATGACACAACCGGTATTCCTCTGGTGATGGACTCAGTCGTCTCATCACTGTCCTGGTGCATCCCAAGCTTACCTCCCTGCTCGTAGTAGTTGATGATGCAAACGTCAGGTGTCATGTCGGGTAATGGATAGGTCTCACAGTCTTGAGCAATATCCATTGCGTTACTCACCAAGTTTAGGAAACTCTCAGGTATCCTAGGTATTGATACGCCATCTACCATCTTCACCTCTCGATAAACCCTAGCTTGTGGATCCCAATATTTTCCTAAGCACATCATGTGCAGTTTCATTCTAGAACCATTATTAAATACAGGGGTATAAAATCCTCCTATGCCCTTACCCAAAGCTCTACACTCATTGACTATGGCGATTTGCTCATCTAGGGTTAGGAATTCTTTGAGAAGTATCATGCCCGGTCTGACCACATGACACACTCGCCAGGGTACTCCCGTCTTTCCTCCACGGGTCTAGGTGATCTCTGTCTTGTAAGTGTGGGATAGCAGATATCGAAGTCTCCTAGGGTAAGTCGTATACCTATAGCGTAATTAAAACACATTCATGCTAAGGTAAAGCTTTAACACCTGATCATGCTTTCATACAATGGTTAAGGTTTCAAATACTTACTTTCATCGCGCTGGGTACTAGTACCAGCGCCCGAAGCTCCCGCTGCGTTCAGCACACGGTTGCCCGGCGGGTTCCTCTGGTTCTGCTGCTGAGGCTGCTGCTGCTGCTGTCCCTTCTGGGCCTGGGGCGCCGGCCCCTTCTGGCCACCTCGAGCTCCACCTCCTCCAGTAGGTGCGCCTGAGTCCCCTTCGGTGGGCGGTACGTCGGCTCTCCGGATTCGAGAAGCACTCGAACGACCTATGGCCCTTCTTCCCGCAGTGGTGACAGTCTACAGCCTGCCCTGGCAGTCAGCACCCGGATGATCCTTCCCACAGCGCTTGCAGTGAAAGTGGCGCTGGGGTACAGTACCTATTATCATACAACAATCTGATCAATACAAGGTCGGTAATGGTTAATGTAGTACACATCTCATTTTCAAAGTTAGATCGCTTACCCTTAGGGGGTGCAGATCTAAGAGGCTGGACATCGTATGTAGGCCCGGTCAGTAACGGGACCTTCTCTTTGCCCTTCTGGCTGGCCTGCTCCTTCTTCTTCTCCCTCCAGGAGAACTTTTTCTTCCTGAGATCGTCAAAGTATTAGGAATAGCAGGTATGAAAGCAGGCAGCAAGTAAGTAATTTAAATGAATTAAACTTAAAGCGGTTCTTACTTCCAGCTCTTACTGCCTCCGCTTCCAGCCACCTCCTCTGACTCCTTCTCGGGGGCCTTTCGCTTCTGCCCTTGGTTGTCCTCCCGGCTGTTCACCAACAGCTCGGTCCGAGAAGAGCATCGTAGCATTCCTACAATGCATCAATAAGTTCCCCGAACTTGTAACAAAACAAACTGAGTAGATATAATCTGTCAACTAATTTACCTGGACCGTTGGTGTAAACCAGCACCCATGGCGGCCTTGATAGCATACTTCAGCCCGCCTCTAAACTTTTCCACCTTGACGGTGTCAGAATAAACTACTCCAGGGATGAACTCCAGCAGCCCTATAAATTGGAGTAGTACTGGTCTACAGTCTTACCACCTTGCCTCAAATCCTCAATTCCTCCCGCTTCCTCTGCTTTAGATGAGCAGGATAGTACTTCTGTCTCAGCAACTCAATAAAACAGTCCAACCAAATCCCTCTATAGCCGTGTGATGTGCCTTCACGGACCTCCACCAAATACTGGCGGCGTCCCTCAGGTGGAAAGCAGCTATACCAACTCTGTGCTCAGCAGGCACCTGAATGGCCTCGAAAGGCCTTCTCATGCTCGATGATGACCTCTCCAGGGTGGGGTCAGCTTCCCCATCATATGTAGGTACTCGCGTGTCAGCCACTCTTGAGCCAGTTTGGCCCTCTAGGTGCGGGTACGGGTGGGACTACGGGTGGTGCTCCGATCTGGACACCTCCCATCAAGCTAACTGAGCAAAGACGGCTGCTACCGCCTCAGCACGCCTGCGACATTGGGCTCAGGAGGTCCTCCTCCAGCCCCGCCGCCTCCACCTCTTCCCTGCCTGCCGAACGTCTACCGGAAGACATCTGAAGAATTCAGAATTAAAAGTTAACACTCGGTATACATACCGTACTTTTCTCAACTAAAAGTTCACATAGCCCTAAAAAGGCATAGGAAACATTGTCCCCGGCAATTTTCCTAAATTAAATAGTTCACAACTTCCTTGGTACTGGTGTATGTATAACCTAAGCTCACGGTACTTAAACTACTATCTCTTGTAATCAGAGCGGTACTCCGCTCTGATACCACTTTTGTAACACCCCTACTAAACCTGTACCTAAAAACAATATAATCGCAGCGGTAAAATAAAAGACTGTCGCTCTAATGGTGTCACTGTTATCACTCGCCCATACGGGTGATAACTGTTACCTGATAATCAACATACGAAACGTATTCCCGCAGTGACCACAAGAGATAGATAGTAGTGCTAAAACAATCTTAAAACAAATCCAACATCAACCATTATTACAAACCGTACTCGTGAGCATCTAATCCAAAAACATACACCTCGGTTTACAAAACCCGAGTCCATAAACAACTGTAGTCTCATACCGTACCAAGTCTAAACAACAATAACAACAACTCGCGCCCCGCGTCGACCCTCCAGCTAATCACCTGCAATAAATATGGTTTGTGGTATGGAATCAGCCCCTGCTGAGTATGTTATCACATGCCCCGTCATGCCCCCTCGGACCCCTCAATTAATTGGTCGAGAGCATGGGGTTCATTACATGCGATACCATTTTAATATTTAAACTGTAAAACAATTAACAGTAATATCCATACAATAACACAACCATCAATACACATAATATATATACCACACAGTATAACCAGTGAACAACAAAGCGAAACAACGAGGATAATAAACAAGTATTAACTCCCGTCCTTGGTGTAGTAACCAATATTTCGCCACTGTAAAAGTAATAATTGTTCAGTTATACCTAGTGACAACGTCTCATTAAAACGACGTGCCTCTAATACCCATATATATGGCGGGTCACCCAAGGCAGTAGCCACTCCAGCGGTAGAGTCTCCGACCAACGAGCCATCCTAGCTCACGGGAAATTTTCTTGATACTTACGGACCCGTACGCGGACATCCTAGTATCGTTTTGTGATCACAGCGCGCACCAAGAGCCACATCCTCTTGGCTTTCCAATTTGTTTAATTATACCATCGCATCGCATTACCAAATTTCTAACAGTAGACTAAGGTCGTTAGTCCAATCCGGAGTCTGTAAACTCGGGATCCAATGTCAGATACAAGAGCGGCGTTAGAAAGGCCAATGCTCTGTATAAAAGTCTCGGATAATATATATATCTTATTATCCTAGTGCTACAACGTTTTTCTGACGATCCTTATTTCATATAAGATAGCACCATAGCCGCTAGTTCGTTTTATTTATATAGGTTCATATATACGAACCAATACTGTTAACTCAACAACAGTAAATAATAAGCAGCTATAATATACAGTTCACGTATATCTTTAACACATTCAGACAAACAATCTTATCACAGATCACACAGAAGTCTGAACTGAGGAAGACCTCAGAGACAATCAGAGACACGTAACAACATACCGTTCACCCTGAATATAGTACGGTGGAGTATGAATCAGCAAAAGTCCGACTCCACGTGTCGTCTCTAAGTCTAAATAATACATAATGCTACTGATTAGAATCCTGTATAACAACATAACTCTACGGCACCCCGTACCGTCACTAATACCTCCCGGTTAATCCCCCGTATATAACTGTCAAGTTTGACGGGTTTTCGGTTTAACTCAGGATTTGGAAAAACGTTATATTACATGCGTAGTTCCTCTCGTATATTAATATACTTAACGTTTGAACTTGTTATCGCATGTAACTTAATATACCTTGTATATTGTATAGTTTGTTTCTATATTGCATGTATAATTCTTTACCATGTATTATACATCTCACCTTAGTATTTATTTTTCTAAGGTTTGTTTTTCCAAGTTTAATGGAGTATAATTCGTATATAAAATACCATGAACTATATAAATTCTTATTATTTCATGTATACTCCTAACATTAGAATTCCATATCCAATGTTTGTAATTTTTTCTTTTATCTCATCTTTTAAATCATGGTAATATATAGTTATTGAACTATATTATATTTTCCATAAATAACATATATTATTTATATATATATGCATTATAGGACTATTTATTATATGGTAAGTCATTATAATATATTCATTCTTTTTAATGAATACCTCTTATATTATAAATGTTATAACTCTTATAACATTAAAAACCATATTATAAATTTCATTCAAAAATAGTATATTTCGAACAGCACCTATAATTCTCAAATATTTACAAAATCCACCACATAATTTATAATGTTATATTATAGTTATATAACATATATTTTGACAATTATGTCATTAAAACAATTATAACATAGTTTATATTGTTAATAAAATCCAAACAGCACTTAAACTCTCGGTTTTTAATTAATTCCCACCAACTTCCATAATTTACAAATCAACCCCAAAATATATTCCATTGTTACACTTATAACATATACCTTATATATAATCCTTATTCCTTAATATAATTATAACCTATGGTTATATTTCTCCAAAATACCGAACAGACCCCATGGTCTATTTAAATTTAATTTCAACCACTTAACTTTCTATATTCACCAATTTACCCCATTTAATCACATATAGTTTCTAATATCACCAAAACTATATATTATACATATATCTTCATAAAACCTTATATATAATTCCAAAAATTACCAAACTATACCAAAAGATTATAAATATCATTATTAACCTTATTCTTTCTCAAAATCTCGGTTTTACCACATTAGTTACCCATTTGTAACAATGTTATGAAATATCTTATATTATACCTAGATAATTCATATAAACTCCAAATTTACCCAAATCAACTTCTAAAAATTCCTAATAATCTAAGGTTTGTACTAAACTCCATTTAGTACCCCTAGTTTTCGGAAATAACAATATCACCCCAAATATCATAAATCTTTACAATTTAATAACTATCTTATTATAAGGTAGTATTTTAATTCCTTAAATTCACCAAACTTAGTCAAAGTCTCCTATATAGTCAACTTGACTTCTAATACCCAAATTGGACCCAAACCTTTCGGTAATTACAATTCTTAACCTATAGTTTTCTATTTTTACAATTTTGACACAAAACTTTATAAAATGTTGTAATTTTTATTAAATTCATTTAAAAACCCTAAGTTCCTCTAAATTAAGCCCACGGCTAATATTTAGCTAGTAATTACCGTTTGGCCCCAAACTTAAATATATAAGCATAAAAACTAAATAAGCTTGTAAACTTAAATTAAAATGGCCTAATGACATGGCCTTATTACAACCTTGCTTTATAACATAAAATTACACATAAATGTCTCAAATAACACAATTAACTCACGGCCTCACCATGGTTTATATATTTTTCCACATAATGTCATAATTTGACCATTATGTTAATTAAATCACTTAAATGACTAGCTTAATTTATCTTAGTCATTTTTTTCCATTCTTAGGTTATAAATAACCCATATATTATGTTTCACTCTCGGCACATATTTATATGCTAAGAATACATAAAATCATAAGTTTAAGGTGTTTATACCTTGGTTTATCCTTGTATGTACTCGGCAGCTTGAAGGAAAATTCACCACATCATTTAGACATGTTTAATACACCAAAACAAGATATGGTTATACTCCAAGCTTGAGCTTAACCATAAAGAACAATTAATGTAAGATTTAAGGCAAAAATCACCTTAAAAATGCTTGGAAGTTTCCTTATGAATTCGGCCTGGTTTAGACACACCACAAGGTGTTAAATTCACCATATAAACATAAGGAAACACTTAGACAACAACAAGCTGCTGTGGTAATAGGTTTTACCTTGGCAAAATGCCTTAAAGAAGAGTATTTCCTTTGGATTTCGGTCACCCTTGCTCCAAATGGTTAACCAACTGATTGAACATGTAAATATGAAGATTATGAGTGTATAAACTCACAAAAATCAGAATAAGGAAACCGGATGCAAAGTGTAGAACCTTAAGGTATGTTTTTACCTTAAAATGTAGATTTGGACTTCCTTGGTCCCTAAACTGAGTTCAACCGAGTTTAGCTCTTGTTCTAACCTTAGAACACTGAGAATAAGCCATAGGAAAAGATAAGCCACAAGATCCAAGTGTTGGTAGTGAAAGAATGAAGAAAAAGAGCTAAAAATGGCCTTAAATCATTACCTTAGGAGCTTAATGGATTGAATTGCCTTCCTAACTCAAGAACACAGCTTGGGAGAGTTAAGCTCAGAGGCTCGGTTGGATGGACAAGAGGCAAGAGAAGGAAGGCTAAGGTGTTTAAAGGCTTAAAATCATATAATAAGGAATAGTAACTAGCTTAGTCACCACATTAGGTAGCAAACTGAATAAGTGAGGTTGTGTGTTGTCCTCCCTTCCTCCTTGCCTGCCGACACCCCTTGTATGGGCTGGCCAATTCGTTGACCAATGGTCAAACTTGATAAATGTGCTTGAAAATGGCACTATTTGGGTACTATTCACAATAAACTGTCAGTTTTGGATTTTTATTTTCAAACTTGGATTTAGACTTTAAAATATAGTCTATCATGTCCAATAAATGATTTAAATGATATACTCAAGTCTTTAAAATGACAAAAAGTCATTATCTTAGAGCTCATACACAAAAACGTGCTTTAAGGTGATTTCAGGGCACTTTTTGTGTCACATTGTGTTTCTGAGCTTAGTTTTCTTTGAGAATAGTTTTGTTGTGTTTCTTACTTCATTATAATGTTTAGGAATCCACTTTGGATCCTATTTGAGGTCATACAATCTTTATGGTGCTTTAAAGCTCATTTTTGGCCTTACCGATCTTAAGGCGTGTTTTGCCTTGTTGAGATCTTTTAGATTGTTCCCCAATAGTGTTAAGATGTTTAATAATCATCTTTAATCATTTGTATATCATTTAATTGAGTTTTCAAGGTTAGGGGTATTTCAAGTATATATGTTGTAGAAGCTTCAGTAGACCGAGCAAACAGAACTGGACAGCACTGAAACATCACAGAGAAAATCGGATAAATAGTCAGACGAATTTGGCCGATGTAGACGGTTGTTGCCTCTGTTGAAGATGAAAGTACCGATGATCATGATGATTCTTCTACTGATACAAAAGAGACAGAAGAAGAAAAACATGGTACAAAAGAGACAGAGGCAGATACAGATGAAAGGATAAATGAGAACTCATAAACAGAGAGGTTGAAGAAATTGGCTAAATAGTTAAGTGAGGCTGCCACGAAGTAGAGTCCGGTGGCGATTAACGAATTACCGGCATACTTCATAACCTTGAATGAAGAAAACGGTTTTCTAGAATAGTGGTATCAGGAGGATAAGAGGAAACTTAATCAATTATATGGTGGCATGGGGGACTATATGAAGATAAAGTGGTACCACATCTCCCGGTTGATGAGTTTCATGACTTATGGATGGAAACGGAGGTGGAGAAGCTAGGCACTTCTCAATCTCCAGTTTCGATTGGATCTTCTTTCAGTTTTGAACATCGATAGGTCTGAGAAATCTTTAAACGCTAGGACATGACTGTCTGCAGATTGCATGTAGTCATTTGGAATACTAGTCACACTGTTGATGTGGGGTGCATCGTATCTTTTTAAAAAAAAACTAGATGAAGGTCCCTTGGCAATTAAAAAGATTGAGAGATTCCCCCTAAGTATGATTCCCCCTGAGTTTGCATATATTAAGCGACTTTAACAAATGACAGCAATAAGTGACAGTTTTTATGCACAATAAGTGACTACTTTTATGTTATACTGTAACCTTAGTAGATAACTTTCTACTATGGTTATAGTATAACATAAAAACTGTCACTTATTGTGCATAGAAGCTGTCACTTATTGCTATCATTTGTTTCTCGATAGCAATAAGTGACTGCTTTTATGCACAATAAGTGACAGCTTTTATGTTATACTATAACCATAGTAGAAAGTTATCTACTAAGGTTACATTATAACATAAAAGCTGGCACTTATTGTGCATAAAAACTATCACTTATTGCTATCATTTGTTAAAGTCGCTTAACATGCAAACTCAGGGGGAATCATACTTAGGGGGAATCTCTCAATCTTTTTAATTGCTAAGGGACCTTCATCTAGTTTTTTTTAAAAGATACGATGCACCCCACATCAACAATGTGTGGCTAGTATTCCAATCGACTGCATGCAATCTACAGACATTCATGTCCAAGTGTTTGAAGATTCTCCGACCTATCGATGTTCAAAACTGAAGAAGATGCGAATCCAATCCAAACTGAAGATGGAGAAGTGTCTACCTTCTCCACCTCCATTTCCATCCATAAGTCATGAAACTCATCAACCGGGCGATCTGGTACCACTTTATCTTCATATAGTCCCCATGCCACCATATAATCGACTAAGGTTCCTCTTATCCTTCTGATACAACTACTCTAGAAAACTGTTTTCTTCATCAAGGTCAGAAGTATGCCGGTTTAATTCATTAATCGCCACCGGACTCTACTTCGTGGAAGCCTCACTTAACTATTTACCCAATTTCTTCAACCTCTGTGTTTCTGAGTGCTCATTCATCCTTTCATCTGTATCTGCCTCTGTCTCTTTTGTACCATATTTTTCTTCTTTTGTCTCTTTTGTATCAGTAGAAGAATCATCATGATCGTCGGTACTTCCATCTTCAACAGAGGTAACAACTGTCTTAGCGAATTGGAAATTTCTTCTCAGGTACGTATTATAAGTACTTTTATGTTTGAATTGGTGATTTTTATTATTTGCGCATGTTTGGATAAGTTTAAATGGTGTACTTAATCGCTTTTATAATTCGGTTGTGCAGCTTGTTGATTTCTTCTCAATACTTATTCACAAGCCGATCGATCTGAAGTTTGTCAATAAGAAGAAGGCACACACATGTGTTTGAATACACTAAATTGATCAGAAGAAGTCATGAGTCATGATCTATATATCTTTTCTTTTTTCAAATGGTTGTACTGTACATGTTATGATCGAAGTACTTGAACCATTTTTAGTATTTTGTTAACTAGCTAGTTAAAACAAATGTTGTAGTTGATCGATACTACACTTAAGCGTAGTGCACTATATTGCAAACAAAGTACTATGTTGTTGATCTATTAATTAAAATTCTCCAGTTTGGTTGATATGGTATTTCAATACAAACAGGTTTTGAATGATTTTGTGATTTAATTTTGTGTTATGCGCAGGGTAATAAATTGTATAAAAAATAAAAATATATAAAAAAAAGGACCATATAAGAAACGCTTATATATATAAGCGTTTCTTATACTCTCGCGCCAAATGACATAAAGAACGCTTATATTGATAAGCGTTTTTTATAAATATTCATAAAGAACGCTTATAATAAACAAGCGTTTTATATAGTCGGACATAAAGAACGCTTCAAGGTGAAAGCGTTCTTTATGCCTCGTAGATTCCCGCCACCTTACCCACTTAAAAAAACGCTTTAGGGATAAGCGTTCTTTTAAATTAATGTGTAAATAACGCTTACAACGCGTTCTTTAAGAGGCTCGACCATTTGCGTTGCCGGCATAAAAAAACGGTTATAAAGCGTTCCAAAAGACAAATAAAAACAATGTTTATTCCTTTTTTTCCAGTAGTGATGAGCCCCCTGTTATAAACCCAACCCGCAAATTTAATGTCGATGCCCTTACTCCTCCCACAAGAACTATTCCTATCAGCGGGGTGAAGGGTGGCATTGAAATCCCCTCCAATCACCCAAGGAACATTATTTCTGGGCTGGATCTGATCTATATCAATCCAAAATTGTTGCCTAACCATCGGATTGGGACTAGCATACACTGTTATAACCCAAAGTTCGTTACAATTTTATTTCGTGTAATGTTTTCCTATGTTGGACTATTTCACTCAGGACATGGAAGTCCTTTGGATTAAATGTGGGGACGAGGAGGTCTTTTTCCCCATCCGCTCTATTTTCTGGTAAGAGTAACCTCATATTAATTCTCTTCCTATTAATTTATTTCCTTCCATTAATTCCCTATTTTCTAATCACGTTCTCACGTCAGTCATTATTCCCCTCACTGCTCAGTTTGAAAACCGCCTCTACGCTCCTTCCCTCTCCCCTCTTTCCAAAATTCATGTTCTTTCCAATCAGCCAAGTTCTGTTAATTGAGGCGACTACAATCCGGGTTCTACTGTCGATTCCTTCTTCTTTGTGAAGTCCGGTGCTGGTTAAAGGTAAGATGCCGGATTATCGTTCTTCAATTCTCCAGTTTCTGTGACCTTCCCTTTTCTGATTCATCTTCATTAATCTGATTAAGGAATCGGATACTGTCTGTGCTGTTGTCGAATTCTGCTGTGTTCGGTGTCCTCTGCGAGTGCGTGGCCAGAATTCAGGTGAGGATTATGTTGCAGTCTTGGATTACAGTTTCTGTTTCAGGGTTTAAGTTTGCGTTTCTGATTTGGGGTTGCAATTGTGTTCTGGTTAGAGAACTGCATTTTTGGGTTGCGTTACCGGTTTGCTTTTCGGGATTCTGCGTGGTTGGGCTCTGCTGTTTCTGATTCGGGATTCGTTTGTCAATTATCGAGGTAGGTGGCTGATGGATTCGATTAGTGTGTTCAGCCTTGGGGAGTTTCGTTTTGGTTCGGGATTTGATTGTGTTCTATCTTTGTGTTGTGGTTGCGAATTGTCTGTTTAATGTCGTTTTAATGCCTACAAATCCCAAAGGTTGTTTTCTACAAACTACTTCTGTTTTGGTTGTGTTTAAACCTCTGATTTGATGTGCAATTCGTTTCTGGAAACTGCACTTTTTGGTATGTCCGAACGTCTGTCCGAGCTTTGACGTTCGGACATGCCCTGTTGCACTTTGAATTTTCTGAAGTTTTGTCGTGTCCGAACTTCCGTCCGAGCTTCGATGTTCGGACGGGGTGCGAGGACGAGTCCAACTTACAAGTCTCGAATGGTGTCCGAACTTGTAAGTCCGGACAGAAGTTCGGACACCCTTCTGCATTCTCTGATTTTGCTTCGACTGGTGTCCGAACTTTGACATTCGGACACATGTTCGGACATTACGCGTCTCTGGTTTCCGAAAGCGTCCGAACATCCATCCGAGCTTTGATGTTCGGACACCCGTCTGTTTTCGATTTTCTAAAGTCTCGACTTGTGTCCGAACATCGATGTTCGGACACAAGTTCGGACATGGTATTGTTTTGACCATAACTTGCTCGTTTGAACTCCGTTCTGACTTCCGTTTGCGGGGTTTGATTCCCCTTCTAATTTCCATGCTATCTATGTGCTTTCTGGTGCCTTTGGTGCACATATGCTTAATTATTTTGAGCTTCTGTTTTGGGACCTAGTTATCTCTGTATCCGAACCTTTGGATGGATGGTTTAGCTGTCTCGTAGCGCGCTATGTAGGATATCCTTCTGTTTCACGGGTGATGTTCCTCGTTCTCTTCACAGGTGTTCCACCTGTTCTGTTTACGAGTGAGGTTTCCTCGTTCTGTTCACGAGTGGTTACTCGTTCTGTCTGTATGCTGTGATCAACTAGGGTCCCCTTCTGTTTCTGCTTCTGTTGCTTTTGAACTCTGATAAGTCTTTTTGTGTTTGGACTTCTGTTTCTGATTTCTATCATGGAATATGGTTTCCTTCTGTCTTCTTCTGTTTTGATAACATTCTGTAAATGTTTTGAGCATGCTGGTTGATGAAGTTGGTCATCTACTGGGCATAGTTGTTTGTTCATTCCCCTACTTTATCTAACATTGCAGATTGATCAGCGAGGATCACTTTGCTCAGCTTCTGGAGTTTAGTTTGCTATGTTATTTTGATTATTTTGAGACATTTGTATTTTGACTTGTAGCCTTTGGGCCTCTGTTGTTAGCTTCCGCTTTTGGCTTTGTTTGAGGATTGTATTAACGTTGGAGTCTTCGGCACTCCGTTTATACTTACTATATAAGTATTCCGTTTTGGGCCTTGTTTTGATAAAATGTGTGCGTTCGTTAGAGCCTTGCGTTATTAAGTAATAATACGCGGCGTGTAATACCCCTAACTCCTAGGCCAGTGTTTGAGGGTGTTACATACACAGCCGTAAAAAGAAAGCACTTGTTAGAAACTATAGCTTTACAATGTACGAATTGCCTATTAGAATCTAAGATATGGATTCTAATAGGATTGTTCCACAAGATCCAGATGCCACCACTGAATCCCTGAGCCTCCTCCCTAAAAGAATTATCAAAACCGATTCTACTGCAGATCAGATCAGCCGATCTTCCACTGATTCTAGGTTCAACCAGAACAAGAACTTGAGTTTGTTTTAACCTGATAAACTCTCTCAAAGTCCTATGGAAATTTGCACGGAGTGCTCCTCTGACATTCCAGAAAAAAACTCCATCCATATTAACTTAAACATAAGAAAATAAACAAAACACTACGCGCCCCCCGACCTGGGTGGGCTTGTTTATGCAAAACAGAATTATGCACTGAACAATCAACGCTTTCATTCCCAGAACCAATAGAAACCATGGCAGGATTGTTAACCAAATTCCTCTCAGGATTATTACCTTCTACAACACGAGAACTAGCATCAGTATTATGTGGAACAACACCCGAGATTGGGTCATTATTGCCAGCAATTACCATATTCTCATTACTAGTTAGATTTGGAACAACATTTAAATTACCGTCAAAGATCTGAGAGGTCGAAGCAAGCGTACCGGACTGACAAAAAGTCGGTCCTGTTTTATTTGGAGTCTTAGCAGGGAATTGCGATTGATTTGCCGATCGCCAACTCGATCCTCATTTGGAACATTCGCTTCCTGATCTCGTTCCCCAGCAGTGCGATTTCCTTCTTCCACTACTTGCTTTCCCTCTTCGCGTAAAATCTGAAACCGAGAGCCACTACCTGTTTTGCTGTGTCGCTGTTTGACCTCACTTGGACTTATCCGCTGTTTAGGTTTAATCGCATTCCTCTTTCTGGGAACCATCCACTCACCATAATCATTGAGGTTGTGGGGTGATTCTTCTGTAGTTTTCTCTGGGAATAAGCGAACGCCCTCATTATGAACATTTTGGGGTTCCGATTCTCGGTTTGGACAATCAGTATCTTTATGCCCGTAACATCCGTAAGCAAAACAAACTAAGTGCAAACCCTCATACTCTATCTTCATCGTTCTTCTACGAAATCTGTACTTGGCCAGAAGAGGTTTGGTTAGATCCACCTCAATGGCCACCCTGGCCAGCCGGGATTTCCCAAAATTTTCCATAGATAAGTCAACCCTCTTGACCTTACCTACTCTCGATCCAAGAAGACTCAGGAATTCATGGTTATAGTATTTATTTGGCAAGTCGGGAAAATGAACCAAGACTTCCAGATTCGCAAGGGCCTCTGAGTTTGGATTGAAGTTTGGCTTCCAGCAGCGGATGGTAAGGTAATGGTCCATGATGGCCATGGACCCTCTGTGTGTACAAAATGGAGATCTTCCTGACTTGCGAACGTTATCTTGAAAAAACCATTGGTTAAATCATCCATAGAGAAATCTCCATGGAGGTTCCACCTTCTTCTTAGTCTATCGAAGAGTATGTGCATCGGTAAGTTCTTTCCCAGTAATTTAACTATAATTGCATTACGCCACGGAGCCCTGAAACGAATCTTTTGCTCCCTGGTGACAGAAATTGTGGGACATTTAGGATCGTCTTCCACAACATCCTCCTCTTCATCATCTGAGACCAGATCCACCCAATCAGAATCAGAATCGTGGGCCACATCCTGGCCTTGTGAATTGATTATCGCATTCTTGAACGACAATCGGGGAGATTGAGTTGAAGCCACAGGGTTTTGGTTTGCCAACAGGGGCTGATCCACATTCATCACCTCGTTCTCCAGATTTCGTGGCTTCTTGGACGGGTTAGGCAGCACTTCCTTGTCGTCCATTGTCGCAGCACGGGTAAAGTCGACAGCAAGTAGAAAGATGAAGGGGGTTGGAAACGTGGTTGAGATCAGAGCGGCATTCGCGAGAGGCGTCCACCGGAATTAGAGATCGAAAGAAGCTTTTAGGTCGACATCGAGAAAGGGAGGCGACGCGACTCTCATTTTTACTCTATCTGCTACTTTAAAAATGCATTGTTCGATGTTTTAAATGTCCTATGATGGTTTTTTAGGGTGTGTGGTATAGAATATCTTTTTTAAGTCGTTCTATACATTATAATGTCACCATTTACTTGATAGCTGTTTAGGGTTTTGTACTTTATATTGACCCTAAACCCTCTCCCTAAAATAAGCCTTCAACGTTTTAACTCTTTTACGGTGGTCTTTAAGGTGTGTGGTATATGGTAATATTGTTTTTAACTCGCTCTATATTTTATAATGTCTCCGCTGACTCTGAAGATTTTTAAGGCTTGTGGTTTAGACCCTAAACCTTTCACTTCAAACCCTAAAACAAGTCTTGGACGTTTAACTCTTCTAGGGTGGCTTTTAGGGTGAGTGGTTTAACTCGTTATATACTTTATAATGTCGTCACTGACCCGACAGATTTTTCCACTACAAATCCAAAAATAAGTCTTCGACGTTTTAACTCCCCTATGGTGGTTTTTGGGGTGTGTGATATAGGGTAATTTTTTAAACTCGTTCTATACTTCATAATGGCACCACTGAGCCGACAAAGTTTTACACTACAAAACCTAAAATAAGTTTTCGATGTTTTAACTCTCATAAGATGATTTTAGGGCGCATGATATAGGGTAATAATTTTTTAACTCGTTTTATAGTTCGTAATGTTGCCACTGACTTGGAATATTTTTAAGGTTGTAGTTTAGGGTTTAGGGTCATCAGACAATAAACCTGGCCTCTACTACAAACCCTAAAACAGTCTTCAACATTTTAACTCTCATAGTGTTTTTAGGGTGTATGGTATAGGGTGATTTCTTTAACTCGTTTTATACATTATGATATCGCCACTGACTTGAAAGATTTTTAGGGTTTGTGGTTTAGGCTTTAGGGTCGTTTGTCGTTGATGTAATCGGAAAAGGAAAGATTGTGTTTTTGTTTTAAAAAATTTCATATTGACAAAATTTACATTTTTATAGATAAATGTTACAACTTATAAGCTAGTATAAAGTTCATAATTATTTTATGAAAAAATATATCAGCAAAAGGAATAACGTTCTATTACTGAAAGAAACAAAAAGAGCAAAGTAAAAAAAATAGAAAAAAGCAACACATTAATAAATCCAACTAGCAATGGAAACCGTAACATAACAACGTGCTGGTCGCTTTTCCACAAGCGAGCGCACTATTGCAGTACGTGCTGCATATATATGCCGCAGCAGATGAGCAACGCCCATAACTAGGACTGATCCACTCATGTTCATTGCAACTTCCTTTAGTGGTAGATTTTTGCCACAACAACACCTATACCAATTCTCCCCTCGAAACTTTCATACTCCTCTTTCCTCTCTGGTGACCATTCATCCAATGAAAAACAAAAGGATTGTGTTCTTCCGTTTTCCTCTCACTTTATTAAGCTTCAACAATGGCTACTGAGGTTTTCAATATCGTAGTGCAAACCAAGTCAAAATCGTTAAAAGTTTTATCAAAATTGATGTTTTACAAGCGCTTTAATATCCCTTGGTGCTGAGAGGCATCATCATATATATATATATATATTATATCATCAATATGAATTATTTTTCCCTGCTCAGACTCTATATGTAATTGATCACATGAAATTGTCCACGCTCCCAGCCAATATCTAGACCCTTCTTAAAACGGCGAAGATTATGGGACGGAAAACATTTTTCCGTCTGGGACTGAAGTTTATTTTTCTTTTTTTTTTTATATATATACTACATGAGAGGTAGTTGTGAGGGAGTAGCCGGTAGCATAGATAAAAGTCTTTTTTTATATATACCGTGAGGTGGCAAGATGTAGAATTTGTATGTGGTTTTTTTCATAATAATAATTTATCAATTATCTAAAATTTACATGATTATATACATGTAAATACATATATGATTATTATATAATAATTTGTTAATCTATAATATTTATATATATATATATTATAATAGAGAGCGAGGATTAGAAAACGGATTAAGAATATCTGTTAATTTGACGGACAACATCCTAACCATTGATTTATAAAGACAAGAATTATACGCTTTAAAGGTCGAGATTTTGTGATGGAAACCAAATATTCATGATATGACGGACAAATTTTTTTTTTATTACTAATTATGACGACTGGAGAGAGAAGAAGATCTATAAGTTGTAGCATATTACTAAAGATGAGGGATATGACTACTATAATACTATACTAGGATTTTGTAAAGTTTTTATAATATTTAAAAAATTTACGATGATGTTTTATGTTATAATATTTTTTTCTATGTGTCATTTTTTATTTTCTTGACATATTTTTAGACAATTGAACTATGAAACTAGCTAATAGAATTAAACAATATTCCTTACAAGTCTAATAGAAATTTTCTAGTACAATGTATAAAAATTAAGGAGACAATTTTTGACAATTTACCTTTACTTTTCTACTGCGAATATGAAAGGTTGGGTATGAGGACAAAGTGAGGGATAAAGTGGAAAGTAAGCGTTAGAAAAGATCAAAAACATTAAACGCATAGAACGAGTTATAAAGATTACTATACACCAATCAAGTGATTCAAAATTAAGAAAATTGCTAATATAAAAAGTACCAAGCTAATATTTATATTATTTTCAAAATAAAAAAATTGATGTATAATATTTTTAAAAAATATTGCACGTTAATTTTTTAACCTTCATGTTATAAGTTATCGTGTAGTTCATAATAAAAATCAATGTAATAAATAAGTAAAGACGACTCCAAACAATTCAGTTTATGTATAATGTTGGAAATGTTATGTATAATCATGGTGTTGAAACGTTTATATATAATAATGGAATCTTAGAAACATGGAAACAATACATGTGGAAACGTTTATATAAAACGTGGAAACGTTTATATAAAAACGTGGAACGTTTATATAAACTTATGGATACGTTTATGCATAACGTGGAAACGTTATACTTGATTGTGGGTGGAAATGCGTCGTAGAAACGTTATATTTAGTTGTGCCATGGAATATAATTGAGTAAACGTATGTATGTAATCATGCGTGTAAACGCTTATATAATATGGAAATGTATTGTGGCATGAAAACATTCATATTATTATTTAAATGTTTATATGTAATCATGCCACAGAAACATTATATATAATCAAAAATCGTAGAAACGGATAAACGTTTAAATAAAAACGTGGAAACGTATATATAACAACGTGGAAATGTTTAAATAAAAAGGTGAAACGTTTAAATAAAAAGGTGGAAACGTATATGAACTTGTGGACTCCTTTATGTATAACGGTGGAAACATTATATAATTATGTATGAGATCATATTAATTATAAAAATATTTATATATAATCATGCAGTGAAAACATTTATAGTAATCGTGACGTGGAAACGTATAGACAATTTCAAACGTGTGGAAACGTTTAATAAAACGTGGAATGTTTATCTAATTTGTGGACACCTTTATGAAAAACGTTGGAAATGTTATTTTGAATGTGGTGTGGAAATCTTTCGAGTCAATGATGACAATACAAAGTATAGAACAACTTCAAAATAGACTACTCTACACCACACACCCTAAAAAACCATAATATGAAAGAAAAATGTCAAAGGGATTTTCAGGGTTTATAATGTAGGGTTTTAGGGTCTAATGACTAAAACCCACCACTAAAACCCTGAAAATCTATCAAGTCAGTGACGACAACAATACAAATTATAGAACAAATTCAAAATAGATTACCCTACCCCCCCAAACACCCTAAAAAACCACCCTAGGAATTAATGCTAAAAACGTCGAAGACATTTTTATGGTTTGTAGTGCAGAGTTTTGGGTTTAACGACCCTAAACCACAAACCCTAAAAACTGACAACAATATAAAGTGTAGAACTAATGCAAAAAGATTACCCTACCCCCCAACACCCTAAAAACCACCCTAAGAATGCTAAAAATGGCAAAGGCATTTTTATGGTTGTAGTGCAGGGTTTAGGGTCTAACGACCCTAACCCTAAACCACAAAACCCTTAAAAACTGTCGCAGTCAGTGACGACATATATAAAGTATAGAACTAATGCAAAAAAATTATACTACCCCCCAAACCCCTAAAACCACCTTAGAAAGCTAAAAACGCCGAAGACATTTTGGTTTTAGTAAATGGGTTTCGGGTCTAACGATCTCTGTCACAACTTTTGATTCATGTTTAACACTGATTCACTTTTCTTAAACTTAAGTTTCACAATGAATCTTAAAACATATGTACATAAAAAAAATTTAAAATTTATCAAAACATACTCATGCTGGGTCTTATTTTGAAGAGCTTGAATTATATTGAACAATGGTATAAAAATTATGTTATTTGGACTTATATATAATAAGATACAAACTTAATTAGTGTTTATGGTTTAGGGTCAAATATTATTATGATATAATCAGACTTATTCTTATTTATTAATTTAATTCATGCAATAAAATTTGGATTGATGTATACTATTTGTTTGCATATATATATATATATATATATATATATATACAAAATTAAAGAATAATATTTTAATAGTCATATGTATATGCTTAAATATTTTATGACTATATATAGAAAGGTTTTATGTAACTTATGAGTTCTTCTATAATAATAATGTTATTGCATATTTAATAAAATATTATAAAACATAAAAAGAAACTAGTACACACTAAATTTAAATATACGACAAAAAAATATAACACTAAGTATTTATAGTTATTGTACATTATTTTCAAATAATTAACTTTACTACCTATATTTTAAAAGAATCCATGAATGTTATAATAATGATGTTGGAGAAAGGTTATAGAAACACGTACAATATTTAGTCATAGTAATTATAGCGAGTTCAAATTTGCTTTAATCTAATACTATAATTATAAATGGGCATTCATGATATCATCTGACACGCAAATTTGACATCCGCACCAAATTTCAATTTTTTTTCAAAAAATATAGAAAGTCCGTGCAACATACTACGTGGAATAGTAATCATGATTAATCCAATGGTCCATATTTGATCGTCAGTGACGAAAAAACCATGTCCGTCACAGTACCCTCTCCATCTTAAAACCATCCTGTCCTTTTGACTCCCAGTTTGTCTTTATCTATAAGTATATAGACAATGAAATCAACGTCACTTTCAGCTCTATTAATAGTCTCTCAACTGCTCTAGATTTCAAACATTCCAACACATCATTTATAGAACAGTGAGAAAGATAAGACAACGGAATTTCGATTCTGCTCATAAGAGAATATATATATATCAGTTCTTTGTGAATCGAAACAAAACAACCTTGCATAATTAGGTATGAGTTTGAACTTAATTTTACTCTTCTGACATCTTAATAAAGTTGTGTCCCTGGTTAGGATTCGGCATTGTTATGCATATATATTAGTTTGTAATATAGAATTTTAAGTAAGTGCATGATAAAACTCTTCACTCATAGTATTTATGAAAGATCCTGAAATCTTAAACCTAATTGACCACCACCACCACCACCGAGTTGCTGCAAATTGATGTTTTTGCTTTGGCCAATACATAGACATGCTATATGACCATATGTTTAATTGAGTTCATTAGATGACTATCTTTTCTTAGAATGTAGCGTAGGATCATCATCTTGATAATTCAATATGACATATCCATCTTACCTGGCACTGCCAAACCGGAATTCAAGTGCTACACAAGTAAACCCATTCCGAAGTACTGTAGATTGAGAAAACACCAAGAAAGATACAACATAATATAGACTGCTACACTACAATACGAATAAAAACAGTGACTTTTATTTTATTGAAATCTGGATATGTTAAACTCAAACGTATCAACCAATTCGCCAATACGTAACGGAACTAATAGAAAGCCGTACTCTAATCTGTGCGTTTGGTCCCGCTGAAAGGTTTACACGTAACTAATAATTAGTAAACAGATATTTAAGGGAATTAGGTAGGATAAGTGGTAAGGTCAAACGCGGAACGTTATACATAAGCATATCACAGATGACACGTGACCGATCCCTTCTCTACGGAAAATTTCCGGTACACGGGTCTTTGGCCCCCTCATCCTCATTTCCCATGCAAGGGTTTGTTAGGCTACAATTCCCGATTCCGGGTTTTTTTTTTAAGCGTTGTAGAGAAGCCGATAATTCATTTATCGGCTTCAATGATGCCGATAAATGAATTATCGGCTTCTCTACAACGGGAAATTCGACCGTTGGGGCGTTACAGAGAAGCCGATAATTCATTTATCGGCATCATTGAAGCCGATAAATTAATTATCGGCTTCTCTACAACGCTCTATATAACACTGCATCGCGCGGAGAATTGAGGGTAGAAGGCTCATTTTTTCCAAAACACCTCAATTCTCTCCAAATCCTCTCCTCTAAAATCCTTTGTTTGCATAGGAACTATAGTATGGCTGATCAATATGATATGGGTGAGCATGGTCCGGTGGAGTCGTAGCCGTTCAGTTTGCAGACGACACATATATCTGCTGCGTATGCCTCCAATGATCCGGTTAGTACTAATTAATGTATATTGTAATAATTTACATTTTTAGTGTATTTAGATATTTGATATAGTGGTAATCGATGCAATAATTATAGTTTCTTTGTATATGTTTAGTATAAGTAATTTTATTATTGTTTGGTATTATTTGGATTGTAGTATCTGTCTGTGTAACTGTAATTCCTTTTAATTGTTAATTCAATATAATTACTTAGTTTGTAGATCGTATGACTTAATTGTAGGTAATGTAGCATAACAATTTTTGTAAATTACATTCTATATGATTATATATGGTTTAGTTAAATAACATTTACTATATTTAGTTGTTTAGTCTAATTTTTATCTGTCCGTGTAACAGTAATTCTGTTTAATTATTAATTCAATATAGTTGCTTAGTTTATAGACCGTATTAGTTAATTATAGGTAACGTAGCATAACAATTTTTGTAAATTACATTCTAAATGATTATATATGGTTTTGTTAAATAACATTTACTATATTTAGTTGTTTAGTCTAAAAATTATATGTCCGTGTAACAGTAATTCTGTTTAATTATTAATTCAATATAGCTGCTTAGTTTATAGACCGTATTAGTTAATTGTAGGTAACGTAGCATAACAATTTTTGTAAATTAAATTCTAAATGATTATATATGGTTTAGTTAAATAACATTTACTATATGTAGTTGTTTATAGTAATTATTTATTTGAAACAATTTAAAGGTAATAAATTTTTTTAAAAAAATTATATAATTTAATGTGTAGATGATTGTAATGTAGTTATTGTATTAATATTCGAACTTTTGTTATGTTTTTGATATTTCTTTTTTGTTTGATGATGATTAATTTGTTAGAATTGTTATTTGTGCTCTATTAAATTGTAATTTGTATGGAATGTAGATGTATGCACAGTACCAAAATAGGAACTTGAAAACAAGATCCTGCTGGAAGGGTGCTACTACCCTACATGATGCTATACTTCCATACGTTGCTACAGCTGGTTTTTTTGGGCCAGCAAATATGAGATTGAATAACTATACTGGCATCATCAGCGCTTTAATTGATAGATGGCGTCCTGAGACTCACACATTCTTGATGCCATTTGGGGAGGTTACCATAACCTTAGAGGATGTTAGTGTGCTTTTTGGGTTGCCTATTGAGGGGGAACCTATCTGTTTCCCCACCAGTAATGTGGACGTTAATGCGGTGTGCTAGCGGCTTCTTGATGATGTCCCCCCTACTCACAAGGGGAACCAGATACCCATTGCGTGGCTAGCTGAGAGGTTTGTGGAGACAGACGCTGACTTTGGTCAGCGTGACGCTATTGTTCATCAGCAGCATGCGAGAGCATATATTATGAGACAGATTAGAGGGTTTCTGTTTCCCAACTCTAATTGGGACAAGGTTGATGTCAGTTATCTGTTGCTGTTGGAGGATTTTGGCTACAGTGGGGGGCTTAGTTGGGGGTCCGCGCTCCTTGCACATTTCTATAGAAAGATGTGCAACGCCACCAAATTCGACACTAAGTATCTGAATGGCTGCAGTAAGTTGCTGACCGTCTGGGCATACGAGCGTATCCCTGCATTTAGGCCACGACTCACCCCAGATCGGATTAATCTTTCACCCCATCTTGCACTTGCTCATAGGTAACAAACTAGACATTGTATGGTTGTTGAGCATCCTGCCGGTTGGTAATCGCTTCACTCTTCTCCTTATTTTTCTATTTCTTCTCTCTCCCTTACTCTCTGCTCGCCACTTACTCTGCTTGCCCACTTGCAATATTTTAGTTCTTCTGTGTATGGTAAAAGGATACTAACGAATACAGTATGGATGGTCCTTTCTTCTCACTTCCCAAACTAGCTGTCACTTTCGTTATCGAGAATCAAGGGACACGAGACACACGTTTATGTATCCGTTGAACAAGCCGTTTTTGCAACACCATACTCTAATCGATGTTGTCCTTGTACTGGATGTCAGCCGCAGCATGGATGGTCCTTTCTTCTCACTTTTCAAAATAGCTGTCACTTTCGTTATCGAGAATCTAGGGACACGAGACAGCCTTTTAAGTACCCGTTAAACTAGCCGTTGAACTAGCCGTTGAGTTAACCGTTCAAGTAGCCGTAGAACTAGCCGCTGAGTTATCTGTTTAACTAGCCGTTTAAGTAACCGTTGAACTATCCGTTCAGTAACCGTTGGTCTAGTATTATAAAACAGGGTATTGGCTTCGAACCCATTCAGTCCACACAACATTATACCAAAGCTCTGTAGTTCAGTAGTGAATCGTTCATATCTTACAAAAAACTCTCCTCTAAAAATCAAATGGAGTTTCCTTTTAGTTTGCACGTTAACTATGCTGCTACTTTCGGCCGTCATGGTGCACAGTTTGATCGAAGGATGGGGCATAGACGCATAGAAATAAATATGCCGTATCCTAATAATCTTAGTGATCTACATCGACGAGTCATCCGTGCTCTGCAGTCTATCCTTGGCAGAATAAACATAGCAACAATGGTGTATTTGGGGTTAGAAGGCGATTACGAGTGGAATTTTATACACGTACGCAATGATGCATCTGTTCAACGAATGATGGAAAACTACATGGAGTACAATGATTTCATGGCACATATTCCACTACTAGTTATCTACGATCCTATTGAACCCGACGACGATGATTTCCAGATGCAAGAGTCAATGTACGAGATGCGACGTAACATAATAGCACAACAACTTGATAGACAGAGGTCAGGGAACAATTAGGTTTTACGTAATTGTTTTACAGCAATTTGTATCGGATAAGCTTTCCCCAGTCCCCCAATGGATGTCATAGAATGGATCTACACATTAATATCATATTCAAACGTTGTTTACATTCGCCACTTTGTCCATCTTTGTAAAACAAAGGAACGAAATAGGAGTGCAGAACAAATACTATTTCAAAATGTCTGCGCAGGTTGGGGAACATACACTAAAACATACCAAGCCAAGTTATACTAACCACCACAACTTGGCCATCATCTGTAAGAGTGATGTTGTTCACCTGGTAGACATTACAATAGTGGTTGACGACAACTTCTTCCCTAGAGCTTGTCAGAGAAAGGTTAGTAGCCTTACTTATCACCACAACTTCTACACCGTTTCTCAGCATGATGTCGTTGACCAAGTAGACATTAATAAAGTGTCTGAGGATAATATCATCTCCTCGGTACAAAGCCATCCACATGTTGGTCGAAGACATCACTCTAATCTATGGTTCACTACTTTGAGGAGTGGTGAGGAAATATACTATGAATTGAAAATGGTGCAACGGTTGAGGAAATGAGAGATGACGACATTATTCCAAGCTGTACCCCTTTTATAATTACATTTTTTCCTGCTACATTACAATAGAATACAATTCCTTATCTTGGAATATTGTCTTTGCCAAAAAAATGATGCTTTAATTATTCCTTGCATGTGATGTATCGTGTGGAATACCAACTGCGGTGTTTGAAAGCAATTTTTATTCGTTTGTGGAAAACAAAAAAAATGTAATCACATTTCATTACTAAAGACAACAGATAAAGAATTAGATGCAGATGATGGCAGACAGGATTAATCAGATAAGATTTCCCCCGTCCCCCAATGCATTTCAATTTTATTCTCACGGTATATATTCTCTCTTATCCTATGCATATAAATACAACAAGGTTTTTCTTTCACTCACATAGATAACTACCCACGTCAATTGTCATTACTATATTGCATAAGTTATCCACAGCTCTTGCTGAACTTCATCGTCGCATTTCATCAATGGAGATCCCTTGCACTATATTGCTTGACGTTGAGCCAATCACCAACGATCAGGTTGTATTTTGCCAAACATATTCCACTGAGCATTTCGATTTGGATGTGAAATGGATATTACGTTCGCCGAGTTTGACAATGTGTAGAGACTAGGTTGAAAGAGCGTTACGGTTACAATTGTGTCGTTGAATCGATACTTCATCGATTACTGTTGTGTTCCCAGCCACGCCCTGTATGGGGGCCATTGGAAATAAAACGAGATGTTCACGTTCAAACAATGATTGAACGGTTCGTTTATAATCAACAGTTTTATACTCGATTAGAATTCTATGTGGTGTATGCATTTAGGGAAGTTACCCCACCACCACGTGATAATTTCGCGAGCATATCCTTCGCAGAAGAGTATAATGAAGATTGCGGTTCAGATGACAGCGAAGACGAAGGTTAATATGTTGGTGGATGATGCATATCTCGTCCATTATAAGGCGTCAACAGAAGTGATATGTGGATACTCCTATGATATATGTTCTTTTTAAAGAAAGCACGTATAGAAGATGATTAAGTATTAGTATGTCGTACTGTAATAAAACAGTGATGGATGTCATTGAATCGCTTTATGTATTTGGAATATTTCCTAAGCCAATAAAATGGTATATCAAATCAATCTTTAGTCCTTGCTTATTTAACAAATGCAAATGTAAGATAATTCATTACAACAGACAATGGGTAAATTACATTTTTTTGTTGTGCTTGCTAAAGGCACGACCTGTCTGAGCAGGAGCATAACTGGCTAATGCAATAACATACAATGAAAGTGGGGAATTAATTATAACTTGCATTCGGGCATCTTGTCCTTACATGTCCTCGTTGGCGACATAGCCCACAATGTCTTGTTTCACGCTCATAATTCTCATCCATTTCATTATGAATACGGGAGAATGTGGGCGCCCTCTAACGTTGCGCATCATTGCAGGATCAGGAACAATGGAAGTCCGGCGTATATGGGCCACTTCCCTTGATTTCCTAGTGGCACAAACTTGTTCTCGCTGTAAGCCTGTATCATCGTTTCAAGTCTGTAAACTGGATGAACGTAGTTCCTCCAGTCCAGGGCGGTAGTACAACACACCCATGACATGTGAGCATGGATACTTAAACGCCTGCCATTCACCGCATTCACATTCCCTAGAGTTAATTCGCACTGCAAATTTGCCTTTGTCACGCCTTAAGTTCGGATCCCCATTGTCAACCACCTCAAACACCAAATCCATAGCATCGATAACAACCACACGGTGGTAGTTGGCAAGTGTTTGGTTCTCACCTACTTTCTCCAGTAGGTGTTTGGTGAAAAACAACCCACTATTCCTTTGTGCAGTGTAAGTTTCTAAGTTATCTCGAAAGTAATCAATTAACTTGTACAAAGTGCTTTCAACAATAGCTGTTACCGGTAAGAGCCGTACCCTCTTCAACACCCCATTCATGCACTCTACCAAGTTAGTAGTCATATGGCCCCACCTTTTGCCATCATCATACGCACGTGACCACTTCTCAGGGGGCAGCTCATTGAAAAATGGAGGAATTGAGGGGTGTAGAGAAAGTAAGTGATTTAATCTGTCCTGAACTATATCCCTTCTGAAATAGTAGCCTGCACAAGAAATTTTATCAGATTAAGACATACAAAAAGATGAAGACATACAAATCTCTCACAATTACCTGTGTTGATGAGATACTTCTTCCACTCCTTGTTTCCAAATCTTGTCTGAAAGTTTGAAGCAATATGACGAATACACAAGAAATGTTGGGCATAAGGAGGAAGCCAGTACTGTTCTTCCCTCATTATTGACATTATAGCTGCGGCCCGATCCGTAATAACTGCCACATCGTTCCTAGCTCCAATGACTATGTTGCGAACACGGTCAAGAAAATATTTCCAATCGTCTCTAGATTCGCTAGCAACAATAGCAAAGGCCATTGGTATTATCTTGTTGTTACCATCTTGAGCCACAGCAACCAATAATTTCCCTTTGTACTTACCGTACAGGTGGGTGGCATCTATTTGAAGTAGAGGTTTCATATACTTGAAAGCAGTGAGGCATGGCCCAAATGCCCAAAAACAACGCTTAAACCGCCTAACAGAAGTGGTCTGAGTTTCATCTTGAAACACAACAGTTGACTCTAGGTCGACATACGAATTAGGTATAGAGTGTTTGATGGTTATGATATACCTGGGTAATTCGGTAAATGACTGCTCCCAATCACCATAGACCCTTCTTATCGCTTCAGCACGGCCTAACCAAGCTTTCTTGTAGCTAATCTTCCTTTTATATTCTGAGCGGATAAGTTGAATCACAGTCTTCACTTGTAGAGCAGGGTTCTCTTTGATCCTTGGTATCATGACTTCAGCTATGAAATTGTAAGTCAAAAAACGATCATTACTCTCGTCTAGGGCTGGAGCACATGTGTGAGGACTGAATTTCCGTATCCGCCATTCAAATGAATTCTTTAGCAGCGCAGCTCGAAATCTGAAAGTGCACCCTTGTCGGCACCTTAGGGTGTAAATTCTCCTGTTATTCTCGGGAGCAATGAAATCTACGTTTCTCTCCAAGTGATACTGTTTTACTGCAGTCACAAGAACATTTTTATCAGCAAATTCTTGCCCCACGACGAACTCTTGACCTGGCCTCCAGTATGGCAAACCGCGTCGATCAATGTCTGATGGTATCTGGCTTATGGCCTCTAAATCCACTTGCGATGAGAACGGGGCTGCAGGAGTGTACGGTGTGGAGGGCCCAGCTTCATCAACCATGTCGTCGTCGTCAGGTAAATCTTCTGGCTCCATCTCAGAATCATCATCCGAAGTCTGTAGATTTTCATCTTCGGCTTGTTGATGCTGGGAAAAATCATCATCGGTTTCATTGTCTTCCTCCGGAGAAGGGGTAGTCACATGCTCGAACTCAACTTGCACAGCCACGTTATTCAGCAAGTCTGAATTCTTGATGAAGTTCGATATCATCAGCTTCACCCGGGAATCGCTGGTAATTTTGAGTGGAAGATAAGAGCAAGTTGGATATTTGTTCTCCAACTTTCTGCAAACCATGTCGGTGATGACATAATCTCCCCCTAACTCCAAGTCGACAAGATTTTTGACGGTATCTTTGAAGGATTGATATGTGGAAGACTGGGGAATTTCACAATGGATAAATTTCGACCAATTGGGATTTATATGAAAATAAATACCATCTGGATTGTATTTGAGCTCTACATTTAGGTACAGAGTACATGGGATATCCATATCAAATATGTATAGCAAATGGTTGAAAGAGTGAGGAATGTGTAAAGAGAAGGAAAAATAGCAACGAGATAGCAATGAAGCAGCAGAAGTTTGAAGAGCCATTCAATCATTTATATAAGCTCATACCAGAAATTCGACCGTTGGGGTTAAGAGAAGCCGATAATTCATTTATCGGCTTCAATGATGCCGATAAATGAATTATCGGCTTCTCTGTACGCCCAACGGTCGAATTTCGTTGTAAGAAGCCGATAATTCATTTATCGGCATCATTGAAGTCGATAAATGAATTATCGGCTTCTCTACAACGCTTAAAAAAAAACCCGGAATCGGGAATTGTAGCCTAACAAACCCTTGCATGGGAAATGAGGGGGCCAAAGACCCGTGTACGGGAAATTTTCCCCTTCTCTACACCCTTTCAGTTTCAAGTGAATTTGGATTAGTCATCTACACGTGTAGGCTTCACTTATTTTGAGAATAATCTCTCTCTTATCTTTTTTATTTGAGTGGATCTCTCTTTCATATATGAACGTTTTTTTAACACTCTTTGTTATCTTGATACCACATATATTTCAAATATTCTAACTAGCTTAAACTAGTACTAAACAAATTCACTTATTCGTATTCACTCTTTGTTATCTACCGTCGTTTATATGAGAGTATATTAGTGGAGGACAATGTACTCTTTGCACGAATGTTCAAGTCCCTTATGCCAAAATCGACTTGATCACACCGTGCTATTATGAGGTGCGCACAACTTTTGAAAAAACTCTGCAAATTGTTTGGCTATTCCAAGGCATCGATTACCAAGGACTATGAATTTGTCAGGTTATTTGAAGGCACCGAGTACCAGGTTGAGAAGAATTTAAGCGTATCGAGGAACTTGTAGGGGTCTAGACCTATTTATGATCCTATATCATGTGTTAAAAATTCAGATGATTTTGAATTATTTTGGTATTTTTGAAGGGGGAGAAAATTTTGAAAGTATTTAAATATTCCCTTCAAAAATCCAGGTTTGGCTCCAAACTAATTTTGTCTGGTTTATAACTGTGAATAGACATGTTAACCAAATGGAAATTCTATTTTTAGTAAGTGGAGGCTTTTCTTTCTATTTATTGAGGTTATAGGCGTTTTAAAGAAGGTTAGCTTATAAATAGAAATTAAAAGATGAAATTCCAAAATAAAAATCACATAGAATTAAGGAAAAGTGATCTTGATATAGAACATTTCAAAAATACCCTTTTAACACTCAAGTTTTTTTCGGCCCCATGTCTTTTAACCATTTTACCCTTGACCTTGTACATGTGAGTTAGGAGGATCTTTCTCAGGGGTCAAAGTTTTATATATAGCATCTTGTTTGGGAAGTTGCTCCCTACAACCAACTAGCCGCTGAATTTGTTGGAGTAAAAGTGTGTTAAACTTCTACCACTTAGGCAGTGTACCTATCGTTTTGCGGAATAGTGGATATGTGGGTTGTCGTACTCTTGGGGACCTCGCTGTGGTTTAACTGATAGTGAAAATTAACTGAGAATTCTATTTAACAGATTTTATCATTTTTAGGGAAAGGATTAATAGCTAACTGATAAGACAATAAAAACAATTAATTAAAACAGAAAAGAAATAGAAACTGTAAATCTTTTTGGTTTTAAAGAAGCATCCCGGGTTACTCTGCTCACCTATTTTATCTAATCATATTAATATAACTTTCCCACTTTAGCAATAAACTCAAGAATCTTAATTAGTTTATTGACCGTTTCCTGTCTAATAAACCCTAATTAATTTAAACAACAAGCGCAAATCTTGCTCAAGTAATAAATAAATTAATCGCATTATTGATAATCCCTATTGGAGATAGATTAACCTATACGGCGAGGAATATCGCTTCTAGTCGTTAACCCATTTGACTTCCTGTGTCTAGAACCTTGTCTCAGCACTGCATTTTAACAGAGAACTACAAATATCACTTTAATAATTGTACAAGAGAATTAAAGCGCATTAAGGAGAGGAATCAAAATATTGTTTAGATAAATTATACTGGAAAGCTTATATAACACAATTATATAAAATAGGCTTGCTTTCTAACCCGGAAAGCTAGATTTATTAATCACACATAATTATACAGTAAAACATAAGAAATAAAATAGACGGAACCAACGAAGAAGAACGAACAAAAAATCGATTCCTTCGTTGGTTCTCTGGAAACTAACAGCATAAGGCTGATGAAGAAAGAAAATAAAATGGAGAAGTGGGGGATAAGAAGATGGAATGGATCGTAGGTGTGAGCGATGGATTGTGGAAGAGATTGAATGATTTCTTTGATGCAGAGGTACTGGGTTTATATAGAAGGAAGGAGAAGGAAGAAGACAGAGGGAACAAGGGAACACCGCGTGAGGAAATTAAGGAGAGGATTGGGGTGGCTGAACGCGTGAGATAACTGTCGGTAGGCGCTCTGTCGGAGTAGATGGATATGGCAGAAGCAAGTTGAAGATAGTCGGCGAAGAAGAAAACTGTTCGTGTCTGAATTAAGTCACGTCCGCCCCTACATCCGCCTAAACTCACGCGGACATCACATATGTCCTCGCCTCTGTCCGCCCAGGCTCACGCGGACATCACTCATGTCCTCGCCTTTGTCCGCCCAGGCTCACGCGGACAGAATGAATATGTTTTCTATTTTCACACGATCTTCAACCGGCTCCAGATTCTTCGTTATAAGTCCGTTTTACTCGCCGTTTGTTGCGTCGGAAAGCTTGTGAAATAAACCATTTGATTCCAACACTTTTTCCTGTATTTGATACATAAAATATATCAGTCCATATCAAGACATAAATCTTAGGAAAAACATACGATAAGTGAGAAATATTATCCTGAAAGTGAGTAAGTATAGGGTAAATTAAACCCTTAAATGTCTATGTATTTCTCACTTATCAAACTCCCCCATACTTATCTTTTGCTTGTCCTCAAGCAAATCTTTCTGACATAATGTTTAAACAAGTTAAACAGACAATAATCAAGTAAGGAGAGCACAGAAGAGGTAATTGCCAATCTTTTCAGATTTTAAAAGGGTACTAATAACATTAATTTTGTTAGATATATTTCTCTATTTCTGAGAATAACTCTGTAGTCCTACAAAAGAAAGAGAAGTAATACCATGAGAATTCTGCTTTTAACCCTGAGCCAATCCACCATTTTCTTTCACATTTCCTTGAACGACAAGGGGCATGAAGTAAAATCTTATTCCATTATACCTTTCAATGCCACATACTCATGATCCATAATGACGATTTTTTTTTCATTTTAGTACCAAATGCACAGATACTTCAATTTTGAAGTTCATTTTTCTTTCACCTCAGACTTTTCTCTTCACCCTTGCAGACGTGTATATCTGAGTGGTTAAACTGGTGTAAAAATAAAAGAAAAGAAATTAAAAACTCAAAATAAACGTCGGGCTGCAAACAAATCCCGGTCGTGGTAGTATAGTGAAATGTAAGCGACCGGATGTCGAACCGTGGGACTAATGTACATATTAAAGTACCTAAGCATGTCACAAAAGGGGGGATTAATTGACTTGTATTATAAATGAAGAGAAAAGATAAAATAAACTAAGTTAACTAATAAACTAAACGGGACTCTGGTTCAGGTTAATATTATCTGCTTAATTATGCTATCTCTACCGGTTTAATTATAATTGTTTGGCAAAATTCCTCTTATTATCTTAAGGACTAAATCATAGCCTCAAAAGAACTCGTTTACCTGAAAATGCAAGGTTCTAATCAAGGTTCAAGCACAATACGTGTAAACGGACGGTTTAGATATGAAAATTATTTATGCATCTGAAAATACTAACTTATTAAATCATAATAAGCTTTCTCCAAATTTATGGCTTAATTAACCTATCTATTTATCACCTAGTCTGATCAAAATAGACTTAGCAAGCAATTTAATAAACTCATGACATTTATTAAAAGGCGAGAGATAAGCTTTAAAACGCAACAAACTATATTCAAATAAAACCAGTAAAAATATTGCATAATTAATACAAACACATAATAACCGTTCCCAGAGTATAAATATTCTAGCCTAACATATTAAATAGATAAACAGGAACAAGAGTAATAGAAATCATCTGTAGTCACTCCTGTATTCGTTCTGCTATTTTGTATACGTATGACTAGAGGTGGATATGGTGGAATGTGAAATAAATAAAATGGAGAAGACGGGAGAAGAGAAATGGGGTGAACGTGTGATGTGTGGTCTGTAGTGTGGATGTGTAAATGAAAGGAGAAGGTACGTGCGTTTATATAGGAGAAAGGAAGAGGCAGCAGAGAAGGAAGAATTGATTGCAGCTCGTTGATTGCTTCACTGATTGCAGGGGACAGAGACAAACGCGTGCAGAGTAGATGGATAAGAAGAGCATTGATTGCTCATTAATTGCAGATAGTGGACGAGTTGCAGCGGGTGAGTTGCAGACAGTCTGCGAAGGCAAGTTGCAGACGACGATGGCGAAGAAGAAAACTGTTCGCGACTGATTACAGATCTGGAAATTACACGTGTCCGCATGATGTCCGCGTATAATGGAGCGGTTGATTATCTCTTGTCCGCCTATGGTACCGCCTCAAACAAGGCGGTTGCCTCTGCCGGTGTCCGCCTGCGGTACCGCCTCAATCAAGGCGGTTGCTCTTGTTTTCCGCCTCACTCACGTCTGCCTTCAATAGGGCGGTAGCCCAGGCGGTTGTTACGTCCGCCTCCACGCCCGCATGCATGCATGCGGTTGCATGTGTTCGACGTTTTTTTTTCTTCTACAAACTTCGACTCGCTCTAGATTCTTCGTTTGGACCCCGTTTTCTGAGCCGTTTGCGTCTATGTGTTCGTCTTTTCGTCTACTTTACCTCCAGCTTGGTTTTCCTCATGTTAAACCAATAATTTTGTGAGATAAACAATAAAACATAAACTAGAGGAAAACTAACTGAAGTGGAGAAATGAGCAAGAAAAGTGCTAATATTATATATGATATACACCTATAAAACATGCTCATTTGGACACTTATCACACCCCCACACTTATCTTTTTGCTTGTCCTCAAGCAAAAATCACGTACCCAAATAAGTAGGGAATGCTCAATACTAACAAATATTATTATGAAGGGTAGGATAAACATGATCTTTTTAACTTATTGAGGAGTGTGAAAAATTAACTGCTGGTGGCATAGGTGTGCTCAGGGTAAAAACAAAATATAGAGTTTCGGGGTATGATCTAAGGTACTTCAATGCTTCTTTTAGGTGACTCTGAGAACTTTTACCATGGCCAACTTCTCTCAAGAATGGGCATTGAGGAGAAAACAAAAGGAAGAATAGATTTATGCATTTGTTTCACTTTTGCATAAGGGATGAGAAAATGTAAGCATCACGCCTTTGTATTTAAGAACACTCAACTCTCTTTTGTTGGTTACCAATGGTGTCTCGAAAGTCCTTTATTTTTTTTATTCTTCTTTTTTTTTTAAACAGAGAAGCACCCCTTAGCAATCCCTAAGAGAGAAGACAGAAAGAAACCCTGAGCAATAAAATCCAACCATTTGCAGATTATTTGGTCACACCGCATATAAAATGCTCCTCAAAAGTAATCAAAATTTTAAAATTTTGTACAATTTATCCTACAATTCATAATAGTATTTATTTTTAAAGAGAACAACCTACAAATAAAGGGTCCACGATATTGAATTGGACAAATGCAAGATAAGCAGAGAGATTAAGCATTTAAGCACAAAATTCCACCGAAAAGGGCACACTCCCCCACACTTATTTTAACAATGTCCTCATTGTTCACCAGAAAAACAAGGGAAGGTTTCAGAAGACCTTTTCGGTAAGTAGATAAAATAGAGATAACACAAAGGTCACAAATAAACATTTAAGCACATAAACGCTCCTCTGCAGTTTTTATTTAAATAAAAGCAAAATTAAAGAAACTGGTACTCCCCTGATATTATTTTTGCTTGCGTTTATAGGAGTTCCCCCACACTTGAGCTTCAGCCTCAAGTAGCGTAGCTTGGTTGCAGTGTGGACATGAAGGTGCACCTGCATAAGACACTAGAAGCAACCATACTAAAAACGGGGTTAAAAGTTAGCAAAAATAAAATTTAAAGAGAACCTGAAAATTAAAAGAGCAATAAAGCAAATAAAATAAAACTTCATCCGGGTTGCCTCCCGGGAAGCTGCCCTTCTTTAACGTCTTTGGCTAGACGCCTGCTTCGTTATCCTGGATCAAAACAAAATGTTACTTCGGCATATAAAATGGGAAAATTAATACTCCACAAAATCTGGTGTTTGAGGAGGTACTGCCGGTAACGTAGTTCTAACAGAAGAACCGGCGGTGATGATTTTTCTTCCTCAAATTGGAGGATGTAAACATCCTCCTCTTGTAGGTGAGGCTCATAGAAAGAACGCTGATTAAAATCATCTTCAGAGAAAGTTAATTCTTTAAAGGTGATAGTGGCGTTTTGTTTGGATCTATTGGCGGGAGGTGATGGCAATTCCTTCTCTTCATTTTCGAGGATGAAAGTATCCTCATCTTCTGGATAGAGCACAGAGAAGGATGGAAACTGGCGGTAGGCGATTGTAGAGGGAAGAGAATAACTTACATCCGTAGTGGGGTGTTCTACTTCATGAATTATTTCGCTCTTTGGTTGCTGTTCTTGTTGAGCGAGTCTCTCCAGGTAGTCTGGTTGATCTTCTAACCAGAGTTGTTCTTGTAATATGAGACAATCCTCATAAT
Organism: Limonium bicolor; assembly: GCA_023374045.1. Taxonomy (NCBI): domain Eukaryota; kingdom Viridiplantae; phylum Streptophyta; class Magnoliopsida; order Caryophyllales; family Plumbaginaceae; genus Limonium; species Limonium bicolor. Next base: position 155,823,714 of record CM041777.1, on the reverse strand, counting down.
CATGAGCTCCTCCACATACGGAGCAGTATAAATACTGTGAAAAGCAAAACTCTTGTTCGTACACCTGTTCCATTTCCATTTTTTTTGTGTTTTTGTATATAAAAAAAACTACAAAAAAAGATTAGAAGATAAAATGATTAAAACAAACAGAATAATAATATAAGTGATACGGAGATGGACTGGAGTCGTGAGCTTGTTCTCCTCTTCGGGTCGAGCTGGAGCAATTTGGTAATTGGGGAAGAATAGAGAACAACGCGGAGTTTTTTTTTTAAGTTTAGGGACGTCCGCTTTTAGATAGGCGGACATGCATAGGAGCGGAGCAGGCTGTCCGCGTTGGAGACCGCCTCATTTTAGGCGGACAGGAGGCGGTTGGCTAGCGGACTGGTGGGATGTCCGCGTCTGTTTAGGCAGACAGGAGGCGGACACCACCTGTTCGTTTTTTTTTTCGATTACGTAGTTACTGAAACAAAACAACAGATTAGAAAACAAAACACACTAAAAATATAAACAAAATAATAAAGATAATTAAAATAAACAATAAACAAAATAAAATAGACAAAATATAAAAGATAATTAATATAAATAACAAACAAAAATAATATAGACAAAATATTCTAATATAACAAGTGAATAATCCGGGGCTTAGGGACTAGAATAAATCTAGTCCCCGGCAACGGCGCCGTTTTGCAGACGTGTATATCTGAGTGGTTAAACTGGTGTAAAAATAAAAGAAAAGAAATTAAAAACTCAAAATAAACGTCGGGCTGCAAACAAATCCCGGTCGTGGTAGTATAGTGAAATGTAAGCGACCGGATGTCGAACCGTGGGACTAATGTACATATTAAAGTACCTAAGCATGTCACAAAAGGGGGATTAATTGACTTGTATTATAAATGAAGAGAAAAGATAAAATAAACTAAGTTAACTAATAAACTAAACGGGACTCTGGTTCAGGTTAATATTATCTGCTTAATTATGCTATCTCTACCGGTTTAATTATAATTGTTTGGCAAAATTCCTCTTATTATCTTAAGGACTAAATCATAGCCTCAAAAGAACTCGTTTACCTGAAAATGCAAGGTTCTAATCAAGGTTCAAGCACAATACGTGTAAACGGACAGTTTAGATATGAGAAATTATTTATGCATCTGAAAATACTAACTTATTAAATCATAATAAGCTTTCTCCAAATTTACGGCTTAATTAACCTATCTATTTATCACCTGGTCTGATCAAAATAGACTTAGCAAGCAATTTAATAAACTCATGACATTTATTAAAAAGGCGAGAGATAAGCTTTAAAATGCAACAAACTGTATTCAAATAAAACCAGTAAAAATATTGCATAATTAATACAAACACATAATAACCGTTTCCAGAGTATAAATATTCTAGCCTAACATATTAAATAGATAAACAGGAACAAGAGTAATAGAAATCATCTGTAGTCACTCCTGTATTCGTTCTGCTATTTTGTATACGTATGACTAGAGGTGGATATGGTGGAATGTGAAATAAATAAAATGGAGAAGACGGGAGAAGAGAAATGGGGTGAACGTGTGATGTGTGGTCTGTAGTGTGGATGTGTAAATGAAAGGAGAAGGTACGTGCGTTCATATAGGAGAAAGGAAGAGGCAGCAGAGAAGGAAGAATTGATTGCAGCTCGTTGATTGCTTCACTGATTGCAGGGGACAGAGACAAACACGTGCAGAGTAGATGGATAAGAAGAGCATTGATTGCTCATTAATTGCAGACAGTGGACGAGTTGCAGCGGGCGAGTTGCAGACAGTCGGCGAAGGCAAGTTGCAGACGACGATGGCGAAGAAGAAAACTGTTCGCGACTGATTACAGATCTGGAAATTACACGTGTCCGCATGATGTCCGCGTATAATGGAGCGGTTGATTATCTCTTGTCCGCCTATGGTACCGCCTCAAACAAGGCGGTTGCCTCTGCCGGTGTCCGCCTGCGGTACCGCCTCAATCAAGGCGGTTGCTCTTGTTTTCCGCCTCACTCACGTCCGCCTTCAATAGGGCGGTAGCCCAGGCGGTTGTTACGTCCGCCTCCACGTCCGCATGCATGCATGCGGTTGCATGTGTTCGACGTTTTTTTTCTTCTACAAACTTCGACTCGCTCTAGATTCTTCGTTTGGACCCCGTTTTCTGAGCCGTTTGTGTCTATGTGTTCGTCTTTTCGTCTACTTTACCTCCAGCTTGGTTTTCCTCATGTTAAACCAATAATTTTGTGAGATAAACAATAAAACCTAAACTAGAGGAAAACTAACTGAAGTGGAGAAATGAGCAAGAAAAGTGCTAATATTATATATGATATACACCTATAAAACATGCTCATTTGGACACTTATCAACCCTTGTAGCTGTTTTGGGTCTACTATCCCAGATACCGAGTACCTTAGGTAGCCGGGTGATGAAGCACCCCTGAGAACTTAATAACCGAGTAGACGAGGCCTGTTTAGGATCAGAATATGCCTGTCTGGATCAGAGGAGTACCTTGCCTTGTTCTTTTTCCATCATTTCATTCCAATTCAAATCCAGGCTCAAAATCAAAACAAAATTCAAATGATAATTTCCTCAGAATTTTTTTTGAGTAAGGAGCAGAGTGTTTTTTTTTGTGTACCCTTTAAACCTGTTAATACCAGCATTACTCCCTCTATGGCTCCTTCTTTGATTATTAATCACTTAACAAATTTAAACACAGTATCGAAAAAGAAAACTTAAGAGCAAGCTTTTGATTACTATCTCTCCCCCACACTTAAACCAAAGCAATGCCCTTATTGCATAGAAAGAATTAAGATAACAGGGCATGCAAACTACCTGGCTAATGATCAAAAAGCATGGTAATAAGAGATATTTAAATTTAAAGAGCAAGGTATGGATAGTGTACTCCCTAGAGTTTGGCAGAGTATGTAGTGTAGCTCCCCCACACTTGAGTTCAGCTGTCGGAATGTGTAAGATGTTCCTGTAATAATTATTCTAAATAGCCAGATGAACTCAAGTTAATTCTCCTCGTTCTCTTTCCTCTCTTTTTTTTATTTATAAAAACATATATATGAATAATATGAAAGACAAAACATAAAACAAAAAAAATAGTAGGGAAATAATATTTAACCACTGGGTTGCCTCCCAGTAAGCTGCCCGCATTTATAGTCTTTGGCTAGACTCCCGCTTCGTTATCCTGGATCAAAAATAAAAGTAGACAACAGCTTCGCCAGGAAAACAAAGTTAGCAGTAATTAAGAGCAAACCACCTGGATCAAAACAGAACGTTAAGTCGGCAAACAAAATAGGAAAATGTATACTCCACAAAACCTGGTGTTTGAGGAGGTACTGCCGGTAACGTAGTTCTAACAGGAGACCAGGTGGTGATGACTTTTCTTCCTCAAATTGGAGGATGTAAACATCCTCCTCTTGTTGTTGAGGCTTATGGAGGTAGGGTGAGAGTTTATGAGGGACTGGTGGTAGTGCTTTCTCATCAGATTTGAGAATATATATATCATCTTCTGGTTGTTGAGGCTCAATAGGATAATCATCCTCTAGCTCGCAGACTGGCTCATACAAAATATCTTTACATTTTAATTGCTCCTCTTGTGCTGGGAATGGAGATGGAGGAGAATTGTAACTCTAAGACATTTGCTCCAACTCAGCGTCAGAGAAAAATGTCCTGATAAGTTTCTTTATCTCCTCATCAGAACTTGTAGCTTCAATAATATCTGGCTCGAATCGATTTTCACTCCCTGGAGTTACCACTGGAATCTCTTCTAGCGGCTCGGTTTGACTCGGGAGAAGTTCGTCTGGCCCTTGTGTAGATTGCTGTTCATTCTGATTGAAGTAGCAGTATCCCAACTGAGCTTCTTGGTACTGTGTATTAGCCTGGTCGATTTCCCACCAGTACGGCTCTCGATTTGACTGTTGAGGTGACTGATAATTCTTGACCAACCTTTGATATGAGGACATATCCTCTTGCATGTGAGTCCATTCCAAATTGATCAACAATCTCTTCACCTCATCGTTGCCGCTCTCCATAATCAGTAATTATCCTACAAAAAACAAAAATAAAAATACCAAGTAGAATAGAACTAAAAATAGAAAATAAACATAAAAGCAGAAATTAACTAAATAGAAAAACAAATATGAAACAAAATATAACAGAAACAAAAATTGAAGAGAAGCAAAATATATCACAAATTCATAAACAGAAAACTCAGTAAAATAAAAAACTACCAATTAACCTTGCCGGAGGTCCCCGGCAACGGCGCCAAAAACTTGTTGGAGTAAAAGTGTGTTAAACTTCTACCACTTAGGCAGTGTACCTATCGTTTTGCAGAATAGTGGATATGTGGGTTGTCGTACTCTTGGGGACCTCGCTGTGGTTTAACTGATAGTGAAAATTAACTGAGAATTCTATTTAACAGATTTTATCATTTTTAGGGAAAGGATTAATAGCTAACTGATAAGACAATAAAAACAATTAATTAAAACAGAAAAGAAATAGAAACTGTAAATCTTTTGGTTTTAAAGAAGCATCCCGGGTTACTCTGCTCACCTATTTTATCTAATCATATTAATATAACTTTCCCACTTTAGCAATAACTCAAGAATCTTAATTAGTTTATTGACCGTTTCCTGTCTAATAAACCCTAATTAATTTAAACAACAAGTGCAAATCTTGCTCAAGTCATAAATAAATTAATCGCATTATTGATAATCCCTATTGGAGATAGATTAACCTATACGGCGAGGAATATCGCTTCTAGTCGTTAACCCATTTGACTTCCTGTGTCTAGAACCTTGTCTCAGCACTGCATTTTAACAGAGAACTACAAATATCACTTTAATAATTGTACAAGAGAATTAAAGCGCATTAAGGAGAGGAATCAAAATACTGTTTAGATACATTATACTGGAAAGCTATCTATATAACACAATTATATAAAACAGGCTTGCTTCCTAACCGGGAAGCTAGATTTATTAATCACACATAATTATACAGTAAAACATAAGAAATAAAATAGACGGACCAACGAAGAAGAACGAACAGAAAATCGATTCCTTCGTTGGTTCTCCGGAAACTAACAGCATAAGGCTGATGAAGAAAGAAAATAAAATGGAGAAGCGGGGGATAAGAAGATGGAATGGATCGTAGGTGTGAGCGATGGATTGTGGAAGAGATTGAATTATTCTTTGATGCAGAGGTACTGGGTTATATAGAAGGAAGGAGAAGGAAGAAGACAGAGGGAACAAGGGAACACCGCGTGAGGAAATTAAGGAGAGGATTGGGGCGGCTGAACGCGTGAGATAACTGTCGGTAGGCGCTCTGTCGGAGTAGATGATATGGCAGAAGCAAGTTGAAGATAGTCGGCGAAGAAGAAAACTGTTCGCATCTGAATTAAGTCACGTCCGCCCCTGCGTCCGCCTAAACTCACGCGGACATCACATATGTCCTCGCCTCTGTCCGCCCAGGCTCACGCGGACATCACACATGTCCTCGCCTCTGTCCGCCCAGGCTCACGCGGACACAATGAATATGTTTTCTATTTTCACACGATCTTCAACCGGCTCCAGATTCTTCGTTATAAGTCCGTTTTACTCGCCGTTTGTTGCGTCGGAAAGCTTGTGAAATAAACCATTTGATTCCAACACTTTTTCCTGTATTTGATACATAAAATATATCAGTCCATATCAAGACATAAATCTTAGGAAAAACATACGATAAGTGAAAAATATTATCCTGAAAGTGAGTAAGTATAGGGTAAATTAAACCCTTAAATGTCTATGTATTTCTCACTTATCAGAATTCAAAAGGGTGCTGAAGAGGATTGAGTGCATGAACAAAGTTAAAAAACCAGCCGGTTTTGACTTCTTTTCCATGGGATAATATCCTGAGGTCGTTGTCCCTTCGAAGTGTAAGCTTCCCGCACTTGCTATGTACAAGGGTCATCGGACCCGCAAATTCACTTTGCAATGTTCCATAGAAAAATGCCCATCCTTAGGCTGAATGACTTGCTGAAGGCTAAGGTTTTTGCCCGCTACCCCGACGAAATACCTCAGTTTTGGTACCTAACCCAATAGATGAATACAAAAACTTACAAGGAAGTTTGTGAAATCTTTCTGCACTATATAGAGTATGCTAAGAATCTTGAAGTCACTATGACCGGTCTTGCGAGCACTCGGCAGGTGGAGAATGAATCAGTGTCCGAATTCATCAAACATTGGAGAAGAAAGGTTACTGCTATTCCTACTAAGATGGATGAGCAAGAACATACTCGAATGATCGCGGGTAACATATATATGCAGTACAACAGTGAACTAAGCTGCTCTCACTTCCCTAATTTTAACATGCTGATGGGGCAAATGAGGAGGATCATGGAAGAAAAAAAATTCACAAAGGCGAGTTGAAGTTAGGACAGTTCAAAGCTCAGGGTGCGGGCGTTAAGTCCTTTAAGGCAGAAGCAGGTAAACAGTTTCATACCAAGTGAGTATTGTTCAACAACAAGGAGTTTCAAGGAGGAGTAATAAGGCCTCATCCCGATCTAGACGGTTCTCAGCACTGAGATAGTTCACTAACATCGGTCGACCTCTAAGTCAAGCGCTCACGAATTAAGCTACTAGAGTAGAACTTACTATACTGCCTCTCACGCCTTATCCCGGGTTAACCACGCAGGGGAACATCTCAATCAATTCTGCCAATTTCATCAGTTACCAGGACACAGTGTAGAACGTTAAAGCATAAGATTGAGGACTTTATTGAGCAAGGGATCCAATTTGTAAATAGGCTAATATCTAGTAGCATTTAGTCATTTGTTTTAATTTCCTTTTGTTACTTACAATTTCATAGAGAGGTTATCCTTATTGTTTTTTTTAATAAAGTTTAGATGTTCAAATTTCATGAGTTCCTTAGCTTATTGTTCAAATCAAACTTGAAATAAAGAAGGTTGTACATCTTATACCAACTAGCAAGTCATCTTGTTCATAGTAAACAACTTTAAAAAACTAATGCTCATGAGCAATCATCTTTGAACTGGGTATAAAAGGGTTGTTTTGCTCCTAAATGATAAGCATGCTTTCGACTCATCCATAGCATCGAACACCCCACTAAACGGTTAACACCCACAACAAGGATAAAAACCCACAATCATCAATAGTTGTCGAAATCCCTGAAGTAGTACTGGGGCAATCTGAGTTAGGATCGATTTAAAAGCTTTTTCCTATTATGTGAATAATACTCTTTGAGCAAAAGAATGCGAGAGCGTCTTGAGTGGAAAAAACCTACGAATGAAAGAGTGTGTCATTATTACATGACTCCGGATAGGCCACATAAAGGAGAGAAAAACAACATAACTTCAACCGAAGGAGATAGCTTGTAGATTTACGTTTAGATCTTGGAAAATTAATAAGAATGGACGTGTAACTATCAGGAATGATGAAGCACCTAAGTAACCACCGCATAGCAAAAAAGCTTGTAAAACTCTGGGCCCCCGATGAGTTTCATATACATATCCTTTTAGTTAATAATTCTCCACAAAAATTCAACTCACGATACTTACCCACTCCATTGTCCAAAAAAAGCGAGAAGTCCGACTCTCGGACAACAACATCACAAGTCCAGAAGAAGCGATGAAAATCCGCAAACGGTCCCAAAGCGACCTAGTATTAATGGACTCAAATCAAAACAGTTCCAAATGTCGGGAGACACAAGAACTCCGAAGATGAATATTATTTGAAGACTACTTACACGATTAGGCACATTAATTCCTAAATTAAATATTTTAAGTTAGAGATATGCTTTCTTCATAAAATTTAGTTGTAAATCTGACTTTATATACACTAATTAAGATAGTAAAATGACTAATGTGACTTTATATACACTAATTTGATTGTTCATATTGATGTAAAAGTTACATGTGTTATATGAAATTGTTCAACATATGATGCATATCATGTTAATGAAAATTGTTCAATTTATGATATGATTGTTACGAGAATGTACGTAATATCGTACAACCGTGATGATGGTCGGATTGTAAATACTAATAAAAATATTATAAAAACTAAAAAATTTAACCTAAAACTGAATTGTTGTATTGTGAACCAAAAATTCTTGTAGCCGCAGTTAATGAAAGTCAGGAAAATTGCTTGAAGCCAAAATGAACATCTAGAGTTGAAACAGAAATTCAGTTATTTTATCACACATATCTACCGTGAATCACTTCCTATTTTCACTCCTTACTCACTCCCTATCCACCGTTTTCTTTTGATTTAAATTCCTCTATTTTTGGAGCCGAAATAGAAATTTAGTATGTTCTATCACACATATCTACCAGTGAATCACTTTTCCTATTTTCACCCACTCTTTATCGGCAAATTCTATTATACAACTGGAACTGGAAGCACTATGCTCCGTGCTTCCGGTGCACTATGCTCCGTGCTTCCGGTGTATACGTGGAAATAAAAAGTAAACGTGGATGCGCGTGATGTTTCTCTTTTTTATTTTGTAATTTAAAATTAAATTTTTAACTAATTAAATCTAGTAACCTTGAATCTCGGTTTTGAAGAAAACTAGAAGTTAAAAATAAATAAATCTAAAAAATTTAGTAACCGTTAAGTAAAAAATCTCGGTTTTAGAGGAAAATTTGTAAATCCAAAACAAATAATTCTAGAAAATGTTAAGTAAAAAATCTTAGTTTTAGAGGAAAATTGTACTAATAATCCTTTATTATATAATGTCAATAACAAACTACTCTAAAATTTTAATATGAGCAAATTTTATAAACGATAAATTTTGAACAAATGGTTTAAACTATTGAACAAATAGTTTAAAATGTTGAACAAATGGTTTAAAATGTTGAACCAATTGTTTAAAATGTTGAAAATATTGAACAAATGGTTTAAAAATGTTGAACAAATGGTTTAAAATGTTGAACAAATGGTTTAAAATATTGAACAACATGTAACTGGTGTTTAAAAATGGCGAAAAATTAGGAAATATAAATTATATTGGTACTGTTTTATAATAAAATTTCTGATTTGAACAAAAGGCTTAAATGTTGAACAAATTGTTTAAAATGTTGAACAACATGTAACTGGTGTTTAAAAATGGCGAAAAATTAGGAAATTATATTGATACTGTTTATAATAAAATTTCTGATTTGAACAAAAGGCTTACAATGTTGAACAAATGGTTTAAATGTTGAACAACGTGTATTCCTAATATGAACATGTAACTGGTGTTTAAAAATGGCGAAAAATTAGGAAATTGTAAATTATATTGATATTGTTTTATAATAAAATTTCTGATTTGAACAAATGGCTTAAAATGTTGAACAAATGATTTAAAATATTGAACAAATGGTTTAAAATGTTGAACAACATATATTGCGATTATTAACATGTAACTAATATTAAAAATAGCAAAAAATAGAAATTGTATAATTACAAGATAATGATTTATTTTATTTAATTTTAAAGACAAAATATGAAAATAAAAACTACCTTATAATTAAAAATTACACATCAACAACCGGAAACACGCTACAATGTACTTCCGGTTGTATAATAGACGTTTTAATCTTTATCCACCTCTTATTTTCACTCCTTATAGGCTTGACTAGTAATCCCAATTTTCTTCTGATTTAAATTCCACTCTTTTTTAAATTTGATCTAAATAGCTGTACTCCTTTCTCGTTTGACTTGGGTGAGACTCCTATTGATGAGGAGGATGGATATGATCATATCAAGGTTTGATTCTTTATTCATATTATTATATCGGAACTAATTTTGTTTGTGTATCTAAGTTATTTTGTGTATTATAGTTGTAACACATTTCTTCACTTAGTTTAATTGTTTTGACTTCTTTTAAATATATTATTGGACAATGATTTCAATAGGAAGATTTCATTTATTTCGTAAGTATCAAAGTAGAGAAAATAAAGGTTGATTTATTTCATAAAAATCTATGCTACACAAATGAGATCTTCCTTCCTTGTGTTTTTTTTTAAGTATCAATTGGTTGAGAAAATGTAGATAGTTTGAAAAATGGTTTCAACCTGAAAACAAGATCTTCATTCCTTTTCTATTGTACGTTTCTTTTCAAACCCCTTTTTTATTTCATGAAGAGTACTACTAATTTTATTTTCTACTTAGTCGTATTAATTATTCAAAAGGTTAAAGTATACAAATATGATATTTGTAGTGTAGTTTTAATTTCTATTCTTTTAGCCATAATCATCTATTCAAAAATAGGAAAAGCGTATTAATTATTTACTGTTAAGTGCTAAAGAAAATTAAGACAACTTTAAGTTTTTTTATTTGCTCTAGATTATTAACTCTTCGTTAATATTCAGTGCTAACTTTTAGGATTCATCTAAACAATACACCAATTCTTTATAACAAAAAGTAATAATTTCTATCTAAGCAGATGGAAATATTGAACTTCCGGGTAATAAGGGGAGTAAGTATATTAAAGAATTAGAAACTGCACGGAAAATGTAATTAAGAATATTAATAATGGAGGGAAAACGCCACGGAGTAATCTAAAATACTGGGATTTGTTAATTTTTGTAACAGTTGTGTTTTCTTAGAAAAAAGTGGTATTTACCTCGTTAATAGTAAGTCTTGAGGAGAGGACCGGTCTACTTTGCTTATAAAAAAAATAGGGGTTCCGCTTCATCTCCGTCCATACTCAGTTATTTACTCCTTTATCGCACCCTCACCATACTCGTTGATCCCGCAATGAAAAAGAGCTAAGAAAAATTGTTCAAATTCCGACGTTCCGTTGGAATTGTGTTCTAAAATACTCACCTATCTCAACGTGAAGTCTCTCCTAAGGTTCAGATCAGTTTCAAAATCATGGAAATCCATTATCGAAGACCCATACTTTACAAAAATACACCTCAAAAATTGCCCTAACAATTTCCACAATCCCTACCTTATTTTCTCAGAAACACCTTATACTCGTGCATCGAGTACCCGATTGGTCCTCCGCAACTCCACAACATATCGAAGAGCAGCGGCTTTGAATATCTACAAATTCCCATCAACATAACGTGGGAGTTATGCAGTGCACTCGACGGGCTGATTCTTCTTGTGAGTGGATACAAAACTCTAGAGTCTAAGCAACTGGAAAACAAAATCATACTGTGGAACCCTTCAATTCGTAAAACAATCTACCTTCCACCACCGCCTATGAAACAATCTGAACCCTACATATTCAAAGAACTCATGTTTCGCTTGTGTTTACTGCGTGATGAGCCTAATGATGACTATAAAGTGGTGATGTTAGGCCATCATGGTTACTTTTTCAGAACAGCTGGTTTCACACCTATTGTTAACCTGTTCTCACTAAAGTCACGTTCATGGCAGAGAGTAGGGGGTAACACCAACAACAATAGTGATACAGTCCCTACTTTTATTATTAACAAGTGGGTCGGCGGCGGTACTTGTATCGGTGGATCAGGACATTGGATACTAGATCATGAATTAATGTCCTTCCATCTAACCTGCTCCAACAAGTTGTCATATACTCAGTTACCTGTTGATATATTCAGCAGTCAAAAGTCTGTGGAAGTTAAACTCATCACTTTATATGGATCCACTCTAGGGGTTCTGGCACAATATCTACCTCCGAATGAATCCATCACAATTTGGGTGATGAAGGAGACACCGTCTTCTTCTGCTTCTTCCAACACAAGAATAGGAGAATGCTGCTGTAGCTGGACCAAAAGATATCAAATAGGTACTGGTGTTGATTTTCCTTACATCTTATGTGTACGTTTACAAGAGCGCGATGTGTTATTGCTATCTGAATCAAGGACATTGAAATCTTATAGTCTGAATGATACTCATGATGAGGAATTCAAGCGTCTGTTGACGTATTACAAATGTATGCCTAGTTATATTGCTCCTTATGTTGAGAGCTTGTTGTTGTTGGAGTATGATTCGGTACCCTCAGGTGGTGTTGGCAAACAGATTTTGTAGAGTCCTCAGCTTACTTGAGATTGTGTGTTGGTACAAAAGATTAATTAGTATGTAATCTCAGTTACGATTATTGATTGACAATGCTTAATTCGATTTCTTTCTTGTTCTCTTGCCTTTTTTTGTTCGTTGAGGAAATTGAGTAATAAAGTTCTGGCCTAAGGACATAAAAATCTTAGGATTCAAGCAATCAAGTTATCAGGGCAAATTAGAGATGAACAACATTAAATCTTCCCGTGAAGCTGAGGTGGTGTGTATGTTAGTCTGGGCTTTGTCTCCTTGGCTGGAAGTATTCCAGCTGTCTAAACCATCACGGTTATATTTAGCCTACTTCGGTAGCTCCGTGATAAAAAAAAAAAATCTCATGAGGCTCCATAGATACAGTCTAACTTTTTTCTAGTAGTTCATCGTGTCGGTGAATTTCCATGATAACAAGGAGTTTTCTTTCCTTTTGTTGTTTATTATGATGAAATTTGTGCTATCCTGTTAAGGCTATGCCTCTTGATGTAAATCATCGCCCAAGTTCGGGTGAAAGTGCTTATCTTTAAAAAAAAAAGTTAAGGTTAGTGAACGGAAGTACTCAATTTGCGGAATGACGCGCTCTTTTCTCTGAGGGTGACCAAGAATCAATTTCTTTCAAGCTTGGTAGGGTTGAGCTCTTTTCTGAAGCCTCGGGCTTAAACTTAACCCAACAAAATCGGACATATTCCTTGGAGGAGTTAACCCCATCTTAACGAATACTATCCTCCGCTCTACCGGTTTCAACCTTGGCTCATTTCCCTTTCGGTACCTGGGTATTCCCATAACCGCTATGAAACCTAAAACCACCGATTTTAACCCACTCATTGACAATATCCATAGAGCCATCTCCTCTTGGTCTCGCAAATCCCTCTCCTTTGCGGGCCGCCTCTCCCTCATACAAAGCACTCTCTTTGGCATTGTTGGATTTTGGTCCTCCTGATTTCCATCCCCAAAAATGTTTTCAAGAACAGTATCAAGTGCTTTCGCTCTTTCCTGTGGTCAGGTGAGACGGATCCTTTACTTGAACACTCATGACATTTGGTTTGTTGCGACCAAGGGAAATGACCCTGGACTGGAAAACCATCTCCACACCAGGGACTGGTGGATCAAGCAATGCGGTACCTCAGAAGATGCCTCCTCTCTGGTTCATTCCTACTAGCCCCAACCCCCAGTCAGCCTTTACTACTATGACATAACTCAACCCGCGAGGTTATTTGTCTGGCACAACATTTGCTGGAAAACCTGGGCCCTCCCCAAAGCTAAATTCATCTTATGGGTACGTTTAGAGGTAGGCTGAAAACATGTGATAAGCTCCAATCTTGGGGCATTTGTCTTGCTAACAGATGCTGGCTCTGTGAGCACACTCCGGAGACTAGCCACCATCTTTTCTTCCAATGCAGGTATTCTAGCAGCATTGGTGGAGCATCTGTGACTGGTTGAAGATCCCAACAAACAAGAACAACCTTCGAAGCTGTTCCCACTGGATTTCCCGCTACTGCAAGAGGAATCACCCGATCGACAGAGTGAAGAGAGTTGCCATCGCTAATGTGGTCTATTACCTATGGATTGAGAGATGCAATCGCGCAATGGCCAACCAAGCAAAGAGTCCCGCCCTTATTGTTGCAGACATTAAAGTTGTCACCAAGTCTATCATCCGGATGAAGATGGGCCACTCCCACAAAGACTCACACTGGCTGGATAGAGTGCTCTGCTCCTAGCCTTTTTGTACAGAGGGTATTTTGGTGTTGAGTGATATTTTTGTTCCTCTCCCCCTTCTTTTGCTTTGCTCCACAGCTAGCTACATGCTATTGAGGGATAATTTTTGTAGAGAGGGCTTTTGTATATCCCCTCCCCCGAGCCTCATTGCTTATCTTTTGGAATTTGATATAGGTCTCTATATATCACTTTTGTAAAAACTCTGTCTATATATATATACATCATTACCTTTTACAAAAAAAGTACTCATACACTTTTCTGCTGGTTTTGGCTATATATGTATACGATCGATCAAGTTCGGGTGAAAGTGCTTATCTTTCTTCGTTCTACACATTGATTATTGTAAGGTTACGCTGTATAAATTGATTATGAGTTGAGTATTTGATTCTTTTAACATTATAAGATGTTGAAGATCTACTGACACAGATGGGTGAGGAGGAGCTGTAGTTGTTCCGGAGTCGGTGCTGAAGAAGCAAAAGAGGGAAGCAGAATGGGGTTTGGCTAAAACACAAGAGATTCAAGAACAAAGAGAAAAGGAAACTTATAGTCAGTGCTAAAGAGAGAGGCAAAGCTGAAAGGAGGGTTCTATGTTGAGCCAGAAGCTAAGCTCCTGTTCATTGTTCGCGTCAGGGGTATCTACCGTATGTTTGGCTCTCATACCAGAAACATTTTATAGCTCTTGAGGTTGAGCAGATCTTCAATGGTGTATTCCTGTAAGTGAACAAGGCCACGTTGAACATGTTGCACAGAGAGTAGAGCCTTACATCACTTACGTGTATCCAAACCTGAAGATTGTTATGAAGAGTTGATCTACAAGTGAGGTTAGGGAAAATTGAAAAGCAGAGAATGTTGAAGGAGGTGATGCTGGCAACCGTGAGAACTACATCAACGAGCTCATCAGGAGAATGAACTAGATGCGGATTTTTGTGTATTATTTTTATGTTTAAAATGATGCTTGAATTCCTATATCTAAATTTGCAGGGTTTACTTGCCCAAGTTTTTCTATTATTATGAAAATTACCATACCTTTATATAGATAAAGTTTAAGTACAAAGAGGTGATTATAATCAACGATCAGTTGTGACCAGACAAACAAAAAGTTAAGCACAACTAGAATTGAGCAACACTAGAAACTTGGTCGTTGTTGATTATGTATTATGATCAATAGTTTTGGGCCATCTGTGCAACCAGACCTAAGAAACAAACCATCTAAACTAGGACTAAAACAAATTAACACCAAGTTAAGGGAAGACTAATCACCATGGATCCTCACGAGTAACAAAAACCAAACCAAAAGGGCCTCAACTATAGGCACGCACAAGAGATGCAAACACTTCAAACCATCAAGACGATAAAACAAAGCAGAAGCCACCATGATTAAGGTTTAATAGCATAATCATGGCCATGGTTATAGAAGAAGCAACACAACTAAAACCATCATTTAGAGGCTGAGACAGACTGAGCCTTCCTCGCACCGCATGTAGCAATCGACCAAGTAACCTTCTTACCTTTAGCCCTGGCCTGATGCATTGGCGGAAGGCTGGAGGAGGACGCATCTCTTTTACCCTGCTAGACTTTTTAGGCCATCAAAGATCCCACATTATTGGACTACATAATAGTCCATCTGTTTTGGCTTTCATATTCTAGTTGGGCCTTGGACCGATATATTCTGATTGGGCTCGTGTTTTACTTTCTTTATCTGTTGGTCAAACATCAGGTTAATCCTCTAGATAAATATTAGTTAGATATAGATAGATTTAAGTAGATTCTGATTAGATTTTATTCCCTCATTATAAATAGATTAAGGTTGTAAACATGGTTATGTGATGAAATAACAACTTTGATGAGCTTCCAGTTTAACACCTCGTTCTTTTACCTATCTTTCTACCTCACCTAATCTCTACTCGCCTATGAATTCCGACATGGTATCAAGAGCTTGAGTCAATTTTTCCGTTTAATTGTTTCAAGAATGACGGAAGATCCAAAGGGCAAATCTCCGGCGTCTTCGGTAACCAACATCGACGTCAATGATCCAGTATACGTCCACGCTGCGGAAAATCCCGGCTTGAATTTAGTCTCAAAGTTCAACGGGAAAGGATTTCTGGGCTGGAAGTGGGACATGGCGACGGCGTTGAAAGCGAAGAACAAGTATGGTTTCGTCTTGGGAAAATCAAGAAACCCGACGAGACTGATACGATTCGGTTGTGCGCTTGGGAAAAGTCGAAATCCCTAGTCGCTGCTTGGCTAAAGGCATCACTGGAACCTACTGTGGCGCAGACGGTGCGTTTCTGTGACGATCCCAAGGTTTTGTGGGATACCTTGTGCGCTAGATATGAGAGAGATAATCTGGCGATTATACACAATTTGAAGCGCGAACTGGTTGAGCAGCAGCAAGGCGAAGACTCTATTGGTGATTATTTTACCAGATTGAAGGAAATCTGGGATGAACTGGAGTTGGCGCGACCTCCGCCGACTTGTACCTGCAAGAATTGCACTTGCGGTGTGAAAGAGAAGGTAGAAAAAGCAACTTGAAGAAGATAAACTCCTTACTTTATTGATGGGTTTGAACCGCAACTATCTCTCCATTCGCGGTCAAATTCTTGCGATGAAGAAGTCGATTTCGGTGCGGGGAGAAGGCTTTTGCACTTATTATGCAGAAGAAGAACAGCGGGGTGGTGTAGGAATCAAAGAGGAAGCTACATCTTTCGCTAGTTACAGGTGGTGCGATTGGAGAAAATAGCAGAAACGGGAACAAGCGGGTTGACAGAAAAAGCTCAATTGTTCTCTCTGCCAAGAAGATAGGGCATGTCGCGGAGGAAATGTTTTCAGAAACTGCGTTGCACCACTGCAAAAGAAACGGGCATCTAGCGGCGGATTGTTATCAGCTACACGGTAGGGATAAGTTTTGGCACGCAAGAAGAGAAGGGTTTTGCCAACGCTGCTAAATTCACAGAAGAAATCGAAGAGAAAACAGAGAGTAGTAACCTTGGAGATGGTTTTGACACCGCGGCAACTGCAGCAGATTACCGAATTGATTCGGAACAACAAAGCAGAGTCCAGTACAGATACAACTGGTCATTGTAATTTTTCAGGTAAAACTGCAGATTTTGTTAATTACAAGTACTGCTTCACGAGTAATTGCACGCATCGTTTATATGCTGGGAAGTGGATTATTGATTCTGGGGTGTACATATCATATGTCTGGTATTAAAAGTCAGTTTCGAAATTGGAGAAAGTTGCATATTGAGAGGACTGTCATTCTTCCAGATGGTAGTCCTCAGTAGTGAACTTAATCGGAGATGTGAGGGTTGGAAGGAAAACATGGTTAACGGAAGTACTTTACATCCCTAATTTCATGTTCAATCTTGCATCAGTAGAGAAAATTACAAAGCAGTTCGATTGCTCTCTGATTTTTGACAATGTTGGATGTTCGATACAAGGCCGTTTTAACACAGGGCCGGTCCAGAAAGGCAGAGAGTTGGGGGTCACCGCATCGGTCATTGCCAGAATTGTCTTTATGTTTTGGATGTGGATGGGCTAGATCAGTGGGCCGAAGAAAAAAGAAAGTTACGGCCGTGATAGTGTAGGTTTAAGTGTGTCCAACAAAACCAAAGCAGAAGAATATCATGTAACGTTGGGCCATGTGCCGTATAAGAAATTGGTTACGCTTGGGTAATAAAAGGAATAGATTTTGATTTGAAAAACCTTGTGATGTATGTTACAAGGCAAGAGCTCAACGATTATCTTTTCCGGTTTCAACAACGAGAGCAAAAAGAGCATTCGAATTGTTACACATAGATGTGTGAGGGCCATTCAAAATTAACACCTATAACGGTTATAGGTATTTCGTTTGTTTTGTCGACGATTTCTTGCGCACAACTTGGGTAACTCTTATTGGCAAAAGAGTGATGCTTGGAATGCGATCGTTAATTTCATAAAGATGGTGGAGCGATAGTTTGATGCTAAGGTTAAAGTTGTACGTACTGATAATGCCAAGGAATTAGGATCATCAAAAGAAGGAAAATTGTTTATGCTCATGAAGGAATTGTTCACCAAACAACATGTGCTTATACACCGCAACAAAACGCAGTTGTAGAAAGGAAGCACAAATATTTGCTTGAGACGGCAAGGGCATTATTCTTCCAGTCTAATGTTCCTTTGGCTTATTGGGGTGAGTGTATTTTACATGCTACTTATGTTATAAACAGACTTCCCACGAAGGCTTTAAATGGTAAGACACCATTTGAGGTCTTATACAACAACAAACCTTCTTACGACGAAATGAAGCCTTTCGGTTGTTTGTGCTATAAAACCATGGTAGGACCAAGAGGAAACAAATTTGATCCAAGAGGACAAGCGTGCATCTATCTAGGAAGGGATCCCAGGAAAAAGGGACATAAAATCATTCATTTGGAAACGGGATGTTGAAGTTTGTCGTGACGTTAATTCCATACTAATGTTTTCCCATGCAGACATACTCCGATATGTTGAGCGTTCTAATGTTGACAATTCTTCTCATGTCAATGATTATCAACCATATATCATGGATGATGAAGATACTCACGTTAGTCAACATGATAC
Organism: Limonium bicolor; assembly: GCA_023374045.1. Taxonomy (NCBI): domain Eukaryota; kingdom Viridiplantae; phylum Streptophyta; class Magnoliopsida; order Caryophyllales; family Plumbaginaceae; genus Limonium; species Limonium bicolor. The sequence goes on along the minus strand of CM041777.1, from coordinate 155,805,410 downwards.
GGATACACATGTAGTTGTTGGGAATGAGACGTCAGCAGAATTGAGGCGATCCACCAGGGAGAGCCATCGTCCACAGTACTTGAATGATTACGTATGTAATACGTCTTTTCAGGAGATACTTGATGAAAGGGTTATATAGCACATGGATACTATAATCTAGGGGCACATGGGAAATATCTCAGGGCTACATCAGTTGACAGATACCACCCTAAAACTGTCTATGGCTCTTTCTCGGGTAGTCATGCAGAACATGTCGTTTCATGAACCAAAAGGTTATAAAACGCTGTTATTTATGAACACTGGAGGGTGGCATGCAGCAGGAATTACAAGCATTGCAAGATAATAATACCTGGGAGGTCGTTACTCTTCCGCAAGGACGAAAGGTGATCGGTTGTAAGTGGGTCTATAAGTCAAGCTCAGATCTGACGGCACTCTCGAAAGATACAAAGCAAGATTAGTTGCCAAAGGTTTCACACAGAGGCATGGACTAGACTATCATGAAACTTTTTCACCAGTTGTGAAGTTGACGACAATACGCTCTCTAATTGTTGTAGCTCTCAATAAAGGCTGGGTAATCAACCAGTTGGATGTTAACAATGCTTTTTTACACGGTGATCTAGATGAAGAAGTTTATGCGTATTCCGCTAGGTCTCGATGTCGAAGGAAATAATAAAGTTTGCCGTTTAAAGAAATCTCTTTACGGACTCAAGCAAGCTTCCAGGCAGTGGTTTTCTAACTTGGAAGTTTTCTCAAGACTCTTGGTTTTGTACAGTCTAAGAATGATTATTCTCTTTTTGGCAAAGAGAGCACAGAAGGGAAGTTGTTCATAGCTGTCTATGTCGACGACATGTTGATCGTGGGAACACAACAAGCAGCAGTTGATGATATTAAACGTGCACTGCACCACAATTTCAAAATCAAAGATCTCGGTACCTTGAATTATTTTCTAGGCATCGAGTTCATTTCCATTTCGGACGGTTTGTTTCTATCTCAAGGAAGTTTTGTCTTGATTTGTTGGAAGAGTTTGCATGCCAAGACAGACCGGCCGTTAAGGGTCCCATGGTGGTAGGAAAACCACTTCTTGTCATAGATGGAAATTTCTTGAAGATCCCACCACGTATAGAAGGTTGGGGGCAAACTTAATTATTTGTCCAACACACGACCTGACATAAGCTACACGGTTCAAGTTCTCAGTCAATTTATGCAGAAGCCATGTACGTCTCACATGGAAGCAGCTCTTCATGCTTTATGCTATATCAAAGGCACCATAAACTACGGGATGATTCTCACAAAGAATCAGTCTTTACCGTTGGACCTTCGAGCTTACTGTGATTCAGACTGGGCAGCTTGTCCTAACACTCGAAAATCTGTCTCAGGCTATATATCTTCCTAGGAGATAGTCCTATCTCTTGGAAGACAAAGAAGCAGGGTCTGTTTCACTTTCTAGTGCAGAGGCAGAATATAGGTCTCTACGACGTGTCACAGCCGAGCTGACCTGGCTAACACGTTTACTTCACGAATTGGTGTTGAGAACATCACACCCATACCACTCAAATGTGACAATCAATCGGCAATTATATAGCACGGAATCCTGTTTTCCATGAACGCACCAAACATATTGAAATTGACTGTCATTTTGTTCGTGAGAAAATCCAACAGGGGTTAGTCGACATCACATATACACTACTTCAGATCAACTCGCTGACATGATGACTAAGGTCTTGCCAGGATCCAAGTATAAACAGCTGCTACCTCAAATGGGGATGCGAAATAATCAAGCCTAGGTAATTCAAATTACCTACGGCTTGAGGGGGGTATTGGACTACATAATAGTCCATCTGTTTTGGCTTTCATTTCTAGTTGGGCCTTGGACCGATATATTCTGATTGGGCTCGTGTTTTACTTTCTTTATCTGTTGGTCAAACATCAGGTTAATCCTCTAGATAAATATTAGTTAGATATAGATAGATTTAAGTAGATTCTGATTAGATTTTATCCCTCATTATAAATAGATTAAGGTTGTAAACATGGTTATGTATGAAATAACAACTTTGATGAGCTTCCAGTTTAACACCTCGTTCTTTTACCTATCTTTCTACCTCACCTAATCTCTACTCGCCTATGAATTCCGACACACATTTCTTCCTTAGATGCGTTGGCTAGAAGATAGTTGTATGGCCTTTTACCTAGCAAGGAGGGCCGATTCAGCTTAGATGAGCAAATCTATCCACCAGCTCGGGGTGAATGGCGAGTTCAATGATTTCCAAGCCCAATCCCAACCTGAATCGAGCCTTAGTTCCATCGAGATGTAGGCTTCCGCTCTAGAATGAAGCCACTGTTGTGTTAGTTAGCCTTGTACCTTCCATAAAAAACCTCCGTTGATAATCCTGATTAAACGGTAAACCTTCCTCTTCTTCGTCGTCTTGGGAATGGTACAATCTCCAAAACGGTGCAGGAATAATCCACAATTGCAGCAAACGAGGGGCATGTGAGAGGGAAAAAACCATCATCTTATCTTCGTGATTGAAGGGCATGCAAAAGATAATTGGAAGAGAAAGATTCAACAGCACTTTGAGGTGGACAAAGCATAAATAAGCTATAGCTAGGTCGTCCAACATACCCACGGGCGGAGACAGGGGGCGGGTGGGTATTTGGCCCTCCAACTCCTTTGGGTATATGCTTAGATCTGTTTAGCTTTTGGTATATAGTTTATTTATGTTATTAGATATTGTTACCATGATATCACTAAATTCAATTTATTATCAATTTTATTTTCATTAATATGTAATATTTGTTCTGGAATTATAGTGTAAAATAATTTTTAGTCTATAGTAGATCAGAAACTCTTAATATTTTTATTTTAGCAACATAATCTAAAGTAAAATCTGATTACTATGCCAGCATTAGTAATCATGTAGCCCTAGTATCCATAATACAAGTGTTTTTAGTTTTAATTACACATTTTGTAAACTAAAATAATATTAGATATTATTAAAATAATTTTTAGAAGAAGTTTTTAGAATAAAAAAACTACTAGTTTAGAACTATTATTATATATTAATGCATTAACTTATAATTTTGTATACCCACTTTTTAAAATGAGAAATAAAAAAGGTAATTTATATATTCAATTTTAATGTAGTTTTTTATGTCAAAATCATATATCTAATATCAAATTTAAAATATAATTATAAATATTAAAAATTTTATATTAACTATAAAAATTTAAGTTACTTTTATAATAATAATTATATTTTTAAAAAAAATCTCACCCCTTAGAAAACTTTTCTTGCAAACTTTTCTTGCTCGGCCCTGATCATACCAGTGTACTGTGTATCTACCTAGTAGTGATGCCGCATGCTCGACAAAGGACCTTTTAGCCAGGTGCCTTTTGGAACATCATAAATCCGAACCCATCATGGAATCCATTTTAATTCTTGATGATCAAGAGAAACTTCTGGTTCAATTCATTAGATTGCCAGCAAGGAACCATCAATGAGCCAGGGGTCATGAATAAGCACAACATGCATCACATGGATATCGTCGAATTTGATGACAAGCAGAGTGGGGCAATAATGCAGAATCGGAAGCCTCCAAATATGCTCTAGAGACTTGAAAGTGTTGAACAAAGTACAAAGGCACTTGAATTGTCATGAGAGAAAATATTTCCAATCGCACATCGCTCAGGTGCGAAGAAGGGAATGACTGGTGGTCTGCAGCCATTGTTCTGGGTTGAAGCGAGTGTAGTGTGGGTGATTATGGTGAAGTAGCGTAGAAGAGGGGGAAGCTGGAGGTGAAAGTAGAGGACGAGGGTTGTGAATCGAAGAAGTGTGGTGAATAAGTGCGAGTGGTGGGATATAAGGATGCCTACATGCATGCATGCTTCCACTTGTAGTCGAAGAGAGGAAATTGGGGGGGGGGGGGGGGGGGGGGGGGGGGGGGGGGGGGGGTATCATTACCTACCGGGAATCGAAAGAGATATGGGCGGCGGGGAAAGAAACCATAGGACAGGAGGTTCTGGCAAAGTAAACAATTTTTGCTATGATTGCCTTGTGTTCTAGATCGAGGAAGGAATCAGGGTGCGCTGGGAAGTTAATGGGCAAAGACAATGAAGATGAGTGACCCCATCTAGGGGAGATGGAGGGGTTTTTCTGAAATACCCCTAACTATTATTAATAAAATAATGGAAATTAAAGGTTTAACTATGGTAAATTATGAGAGATTAAGACATTAAATAATTCCCTAATAGTATTAAGGGTTAAATCAGAAGTATTAAAACCCTAAAGGGCATTGAGGGACATTAAAGCAAAAAACGTGCCAAAAACTGCTTAAGGTCAAAAACGTGCGCTAAGCCAGACCTTAAGCTAACTATGATATATAAACTATAAAACTCCTACCAAGTCAATGAATGGTCATTATATGACCTTAGAACATAAGTTCCAGGTTAGATTTCCCAAAATACGCAAAGTGCTCGGGAGAACTGTTACAGCTCCCTTAGAGCCGAAAAACCCTATAAAGTCTCAGAAATGGCCTATGAGCCAAGTTAGACTTATATACATCCTACTAAATGACCCAATAGTCATTATTTACCATTCTAAACAAAAGGCACGGAGTAGATTTCAATTAGACGAAAAGTGCCCGGAGGAACCCTAGCGGGCCCACAAACCTAGAAAAGGCCCGGAATCGAAAGTGGCACGAAATCCTATATAATTCATTCTTAGAGTCCCTACCACCATTATTTATCATTCTAAAGAGAATGTTCTCGCTATATTTACAAGAATACACAAAATGCCCGGGAGAAACGCTTTAAGCACAAAAAGGTCCCGAAAGTCCCGGGAATGTCTCGGAAATGTGTTTTGGGTCTATAAACCCAATGTAACACCTATAAATACTCTAATAAATATATATAATCATTAATATCACATTGGTAACTCTAAATTCAGAGATTTACAATTTTCACAATTTTTACATTAAAATATTAATATAATAATAAAATAATGTGAAATTAAGTCTCCATTGACTTAATTGGTCAATGTTGACCATTGACCCCTACCAATCAGATAATGGGGCGGCAATATGGCCACTCACCAGCACTAGAACAACAAAATGATGCTGTCTACCATAATACACCTTTACTTTACATAAAATACTTAAAGAAATACCTTTACATTTTAAAAATGAAAGCATGTCTACTCACCCACCCCACTCCATCTATTCCCTGCCAATTGAAGCTTAAATTATGAGCCTCTCCTATGTCAAACCCATGCCTCCAATCAGCCACAACCAAGGGAGAACTCTCCTTGCTAAGGTAAATTGTTAAAAACATGTTTTAAGCCATTTTTACATCTTTTCTTCCCCTTTCTTTGATTAATCTTTCAAACACATTCTCCCACTGATCTATCACGACTTCTTGGTCATATAGAAGGTCTCAACTCGTTTAAAACTCAAAAGGAATGAAGAAGCAAGGCAAGAACACCATTAAGGTAAAAATGTGCTTTAAGCACCTAACCCTTCTTTACTTCAAATCCGGTTGCATTCCTTGGTTCCCTAAGCTTATTTTATCCTCCTTTACATGCTTGATCAGTTGATATATCAAGAGCCTCGATTTATAGCAAGATCCATGCCAAAACTCCATTTTGGCATTTTAAACAAGGTAAAACCTAGCCATCTTCCAAGCTAGATATCTACGGTTTTATGCCTTGTATTAAAGAGGTTTTGATACTCTTATTTGGTGGAAAATTAGGGCCGAGATCAATCCTAAAAGGCTTGAGAATTCAAGGTAAAAATTCATGATTTTCATGACTTATAATTACTCCTATGGTTAGTTCAAGTTTAGAACTTAACCATATCTTAATCTCTTGTGTTTAAAACATGTTAAGAAGCTGAAGAATTTTCCTCTAAGCTTCCGTGGCCAAACAAGGTCTTGGGATAGCTAATCAAGGTATAAAATACTTAATCTCAACTTTGATATGTTAATTTGGTCCTAAACTCCTTCTAAAATTATTGTCGTGGGTACACTAGTAGAAAAAAATGTTTTAACCACGGTTATTTTGCCTATATACCACGGTTAGGAACCGTGGTTTATGCTCGCGTCGCATATTTACAAATATCGATATACGACGGTTCGTAACCGTCGTTTAAAAGTGGTACTATATACCACGGTTTCCTATGACCGTCGTTTTAGATCCGTTTTCGGACGCGGTCTCACTGATTTATATGACGGGTTAAGTCTGAACGTGGGTATAAAGTACCTTTTATACGACGATTAACGGCTGAATGTGGTATAGAGTGCTTTATACGACGGTTATTCCTAAACCGTGGTATATAATGTATAAAATCAACGAATAACCACGGTTATACATATAACCGTTGTTTATAGTATATGAAACTTTTTTTCCAAATCGCCGGCGATTAGAAGCGCCGCCTTCACAGATCTCAACAGAGCACAGACACGAGAGAAGAGGCCAGAACATGTATGTTCCTTGTTTGCGATTAGTAGTATGTTCCTTGTTTGCGGTGGGTTGTAAAATTACCGTGAAAGAGAATTGATGAGGCGTAGACCATGTTCCTTGTTCGCCGGTTAGGGTTGCGAAAATTACAGTGAGTGGAGATGAGGAGGCGCAGAGCATGTGTTCCTTGTTGCAAGTGTAAGCTAAGAGAATGAGAGAGAATGAAGAAGAGTTCAAGAGAAAACAAGAGAATGAGAGCATGTGTTCCTTGTTCGCATGTGTTCGCGCGGTGTGGGGTGCTAAAAAATTACAGTGAAAATAAGCGAATTACCGTGAAAACAAGAGATGAGCGAAGTCGGAGCATGTTCCTTGTTTGCCAATATGGGTTGCAAACTTACCGTGAGGTTGAAGAGAATGAAGAAGAGTTGCAGAGCGTCTGTTTGGGTTCCAAAATTAACGTGAGCGAATTTATATAAGAGAAATAGAGAGAAAGAGCCGCGTTAATTTGGGCCCAAAATTGAAATTCCCGCTTAGACTATATACCACAGTTCACAAAAACCGTGGTTTATATAGGAAGAATGTGCAATATAATGACAGTTGCCGAGGAAACCGTCGTATATAAGTACCTTATATATGACGGTTCTCCAATAACCGTGGTATATTCACTATGCGTGTACCTTATATGACGGTTGCCCTGAAAACCGTGGTTATAAGTAACTTATATACGAAGGTTCTTTAAAAACCGTGGTATATTCACTCTGGCGTGTACCTTAAATGACGGTTTCCCTGAAAACCGTGGTTATAAACTTTAAACCACGGTTTTTCATTTAACCGTGGTTAAACGCCATCATTAAAAATTTTTCTCTAGTGGTAGTTTAGTTTAAATGGTTAAATTTGACCTTAAATTAACTAAGAAATGAGTTAGTAAAATTATCTAAGTAATTAAGTACATAATTGTCAAGATTAAGTCATATATGGAAAAAATAGTAAATAATATAGATTATATAATAAGGCCGAGAGTTATATGGTATTTATGAAGATATTAAATATAATATTATGTTACATATTCAAGGATGAAATAAGGCCATATCTTTAGGCCATTTTATTTAAGTATCTAAGTTTTAAAGTAAATATAAGGTAGAAAATTTACCGAAAGGTTGGGGTCAAATTATAATAAAATAAAGGGAAAATTACATTGCCCACCCATGAGGTATTGGGGAATTACAATGTCCACCCATGAGCTTTAGAAAATTACAATGCCCACCCATGAAATATTAAGAAATTACAATGCCCACCATGAGTTTTAGAAATTACAATGCCCACCCATGTACTTATCAAATAGAGTGAAATCGAATATGTAAAGTAATTATTACCTTAAGAAACAACTTAGACCATGGTAAAAAAAATTAAAACCCTAAATTAATCTTATATGACCACTTAGAAGTCAAATAAATGAAAGATGCCTAAAAATAACAAAATAAAGAATAAAATGAGGTGAACATATATGTAATTCCTCGTAATTTTTGCACGTTTTTTCTTCATTTCATCACTCCAACGTTGCACGGTGTAAATTAGGTTTTTTTTATTGCTTTACATAGCTGAATTGATTAATCAATGTAAAATTTTCTTAGATCTTTGATTTTCAACTCATTTTGTTAAGTACATGGGTGGGCGCTGTAATTTTCTAAAACTCATGGGTGGACATTGTAATATCTTAATATCTATTGGGTGGGCAATGTAATTTTTAAAGCTCATTGGTGGGCATTGTAATTCCCCAATACCTCATGGGTGGGCATGTAATTTTTCCTAAAATAAATTTAGGGTCTAAGTATGAATATAGCCAAAAATTGAGAGGTAAAAGGAGTTTAAATAAATTTTATAAGATTTTATAAAGTTTTGGGGTAAAATTGTAATTATAGGAAAATTGGGGTAAGTATTGTAATTACCAGAAACTTGTGGTCAAAACCATGTCTAGAAGTCAAACATTGACCACATAAGAGTTTTGACCAAAATTTGGTGGTTTAGTAATTTAATTAGCAACTTAAGTATGTATTAATTTGTAAAAGTTACATAATATATGCGGTAGAGATGTAATTACTGAAAATTCTGGGTGAAAATAGTTAATAAAACAGATTAGGAACTTATTGTAAATTTGTGATTTTTGGGGTATTTATTGGAATTATATAAACACTTATGTATAATATATAGTTAATATGAGATAATATAAAGTTTATATTAAATATGGGGTTATTTGGTTAATTTAGTAAAAGTTGTGGGCTGAGAAATAATATTGGACAGATCATGGGTCTGTTCAGAATTTATAAAAAAATTATATAACCATAGGTTATACAAGTTACAAGATTAAGATGAGATAATATAAGGTGTATTAATATAATGGAAACATTATATAAATATTGTGGTAGTTTTGTAAATAATAAAAGTATAGGCTGTTGCGAATTTATGGGAATTAAGAAAATGAATTTTAGACTATGGTCTACAGTGTTATAAATATTATAACATTATATAGTATTAAAGCGATTTAAATGGAATTAATATAAGTAAGGATATTCACATGAAATAATAAGGAATGAAGGGAAAATAGTAACTAAAGAGGGTATATTAAATAAACTTGGGAGTTATATAGTATAATATAAATGTTGCAAAATATTAAGATAAGATCTTAGTATGAGTTGTATAATTAAAATACAAACAGCGGGGATAATCATCTTACGTAAAATAATAAGATAAAGCTTTTAATAATAAAAGAGTTTTATAATTCATGAGACTTATATATTTTTGTATATATATATGGGTATATAGTATGGTTGAGAACAATATAACATCATTGGTGAAGTTTATAACATGAATATAAGTTATAAACCATAAGTTATAAAGTATTAAGTGTAAATGTAATTTATTACAAGATGAATGAATTATAGAATACAATGTATTATAATGAATATTGTAAACTAAAACACTTGGATACAATAATCGAGTCAACAAGACTAGTCAAGTCAACATGCTTGACCAAGTCAAACTAACTTGACCAAAGGGGCCAAGTTGACTAATATGTACATAAGATAATGAGTTGGGAAATAATAATACCATATAGTACTATCGCATGTATGCATGCAACTATAGGTTATATGTCTATATACTTATACGAACAAAATAAATTAGTAGTAACGAGTATACAAGTATAACTATGTTGTACAATCGATTAGTATTGTTATAGGAGGGTTGTTAAACCAATAACGGATGACAAGAGTTATAACGAATTAAACTAAAACAGTCGAAATAACGAACTGTTAAACAACCTCGAACCACCGTTATTACCGGGAGAAATTAAGGAACGTACGGGGTTAGTGTAGCAGGGGTATTAGTTCTGTATCAACTATACTGCAACAATCAGAGCTAGTCGTATTAATGATACTCGGTATATGCTTGTACGTATAGCAGCAATACGGGGGAGAGCTACAGAGCGTGAATCGTCACACTAGCAAGTCACGGTGAACGGTATGTTAATTGTGTGGTCTGAAGTCTTGAGGATTTACTGAAGTCCAGACGTTGTTGCTAAATTGTTAAGAGCGATATCTATGATTGACGTATGTGCTTGTGTGAATTATATTTCTTGACACTGTTGCATTATTATTATACGCGAACGTCCATTGGACTAATACTATGTCGACTATAGTTCGACTTATATAAACATACATATACGAGTAAAAGTGAAGTAATTGTTATCTAGTACAGTACGACGGTTATTACTGTCACATTAATCTAAGAAAAATACTTAGGAACGAGACACGGCTATACGGTCTCTAGAGCATGGATCTCGAACATAAATATCACCTAGACTGTTTCTAGGTATTTGCGTAAGACCTCGAAGGCAACTATGTAAATGGTTTAAGAATTGAGTTACATAAAGGTTTGGAAGAGGAAATCCAGTTAGTTTGACTACCTGGTTGCGCAGAGTGATCACTACGAGGGACTACTATCAAGAGTCGCTCAAGGAAATCCATACATCCACATCGATGATGGTCAGAGGGCACTGCATGGTGCAGGCTTCGGCCGAATTGGACGCCTTCAAGGCAAATGAAAAGTCCAGGACCAAAGGGTCAGCTGGCAAACGGTTCCATTTATTTGGGACCCAGGGGACTACTGTCTAGTATCAAGTTATTAAGGGTTGTCCTAACATGACGCCCGAGGTGGAAATTAATTAAAAGGATTAAGTGGTTGATTAGAAGGATAAGGGGCCATAAGGCAAGTGACAAGTACGGTTAACTAAAACGCGTATCTGGTTGGTACTGTTTGCTGATTATGTGTTTGCTGTTGTGGAGTGTGTGTTATTGTTCTTGTTTCAGTTATTGTATTATGATCCGGAATAGCATGAGGGTGTTCTGACATGACACCCAACTGGTAATAAGAGGAAACATGGTGGTAATTAAAGGGCCTAAAGGCCGAAGATTATTAATACAAAATGAACACTGTTCAATAAAAGCGATGTTACTCTTTATTCACTTATTTGATACCTTCGTTTATACAATGTTGTTTGTGAAATGTGTGATGTATTGATTGAATGGTTCTGTATTATGCATGACATTTACTGTATTTATTATAACTGTAAACGGTACAGCATGTAATGAATCTAATATCAAAATGGCTAAATGACCTAAGTGTTCCAAAGGATCTAGGGCAACATTTAGCATACCAGCAAAGTTTGCTGAGCCCTTTATTGGGCCAAACATTACAGGTAGTAGATCAGATCGAGAAGCGGAGTGCGGGACTCGGGTAGAGAGGACTACTATATTACAGCATTTGAATTTGATATGTAATCAGTTGTAAGTACACGGGAAATAGTAGATGCCTCACTTGTCTTGTAATTTGATTTGGATTAGTATGGCTTAGTGGTTGTAAGATATCTCGATCATCACGTGGTTATGAATAGGAGATGTAGTATGTGGTTGCCTTGTTGCTCACATGGGTGAGTAACGGCGTGTGACACCCAGGTGAGAAGAATGGTAAGTTAATTTCCGCTGTGAGACGCTTTTAATTATGTACGTGAGTGATTATTACAGGTTTAGAGAGAGGGGTGTTACATTTTCAGGCCTTGATGAACTTTCGATTCTAACTGACGTTACTTGAAAACTTTAGTGGTTCGTTCGACCAATATATATGTTATGGACTATGAGCACTAATTAGATGTTAATGACTGAGTGAGATGCTGAATGTTCAAAAAATAAACATTATAGGATGTTAAAGAGAATTTTACCAGAGAAAAAAAGGTAAGTTAGTACCGATTAGTTATGACATGCCTTGTTTTGCTTAATAATCAGGTGAACGACACCATTCTTCATTGACGACATACCAATTTTTTTTTTAACTTTGAAACTTCATAAATAACTTAAAGTGATTACATTAAAAAGTTTTTAAGCCTCCTTGTCCAAAGTACAGGCTACCTGGACATGAAAGGAATATGATTCCTTTCCCAAATTTGTACCCTATCAAGAGAATTACTGTACATCTTTGCTACAATCTAGTAAGGTAAAGAGATTAAGGATATCATATCCGATATTACAAACATAAACTATCTATGAAGTAGCAAAGATTTTTGAAAGCGAGATAGTCTTGACGGCTACCTTCTACCTCTTTCCATCTCATTACCAAACATTATTTCTTTCATCTCTTCACGAATATTGTCAAGACAGATATAGTAGGTAGCCTCACAAAGTGCAAGTTCTACTGCAAGTCGAACTGCTTTGTTCACCACCAAATGCACATTACAAATGTTGAAAGCTATCACATGTATTCTTACTAAATCCCCAAAAGACCGCAAATATGGATAAAATACTCTTTCCTACTAAAGACTTCAATTCATATAGAGGTAAAGCTAGACGAAGGAGGTCGCCAACGAGAAAAGTTGCATACGACCGGTTGTTGAATAGATAGGAGGCAAAATATGTTGCAATGTAAGTTTTGTTGTGCTCAATGCAGACCACCAGGCATGATTAGAATCGTGTCTACATTTTTTCATTGCCTCATAAATCACCCACATCATATTAGCAACGGAATACAACTTACTCGTGAGCCCTAATTTTCAAACATTATCCTATGTGGTCTAGCGTTTACGATCGGCTGAGGTTCTAGGTCCACTTTCATCCTAAGTTTATGACTAAGTCATATAACTTTAGTCGTTATAACCTAAGTTATCTCACTGGTTCATTATTGAATCGCCAACAAGTTTCAACCTATATAAACTAGAAAAACGTAAGAGTTCGGGTCAGGGCTTGGCGTATAGCTTTTTTTTGGTTCAGTTACTTTCATTACCCTTCGAAACTATTTTTCCTCTAGTTATGTTATATAAGGCTTATATCAAAGTTGATTTACCAAAGTGAGGGGCAGCTTTTGATTTTGGTGTTTTTTGACATTTTTAAATGAAATTTAGATGGAAATGTTACCTAAGCTAAACTAGGGTTTCCAAAGTGACCCCGGGCATAGTGTCCATAACCCGGACTAAACCTTGAAATTAATTAAGCAAGTTGAAAGGTAACACTGCCGTCATCCATGGGTAGTCCGGTACCCCGGACGCAGCGTCCATGGATGAGGACCGCCCTCAGACGGTAACTTCACAGAGATCTTGAAAGAGTTTTTGGCTCAAATTTTGAGGGTGAGTTTGCTAGATAATTCTTAGTCTATTTATGGAAGAAATTTTTCAATTTGAAGCTATCATTGTGACAAAAACTTAGCAAACAAGATACTACACAGATAGATAATAAAACTAAAAACTCACATTTCAAGATCAAATTTCCCGAGGATTGACTTGAGGAATGTGTGGAGGTCGTAGGTTTAATAATTGAGATTACTAACCTATTTCGAGCACTCCAAGGGATTTTTCATTGATTCATCGATTGACTTCTGGTTGGAAAAGACTTTTAATGGTGCCTCTTGTGGGGTGGAAGCCAACAGAGATTTGATATCCACTGTTTTTGCTTTTTGAATGTGTCTCCTTTTGTTTGATAGTTGATGTTAGTACATATTTTGTCTCTATGGGGCATCTTAGTAGCTTTATCTATGTAGATTTCTTCTCGCTAGTTGGTTTGATTTCACAAATACGTGTAGTTGAAGGGTCGCCTATCTATGTGGTTGAACAAGATTCAAATAAGGGTGTAATGTTTCAAGGGTCATTCTATGGTGTTAGATGGTCTTCCCTTAAGTTGTTCATGCAACTTCTCATGGGGATTTGGTTACGCATAGCAGCTAGACCTGCTAGGTTTTTTTTTTCATCTTTGGTATGTAAGTATAATGGTAATTATCTCCATCTATAATATACTTCATATTCCAAGCTAATACAATTTAGGTTGGTACTTTAGGAAAAAAGTGTATTTGAGAGGGAAACTGAAAATATAATGTAATAGTAATATGAATAATATATAAGACAGAAGAGTGAGCTGGTTCTTCATAAATTTAAGGAAGAAAAGTTAATGGTGCTGGTGCAGAGGAATAGAGACAAATTCGAGAAGCTTTTTTTACTAGCTTGACTGTTAAGTGACTGGTTTGGTCATATTCAGTTTATCATTTTTCTATCATTTTCTCCGATGATGGTTATTTCAAGCTTGATTAGTTTACTAAATATTATAAAATTTTAAAAAATACATAAACATACAATATGATCTATGTTCATGTTTCAATTATAACTAATTAACAACCAATATTTTAATTTAAAATTAATTATTTATAATATATTTATATAAAAAACTAAAAAACACCAATTTAATTATAAACAACATATGTAAGATCTTAAAATAAAATATTCTTAATGGTTCATTTCTTCTTTTGTTATATACTATATATTTGTACTTAATATAAAAATGAATATATCAAATAGTACTTATTATAATATTTAAAACAAAATTCTAAAATTTTACACTTTAAAATTATCCATAAAAATTAAAAAAACTTACTAATATAAATAACGGAGTATAGTATATGTAATAAAAATTAAGTATAAACATTATTAATTATTTTACTATCACACATTGGTCAATTTAATAAAAAATTATTATCTTAATTTATTCGAATAAAGTTAGTATACTGAAAATATTTATAATTAAACTAATTATTATTTAAATAAATGTAAATTTAAATTTTTACTATGAAAAAGTATTGAGAAAAATATAAAACAATACATATTAGCATGTAAAATTATTGTTAAACTATTGAACACTATCCAATGTATGGATTATATAATTATTTATAATATATTGTAAATATATTCTAATTATATCATAATTTTGATATAATTAATTAACAATTTTATATTAACTAAAGTGTTTATGCTTTTATTGAATATATAACTAAGATTATGTTCAATTTATAAATTTTTTTAACTATTTAGTATAGTTATTAGATTAATCAACATGGGTGATCATTATAGATTTGGATACATATATTATTGTGTTATGTGAGTTTCATATTGATATGAATGAAACAAGTATAACCTTTTTGAAAGAAAAAAACATGGTGGTTCCCTATATTCAAACCAAATAGCAAAAAAGGAATAAAGGAGAATTTTATTTCGTTTCTAAGTTTGAACCAAACGAACTTTTGGCCCCGAAGAATCATTGCTCTTCATTCATTCCTGATTTCATTATGTTCCCATTGTGCAAAGTGAACACTAAGATCTATCAAAATTTTGTAATATTACTACGTATATACAAGTGTTAATAACTCGTGATATGAAACATGGAGGGTGTTCACATTATATTTCTTGAAGAATAATCCAAAAGAGCAAAAGGAAACGAAAACGAAGCAAGGGACCGGGCGGACTTCACGAAGCGATGAAAACCTCCCACCTCTCTCCTCCTTCCTACTCCCTCACCCGCACTGCCACCACCTCCCTAACCAGTCATTCCCTCTACGCCGCCTCTAAACACGCTCACAACCCATCTACCCACCTCTCAATCAAACATTTTCCTTCCCTGAGTTAGCTCTATTAGCGGGGTTAGATTTTTCTTTCTACTTCCGTCGACTGTCTTGTTTTCCCACCATTTAGTTTCCTGGTTTGTATGTTACTTGAACTTTCCTCTACCTTCCCTTAATTTCCTAGTATCTCCATCGATTTACTTGTTCTTCTATTACACACATTTCGTTCTTCTTGGTTGCATCCTACTTGTGAGCCCTGATTTTCGAACTTACCCTATGTGGTCTAGCGTCTAGAACCTGACTAGGCTCTATGTCCAAATTTTACCCTTATATAACGTCTGTGTCGTAAAACAATAATCATTATAAGCTAAGCTAGTTCACTGAACCTATTGCGAGTCATCACCAAATTTTAAGCTAATTAAACTAGGAAAGGTAGAGTCTTGGATATGGGGACTTGGTAAAAGAGCTTTTTCCGGGTTCATTTTACTTTCATTACCCTTTGAAGCACCTTTTCACTACTTGTGTCATTTTAAGACTTTGACCTAAAGTTGATTTGCTACATGGTGCAGCTTCTGTATTTTTGGATTTTTTAAACATTTTTGATTGAAATATAAAAGGAAATTAAACTAACCTAAACTACAGTATTTAAACTTGAATTAGGTCAAGATTAACCTTTGTTCCTGACCATGGACCTAGTGTTCATGACCACGGACTCAATCTAAAAATAAATCAGAAAACACAAAATCAGCAAAAGATAAAAAAAATCTAATGTCTGTGACCTCAGACCAAGCATCCCGGACCAACGCTATGAAGTCATAAAATAAATTCATAATTAATTCCCGCCTCCGTTCGTGGGTTGTCCGGTACCTCTGACGCAGCGTCTGGGACCCCAAACACAATGTCGGGGGTGAGGACAGCCCTCGGATAATGATTTTACAACGATTCTTGTTGAGTTTTCTGCTCTAATTTTAAGGTGAGTCCCTAGATGATTCTAATTCGATTGGTGGTGAATAATTTTTAATTTGAAGTCATTCTGTAAAAAAAAAATTAGCAAACTAGTTTAAGGACAGAATGTTAAGAAAAGTTAGAAAATCACACTTCGAAGTGGAATTTTCACGAAAGATTAATATAGGGAGTGTGTAAATGTTACAACCAAAATGTTTACTCTCACATCGATTAGAGCAAAGAATAGACCACTTCTTATAGGAGTGGGGATACCTTTCCTTATTGTGAGGCCTTTTGAGTGGTAATGGACCCCTCAGTAACAAATCATGAATTGCGGTAAAGCGGACAATATCACAACAATGAGATATTGGAATGTCACTATTGGTATCAGATCTAGATCTAGATCGGTGTGCCAGTGGGCCCGCGAGGGCGCTGGACTCCCAAGGGGGGAATGTAGTACACCTAAGATTTACCTCCCACATCGATTGGAGTGGAGAATGAACCACTTCTATAGAGGTGGGGATACTTTTCCTTGTTATGAGGCCTTTTGAGTGGGAATGGACCCCTCAGAAACAAAACCGTGAGCTGTGACAAAGTGTAAAATATCACAACTGTAACACCCCAACTACATACTCCACACTTAACGACTAATCGCAGCGGAAATTATAACATAATCACTGAGTAACAGGGGCGGTGTTACACGCCGTTAGCCACCCATGTGGCTAACAAGGCTAATATTTACACATGTACCGGTCTGATGGAATGGATACCCAAGCACTTACACGTTAAAATTTTCATTTCACTTCAACCGAGTTGAATCACATATACATCTCAAACTGTACCGAGTATACAACAACCTAATGCCGATAACAAGTTCGGTCTTATACTACTAACATATACACTTTAACATAACATAAACTACCCATGCCCATCAATTCCATCCTACTCTCGAACGAGGAAGCTCCATTGGACCTAAAAAGTAATGGGTGGCCCCAAAGGGGCTCAGCAACTCTTGGCTGGTATGGTTAATGTGCAAGCCACCGGCTAACGGCTACGCACAACTAATTATCATAATGAACATGGGATTGATTTTAGGCATTCAACATGCATAACATAACATCAATCATTACATAACAGCGTACAAGAATATAATAATATTCACCACTTAACAACACACATACATCATAACTATATTCATTACAGACAACATACGTACAATATATTTCAGAGACGATTCATGTGAGGAATCGAGCCAAACAAGAGTTAACTGTAACACCCCTACCGCTAATACTGTCATTACCGTCCAATCTTCTTATACAATCCAGACTCACGCAGCGGATACTTACATACTCGACGGTGGGTGATACAATGCCGCTAGCCACCCACGTGACTAACAAGACTCATACTACTACTACATACAGCATCGGTCTGATGGACCGGAATATCCGAGTACTACACACTTACAATACCTACTCCAATTACCAAATCCAATACTAGGACTTCCCATTCATTACAATATTCCATAAGTTCGATACAATATAATACACCGAGTTTACTAAGATCCTTATACCAATACAACACCCCTTTCAATTTCATAGATACTCATTGAGAGTCTAACCACTACCCATTCCTCGCAAACTACTTGATTTCTAAGTACAAGGGTGTACCACTTAGTACGCTTCTACATTCTACTTCTAACTATCCAAGTGTAGTCACCGGTCTCTTATCTTGACCATATCCGCTTCGGGTACCTGCACACTAAAAACGTTCCTCCTAGGGGGTCAGCTTTCGCTGAATATGATAACCGCATACCCCGCGTACTAGTGAGGGTACGCCGACCACTTGGTCGAATACATGCAGTTCATTTTATTCATACATACATGCATACATGCCTTCTGCATGCATAATACTACACTACTTTACAGGAATATATACATACACTTCAATACATACAAGGTAACCCATACAAGCCAATAAATACATACTTACCTTTCCCGAAATCCACAATACACAATACATATACAATACATACGCAATACAGGCACAATACACCATACTTGTTAGCTCCTTTTGTCCACCCGGGTTAATCGGGTGGAGATTACTCTTTTACTCGTTACACCATACTTACGCATACATACTCATACTTTACTTACTTACTTACTCTTACTCATGTTAAGTTGTCGGGACCTCCGGCCTGGGGACTACTCCGTCCCACCACGGGATTTACTTGGTTCACCAATCCAGGATGCTACCCATTTAAGGGGTTTGGGCCGTGGACCAGTTTAAGAACCAGGAATCGGATCCAACCTCTTGTGTCTCCTCATCCTCACGCGTGGCCGAAGCTATATCGGACTTCTACTCATTCCAATTACTTATTACTTACGTTAGAAGTTAGGTAGTTAGGAATTAGTAGAAGTCACACATCCAAGCCACAATAATACAATACATTGCTCATATATACATCCATGCAAAATACAATACAATACACAAGTACACTACAAGTTACAAATACACTTCCTCTTCATCCATATATTTCATGAATTATACAAACTAGTGTTCAAGAAAATAAATACCAAGAACACATAAATCAAGCACAAGTAAGTGCAATATAGTCCGATTCATTGCATTTATCTTATTTAGGTGATCAAATAAGCACACAAATCGGGGTAACCAGATTAGGATACAGGGCATGAAGAAATCATACCGTTCACCGTTGTACTTGTATCCAACTTTCCTCCGGTGTTCACAATCCAAGTCCTATAACATACATGTGATCGAGTGGTTAATTCTCTATGGGTAACCCAACACGTTTCATCCTTTATGTTTTCCCAATGTACCATTACTAGTCCTTAGATTTCTTACTTATCCTAAAATCATTTACTTCACATCATTTCCTAAGCTCATTTTCTTAGGTTCTTATGTGTATATTATTTTCTCCTTACCATCATTATTCTTCCTATGGTTACTGCTTAAGCCCATAATTTTTTTTTGACCGGACCTCCCCTGTGGGGCGGTCCCTAGGGGCGGTCCGAGACAGAAGCCATCCGGCCTGGGATTTCGACTGGACCTCCCCACAGGGGCGGTCCCTTGAGGCGGTCCGAGACAGAAACCAATTTTTTTTCCTTCTCTGCATTGGACCTCCCCTGTGGGGGGTCCCTAGGGGCGGTCCGAGACAGAAACGAATCTATCCTGTTGAATTCGACTATGGACCTCCCCACAGGGGTGGTCCATAGGGGCGGGTCCACAACAGACCCTGTTTTTAAAAGTGTTTTTCTACTCATTTTGGACTCCAAATTCACCCCAATATTTCCCACTTATTCCACAATCTTTCCACATGTTTCCTACATGTTTAAACACCTTAAAACACGCACTAAACCTCCCAAATCATGGTTAAATCCTTACTCCAATTCTTGCTCAAATTCACAAACATTAATTCTACATTTGCACTTTGCACACTAGTGCACTTCTAACTTTCTCTTGCTAGTTTCCTACTTCTACCAACTCACTTAATAACCATTCCAAATCCTTTATAACCATTTGCAATAACTATACTCAAGTTCTTCATTCATTTCCAAGGTTATGCACACAAAACTTTCTTCCTAAAATTCAAGGTACTAATACACTGTTTTGCCACAGATTTTTGTTCCCACTTCTACCATTCAATACTCCCTCTATCAATACCATTCCTAGCATCCTAATTGCATTACCTTCCACTCAAGTTCTCCCCTTATCTAGCTCCATTCAAAATCTGTTACAACATGGTTAATCACTCACAACTACTACTAAAAACACACCTAGTTATTGTCTTGGTTGTTCCCTCTCCTTACACATCTAAGTCCTCTAATTTCCATACAATATATTTGAAGCTTGGTCTAGGAGAATGTGAACCTACCCGAATTACTCTGCAATTAGCCGATAGGTCAATCATCCTACCTAAAGGGTGGTAAGGGATTTAATTGTTTCGGTTGGTACTTTTGCTTTCCCTGCTGATTTTGTTATCTTAGACATGGAGGAAGACAAGGTGGTACCGCTTATCTTAGGTCGACCATTCATGCGTACATCAAGGACCCTCATTGATGTGAAGGAGGGAAGATTATACTTCGGCTACATGATGAGCAGCTTGTATTTGACATGACCAAAGCTACTACCCACCCTTCTGATGTTCATGCTTGTTTTAGTTTAGATTGTATTGATACCTTGATGCAGGACTATTTTTACAGCCCCACGGAGCTGGATGCATTGGAGAAGGGCTGGTAGAATCCATAGAAACAGTTCATGATGATTCTGAAGTCTCTGCTGTAGCATTTCAGCTTGCTGCTGGTAGGCCATATAGGAAGAACCACAAAATCGAAGAGGAACCGCTGGACCGTGTTCCAAAGACACTAGCTCCTTCTGTGGACTCACACCATTCTCTTGACTTAACCCTCTCCTAGTCACCTTAAATATGCTTTCTTAGTTCCTCCCTCTGATTTGCCTGTCATTATTTCTAACAGTTTACCAATGAACAGGAGGAAGCCTTGTTGCAGGTTCTGAAGAGGAACAAGAGGCATTAGGGTGGTCCATTGCTGATATCAAAGGCATTGCCCCTACATTCTGCACTCACCGCATTTACCTTGAGGAGAATGACAAACCAACGAGACAGCCTCAACGAAGACTGAACCCGCACATGAAAGAGGTGGTTAAAAAGGAAGTCATCAAGCTCTTGGATGCAGGTATCATTTACCCTATTTCTGACAGCGAATGGGTAAGTCCTACACAGGTCGTACCTAAGAAAGGAGGTTTTACTGTGGTGTGTAATGATAAAGGTGAATTAATTCCTCAGCGTACTATTACCGGGCATAGAGTCTGCATTGATTATAGGAAATTAAATGCCGCCACTAGGAAAGACCATTTCCCCCTTCCTTTCATTGACCAGATGTTGGAGAGGCTTGCAGGACAGACTATTACTGTTTCTTAGATGGTTACTCCGGTTACTTTCAAATTCCAATTGCTAAGGAAGACCAAGAGAACTACTTTTACATGTCCATATGGTACTTATGCTTATCGACGCATGCCCTTTGGGTTGTGTAATGCACCAGCTACATTTCAACGATGCATGACCGCTATCTTTGCTGATTTTATTGAAAAGTGCATCGAAATCTTTATGGATGATTTTTCTGTCTTTGGACCAACTTTTAATTCATGTTTGAGAGACTTGGATTTAATCTTAGCTAGGTGCAAGGAGACTAACTTGGTGCTCAATTGGGAGAAGTGCCACTTTATGGTGCAGGAAGGCATCGTGCTCGGGCATAAGATTTCTAAGAAAGGGATCGAGGTAGACAAATCAAAGATTGAGGTAATAGAGCAGCTACCACCACCATCGTCGGTAAAGGATGTCCGAAGTTTTCTCGGTCATGCAGGTTTTAATAGGCGTTTCGTTAAGGATTTCTCCAAGATCTCTAAGCCTCTTTGTGATCTGTTAATTAAAGATGCAAAATTTGAATTCACGAAAGAGTGCTTAGATGCTTTTAATTTGCTCAAGGCTAATTTGGTTTCTGCACCTATTACTGTTGCTCCTGATTGGTCATTACCTTTTGAGATAATGTGTGATGCCAGCGATTACGCATTAGGAGCAGCTTTGGGTCAGAGGCATGACAAGGTGTTGAGAATAGTCTACTACTAGTGCTATGTGAACAGAACTAAAAGGCACAAAAGAACTACACACAACGGAGAAGGAGCTGCTGGCAATTGTCTTTGCATGCGACAAGTTTCGACCATACATTATTGGCAGCAAAGTCATTGTGCACACCGACCATTCCGCTCTCAGGTATCTCTTTGGAAAAGTTGATGCTAAACCTCGTTTAATCAGATGGATTTTACTTTTGCAGGAGTTTGACATTGAGATTAGGGACAAACCTGGAGCACAAAATGGAGTGGCAGATCACTTATCCCGTATGGAAATTCCAGATGATGGCAAGCAGATTAACGAATATTTTTCCTGATGAGTTTGTCTACACGATCAGTCGTCCACGGACCCTTGGTATGCTGACATTGCAAACTACTTAGCCAAGGGCATTGTTCCTCCAGAATTGTCATATCAGTAGAAGAAGAAGTTCTTCTCCACAGTCAAGCATTACCTTTGGGACGATCCATTTCTCTTCAAGGTTTGCGCGGACAGGATGATTCGTAGATGTGTTCCGGGTGCTGAAACAAGAGACATCCTTATCCATTGTCACGCAAGAGAAGTAGGAGGACACTTCGGGCCCGCCAAGACAGCAGCTAAAGTATTGGAGGCAGGTTTCTTTTGGAAGACACTACATAAAGACTGCCATGCATTTGTATCCACATGTGATAGCTGTCAGCGCCAAGGTACCTGTCACGAAAGCTTGAGATGCCCTTGAATTACATCTTGGAGGTGGAACCATTTGATTTATGGGGGATTGACTTCATGGGGCCATTTCCTTCTTCAAATTCCAACCTCTATATTTGGTGGTTGTCGATTACGTGACTAAACGGGCTGAAGCAGTGACTGCACCTACTAATGATGCAAAGGTTGTGCTGAAATTTTTGAAGAAAAACATTTTCACTAGTTTTGGTGTACCACGAGCAATCATAAGTGATGGAGGCTCCCACTTTTGTAACAAGCAGTTTGAAGCCTTGTTGCAAAAGTATGGAGTAAGACACAAGGTATCCTTACCTTATCATCCACAGACCAATGGGCAAGCTGAGGTGACTAACAGGGAAATTAAGTGGATTCTACAGAAATCTGTTAGTTCAACCCGTAAGGATTGGTCTATGAAATTAGATGATGCCTTGTGGGCTTATCGGACAGCCTATAAGACACCCTTGGGAATGTCTCCTTACAAATTGGTTTTTGGGAAGGCGTGTCATCTTCCGGTAGAACTGGAACATAAATCTTTTTGGGCACTTAAAGTTCTGAATTGTGACCTTCAGAAGGCCGGTGAGGAAAGGAAACTACAGTTGTGTGAACTAGATGAATTCAGAGAAGAGGCCTATGAAAATGCCAAGATTTACAAGGAACGGACTAAGAGATGGCATGATAAATTGCTTGTGAAACGAGAGTTTCAGATTGGTGACCGAGTATTAATGTTCAATTCAAGACTGAAATTTTCCCGGAAAACTGAAATCTCGCTGGTCCGGTCCATTCACAGTTACAGATGTTTCCCCTTATGGAGCCATTGGTTTGGTCAACGAGAAAGGAGAAGCATTCAAGGTTAACGGATCACAGTTGAAATTATACCAAGGAGCGATGTTGATATGACTCATTCAACACTTTTGCTCCGGGACCCTAATTCTTCAAACTGATGCACCAAGGTCTAGCCAAAGACCGAAAGACGGGCAGCTCATTGGGAGGCAACCCAATCTCCTTTCTTCTATCTTCCTGATTTTCATTTTAATTCATGTTTTACGTGTGCTAATTCCTTTGTTAGCTATCTTTCTTTCATTGTTTGTTGTCAAAGTGTAGGATTGATGAAGGATGAGAAACAGAGTATTAGAAGACATTCCTTCGGTGGACTAACAGAGTGGTCCAGGACCTCAACCATATCTTAAGTCCCGGACCAGTGGAGTAGAGAACTCTCGAACAGAATTCATGGGGTGGTCCGGGACATTCTGCATATCTTAAGTCCTGGACCGGAACTGGTGAGAACTCTCGAACAGAAATCAATACCTGGTCCGGACCTTATACATTTCTTAAGTCCCGGACCCAGCACCACAGAAACTCTCGACCACTTTTGATATAGCGGTCCGGGACTTCATGCATAACCTGAGTCCCGGACCAACACTCGTTCCGAAAAAAAACAAAAAAAAAAACAAAATAACCAGGGTCGGGCTCCACTATCATCTTCCCCATTTCATTGAAATCCCTAGCACAACTACGAACCTCCCAGCCGCTATCGCCATTGCCATCACCCTCACAACTCGCCCATTTCTGTCGCCACCAACAATCCCCGTCACCTTCTCCAAACACCCGCACCACACCCTCGCGCCCGACAACCCACTTCACCACCGCACCACCTCCCTCTGTCGAATCCGACATCGCCCAAACCCCCATCGCCCTGCTCCCTCGCGCGTGACTGCGCATCGCACCACCACTACACCAACACCACACTTGCCGCCCAACCCACGCCCTCGCCTGCTCCACACCGCCACCACCTCCAAACTCACTCTACTCCCTCCCTCTGTCGCGCTCTCAAATTCGCCCAGCCCACCACCGTCTCCCCCCTCCATCGCACTCCCTCTCTGCCTCCTCGCGCCACCACACCACCGCACTCCCCCTCTCGGTTACACCCATCGCCACCCTCAACTCGCCAACACCACTGCGCCACCCCCACCAATCCGACACCACCTGCGACCACCACTCCAAACCAACACACTACCCTACCCCGTTCGCAGCCCAACACACATACTTAACCAAACGTAGCCTTCATAACCAGTCCATAATCAAAAATTCATATGGCACCCAAACGAGCTAGACGCAACACTGCCGGCGCATCTCTTCATCCACCGCTGCACCACCATCACCCGATGCAGCTCCACTCCGGGTTCGAGAGACAGTTGACTCCGACTTCATCAACGAAGCCGCTAAAAACTGGTACCATGCTCGGGAAAGGAAAATACTAGCCGAAAGGTCAGTCTGCCCAACTCTAATAGCAGAGTTTGATCTAGATTCCATTTTTAGTGCACGTAGATGGTCCTGTCTTTTGAATAGAGGTGGAAGATTCTATCCGAGACTGGTAAAGTTGTTCTATGCTAATGCGACGGTGAGTGATAATGGGGATACGATTAATTCTGTGGTCAAAGGCGTGACTATCTCTGTGGACGCTCTTAGCATTAGGCGTTGTATGAACTTGCCCATAGCTGTTCGGATGCCGACTGCGGAGAATAGGGCAAATATGCCATTATTGACTAGACAAGCTAAGGAGCACTATATTAACTTGATTGTCCATGACCCCGAAGTTCAAAATCGGCAGCGTAGGAATAACCGGGACAAGTAGGTTGTCACAGGGGATAAGCTACCAACCCCTAGAGAGCGTCTGATTTTAGGGGTACTGATGTCTAATGTTCGCCCCCGGGAGTGCGCCGATTTGAATGAGTATGACTGCTGGCTTATGCGTTACATCCTGGACGACACCTATGCCGCTGCAGGGGTTCCTCCTGGTATGCATCGCATCATCTTTACTTCTATGCTCCGGGTGGTTCAGACCGATCACTCCGCCTCTCTCCCATTTCCACCCCTCATATCCTCATTACTGGCTGCCAAGAGGGTGGATGTATCTGACGAGGAACCGCAGTATCCTCGGTCCACTATCGATATGACCATGATGAGATTCTTTCAGTGGGAGAAGATCGACGGTCAGTGGGTAAAGCGCCGACGAGCTGCACGCGCACCCCGAGTGGCTGAGGGGGCTGCTGAGGTTGCTGATGAGGCTGAGGCTGCTGCTGATGAGGCTAATGCTGCTGCTGCTGGTGGTGAGCTCCCTGACTTCCCGATACCCACTGGTCCGGCCCCAGGCTATGATGAGTTGCTCCATGAGTTTAGAGCCTGGAGGGGGACTGCTACAGCTTACTTCGACGGGTTTACGAGTCATCTAGATGGGTATGGTCAGAGACTCTCAGCTTTAGAGACCCGTCAGACTGACTATGAGGCCAGACGGGATGCTCAGTTTGCTGAGTATGAGGCTCGTCAGGAGGCCCGATTCCGTGAGTATGATGAGCGCTTTACACAGTTGGAGTCTTGGCGCATGCCCCGGCGGTAGTACAAGAGTTGGTTTATGTTCCCTTCTACTTCAGTCTACCTATCTATTACTGCACTTTTGGATTTTCATCTGACTTTGACATTTGCGATATTTTGATGTCTTTTAGATTTGTAGGTTGCTACTTCTAGTACCTTTCTTTTTCTATTTGGATTGTTTTTGATGGGATACTTTGGTTTTCCCCGAATATTTGGTTATGCATAATCTCTTTTGTTGCAACGCGTTGTCTGCTGCTTTGTGATATTCAAACAGGACTGCCATTTTTGTGTGCGATATCGAAAGAAAACAAAGGAGACTCTGCCGAAATTTTTCCAACACTCCTTGAGTCTCCTGTTCCTTTTATAAGTGTGGGGACGTCATCTTCGGCCATTTTTCAGGGGAGTTCTTTCTTTCTTTTGCACTGTGATCATATTGATGCAGCAATGAGGGCATTTCTATTTTCTAAGTGTGGGGAAGTTAGTAGTAAGGGGGCTATGCTATAATCTTCCTATTTTCTGTGGTTCTTGACACTACCAATCCTCACTTCATTAACCTGTGATGCCCTCAAAAAAAAAATTATTAATTCGACATACTTGGTTTTCAATTGTGGTCAGATGCATCAGTCGGGAATAACGTACAAGTAGCGAATATGTCTGAGATTTAATCTGAAACTTCGGTCATAAGAACTTTGGTTATACTGCTTGCATTGTCAGTTTTTGGTTAAAATTTTTCTATTTCCTTCAACAAAAAGGTGAGACCATTTTGTAACTATTTTGTTTGAACTAACTTGGGGCTTTGGGAAAGTTTTGGAATGAATGGAAGGAAAGGACAAAGGCAAGGTACTCCTCTAATCTACTCTGAACCGGAACAGGCCTCTCCCATTCGGTAATTAAGCCCTTGGAGTGCCTCATCACTCATCTACCTAAGATCATCTGATCTGGGATAGAAGGCCCAACACCGCTACAAGGATGGGGAGAAAAGGTCTGGGGGGATGAAATGAATAATGCTTCCTCAAAAAAAAAATTGGAAGGAAAGTTCTTTCATGCTAAACAGTTTATTGCAAATTCTTCCTTGATTATGAGTATGTGGCAATGAAAGGTAATGTGGAATATGACATTACTTCTTGCCCCTTGTCGTCCAATGAATTGTGGAAAGCAAAAGGAAAGTAAACCCCTGAGTACAGTTTGGATTAAACAGTTATGATGATAGTCTCATGCATTTGCCAAACATCTTAGCTTCACTGTTTAAGAAAACTTGCAGTACTAATCGTTGCTTCTTATGGCTGTTGTTCTGCATTAGATTTCCTTGTACACTTCTCCTGATCTGATTGCAGTAATTGCTTGAGGACAAACAAAGATTAAGTGTGGGGATGTTGATAAGTCAGGAATTTACCCATTTCTGCACGGTCTTTTGATACCAAATTCGTTGCTATTCACTGTTAAATTCCTGTCTTATAAGCATTTTCATGCTTCTCGCTGCAATTGTCTTCTGTTATGGGTTTTGTGTGCTTTTTCAGGTTTTTAATCTCAAGGAAACACATTCCCATCATTGTTGGAACACATGGAAAATCAAACAAGCAGATTTGAGTCAAAGACAACAAACTCTCGAATTAAATTCAAGCATGGTCCGGGACTTGATTCTGGAGCTAAGTCCCGGACCACAATGATGCATATCTCTCGACTGGATTTCAAGCATGGTCCGGGACTTTATACACAACTTAAGTCCCGGACCACACAATGAAGGGATTCTCGACCTGTTTTAATACCATGGTCCGGGACTTTATACAAACCCTAAGTCCCAGACCACAAATCAGAGCAAATTCTCGACCTATTTCAATGATACGGTCCGGGACTTCATACAAGACTTAAGTCCCGGACCATATGACTAGAATCGGCCTCTGTAGCGCGGCGAATGAGAAAAAGCAGAGATTTATTCTCTTTAAACTAAACCACCGCCCCATATTCTCCAGCTGGTCTTCCATACTTATTTTGTCCCTTCCGTTGCTGCTTTCAATTATCCTGAACTCCACTAATCTAAATCACCTCCCTAAATCCAGCACAACACCCATAAGCATTCTGCTTTCCAACAAAAATACCACCATGCTGCTGCTACGTACGGAAGCACATGAGTTCTATTTATAGAACTCAATCTGATTGATAGAACACACATTTCTGCAGAGAGTAATATACCACAACTCCATCCACCCTCACTTCCATCTCTCACGTTTCATTCATATCACCATTTCCATAACACACCATACACACATGTTCACATAAATCTGGAGTACACAAGCAGTTGGGGACTCCACCATTTCCTAGAGAAGAGGCAGAAGGAAGCACTGATCACACACCGAGACTCCACTGCAGAGTCTTAAATCAGAGTTTCTTCTTTTCTTCCTCTTTAATGTTGTTCACATATCTTTGTAGTATTTTCATTTCCATGGCTGAGTAGTCTTCATAAATTTCGGTTTGCTATGTAATCCAAACTCAGAGGTTCCAATATCTTTGTGATTTACCATTTTAACAGATTAAAGTGCTGTTCCTTATTTATTGTTATAAATCTTGTGATTTGGCCAATTACTTGATTTTATCGGTTTATCTGCTTACAAGTGAGAACTGCGGTAGATAACAGACAACAGGAACAACACCGGTTAATTTAGAGACGGTAATTCCTCTAGGATATTAACTGATCAATAAACTAGATTTTTCTTAAAGTTGTTAGCAATTAGTAAATTTGTAACGAGAGTTAAAATTTATTAGTTGCTAATTAGATTTCACCGAGCGAGAGACCGAACGTGAAATATTTCTGATCTAGGATTTTAGTCTAAATTTGGTAAACACGCTGAGAATGGAACCGAAGAATTTGGAGGAGTAGTAAACCGGAATTTCCCTTGTTTATTAAACCAAAAATATCATCATTTTGCCCACTATCTTGCATTTGTCACCTTTGCTCTTATTTACATTCTTGTTTCACATTTTAGTAATCCAAACAAACAAAACCCCCCTGTTACTTGAGTTATTTCATTAGTTTGTTCTTAAATATCAATCAAACTAAAACGCTGCCTCCCTTGGATTCGATAACCTGAAGGGAAACTTCTAGGAAAAACTTGCTATAATCGACCGGTATACTTGCCGTTAGGGTTTTACCCAACATGTACCACTTAGTACGCTTCTACATTCTACTTCTAACTATCCAAGTGTAGTCACCGGTCTCTTATCTTGACCATATCCGCTTCGGGTACCTGCACACTAAAAACGTTCCCCCTAGGGGGTCAGCTTTCGCTGAATATGATAACCGCATACCCCGCGTACTAGTGAGGGTACGCCGACCACTTGGTCGAATACATGCAGTTCATTTTATTCATACATACATGCATACATGCCTTCGTGCATAATACTACACTACTTTATGCAAGGAATACATACATACACTTCAATACATACAAGGTAACCCATACAAGCCAACAGATACATACTTACCTTTCCCGAAATCCACAATACACAATACATATACAATACATACGCAATACAGGCACATACACCATACTTGTTAGCTCCTTTTTGTCCACCCGGGTTAATCGGGTGGAGATTACTCTTTTACTCGTTACACCATACTACGCATACATACTCATACTTTTTACTTACTTACTTACTCTTACTCATGTTAAGTTGTCGGACCTCCGGCCCTCTGGGTACTACTCCGTCCCACCACCGGGATTTACTTGGTTCACCAATCCAGGATGCTACCCATTTAAGGGGTTTGGGCCGTGGACCGTTTAAGAACCAGGAATCGGATCCAACCTCTTGTTCTCCTCATCCTCACGCGTGGCCGAAGCTATATCGGACTTCTACTCATTCCAATTTACTTATTACTTACGTTAGAAGTTAGGTAGTTAGGAATTAGTAGAAGTCACACATCCAAGCCACATACAATACATTGCTCATATATACATCCATGCAAATACAATACAATACACAAGTACACTACAAGTTACAAAACATCACCTCTTCATCCATATTTCATGAATTATACAAACTAGTGTTCAAGAAAATAAATACCAAGAACACATAAATCAGAACAAGTAAGTGCAATATAGTCCGATTCATGCATTTATCTTATTTAGGTGATCAAAAAGCACACAAATCGGGGTAACCAGATTAGGATACAGGGATGAAGAAATCATACCGTTCACCGTTGTACTTGTATCCAACTTTCCTCCGGTGTTCACAATCCAAGTCCTATAACATACATGTGATCGAGTGGTTAATTCTCTATGGGTAACCCAACACGTTTCATCCTTTATGTTTTCCCAATGTACCATTACTAGTTTCCTTAGATTTCTTACTTAATCCTAAAATCATTTACTTCACATCATTTCCTAAGCTCATTTTCTTAGGTTCTTATGTGTATATTATTTTCTCCTTACCATCATTATCTTCCTATGGTTTACTGCTTAAGCCCATAATTTTTTTTTTGACCGGACCTCCCTGTGGGGCGGTCCCTAGGGGCGGTCCGAGACAGAAGCCATCCGGCCTGGGATTTCGACTGGACCTCCCCACAGGGGGGTGAGGTGGTCCGAGACAGAAACCAATTTTTTTTCCTTTCTCTGCATTGGACCTCCCCTGTGGGGCGGTCCCTAGGGGCGGTCCGAGACAGAAACAATACGTCCTCTGGAATTCGACTATAGACCTCCCCACGGGGGCGGCATAGGGGCGGTCCACAACAGACCCTGTTTTTTAAAAGTGTTTTTCTACTCATTTTGGACTCCAAATTCACCCCAATCTTTCCCACTTATTCCACAATCTTTCCACATGTTCCTACATGTAAACACCTTAAAAACACGCCACTAAACCTCTCCAATCATTGGTTAAACCCTTACTCCAATTCTTGCTCAATTCACAAACATTAATTTACTTGCATTGCACTTTGCACATTAGTGCACTTCTAACTTTCTCTTGCTAGTTTCCTACCTCCTACCAACTCACTTAATAACCATTCCAAATCCTTTATAACCATTTGCAATAACTATACTCAAGTTCTTCATTCATTTCCAAGGTTATGCACACCAACTTTCTTCCTAAAATTCAAGGTACTAATACACTGTTTTGCCACAGATTTTTGTTCCCACTTCTACCATTCAATACTCCCTCTATCAATACCATTCCTAGCATCCTAATTGCATTACCTTCCACTCAAGTTCTCCCCTTATCTAGCTCCATTCAAAATCTGTTATAACATGGTTAATCACTCACAACTACTACCAAAACACACCTAGTTATTGTCTTGGTTGTTCCATCTCCTTACACATCTAAGTCCTCTAATTTCCATACAAATTTGGGCAGAGTTTCCCCTAAAATTCTCACTTTGCCCACATACCATTTCAGCTCAAAATTCATTCCCAATTTCCATATCAATTCACACACATTTATACACACTACAACACAATATTTTTCCTACACATACACATACATTACCCATGGTTTTCCCAAGCTTTTAAACATCATTTAAAAACTTCAAAACTGTTACATTACCTTTCCTCATTATACTACAACATATCTATTACTCATTACCATATACATTACTCATTTCAAATGCTTAAAAACTGTTACATTACACTTTACAAAACTAGTTCAAGGTAAGCACAATTACCTTGTCTTGCTAGTTTTCTTTCTTTTCTTTCCTTCTCTTCTTTTCCTCTTCCTTTCTTCGTTGTTCTCGGTTTTTGTTCAAGAAATGGGTAATGCTATAGCAACCCATACATACCAATACTAGTTTAGCACATTAACCTTAACTAACCCTAGAATTTTGAAGTTTTTAGAGATTAGGAAAGGGCATTACCTTCAACCAATAAGTGAGGTCTTTGGTTAGCAAGAGAGTAAGATTCCTAGCCCAATGGAGAAGCCAAAATCGGCTGGAGCATAAGGAACAAGGAGTTCAAAATCTGGAAATTTTCGTTTTGCCAACAAGGGCTAGAGAAAGATGAGTTTTCAAGATTATTTTTACCTCAAAATGACAAGGAGATGAAGGTGCTTCTAATGGTGGTCTCAAACCTTCAAATGAGGAATACCCATGGAGATGAAAGTGGGTATTTTCGATTTTTGAACAGAGGGGATTGTTCTCCTTTACAAGAGGATTCCAACGGTACCAATTTTGTGATTTTTGGACAAGTATTGAGTGTTCAACAAAGGAGAGAAGTTGGGGTTTGTTTGGTCTTCCTCAAATCGCCATAGCCAGGCTTGGGGAAGAAGATGAATCAGAGAAGGAGGGAGTAGTACGTGAGGGAATGCAAAATGGGGAGGAGAGAGAAGATTAATATTACTTTTGTACTTTCTTCCTCCTTTTACCTTTGTGTTTGTCCTTTAGTGTGTGAGAGAAATAAAGAATTGAGAGGGAGGGGAGTCAATCGGACACACACACAACACCTACAGATTTTTAATTTTTTTTATTTGCAAGTGGGACACACTAGTTTGTTCTATTTACACTCTCACCCCACAACTTCCCGTTTTTTTACAGTTTTTACTATTTTCTCGTTTTATAGATTTTATTGGTTCTAAACCTTCACTAATGTTTATTAATGACTATTTAGTTGACCAAAATTGTTACGAGTCTATTTGACCCGCTTAAAGTCACATTTTCCCGGTTTCCTTGAAAAACGCGCTTTAAGGTTCGTTTGTGTTTTTAATCCATTTTAAGGATCCGTTTTCTTTGGGAATTTGTTTCTACATGTTATTTAGGCATAATTAAGCCTTTAGAATCCATATAATACGCTAACCGAGGTCTCATACTTCC
Organism: Limonium bicolor; assembly: GCA_023374045.1. Classification (NCBI taxonomy): domain Eukaryota; kingdom Viridiplantae; phylum Streptophyta; class Magnoliopsida; order Caryophyllales; family Plumbaginaceae; genus Limonium; species Limonium bicolor. The sequence continues at coordinate 155,772,571 of CM041777.1, read as the reverse complement.
TATGGTCATTTAACGCCTATTTAGCGTTTTTCGCTTTTTAAGCGTTTCTTTATTTCTTTTGGATTTATTTTCCCTTACCAATATTACTTAGGCGTCATTAGGCCCTTAAATACATATTGAATTAATTTTAATCCCTATATTTAAGTTTGGGGTATTTCATTAGCCAAATACATTGAGCCAAGAGAATCATTTCAATTCTCATGTCGAGCTCGTACATAACACATGTTTGTTCTGTTTATTGAACGAATAATTTACACAAGGTGTGTCGGATCTAGAGGATCCAGGCACACCGTACATAACATAATACCGTTCTATTTATTGAACGTATAAATTACTTATGATGTGTCAGATCAAGTAGATCCCGAGCACACTGTACACAAATTCCCCCTAACCCCGATCATAAGTCAAGGCAGGAGAGCCGTTTATAAGGCTCGTGGGAGATTGAATTCCAAGAAGGAAAACAACCATACAAGGGAGGGAGTCGAATCCTATAAAGATATCAACTCCCATACATACGCGCGCGACCGGACACCCGGATTTCTCACCCCCCCCCAAGTTATACATTGGTTAGAAGTTCCCCCTATGGAACTTATCACAACATGTCAAGTTAATGTTATTTAAGTTCAGTTAAACACACAGGGGATGTAAGATACCATTCGACATCCAAGAACATAACAACAATCTTTACACATCAACATACATACAACACACGAATAGCCATGGTTAGAACGTTCCCGTAGGTTGGGACATTTATATCCTAATACCGATCTCTTATGTGATCCTAGAATCAGTTAGCTACGGTTTAGCACATAGCCGAGGTTAAACGGTATCAGGACAAAATACGCCACATAAATGAATTACTGTAAACTCAGTACATGCTTAATCTTATAAGGTGGTAAACATCCAGAAAAACAAACAACACACAAGCCGGTGTGAACCGGTAGCAAACATTGTGCAAGAAAACCATACCTTTCACCAAGGATTACTCTAACGTGTCATCCCACGTTCCTCGGTCAATTCTCGATTCAACTGTTATCATTTCAAATGTTTCTATTAACGTCAAGACATTAGGGAATATAACTACTATTGCTCCCGTAATCAACCCCGTTATCCCGGTAATCTCGACTTTACTCGTGTGGTCTTAAGTTTCCGACTTCCACATTCATTCTAGCACTTGTTTATACTTCTAATGACCATTATATGTCATCAAACAAGTCTTAATCATCATCTAAAACCATTACCCATCAATCCCCCATCATTAGGCTTCATTAAAACACATATTACTTGATTTTTGGTGTGGTCCGGGACATGGTCCAGACCTATAGTCCCGGAACAACACTGGAATACACTTTCGAGTGAAATTTAACACTGGTCCGGGACTTGGTCCGCCCCTAAAGTCCCGGACCAACAATGAAATGTAGTTTCAGCATAATTTTTGACATGGTCCGGGACTTTAACCCTAGGCCAAGTCCCGGACCAACCTCTAACATGAATTCTCGGGCATTTTTAAGGTGTGGTCCGTGACTATATCCAAGGACCAAGTCCCGCACCATAGCAGAAACTATTAAATTTGACAGTTTTTGAACTCTAAACTCACCTTAAATCTCACCCAATCTTTTCCTAATCATTCCACATGTTTTCTAACATGTTTAAACACCTAAAACACTCCTTAAACCTTCTTTATTCATTGATCAAACCATCACCCAATCTTTGCTCAATTTGACAAATCCACACCTCTCATTTTAGCACTTATACACACTAGTGCATCTCCAAGACTTCTCTTGATACTTTACCACTTTCTCCCCACCACTTGACCATACCAATTTCATCTTAGACACTTGAATTTACAATACTCAAGTGCAAACCCTATTTTCAAAGTCTTACACCCATGTTCACCTCCTAGCCATCTCAAGGCATTTTGTAACTTATTTGCTACAGATTTTAGTATAACTCCACACTATCCTTCCATTAACAACTCAAGGTGATTAATCAACTCAATTCAATCCCTGTTAACTCCTAGCTAATCCTAGATCATTCTCCACTCATAACATCACCTAAATTCCTTAGGTTTGTACCAAAATTTCGCCATAACTCCGCTACTTTTCTAGCATGCCCAACTGCATAATTTTAATTTCCTAAATATCAACTAACCAAATCCCTTAGGGATTCTACCAGCACACATACTTATCCAAATATACACAACCATAATTCCAAGGTACATTAAATAATAAATAATTTGGCTCTAAGGCCCTTAAATAACACAACATAAACAATCAAGCTCTCACTAGCTCAATGTCATCAATTTGCATCTTCTCAATTCATTTTATTCACAACATTGTACTCAAGGTGCAATACCCTTTAACAACATGGCTCCAAGGCCCTTAAACATTCACCATAAATAAACTACATAAAACAATACAACCCCAATGCCAAAAGGAACTCTAAAACAGTTTCAATTTTGGGTTCATTCATTTAATTTCCCATTCCCAATTCTAAGAGCAATTAGGATATACATTAAGTTAAATCATTACCTTGAATTTCCAAGTTTCTCTTTCTCCCCTCCTCTTGATTGCAATCGGTCAAGATGGAAATTCATTTGCCAACTAAAGACCTATGCCCAAAGAATGGTAATGAGCATCAAAAGGGGATTTAAATTCTAGGACTAACCCTAGAATTCAACAAGAGGGTTTAAAACACTAAAATTTGGCCATTACCTTGAAGTTCTAGGATGTAGTTTCAGTCAAGCAACAAGGAAAGGCTCAAGATCATCTTTTGGAGATAAAACGTAGCTAGAACAAGAGCAACAATAGAGCTCAAAAATCTGGAAAAATCGGTCACAAAAGGAATGAAGGAAGAGATGGATTTTTGTGATTCTTTTTACCTTGAATGAAAGAGGGGATGAACTAGCTCAAGAAAATGAGCTTTTCTCTTCAAGTGGAGCTATGCCCATGGGGGCCATCTTCACCATTTGAGGATTTTGAAAAGGGGGAAATGTAGCCCTTGGTGAGAGGAGCAAGAATATGTGTTTATTTTTATAATTGGAGCATTAATGTGGCTTGGGTGAGCAAGGGAGTGTGAGGAAGCCATTGTTGAGCTTCAAAATCGTGAGAATAGGGAGGAGGAAGAAGAAGGAATCAGAATGAGGAGGAAGGAGGGGGAACTCACGCAGGAATGGGAGAAGGGATAGGAGAGAGAGTAGGAAAAGTGAGGAGAGAGAGAAAAAGTGAATTGGTACTTTTTGCTTTTTGCTTTCTTGTAACTAATAGGGGTTTATTTAATTGAGAGAGGAGAGTGATGAGTCATCACTCATAAAAAATCCGCCCCCCTTAATATTAGTGAGGGAGGGGCGTTTTCATCTTTCACAAGAAACGCATTTAAATTTCCCGGTTTTGGCACTATTCATCACCCGGGTCCATTTTTTCCGAAATTTTTCGTTTCTTTAATTTTAATGGTTCTCAGGCTCCCATTAATGTTTAATTATAGTTATATTATCAACTATAATTTTTACAGGGTCATTAAACTGTTTAAAGTCACGTTTTGGGTTTTCTCGAAAAACGTGCTTTAAGACTCTGTTAGCGTTTTATCGCATTATTTGGATCCATTTTCTTCGGGAATTGTTCCCACACACTATTTAGGCCTAATTAAGCCCTTAGAATCCCTCTCAGATCCTAGTCGAGGTTATATACCTCGTGAAATTGCTTACGCGCGTTTTTACGTTTTGTGCGTTTTAAGCGTTTTCTTATTTCTTTTGGTTTTACTTTGTTCACCAATGTTTCTTAAGGACTTAATTAGCCTTAGAATGTCATAATTACACAATTTATTAACACACTTAAGTTTAGGGTATTTCGATCAACCCCCCTTAAAAGAACTTTGTCCTCAAAGTTCCAAGATTCCTATGCATCACTTAATTAGGATACAGGGATTAGTTTTGCAACATAAGTTTCACATAACAAATACTCCTGATATAAACCTTCAGACTCAAGGTCTGGATAACATAACAACCTTCAGACTCATAGGTCTGGATAACATAACAACCTTCAGACTCATAGGTCTGGTTAATGTATACCACACATATCACACAACATGTCTTAGCATGTATAGCAATCGAAAATACCTTTTACATCTCTTCATGGGCTCGGTCCAAAGACTATAGGACATCACAATCCTCGAGTCCCATGTTGAGTACATATACACTGTGATCCCGCAGATACCGGTCGCGATGGACACTTTCTGGTCCCCGGTCCTTTGGAAGATCAAAACAATCACTTACTTTTTAACATATACTTCTCATCTCACCAGTCCAAAGACAAAGGCTCATACGTCCTCAGCTCGTGAGCAAGTAATACAAAATTACTATGTTCTCCTCATGTCGCCGGTCCGAAGACAAAAGGCTCATACGTCCTCGGCTTGTCAGCGAGACTAAATAACAGAAAATACTTTTTACGAGGTCAAGTAAAACGAAAATCCTTTATTTGAAAATTTTGAAAATACCAATTGAAAGTCCCTTTTTTTTTGAAAACGCAATACAACTCCAAATCCCATTTTATGCTAACTGCATTTATTCTTAACGTGATTACTTGTGACCACCTATAGGGAGCTTCAAGAGTCATCCAACCCTGATATGATCAGCATCAGTGTTTAACTATCCTTCCACCCCAATTTGGGTTTGGTTTCCCTTGATCCCCGGAAATCAAGTTTCACCATCCACTTCAATTTCAAATCAGCAACTAATTCAAACATTTACCATTTTCTATCTTTTAAACATTCTAGTCATGATCATAGAGCAATACATCTCCAAGGGATGGAACTATGTCCATCAATTATTTTCAATTTACTTCTAATTAACTTGCCTAGGGAATCCAATTCTCACTAGGTCCTATATCAGTTTCATAACATTTCATACATCACAATACTATATTCGATTCCAAATAAACATACACCATCAGGGTTTTTGTAACACCCCAACTCCAAATACAATGATCGTCGCCCTAAGTCCACCTCATTCATTAACAACGCAGCAGAAAAATTCTACTAAATTGATGTTACCGCTGTTAGTCACCAACGTGACTAACTAGGCCTATTCTCTTACAAGTCACGGTCTGACTAACCGGGTAATTACTCGAGCATCTATACAATACAATTCATAAACCACAACTTATACCGAGTATCTCATATCCTAATACATCATACTAACATCTCATCAATTACTAAACGAGTGTACATGCACAACTCGTGTAACAAATGTAAAAGCAACCCGAAGTACTCTACCCGCTCCTACTCTTAGGATGAGTCCTCGTCTGGCACCTACCTGCAAAGTTTAAATCACAGGCCCCAAGGGGCTCAGCATATTGCTGGTATAGAAAACGTGCAACCCACAAGCTAGTAGGGTTACACACGACTACTTTGTCGTATACATGCAATTGTTTATTCATACAAATAATAATAAGAAGTACGATAACAAACAACACATTTATGTGAAACATTCACAACTCAAATAAATCGAACGTCGTAATGGACGGCCATTAATGAGTAAGTTAGATTGCTAACTCCTGAGGCCTGAGAATTGTTTAGTTCTCGTGTTTGACCATACCTTATAAGAGTCAACCGTTCTCTTAATAGAACTGGTTGTTCTCTAACTGAATTGTTTATTTTTGTCGGGTCAAGGTAACCCTAGCCAATGAGTTATTAGCTCCATTGGGTTAATAAACATTAATTCTTAAGTTATGAGGGGTGTAGGCTTGACCCTCCCGCGCCTCCTGAATTTGCCTCCCACCTCGAACTGTTCACTCGAGATGGTCGGGTCTGTTTGTCGACCCTAGGCGACAAGTCATAGACGAGCCATGTGCGGAAGACAGATCTGATACAGATGCCGACCTCCTAACCTAAACATGCATGACCGGAGTCAGTCCCGGATTCCTCTCCTCCCAAGTTCCAGTTAGTTGAAGTCTCATTGACAATTTGTTAGTTAAACCTCTCTCGGTATTAACCAACTAACAACAGGGAGTATTTATAAACTTATACAATTGTTACTAAACATAGTTAATGAACAAGCTCTGAATCAAGTCGTGTTAGTGTGCAGTGGACACACAATAACAATACAGTAAATCGGTTTCATGCTTAATCTTGTTTGGTCGTATCACAATAACACATAGCACACAAACCGAGGTAGACCCCGTTAGCAAACAAGCTACAAGAATCCCATACCGTACACCGGAGATTGGCTAGCTCTTAATCCCACGTTCGCCTAATCCGCCGAACGCCTCCGACTATCTAGATCTGTAACCAGAAGTAGTATTAGTATCCTGTGTCTTAGAACTAATTGGGTTCTCTTTTCAACTTAAACCTCTTCCTAGGTTAACCCGGGTATAATAGTATACCGTTAAACGGGTTTGTTCATTTAGGAGCGGTTTTAAACTCAATTCTAATTCATTAACATACTAACGTCGTTAGCAGTTATTTAGTTGCACAGTTAGCAACTTTAGACTTATACGGACCTTGTATTAGGTTTTCGTATTTTTCACTATTCATCCATATTTCACTATTCATTTATAAGGTCTCGTATCCTACTAGTCATTTATACGGCCTTGTATTCTACTATTCATTTATACGGCCTCGTATTTTACTATTCGCCGTATTTCACTATTCACGTATACGTCTCGTATTTTACTGTTCACGTATACGTCTTTACTATTCATGTAAACATATTTACTATTTATGTATACATAGTTACTATTCGTGTATACGTATTTACTATTCATGTATACGGGTACTTTTCACGTATACGGGTATTTTCCATGTATACCAAAATTTAAGTATACGTCCATATGATACTCCGTATCAATACGTATTTATTTCTTTTTCCAATATAACTTGTATTTTTTAAAAATACATTAAGTATTGATTTCTCCTATACTTATTAAATTAGGGGTATACCCCTCGTATACCATAAGTTATATACGGGTCTTGTTTAACCCCGTCTTAACTCTGTTTCTTTTAAAACTTGTTTCTAAATTCTTTATTTAATTTCCTTAACCTTCTAAACACATAAAAATGTGTTATTTACATTCCTTACTCATAGTTTTCTCTTAATTTCTTTTTTACTCATAATAAGTTCTAAACTTGTTATTTTTATTTCTAATTTCTTCCAAAGTCTTTCTTAATTAATTTCTTTTATTTTTTTGGTCAATTACCAAAACATACCCAAGTTTGACCAGTCTTTTATGGTCAAACCCCCTAACTTTCCATTATTTACAATATTACCCCTAAAGTTAATTTAACTTAACTTTTTATTCCTTTATCCTTTTAATATCTAATCTTTTGCTAAAAAATTTATTCTAGCTTATCTAAACATTTCACAAACTGTCATTGACCAAGTTTGACCACGTTTGACCACGTTTGACCAGGGAAATTACCATTTTACCCTTGTGGTCTTTTCTTTTATCCCAACTCATTTATTAACCAATTTAACTCCAATTAATTTCTAATTTTCGTAATTAATTTACCTACAGATTTTTGAACATCAAAAATCATTTTAAACCTCTCTATATCACCAGATTTAATTATCTAATGTTATAGTATATATATACCATCCTTTATTAACCTTAAATATACCAAAAACCTTATAAATTCCTTATAACATTTATAAACTCTTTATAAATTGTAAACTTAATTCTACAATTATTTTCTCATCACCTGAACTCTCAAAAATTCCATATTGACCTCATATATTTTCGGTAATCACCATTAGGTACTAAAACTTCTTAAATTTTACATATTACTCTTAATTACTCTAATTCCTTTAATTTAACTAAGTTAGCTAACTTTTCTAACTCAATTAATATCCTTAATTTTCGGCCATAATATAAACCATAGTTTATGAATTTTTCTTGTATATTACGATAGATTATGGTCAACTTATTGTACTCCTCATTCGTCCTTCATTGGTGGTTGGCTTGCCATAATAGGCTGGCTAGTAAAGATAGATTGAAGAAGTGGATGGGGAATATTGATGATGGATGTGCCTTTTGCAAACATCCGGAAACAAGAGACCATTTGTTTTTCGAGTGTGATTTCAGCAAAGCGGTGTTCAAGAGGGTTTTAAATGATTGGCTATTATGTAGAATGCCTTTTAAGTTTGCTGATTGTATGTCTTGCCTTTGGAATTCAAATAGCAAGTCCTCTCTAGTTTACAAGTTGAGATCTTCGGCAGTGGGGGTTACAATTTATCATATTTGGCGGATGCGGAATGAAGCTATTTTTTCTAATGTGAAACCGGATGTGGAGAGGTGTAGGGGGAATATTCAATTGGAACTTAAAATGAGATGGGGTAGATTTTCTTTCCCTGTTTCGAGGAGGAATTTTAGGATTTGCAAAAGTTTTGGCATTATAGATTTCTTGGGTAAATAGATTGTGAAGTCCTGCAGCTTGTTGTAGGATCGGATACTTTTTGCTAGTTAGGTGTGTAAATTCTGGAACTCCTTTGTTAATACAGCTTACTCTTACTTCAAAAAAAAATTTAGATTTACAAAATATTAACATTTAATGTGTCAAAAATTAAATCTAACATCTAACAAATTCGGCAATAATAAACAAGGTATACAATAGGTTAGATCATATATAGATCAATATTTAGAACCTTGAAATACGTAGTTGTAGGATTTACCTTGTATATTAACCTTTAGCTTAATATTAAGCTTGATTTCCTTAGAAATTTTGACAGCAATTTGCTAGAGAAATTGGCTCCAAAATCATAGAATAAGATGAAGAATAAGAATGGTTAGTAACCCTAGGCACTCGGCCTTGATGAAAATCAAAGAAGGAAGAGTTTCCAAGAAGGTAATGTTTTAACTCGAGAATCAAAGGCACTTCTCCGTGGTTTTTCCTGAGAATCTTGGGTCTCATAAGCTATGGTTGTAAAGCTCTTTGAAAGAGGATTCCAACGAGCTATCAAGCTTAGAATTAGGACTTAAGATGAGAAAGTTATGATCTGTGCAAGACAAGGTGTTCTTTAAGGTACTAATCTAAGAACAATGGGGTTTTTGTGTTGTTTCTTCAAAGAGAGGAAGAACTACGTATTTGGGAGCTCTCATAATGACAGGTAAGTGTCTGATTAATGAATTACTAAGGGGACAAGGTGATAAGGCAATCAAAGAAGTCATGGTGGGTGAAATAGTGAATTTAAAGCATTTTTGGAGCCTAATGACTCACCACATGTCGGCAGCCTATGGTCATTGTTTGACCCGATTTTTTTGTTTCTCCATTGTATTTATGTAATATTTGATGCATTAAACTCGTTCATAAGGACTTATACCATGTGTTAGGTATGTTACATAGCCAAAAATGCCTTAAAACACCATTTTATGTGCTTCTGGGTTCACATTAATTATGCAATTTTTTTTGGCTAGTTTAAATGTGTCCTTAGTATATTTACAACCTTTATAAACTTTGTTCATGAAATAGCATGTTGCTCATTCCAATTTAAACCAAGTCGTTTAGTGGTTTCTTCTTGACTTTCGTCAGTTTAGTACCTGTTTACTGTGGACTTTGTATACTTAATTTGTGTGTATACGCAATGGCTCCTATGACCATTTAATTGTTTTTCCCTTATTTCTTTATGGTATTTAGGCTCATTAGCTTTTTCGTTCCATGTATACATGCTTAAAGCACATTTGTTTCTTTAAAGCACATCTTTGTGCTCTAAGGTGCGTTTTCGGTTTAAACGCTAATTCTGCTTAATGCGTATTACTAATCTTAGAGGTATTTCACATTTGAAATCTATTGGGAACTTATTGATAGTTCCCTAATTTATTTGTGCTCTTTAAAACACCTTTTTGCTCTAATTGTTCCTAAGGCATGTTTTGGTGTAAATTGTTGTTTAACACTTCTTCTAATGTTTCTAAGGCACCTTCTAGCCTTAGTATATCCTAATTAGATAGTTCATTAATATATTAAGGTTTGGGGTATTTCAATATTTCCCTAGGCGTTTCTCTACTCTCTTACACTTTCTCAAATAAACATGTACAATCGGGGTTTTATTTCCCCAGGAGTTTCTCTACTCCTTTACACTTGTACTCTTATACCAAGGTTAACAAGGTAGGTACGTATATAACAATGGCATTCGTATCTTTGTGCGCAATGACCACAATTAATTATGAATGGATACGTATGTTTATGTAATATACGCACCAATCATCAAAACAAATTTGGTTCACGTACTTAACACGTGAAACATACACTAAGCGATTTTTCGCTCTACCCCCCCCTAAAGGGATTACACCCACGTAATCAACCATATGTGATCACTGAACATTGGTTTGATATGTTCCGCCGTCATGAAGAGTTTTAACATCCATGCGGTCTATTATACAATGCGTTCTGGTTAGAGGATCTTAACCGTATTTACGGTTTAGTCCCTGAACCAAGAATTCTCATTGGAGTTTGTTTAACTCATAACCGGTTTTGGTTCTAACCTGTAAGGCTTCAAGGTATTGATAATTAACTATTCGCTCGTATTCACTAGAAATACTCAACTTTGAATTATGGGCCCACTAGCTTCTGCTAAGCGACCCTGATAACTTAGAGCTTAGCTCGCCCATTTTTTTATCCTTAATGTATTGTACATCTCCCATTTATCCCTTTATTTTGGGAATAACGGTTTCTCAATCGACGCGTGGTTTCTCTTACCGTGTGCGAATTCGATGAGTTATAAATTTCCTATCCAGTTCTCTGGTAATTTACTGTGTATACTACTGTATATCTTTGTTATTATTCACTTGGTTCTTCCGACTTACTGTTGGTTGAGGTCGCTACTACCTAATATGTAGTGCTCCTTTTATTGTTTTTAACACTTGAGGTATACTTTATACCAGTACTGGTATTCAGCGCTTCTGTAGTCACTGACTCCTAGTAATTCCTTTTTGAATTATGCCCTCTCATGTAGTCCTATCCTATATATACATTCTCTCATTTGTGCGACCTTGCATTTTCCATGCGTCGGTTCTCATAGTGTTTATAAGTCTCATCCGTTTTATTGCGGTGGAATTCATTTGTTGTGATTGTTGGTATGTCCAACGCTCTCCGTGTTCTATGGCCTGAGGCCGCACGGTTTTGTTTCTAGCTTTTTGCTTAACTGGCTTGCGCCATATTCACTAGTGTGTGCATGTGCTTGCACGTCGTCCGTATCAGGTACGGGTTAGTTAATTAGCGATTGGGTACTCTTGTCCCAAAGCTTATTGCTTCGCTTATCACCTTGATCTGCTGGGTATACACCTTCAGTTCCTTATGCAATTGCAATAGGAATCAACAATGCCTCCTCTGTGAGGTCTTTTGTCACATGGCACAGACTTTTGGCTTTACTGCCTGGTCTGTTTATCATCTCTTGCTTTTCATCTCCACTGAGTCTAACTCGTAATTCCACTCGTTCTTCATATCATTGTTCAACAGTACTCGTTGAATGGTCGCTAACTGCGCACCATGTTCTTACTCACTATACAACATAGATTACCTGGCATTCGCTACTATGTCAGCTTCTGCTCATGTACTTTCACCATTCGTATTATGGCTCGCCATTACTTGGCTGATTACTGAGTATACTATTCTTTATGCTCCTTGAGCATTGTTCACTTTACAACTCGTATTGAACACATACTGGGTTTGCTTCTAACCCGACTACTCTTTCGGTTTCCGACAACTGCTATGCAAGCTTTTTACTACATTTTAGTCCTCCAACATAAAATTTAAACCAATAACTACATATTTAAACTTCAACATATTAATAGGTGAAATTCTTCTTCTGGAGGGACCACATAATCACCACCCTAGTGGCTTCACAATCACGAGGGGTATCCCCACTCCTGTATTGAGTGGTTTGTACTCCGCTCTATTCACTTGTAATACACAAACTCTTCTCTTATTGACTTACTTAGGTTTTGTAATCATTTAAATTTACGTAACACATTTGGTTTACGGCTAATAAGTCTCGTTGCCTCGAGCTATGCTCATTGTAGGTTGTTCACATAATTTAACTTCTCCGTATACCATCACATGGTTTGGAGGTAATTCCCGGCTCCACGATAAGGTTGTTGCAACACGCTTCCTTTCATTGGAGGCCCGTTAGGAAATATCACATTGCTCTTTTGGAAATTTAGGGTATCTACTGTCAAGAGGGTTTCCCTTCGGTGTTTAAACCGTGTATTTATTTCAACTCTTGTGTTCTCAACACGATATTTCATTCAGCTGTTGTTGTTCCAGACACCCTTCAAGGATTGCTCCTGGGTGTTGCTAAGTTATGCCATTACATCTAGCTTGTACTTATGGGTATGTTTAGTTAACTACACCGGCTTGCGGTACCGTATTTCAACTGTCTTGTTTATAATTATAGCGTCTCCCGTTTTGGGTAGACCCTTGACGCTTCCTTGCATTCTTGGCTGGGTTTAATATTCTCTTCCGTGAAGACCGATATTATCCGGCGGTATTGGTGATTATTCTGGGAATTTCATCCCGTTCATTGAACATTGACGCATTCATGACATATCAGATGTCTGTACTTAACCATTAATGCTCCTCGAATTTCCTAACTCTTATTCATCTCCTGGAATGAGTTCTTTAACTCCTTTAGACTCGTTAGCTTAACTGAGTTCTTTACTTTGATTGTTCGCGGTAATCGGTTGCTCTGGTATGAATTGCACTGCTGATCATAGTATGGAGTCGACTACTTCCCGTGTTCCGTACTCCACTCGTATACATATATGGGGTATCTTATTGATACGTTACCACTTACCCGACTAACTCATAAATAAGTTTGTCAGGCCCGCAAGCTCCTTTGGAGTGCGGTCATCCCACATCTCATTTTTGTGCACTCGTAGTGTTCATCACGCACCTAGGTGAAGTATTCTGTTGTCACTCCTCTTGTATCGTCCTATGATAACGCACGTGTGGTGCTTTCCGAACTTAATCAAGGGAAATTCATCCACTGTCTGTATTCAGTACGGTTTCGATCCTTTCCTTCGGGTTGATACCTTCAGATTGTAGGATTGTCCTAAAGTTGTTCGAAAGTGAACTGGGTATAACTTACCTACTGCGTGGCACTGGGCCGGTGTAGGTTATCTGGTTTTGGTTTTAAAAAGAATCCGAAGTTGATAGAAATTTGAGCTTAAAAGAAGGTTTGAAATTAATATGAGTTTAGAAGAAAATTTTGGGTTTTGAAGAAGGTTTGAAATAGATATGAGTTTGAAAGGAAAGAAAATTCTCATGATATTAAAATGTTCGGTAGTTTTGACCGAGTCTTGCTTCTCGCAGACTGGTATATCCTTAACTACAATGGTTAGGCCATTAAGCCCTTCCAGAGTTTTGTACTTCAATTCTTAGGGTTCGTGATCCCATAATTACTTCATTCACCATTGGGTACTTCACTAGGAACTTCTTGGTCGTTATAATTCTCCCGAATAGCCCCGTTATAGCAACACTTGCCATGGCAAGTGTGCCATGCCGGCTGGCTATCGGTTCAACACATGCCGGTTGCGGTACTGCTTTCATCCTCACCGTATTCGGTAGCCTCATTGGCTCTCCCCTTGTTTCTCTAGCTTGATAATCAATCTACTGTGGAATTTCTCATTGGTCTTGACGTGGTAGTCTTTAATTAGGGTGTTTCTCCATCTTCGGAGACCCCTATGCACTTCATGCTTGTTCCCACACATTTATGTGGTCACCGAGGCTTAATTTGTTTAGGCACTACGTTGTAGTCCTATTGAAGTATGTTACGCGACTGCTCTCGTAGTTATCTGAGCTATATTGATCAGGTATTGTAACCTCTTCAGCCTTGTGGGTTTGGAGTTACCCACTCGTGTCTAGTTCCTTATTCGACTAGTACACCGCTGGTGGTATTATCTCACTGTTGTGGTCCGTAGACGTGCATCTCGGGTTTCGTTACTTTTCCCTTTTCCATTTAATTGCACGATTAGTGTTTCCTTCACGCTGGCCAGGCTGGGTTCCATCGACTGCTAGGCATGTCGACCCATGCTGCCGGAAATTTCGTTCCCCTATGGGGTAGGATTTACAATCTTCCACTATTAAGTGCGGGTAATATTGTTTAAACGTGAACCGTCTCCGGGATTTCCGGTTCTTGGAATCTATCATATGACAGGTTCTTTTTCTCATTTAGAAATTTTACATAACTACTAGATCGGGTTTTCCCGAGTATGAGAGGACTTTCCATCTCTCTGGCGTCTTTCCCGAGTATATAACGGGGGAAGTGGAGGGTGGGTTTGGATATTTTAGGTATCCAGTACACACTGGTGATTCCTATCTAGCGTATCTCTCACGCTATCACACAACCCTTAACCCAAAGTCTTAATTCCTAACTCGGTACTTCCTAAGCTCGGTAATTCTAGTCATCAGAGCGATACTTCACTCTGATACCACTTTTTGTAACACCCCAACTACATACTCCACACTTAACGACTAATCACAGCGGAAATTATAACATAATCACTGAGTAACAGGGGCGGTGTTACACGCTGTTAGCCACCCACGTGGCTAACAAGGCTAATACTTACACATGTACCGGTTTGATGGACCGGATACCTGAAATACCCCAAACCTTAATAATGGGATAAATCATTATATTATGATATAAAAAGGCTATATTAATCCTTAGAAACTATTGGGAAGCACTAAAGAACATTAAAAGCACAAATTTACCTTAATGACACTAAAAGTCAAAAATGTGTCTTAAGTACTCACAAGAACTTTGGGACCTCCAATAAACCCCAAAGTTGGTTAGTTTACTATAATAACCTATACAAGATGATTGCACATCACATATCAATCATCCAACACACCAATATGCCTTATGACACATAAGGCCAAAACTGTGCTCTAAGAAACCACAAAGGTTTTCTTAGCTTCTCAAGGGTCCAAAGTGGATTCCTTAGCTTCCTAATCTTATAAGGGATCTAAAGAAACAAATCCAAAAGAAAACTAACCTCAGAAACTACCTAAAACTCAAAATGTGCCCGAAAACTCCTTAACACACGGTTTTGTGTATGTGGTCTAATTAATGATCTTGTTGTGTCTTTTGACACTAGATTACATTCATTAATATTTAATTTGGTCATGATGCACCACATTAGAGGTTCTAATTCCAAGTTTTCAAATAAAAACACAATTAGTGAATTCAATAATGAATAGTAACTGAAATAAGCATTTTCTTAAGTCTTGTTGACTAATGAGTCAACAATTGAGGTAGTGACTCACCTCCTTGCACCATGTCGGCCAGAATAGGTCATGAGGGACACCTCACCTCAATGACTCACATTATTCTAATAAATGGAGTGATGATTCATGCTTAACTATTCCTTTATTTAATTAAAACCATTACATAAGTCACATGAGTCACTCCTTTCTCATTTGTCCCTTTTCAGCCGAATTTCCTATCCTCTATAACTCTCTCATTGAGTTAATCAAAGCAAGAACAAAGCTCTTTCATTAGTTGCTAATGGTAAGTGATTAAGGTATTGTTAGTTGATTTTCCTTAACTATCCTTAATCCTCTTCATAATCTAATGATTTCTCTTCTTTCATGACTTCCTAATAGTCATTATAGCTTGCTTAAGTGGGTAATTTTGGTTGAGACATTCAAAGACCAAGGCTTAAGCAAAAATCATAATTAAGGTAATTATACATCTTAAGCTTATTCTTCTTCAATTCGGTTGCTTCTTTTAATTTTAATGAGTTTATTTACTCATAATCTACCTTTGATCATGTGGGATTGATGGAGTAAATCCATGGATTAGCTTGGCGAAATTTTACAAGGCTGAATCCCTTTCTTAATCCATTTTCTCAAGGTAAACCCTAATTACCTTCTACCAAACTAATCCCTTGTTAAATCCCATCATTTTTATGAAGATTTTAACATATTGTTATGCTTCTTGTAGTGGCCGAATTCTTGCCAAACAATCCCTTGCAATTTAAGGTAATAAACACCTTAACTCTTACGTAATTGTATTCTATATGATTATCTCTATTTTAGAGACTAATCATGTCATGCTTTATTGTTTAAACATGTTACTAAACTTGGGAGAATTTTCCCTCTTCAAACCGTGAGGTACCAAGCTTGGAGAAGCTTAAATCCTAAGGTAAAAATGTTATAATTAACATATTATAAAGTTTTAATGTTATGGTTATTATTGCCAAGAGTGTATGAGTATATTTGGCAAAGTTTGGCATTAAAATTGGTATAGAAACCTTAGGTAATTTATCTAAGTGTTTAATTAAGCATAATTGTCATAATTATGACATTATGTGTAAATTTGGTAAATTTATAATATGGTATAAGTGAGGCCGAGAGCATATATTATGTTTTGAGACATTTTATGTGTAATTATTCATTATAAGCACAAGTTGTAATAAGGCCATGTTATTTAGGCCATTTGATTTTAAGTTTATAGCTTATTTAATTTAGTTTATGTGCTTATTATAAATAATGGGGTAAAAATGGTAATTACATAAAAATATGGTGTGCCGTGGGATATTTAGAAGAAATTAGGATTTGAAATGAATTTTAAATAAATTTATAACATTTTATAAAGTTTTGGGTTAAAATAACAATTTAATAAAAGTTTGTGGTATATTATGTAATTACCGAGAATAATAGGTCAATATAGAATTTATAAGTTAAATATTGACCTTATAACATGTTTGACCAATTTTGGTGAATTTAGGAGTTAAAACATTAGCTTATAATAAGCTATATGTTATAATATAAGATTTATATAACATATGGGTCTATTAAGTGATTTCCGAAAACTATGGGTATAATATGGTATATTAATCACCTATGAGTTATTAGGAATTTTTAGAAGTTTAATTGATTAAGTTTGAAGTTAAAAATGAACTATATAAGTATAATATATAGTTTTCATATCATTGTTACATTTTAAAATAATGTAAGAGTTGGCATTGTATAAAACCGAGAGTATATAAGGTTTAAAATGATATTCATAACCTTATATTAAAGTTAGAGAATTTATTGAATTAAAATAAGAGGTTTTATAAATATAAAGAGTATAATATATAGTTTTAATGTTATAAAGAACTATATGTTATAAAAGATATTATATGACTATAATATAAGTTTAAAGAGTTGAAAATATGGTTTGAATAGCCTTAGGGACTGTTCGCATTTATACACATATATATATAACTATATCTTATAATTATATTAAGGTTTTAAAGGTCATAATATAAGATAAGTTATATAATTATAACATATATTAACATAAGGGGTTATTATATAGTTTTGGAAAATATATGTGTATATATTAAGAAAGCCGACAACAATATAAGTTGTTTGGTAATTTATGACATAATATAACTATATGTTATAAATTATTAAGAGTTAAAGTGTATAAGATAAAGTATAAGAATATAATAAACATTATATAAGTATAATGGCATTTTTGTAAATAAAAGAAATAGAGAAGGGCTGTACCGAAATTATATAAGTTTGAAAATGAATTTATAATATAGTTTGAAATGTTATGAAAGATATAACATTCATATATTAAATATATTCATTATAAAGAGATTTATAAGATATGGGAAATACCATAAAATAAATGGTATAATATATATATATATATATACTCACATATATAAATAGATATGTGACAAGAGTAAGAGTAAGTTATATAATATGGTTGCGTAACCATATAATATTATCAAGAGAATTATAAGTATGTTGAGTGGATTATAAAACAATAAATGATATTGTTATAAGGGGAGATATAAGAATAAAAGAGATTGAATTATATAATTCAAGTATACAATATGGAGTATCTAAGTATAAACACTTAGGAATATAAATATACCCCACCATGACATATAAGGGTATACAATGTATAATAACAATTATACATGTAATATAGTTTTAAAGACTATAATATATATATATATATATATATATATATATATATATATATATATATATATATATATATATATATATATATGAGTCATGCAATGAATCATAAAGAGTATACAAGAGATATAGTTTAAAACTATACAATATACAAGGTATATTGATATATACGATAATCACGTATGAGGTAAATACACTAACGTATTACGACGTGATCATGCATGCGAATAAACGTTGCATGCAATATTAAACGACTACGTAATTAATTCCAAACGAACCCGACAACCATGATACGTTAATTAATAAACGACGGGGAATATAGTCAGGAGGGATTTGTAACAGTACGAGGTACTGTAGTATATTGCTAGATACTAATACGTAGCATTGATGCATTACCAGATTCTAGACCGAGGGACGTCGCAGCTAGAGCTGTTCATACTCCACGGTTTTACTTAGCATCTTACGGTATGTTGCTTTTATGGCTTGATTGTCTCTGAAGATTTCCTCAGTTCAGACATTGTTTGCTAATCTGTGAATAATATTGCTTGTCTGATGAATGAATTAATATGCATGATTGTGTATTAATGTTGCCATGTTATTTACTATTGTTGTTGCGATAATAGTACAAAGTTCGTCTACATGAACTACTATATATAAAACGAACTAACGGCAATGTTGCTACTTGTATGTATACATTGATATAATATAAGTGACGTGAGAAAACACGTCATAGCATCAGATAATCTAAGATATATATTATCCGAGATTATATACGGAGCATTGGCCTTGAATAACGCCGCTCTCGTATCACATTCGAATGTTATGACAGCCTAGTGACCCTAGGTATAAGACCTCCAGAGAGGCACACATTCGAGATGTACACTGGTTACCTGAGTGACGACTTAGGATAGGTTACGACCTATCATCAGTGTTTAAAGAGTAAGAGAGATGTATGGAGAAAGCCAGGGATGTCTACCTTGGTGCGCGCTGTGATCACAAATACGATGCCAGGACGTCTGCGGACGAGTCCGAACGTATCGAGGAAAATTCCTGCGAACTCAGACAGTTCGTCAGGTCGGAGACTCTACCGTTGGAGTGGCTACTGCCGTGGGTGACCCGCCTTAAATAGGGGTATGGAGTAGAGACGCGTCGTTTTAACGAGACATCGTCATAGGCTTATTGCCTAACATGACTATTTACGAACAGCCATAGAGCTCGTGGATAGAGCGAGTTTTACTTAGGCTTACACGCCGACACGAGGATTAAATGTTTGTACACATCCCTCGTATTCTCGCTTGTTGTTTGGTTGCCTATATTGTGTTGTTGTATGATTGTTGTGATGTACATGTATGATTGGTTGTTACCGCATGATATTACCATATTATGTTTATAGTTATTATTTACTGTTAAACGGTATCGCATGTAAATGAATCGCATGCTCTCGATAAATTAGTTGGGGGTCCGAGGGGGTATGATAGTCATAGGGTAACATACTCAGCAGGGGCTGATTCCATACAACAACAATATTTTTCAGATGATTAGCTGAGGTTGCAGAGGAGCTCCATCTTTTGTAGTAGTGAAGAACGATGTGCGACTTACACTTTTATTTTGGACTTGGATTGTTTACCGAGATGTACATATTCTTAGACTTGCTCACGTGTACATACTAGAGGACATTAGGTTGTATTTACTGCTTTCTATATAAACTGCTATCTATCTCTCGTGATCACTGCGGGAAAACGTTTCGTATGTTGATTACTTTGTTAAAAGCGTTGTTACTCGTATGGGCGAGTGGCGACAGTGACACCTCAGTTCGATTGTCTGTTTTTTTTGCTACGATTATATTGTTTAAGCGCGATTATCACATGATTATTAGGAGCCATTTAGTAGGCGTGTTACAATACCCGAGCACTTACACGTTACAATTTTCATTTCACTTCTAAACCGAGTTGAATTACATATACATCTCATACTGTACCGAGTATACAACAACCTAATGCCGATAACAAGTTTGGTCTTATACTACTAACATATACACTTTAACATAACATAAACTACCCATGCCCAGCAATTCTCGTCCTACTCTCGAACGAGGCAGCTCCATTGGACCTGAAAAGTAATGGGTGGCCCCAAAGGGGCTCAGCAACTCTTGGCTGGTATGGTTAACGTGCAAGCTGCCGGCTAACGGCTACGCACAACTAATTGTCATAATGAACATGGGATTGATTTTAGGCATTCAACATACATAACATAACATCAATCATTACATAACAACATACAAGAATATAATAATATTCACCACTTAACAACACACATACATCATAACTATATTCATTACAGACAACATACGTACAATATAATTCAGGGACGATTCACGTGAGGAATCGAATCAAACAAGAGTTCGCCAAATACATTGAGCCTAGAGAATGATTTCAATTCTCATGTCAAGCTCGTACATAACACATGTTCGTTCTGTTTATTGAACGATAAATTTACACACAAGGTGTGTCGGATCTAGAGGATCCAGGCACACCGTACATAACATAATACCGTTCTATTTATTGACCGTATAAATTACTTATGATGTGTCGGATCAAGTAGATCCCGAGCACACCGTACACAAATTCCCCCTAACCCAGATCATAAGTCAAGGCAGGAGAGTCGTTTATAAGGCTCATGGGAGATTGAATTCCAAGAAGGAAACACCACCTACAAGGGAGGGAGTCGAATCCTATAAAGATATCAACTCCCATTCATACGCGCGCGACCGGACACCCGGATTTCCACCCCCCCAAGTTATACATTGGTTAGAAGTTCCCCCTATGAAATTTATCACAACATGTCAAGTTAATGTTATTTGAGTTCAGTTAAACATACAGGGGAGGTAAGATACCATTCGACATCCAAGAACATAACAACAATCATTACACATCAACATACATACAACACACGAATAGCCGTGGTTAGAACGTTCCCGTAGGTTGGGACGTTTATATCCTAATACCGATCTCTTATGTGATCCTAGAATCGGTTAGCTACGGTTTAGCACATAGCCGAGGTTAAATGGTATCGGGACAAAATACGCCACATAAATGAATTACTGTAAACTCATTACATGCTTAATCTTATAAGGTGGTAAACATCTAGAAAAACAAACAACACACAAGCCGGTGTAAACAGATAGCAAACAGTGTGCCAGAAAACCATACCATTCACCAAGGATTACTCTAACGTGTCATCCCACGTTCCTCGGTCAATTCTCGATTCAACTGTTATCATTTCAAATGTTTCTATTAACATCAAGATATTACGGAATATAACTACTATTGCTCCCGAAATCAACCCCGTTATCCTGGTAATCTCGACTTTACTCATGTAGTCTTAAGTTTCCGACTCCACATTCATTCTAGCACTTGTTTATACTTCTAATGACCATTATATGTCATCGAACAAGTCTTAATCATCATCTAAAACCATTACCCATCAATCCCCCATCATTAGGCTTCATTAAAACACATATTGCTTAATTTTTGGTGTGGTCCGGGACATGGCCCGGACCTATAGTCTCGGACCAACCTCTAACATGAATTCTCGGGCATTTTTAAGGTGTGGTCCGGGACTTTATCCAAGGACCAAGTCCCGGACCATAGCAGAAACTATTAAATTTGACAGTTTTTGAACTCTAAACTCACCTTACACTAGTACAAAAAACGTCTATTTCGGTGCCCCTATTTCGGCGGTTGTAGATAAAACCGCCGAAATAGGGGCCCGAGATGTATACTGTATGTAAAGAAAGGGTCTATTTCTGCGGTTCCTAGATATGAACCGCCGAAATAGGCCCTTTTTAATAATAAAAAAATTAAAGAGATCTATTTTGGCGGTTCCTTACACGAAACCGTCGAAATAGGTATTTATATTTTTCTTTTTTTTAATTTAATCATCTATTTCGGCGGTTCTTTGTTAGGAACCACCGAAATAGGTCTCTTTAATTTTTTTTATTATTAAAAAGGGCCTATTTCGGCGGTTTCTAACAAAGAACCGCCGAAATAGGTCCTTTTAATTAACCCCCCAGCCCAGCTCGACACAATTACGATTTCATTAGGGCTAATTAACCCCTCTTCTCTCTCTGTTCTCCGCGGCGATTGCGAACCCGACGCCACCGCCACCACACTGCCGTCGCCCGCCCGCCCTCCTCCTCCTCTCGCCTTCGCCGGACGTCGCGCCGTCGGTGGTCGTCGCGTCGGTTGGCGTCGCCGCCCTCCTTCCGCCCAGCAACAGAGGCGAATAGAGGTGAGTATAAACCCTAAGTTAAGTTTCGGTTTTGTTTAATAAAATGTTAATGTGTTGTTAAAATTGTTAGATTGTTGTCACATTGTGATTGTGGATGCTGATTTATTGTGTGTGTGAAATCTTTGCAAGATTTGGTTGTTAAACTAATAAATTTATGTATGCACACAAGGTGTTTGACGAAATGTCCGAGTGAATTTTTTTGCTGTTTTTGGCCCTTCTTTTAAGTATAGTTAGGTTAGCTTATTTGGGCTAGATTTATTATGCTTATATATGGGGTGGAACAATGTTTGAGCATTATTTGTTTAAGTATAGTTAGGTTAGCTTATTTGTCCACTTAAAATTACTTGTTAATTCACATTTCATAAGTAAATATACATTGTAAATATACATTGGTGAGTGAGATCTCTGCTAGTTATTTTTGCATAAATAAGCAACACATAAATCAGAAAAATTTCATAACTAAATTTGTTTTCAAGAAAATGATTTTAAATATTGTATTGTTTATTTAATAGTAAAAGTGCGGTGGGGATCTTTAAATTATTTATTCCTTATGCAATGAAAATGGCATGTATATTTTGTTTATCTAATTGCACAAAATTTGTACTAATCCCAAATGTAAGTTTACTTGTTCGAACAAGTAATATAAGTTAAGCAATTAAGAGTTTCTCCTTGTCTTCATAACAATGTAGTCGAGTTGATGAGTTATCATCTTTGACACTAAGTTCCCCACTCTCTGTAGATTGTATTAGAGTTATACTAAAAAAAATTCTTATTGTGCTTGTTTGAATGAGCTAACGATAATGTTTATAATTTACATATTTGATTATGATATTATATTATCGTTAATACATGAGTGTGATGCATAAGAGGTATATTGAAAATTATGGATAACATGTTAAACATGAAAAATACAATTTAGGTTGTCATGTAAGTTATAGTTTGATCTTATCATTTATGAGTTGTTATGAACAACTTCATTCATTGGTTAAAATACTATTAAACATTCGGTAGTGTATATATATATATATGAGTATTGTATAGTCGTTAAGTTTAATATAAAATTATTCTAATTGATGTGAATGTTGTTCAATCTTTATGCGTTGCCTCTGTAGAGATTGGCTACACGCGTCTCTCACGCCCGATTGAGAAGAGGGGCTGAAAACAATTCATTTAGAAACCGGTAAATTTTTTTTAATTTAACTCTTCATTCATTTCACTCGCTGTAAATTTGCAACCTAACTGCATATAACGAACAAACACAACTACTGAGTTTCTCTTGTGTCTATACGTATTTGTGTCTCTACAGATAAATACTTAAGAAGCTTCTTTACCATTTGATGGTAGATTGAAAGCGGAGCGGAGAACAATTCATTTTCGAACCGGTAATATAATCTAACTTATCATTTTTCTCTTTTGTACTTTGTATTTGATTTCCACAAATTATTGGAATTTCGTTGGATGAATAAATTTGGTATATATTAGTTTGGTTTATGATTGAAATTTGTGTTGTTGAATAATTGGTGAATGCTTAATAATAGGCATGGTTGTGTCTTTTTTTTACTTTGTATTTGATTTCCACAAATTATTAAAATTTGGTTTGATGGATAAAGTTGGTATTAGTTTGATTTGTGATGGAAATTTGTGTTGATGAATGGTTGGTGAATGCTTAATAATAAGCATGGGATAGGTAAAATTATGCAAAAGTCATGCCGTTTTTTTTAAATCTCTTCGTAATTAATATTGTTTGATGTATGTGTATATGTCTAACAATATCTAATTTTTTTTATCAGGTCTCACTACATTCAAGTCCGTGAATCACCTCTCTTGTTTCCCGCCTTCTTCCATTACTGTTGCACTTTCCTCCTCTGTGCATGAAATACCCCAAACCTTAATATGTTAGTTAATTATGTAATTATTATATTTTAAGACTTATTTAGTCACTAAGAACACGTGGGAGAAATTCCCGAAGAAAACGGATCCAAATAACGGATTAAAAGCACAAACGAGACTTTAAAACACGTTTTTTGAGAAAACCGAAAAACGTGACCTTAAACGTCTAAAACGGACTTGTATAAATTATAGTTGATTTTATGACGATAATTATGCACTAATTAAAGTCTAAGAATTTTTTTTAGAATAAAAATATATATATATATATTCCGGAAACCGGACCCGAACTGTTAAAACTGACAGTTCGGGAACTAACGGGTGTTATCTGCTAATGACCAAGTGCCACTCTCTCACATTGCAAAATAAAAATCAGTCTTTTCTCCCCCTCTCTTGTGTCTCACGTGAGGACAGCCCTCTCTTTCTCTATTTTAATTACTCCACTTCACTCACTAAACTACAAAATAATAAAATACAACTCTCACACTCTCTCTCTTCCTTACTCTCTTCACTCACGTTTTTCTCCCTCGCCCAGCTCTCTCTTTCTTTGTTCTGGTGCCAGCAATGGCGATTTTCACAAGCCAAGAAAACCCCAACTTCAACTCCTTGTAACTTCTACATCCTAGCTCCAAATCAAGAAATTTTTACACCAAAATATTCCTCTCATCTTGGGGATCATTTTGCACCTTTCAAAATCTCAAAACTCCATACTTCATCTCCATGGGTGTACCACATTTTGAAGAGGAAACTTCATATTCTTGAAGCCAATCATCTTCTTGTTGTTCAAAGGTAAGAAAGGAAATCAAAAGTTCACTTATTCCTCAATTTCTCCTTGTAATCGGTTTTCCCTATTTTGAACACCTTGCTTGTTCTCCATGTTAGCTTGTTCAATCTCCTTGTGGTGTGGAGCTAGCCCTAATTCCATTGCCAAACATTTCATTTTGAAATAGAAGGTAATTCCCTCCAATGTGTTCAAGCAATTTCTAAATTCTAGGGTTAATGGAATCATAAACCCTAAATACTCATTGTGGCTATCTTGGCTTGGTCATTAGTGTAGAAATTTATCCCGTTAGAGTATCGATTGTGGAACAAGAAGTAAAGAGAAGGGGAAAGTTTGAAAAGAAAACCGAAGGTAATTAACTCACCTTCAACTAATGTGTGAGCTATGAATGTGTTTTGTTTTAGTGCAAATAAATGTTGAGTGTAATGCAGGTGTTGCTAATAGTATGAGGAAATTCAGTGTTTAATTTGATGTTGTTTAAGTGCCAAAATTTAAGGGTTGTGTGCATTGTGGTGTTGTTGTTGAAATGATGGGATTTGTATACAAAATTGTGTTTTGGAATGAGTGTTGTCAAAGTGTTTTGGTGAGCTAAATAATGTGGGGGAAACATGTAATAACTATGGGGAGATCATGCCAAAAATTGCATAAAGTTTGGGTGTAATTCTGTGTTGAAAACGCAATTTGAAAATGAACTTACAGGCACGTCCGAACTTCCGTCCGGACTTGGAAGTTCGGACATGCCTCGTGGTGTTATAAATTTTCCGAGTTTCGGGTGATGTCCGGACTTCTGTCCGACCTTTGAAGTCCGGACGCGGTAAAAATTTTCTCAGGTTTTAGTCTCGACTTGTGTCCGACCTTTGATGTCCGGACACAAGTTCGGACGCGTCAAAATTTTCCCAGGTTTTAAGTCTCGACTTGTGTCCGACCTTTGATGTCCGGACACAAGTTCGGACACGTTGAAATTTTTCCCGGATTTGCTCTCGACTTGTGTCCGACCTTTGATGTCCGGACACAAAGTTCGGACACTTGAAAAATTTTTCCCAAATTTTGTTCGACTTGTGTCTGAACTTCAAAGATCGGACACAAGTTCGGACAAACGCCAGTTTTCATCTTCTAAGTCTCGGCTTGTGTCCGAACATTGATGTCCGGACACAAGTTCGGACATGTCACTGTTTTCAACATAAATTGCTCGTTTGAGCCCCGTTTTGACTTCCACTCGCGGGGGTTTGTCTAGGACATATAGGTGGATTATAATAACAACTAAAAAGATGGAAAAATCATAATAAAGTGTGAAAGAAAAATAAACTAGGAATGTGAAGTAACAAATTAATGAAGGTCTAGTACATTAATTAACCGACATTACTAAATGTGTATAGGATACTCCAACGGTGGGAACCAATCACAGCAAGGACCAAGGTATGGTTTTCTTGCAGTCTATTGCCTACCGGTTTACACCGGCTTGTGTGTTGTTTGCTTTTCTGTGTGTTTACGACCTTGTAAGATTAAATCATGAAACGAGTTTACAGTTCTTTTTATTAATGTGACGTGTACGTACCGATACCGGTAACCTCGAATGCGTGCTAACTGTTAATTAACCCAAATCTAGGAACGTAAGAGAACGGTATCCGGTAACAACGTTCCCAACCTAAGGAATGTTCTAACCCGGCTATGTGTGTTTGGTTGTGATGTGTGTTGCTGAATCATGCCTTACTTCCCTTGTATGTCTAACTGGACTTAAACACTTACTTGTGTGAGATTATGTTAAGCTCCCATTGTGGGACTTCTAACGAGTGTTAACTGGGGAGTGAGGAATCCGGTCGTTCCGGTCACGCGTGTATGTATGGGTGTCGACATCTGTATCAGATTCGGCTCTCTCCTTATGTTAGGGTAGTTTTCCTTTTATGGGGAATTCGACCTCCCATTAGCTTAGCCAAAGCTTGCCTACCTGACTTCCACTCGGGCTAGGGGGAAATTATGTGTTGATGTGTTCGGGCCACTACACCCGACTCATCTTTCAAGTTAAGTTAATCATCCTACTAACAAAACAGTAATGTAATATGTGTTAAGCTTAACATGAGAATGACGACATTCTCTAGGATTACAAGTTGACTAACCATGTTGGTTGTTACTTAAAGTGAACTGTTTTCACTATGTATGTGTTGTTATTGTTTTGCAATAATTCTTGTTATGTATATGCATGTTGTATGTTAAAACCAACGCCATGTTATCATGACAATTAGTTGCGTGTATCCCGGTAGTCAGCGGGCTGCACGTTAACCATGCCAGTAAAAGGTTGCTGACCCCCTTTGGGGGCTATGTTTATTTGCAGGATGAGGATCGAGGAAGCAGAATGGCTTTAGATCCTAAGGTGTTGATATTTTTGTTATTTTTGGATGTTGAACCCGAGTAGTGTTTGTACACTCGAGGTCGTTTACTTTTGGTGGATGTAAGTCTAGTTGGTGATTTTGTACAGTAAACACTCGGTATATTGTGAATCTTTTTGGATAGTGATTTTTGGAAGGTTGTAATTATGCTCGGGATTCACGTGATCAGACCGATACATTTTATGTAACAGCCTTGTTAGCCACGTGGGTGGCTAACGGCGTGTAACACCGCCCTTTTTGGTATATGTTAAGTAATGATTCCCGCTGCGATTATTGATTAAGTATGAAGGTTATGGATGGGGTGTTACAAAAAGTGGTATCAGAGCGAAGTATGGCTCTGATTTCCGACTACCGAGCCTAGGAATATACCGAGTTAGGAAATTTAACCTTGTCGTCCAAAGGACGTTATAAACATGTGGTACGATAAGTTTGTAAGCACAATACTAATGTGCTCTCATGTATGTTCAGATGGCAGGGCGCGGGGACGAGGCCGTGGAGGGCCTGGTCCAGGTGACACGGGTGATAACCCCACTGCTCAAATGATGGCCGAAGCTGTAGCGGCCGCCCTAGCGCAAGTAGTACCTCAGATAGTAGCTGCATTGCAGCAAGGTCAACAACAGCCCGTTGGTCAGGGTCAGCCTGAACCACCACCACCACCACCGCAGCCACGCGAGACTAATTGGGTGAAAGCGTTGGCCGACTTGAGGCCCCCGTCTTTCAAAGGGGAGACCGACCCTTCCAAACTAGAGGCGTACATCTCAGAGCTCAAGACCGCCTACGAGACCTTGGCTGTTCCTGCTGATGCCAAGGTCCGACTTACTGCTTTTTATTTGAAGGGTTCGGCTAGAAATTGGTGGAAACTTGTGAGGGCCGAGAAAGTGGCCGATCCGGATTTTGGATGGGAGCAGTACACGGCATTGCTAAGGGCCAAGTACTATCCAGTGCATGTGCAAGAGGTGAAGCGCCTAGATCTTGACAGTTTGAAGCAAGGAGATAAAATGACGGTGGACGACTACTACACCACCTTCACTGACCTTGTGCATCTTCTACCCGACCTAGGTTACTCGAACCGGGTCTTAGTCAACCGTTTCTACAGTGGGTTGAGCCACCGCCTACGCTATGGCATGGGGCCAGCCGAGTACAATACCTTGCAGGTATTTTCCAATAATGTCTAAGTGTGAATGAGTTATGTTGTATGAAGTGTGTAAATGTATTACGGGGCATGACTAACACCTTGATACTCAGGAGTGCTATCATGCCGCTGCTAAGGTGGAGATCACCGTCCGTCTAAGGGACGAGGAGAATGCGCATAAGCGCAAGGTCTCGAGTGATAAGTGTCTAAATGAGCATGATTTATGGGTGTATTTCATATATTATATCAGCACTTTTCTGCTCATTTCTCACTTATCGTATGCTTTTCCTCTAGTTTATGTTTTATTGTTTATCTCACAAAATTATTGGTTTAACATGAGGAAAACCAAGCTAGGAGCAGATTACACGAAGAGACGAACGCATAGGCGCAGACGGCTCGAAAAACGGAGCCCAAACGAAGAATCTAGAGCCGGTCAAAGTTGGAAGGAAAATAGGTCAATGCTTGTTGTGACTGCATGGGCAACCGCCTATATTAGGCGCGGACGACTCACCCAAGCAACCGCCTGTTAGCCAGGCGGACCGGCAGGCGGACGTACAGGCGGCCACCAACACGAGCGGACTCACACAAGCAACCGCCTGTTAGCCAGGCGGACCAGCAGGCGGACGTGAGGGAGTAAGTAAGCAACCGCGTGTATATGAGGCGGTTGTTCAGGAGGACACCACGCGGACGCGTGTAAAAATTCCAGATCTGAGACGCGCCTGTCTCCTTCTTCCTCGCGTCGTTCTGCAAATGGATTCTGTTATCCACTCTACTCCGCCGCACCGCCTACCTTAAATCACTCCAGCTCTCTGTCCCCTCTGCAATAAATGAAGCACTCAGACTGCAATCAGCTGCAATCAATTAATATGTACGGATCTGCCTCCTCAATCCTCTATATAAACCTACACCATAACTGCAAAACAAACACACCACATACATCCACAGGCTGAAGAAATCAAACAACACCACACTCCATTCTCTTCCAATTAATTCCTCCCGTAGCACCACAATTCTCCATCTTTTATTTATTCTCACCATTTCACCACATTCACGTACGTACTCAAACACTCAAACAGAAGCAGTATTTTACAAAGAGAGAAAAGAGGCAGGCGAGTGCAGACCCGTTATTCGCAGGCAGTTCCTGAGTAATGAATATTTCAGTCTCTACTCTGTTTTTATTTCTGTCAATGTCTGAGTAATCTCATAATTGTGCTTAGGATGGGTGTTAAACCCAAAAATAACTCAGCGTATTTATAATACCGAGTTTGCTTATAAATATTTGTTTTGTCTCTCTCTATTATTAAATGTTTAAGAACTGATCATTTTTACTCATTTACGGTTTCTCTAATTTCAATGATTTTGTAAAATTAGAGAATAGACCACAAAGAGAGACAAACGTTAGATATTATCTCCTTGATTAGCAGATAAAATCCATCGCTGTTATAAAAGAATTCTCACTTAAAGCTAATTAATGATTTTAGACTTTTTCTGATTGTAAGAAGTTTAATGAATTAATTAAGAGCTGTCCTTGTCTATGATTTAGAAAGGCCACAAGATAAAATTCTTAACAGACAAATAAGAGCAAACTAGGATTATAATTATTATCTGAGTTATAATTGGGCGATGTCACCTTCCTTAGCACATTTACCATCCACTTAATTCACAACTGTTTTTACTGTTTTTATTATTTCTTTAATAATCCAACAACAAATCAAGCTTGCCTCCGGCTAAACCCTTTTACAGTTTTCTTTTAACTACCTAAACTAGGATAATTGAACAATCTCCTTGTGGATACGACACTTGTTTTACTACTACGAATAGGTACACTTGCCTAATAGTTTGTTATAATTCTATATTAATTATAGTGTAGTTTTATTCCAACATCGAGCGAGGGCCAAAGCTCGCAAGGGTACCAAGGAGGGAAGAAGAGGAAACCTTACCCTCAGCCCCAGAAGGGCCAGCAACAAGATGGCAAGGGCCAAGCCCAGCCCACTACCACTGAGGAGCCACTGAAGCTCACCTATGCCTATGCGGCTAAGCCATTACGCTCTCACCCGCCCAAGGGTAACTAATTAATTCCGAATACCGAATTCAAGTATGTATTGCTATATTGTGAAGTGTGTATTGATTGTGTGTTGTGATAGCAGCCAGTACGGGCTCTGGACCGGAGCGCCACTACTTCTGTAAGTGGTGCAAAGGTGACCATCCCGGTAAGGACTGCAAAGGGAACGATGTGCAGTGCCACTACTGCAAGAAGCTGGGGCACCGTGACTTTGAGTGCTACAATAACCCTGATGGCAGAAACTATAGGCCTAGGTGGAAATGGAAGGGTAAGGCCACTGCGACCACTGAAGGCCCGAAAGCTACTTATCAGCCATCCCTAGGGCAAGGGAATACTGAGTCCCAGAAGGGGAAGGGGCCGGGAGCAGGCAAGGCTGCCTTGAACGTGGTGGACCGGTCAGAGGCACCAGGATCGTCTTCTAGACCAGGTACCCCTTTAAACTGTTAAATGAGATTGGTGTTTGCTTACCGCATTCCATGCATATGTGTTAGTGGGTCCAAATGTATAACCACATAAGTAATGAGTTAAAGTATAATGTGAAAACCACCTAAATTAGGAATTTATAAACCTTAGGAACCTTCAATATTTGCTATCCAATCCCACCCACACCGAACCCCGGAGATACCACCATCGACATCGCCGACTATCCGACAGAACAGTGTCAGGTTATCCAACCAGGTATGATATTATTAAAAGGATACTTGACACCCGAAGCACAAATCCACATCATTCGATGATGCAACGAGCTTGGAGCAGCACTTGGAGGTTTCTACACACCCGAATACCCAAGTGGGGCGAAAATGAACTTAAAGATGATGTGCATGGGTAAGGATTGGAACCCTTACACCAAGTCATATCAAGACACACGAGCTGAAGATGGAGCTACCATACCGAGTGTACCTGAGGAGTTCCTTGCGGTTGTTAACCACACCGTGGGGATTGCTCAGCAAGTTGAGTCGGAACCACTTCCGAGTATCAAGGTAGATCTGTGTATTGTCAATTTCTACCAAAAAGGTGGGAGATTGGGTTTACACCAAGACAAGGACAAGACACCCGAGTCTCTTAGTAAGGGAGTACCCGTGGTGTCTTGGTCCATTGGTGATAACGCAGTGTTTATGTATGGCGAACAGAAGCGTGCAGACCTCGCAAGGAAGTTAGTATTGGAGTCTGGTGATGTATTAATCATGGGTGGGCAGTCGAGGATGATGTATCATGGTATCAAGAAGATCAAATTGAATACGGCGCCTCCGACAATAATCAATGCCACGCACATGAAACCTGGAAGATTGAACTTAACCTTTAGACAGTTATGAAGTTATGTGTAACCATGTAAAGTGTGTAACCATGTAAAGTGTGAAGCCAGTTGTATGTTAAGTATGTGATGCATTAAGTATGTTAAGTTATCGAGCGATGTAGCCAATGTAATACCATCATGGTGTAACGATGAGTTTTATGAATAAAGCAGTGTTGATTTCTTGAGTAAACCACCCGTGTTATTACCATTATACTTATAAAGTTTCTGAAATAAATTAGGCTGTGCACTTGGGACGGGAGGTATATTGAGTGTTACAATGAGGCAGAGGCCGGCAAGAGCGGCACCATCCTCACCGGTACCTTCCAAGTTAATGGCGTGGACGCCTCGGTCTTGTTCGACTCCGGAGCCTCACACACTTTTATCTCGCTATCTTTTGCGAAGAGGCTGGGGTTAGACGGTGAAGAGATGCAAGATTTTCTAGTCACTATCCCGTCGAAAGAGCGGATCAGGTGTACCTGCTACCACCGAGATGTTGTTGTACGAATTAAGAATGAAGAGTTCCCGATCGACTTAATAGAGTTCGACGGACTTGGTTTTGATGTGATTTTCGGGATGAACTGGTTGGAGCGGTACAAGGGCAGAATCCTATGTGCCGAGCACCGTCTGCTTCTTCGGAGTCCGTCTGGGGTTACCATTTCATACCGCCAGAGGCCCAGGGAGCCTTCGACACAGATCATTTCCGCTATGGCCATGTATCATGAAATCAGAAGGAAGAATGATGTATACCTCTGCTATGTCCAGGACATAGAGAGAGACCCTGAGTTTAGCCCAGATGTGCCGGTTGTGTCGGAGTTTCCTGATGTCTTTCCTAAGGAGCTCCCAGGCATGCCGCCTACACGGGCAGTTGAGTTTGAGATTGACTTGGTACCGGGCACCGGACCTATAGCGAAGGCGCCCTACCGTATGGCTCCAGCTGAGATGACAGAGCTCAAAGAGCAGCTGCGAGACCTACTCGACAAGGGATTTATCCGTCCTAGTGTTTCACCATGGGGAGCACCAGTCCTTTTTGTGAAGAAAAAGGATGACAGGCTCCGCCTCTGCATCGATTACAGAGAGCTGAATGCTGTGACGGTGAAGAACCGTTACCCATTGCCACGTATCGATGATTTGTTTGATCAGCTGAGAGGTGCATCTGTATTCTCTAAGATCGATCTGCGATCGGGTTACCATCAGATTGCTATCAGAGACAGTGATAATGAGAAGACCGCATTCCGAACCAGATATGGACACTATGAATTCACGGTCATGCCGTTTGGGTTGTCTAATGCACCGCAAAGTTTATGGACTTGATGAATCGTTTGTTCGAGAGCAGTTGGATAAGTCAGTGTTGTCTTCATCGATGATATTCTTATTTATTCGAAGTCCAAGGTTGAGCATGAAAGTCACCTAAGGAGTGTATTGCAAACATTGAGAGAGAACCAGCTTTATGCGAAGTTCTCAAAGTGTGAATTTTGGTTGGACCAAGTCTCTTTCTTGGTCATGTTATTTCTGAGGCCGGCGCATCGCTGTTGGATCCGGCCAAGATTGATGTTGTGCACACCTGGCCTAGACCGAAGACGGTTGCCGACATCCGGAGCTTCCTCGGTCTGGCAGGTTATTATCGGAGGTTTGTGAAGAATTTTCTAGTGTTTCGAAACCGTTGACATCCTTAATGAAGAAGGATGCACCGTTTGATGGACAGTTGACTGTGAGAGCTCATTCAGAAGCTCAAGATGCTTGACTTCTGCACCAATTCTTACTATACCAGAGGGTACTGATGGTTTTGAGGTGTACTGTGATCGTCAGGTAAAGGAATGGGTTGTGTTTTGATGCACACGGGAAGTCGTGGCTTACGCCTCCCGACGTTGACGACATGAAGAAAACTATCCTACACACGATCTAGAATTGGGTGCCATTGTCTTCGCCTTGAAGAATGGCGACACCATTTGTATGGAGTGAATGTGACGATCTATTCAGATCACAGAGTTTGAAATACCTGTTCACTCAGAAGGAGTTGAACATGAGGCAAAGAAGATGGGTTGAATTCCTTACTGATTACGATATTAACCTTCAGTACAAGGAAGGTAAAGCAACATTGTAGCTGATGCATTGAGTCGCCGAGCACACTCTCTCATTCGCTAATCTCTCACTCTAGCTTGGTTTGAAGAGGCGGAGTGCTCAGATGTCAGATCAGTACATGCAAGAGATCAAACAGAAGCTTATTGACGGCACTTCGAATCAGAAGTATGACTTCCGACTTCATGATGATGGTTTGATCAGGCTGAATGGCCGACTTTGTATTCCACGAAGTAGCGCTGAGCTGAAGGAGCGCATACTGAGTGAATCACACTGTTCTTCTACTTCTATTCACCCCGGAGCTTCAAAATGTACAGTATGAAGAGATATTTTGGTGGACCGGTATGAAGAAAGATGTGACAGATTATGTTGTTAGGTGTCTCACTTGCCAGAAGGTCAAGTTTTGAGCACCGTCGTCCTGGTGGCATGGTACAGCCATGCCCGTTCCTGAATGGAAGTTCCATGATATTTCCATGGACTTCGTTGTTGGGCTTCCGCCTACTCGGGAGGCTTGAATATGATATGGGTCGTTGTTGACCGACTGACCAAGGTGGCCAGATTCATTCCGATGAAGGACACCTGGAAAGTGGCGAAGCTAGTAGAGCTCTTCGACCATGAGATAGTACGACATCATGGAGTACCGAAACTATCGTGTCTGATAGGGATACCAGATTCCTCTCGAGGTACTGGAGAAACACGGGAACGCTTGGTACGAACTGAAGTTGAGTACGGCGTTCCACCCCCAGACAGATGTCAGAGTGAGCGCACCATACAGACGCTTGAGGATATGTTACGTGCATGTGCACTTGACTTTCAGAACAGCTGGATTGATAAGTTACATCTGATCGAGTTTAGCTACAACAACAGTTACCATGCTTCGATCAAGATGTCTCCCTTCCAGGCTTTGTACGGTAGACCATGCCGCACGCCTTTATGCTGGGATGAGTCGAGTGAGACGGTCATTATAGGACCTGAGTATTTAGAGCAAGTACAAGCAGAAGTACGTCAAATCCGGGCTAACATGAAAGCAGCTCAGGATAGACAGAAATCATACGCCGATGTGCGCAGACGTGACCTAGAGTTCGTCGTGGGCAATCAGGTATTTCTTAGAGTATCCCCCATGAGGGGAGTATTTCGTTTTGGCCAGAAAGGCAAGCTGAGCCCGAAATATGTAGGGCCTTATGTTGTGACGGAGCGGATAGGCCCGGTAGCCTACAGGCTTGATTTACCTGCTGAGCTGGGCAAGGTACATGATGTATTTCATGTATCCCAGTTGAAGAAATATATGTCTCATCCGTCTCATGTACTTCAGCCAGAAAGGCTAACACTAGAGCCGACCATGCGATCAGTGAAGACTCCCGTACGGATCCTGGACACTAAGACTCGAGACACTCGCCATAAGTCTGTTAGATTGGTGAAGGTCCTCTGGTCTAACCAGGAAGTCGAGGATGCCACTTGGGAGCTGGAGGAGAAGATGAGGGCGAAGTACCCGTCGTTGTTTACTTCTTAGTTTTGTATGTATAGGGTACGGGGCGTACCCCTATTTAAGGGGGGTAGAGCCGCTTCGGTTATGTATGTACGGCATGTATTGGAATACATGTCTATGTTGTTATGTTATAGACCTTTGAGTCTAAGTGATGTTACATACCGGGACCTTGAGTCCGATGTGATGTAAAGAATGTTTGTGTGTTTGTTATGGAAGCGTTGCTCCATAAGTAATCCCCGTGTTCTAATAATTAAGATGCGTGGGAAGTGTGAACTTTTGGGACAAAGTTCTTTTAAGGGGGGTAGATTGAAATACCCCAAACCTTAATATGTTAGTTAATTATGTAATTATTATATTTTAAGACTTATTTAGTCACTAATAACACATGGGAGAAATTCCCGAAGAAAACGGATCCAAATAACAGATTAAAAGCACAAACGAGACTTTAAAACACGTTTTTTGAGAAAACCGAAAAACGTGACCTTAAACGTCTAAAACGGACTTGTATAAATTATAGTTGTTTTACGATAATTATGCACTTATTAAAGTCTAAGAATTTTTTAGAAAAAAAAAATATTATATTCCGGAAACCGGACCCGAACTGTTAAAACTGACAGTTCGGGAACTAACGGGTGTTATCTGCTAATGACCAAGTGCCACTCTCTCACATTGCAAATAAAAATCAGTCTTTTCTCCCCCTCTCTTGTGTCTCACGTGAGGACAGCCCTCTCTTTCTCTATTTTAATTACTCCACTTCACTCACTAAACTACAAAATAATAAAATACAACTCTCACACTATCTCTTCCTTACTCTCTTCACTCACGTTTTTCCCCCTCACCCAGCTCTCTCTCTCTTTGTTCTGGTGCCAGCAATGGCGATTTTCACAAGCCAAGAAAACCCCAACTTCAACTCCTTGTAACTTCTACATCCTAGCTCCAAATCAAGAAATTTTTACACCAAAATATTCCTCTCATCTTGGGGATCATTTTGCACCTTTCAAAATCTCAAAACTCCATACTTCATCTCCATGGGTGTACCACATTTTGAAGAGGAAACTTCATATTCTTGAAGCCAATCATCTTCTTGTTGTTCAAAGGTAAGAAAGGAAATCAAAAGTTCACTTATTCCTCCATTTCTCCTTGTAATCGGTTTTCCCTATTTTGAACACCTTGCTTGTTCTCCATGTTAGCTTGTTCAATCTCCTTGTGGTGTGGAGCTAGCCCTAATTCCATTGCCAAACATTTCATTTTGAAATAGAAGGTAATTCCCTCCAATGTGTTCAAGCAATTTCTAAATTCTAGGGTTAATGGAATCATAAACCCTAAATACTCATTGTGGCTATCTTGGCTTGGTCATTAGTGTAGAAATTTATCCCGTTGAGTACCGATTGTGGAACAAGAAGTAAAGAGAAGGGGAAAGTTTGAAAAGAAAACCGAAGGTAATTAACTCACCTTCAACTAATGTGTGAGCTATGAATGTGTTTTGTTTTAGTGCAAATAAATGTTGAGTGTAATGCAGGTGTTGCTAATAGTATGAGGAAATTCAGTGTTTAATTTGATGTTGTTTAAGTGCCAAACTTTAAGGGTTGTGTGCATTGTGGTGTTGTTGTTAAAATGATGGGATTTGTATACAAAATTGTGTTTTGGAATGAGTGTTGTCAAACTGTTATGGTGAGCTAAATAATGTGGGGGGAACATGTAATAACTATGGGGAGATCATGCCAAAAATTGCATAAATTTTGGGTGTAATTCTGTGTTGAAAACGCAATTTGAAAATGAACTTACAGGCACCCCGAACTTCCGTCGGACTTGGAAGTTCGGACATGCCTCGTGGTGTTATAAATTTTCCGAGTTTCGGGTGATGTCCGGACTTCTGTCCGACCTTTGAAGTCCGGACGCGTTAAAAATTTTCTCAGGTTTTAGTCTCGACTTGTGTCCGACCTTTGATGTCCGGACACAAGTTCGGACGCGTCAAAATTTTCCCAGGTTTTAAGTCTCGACTTGTGTCTGACCTTTGACGTCCGGACACAAGTTCGGACACGTTGAAATTTTTCCCGGATTTGCTCTCGACTTGTGTCCGACCTTTGATGTCCGGACACAAGTTCGGACACTTGAAAAATTTTTCCCAAATTTTGTTCGACTTGTGTCCGAACTTCAAAGATCGGACACAAGTTCGGAGAAACGCCAGTTTTTATCTTCTAATTCTCGGCTTGTGTTCGAACATTGATGTCCGGACACAAGTTCGGACATGTCACTGTTTTCAACATAAATTGCTCGTTTGAGCCCCGTTTTGACTTCCGTTCGTGGGGGTTTGTCTAGGACATATAGGTGGATTATAATAACAACTAAAAAGATGGAAAACTCATAATAATGTGTGAAAGAAAAATAAACTAGGAATGTGAAGTAACAAATTAATGAAGGTCTAGTACATTAATTAACCGACATCATTAAATGTGTATAGGATTCTTCAACGGTGGGAGCCAATCACAGCAAGGACCAAGGTATGGTTTTCTTGCAGTCTGTTGCCTACCGGTTTACACCGGCTTGTGTGTTGTTTGCTTTTTTGTGTGTTTACAACCTTGTAAGATTAAATCATGAAACGAGTTTACAGTTCTTATTATTAATGTGACGTGTACGTACTGATACCGATAACCTCGAATGTGTGCTAACTGTTAATTAACCCAAATCTAGGAACGTAAGAGAACGGTATCCGGTAACAACGTTCCCAACCTAAGGAATGTTCTAACCCGGCTATGTGTGTTTGGTTGTGATGTGTGTTGCTGAATCATGCCTTACTTCCCTTGTATGTCTAACTGGACTTAAACACTTACTTGTGTGAGATTATGTTAAGCTCCCATTGTGGGACTTCTAACGAGTGTTAACTGGGGAGTGAGGAATCCGGTCGTTCCGGTCACGCGTGTATGTATGGGTGTCGACATCTGTATCAGATCCGGCTCTCTCCTTATGTTAGGGTAGTTTTCCTTTATGGGGAATTCGACCTCCCATTAGCTTAGCCAAAGCTTGCCTACCTGACTTCCACTCGGGCTAGGGGGAAATTATGTGTTGATGTGTTCGGGCCACTACACCCGACTCATCTTTCAAGTTAAGTTAATCATCCGACTAACAAAACAGTAATGTAATATGTGTTAAGCTTAACATGAGAATGACGACATTCTTTAGGCTTACAAGTTGGCTAACCATGTTGGTTGTTACTTAAAGTGAACTGTTTTCACTATGTATGTGTTGTTATTGTTTTGCAATAATTCTTGTTATGTATATGCATGTTGTATGTTAAAACCAACGCCATGTTATCATGACAATTAGTTGCGTGTATCCCGGTAGTCAGCGGGCTGCACGTTAACCATGCCAGCAAAAGGTTGCTGACCCCCTTTGGGGGCTATGTTTATTTGCAGGATGATGATCGAGGAAGCATAATGGCTTTAGATCCTAAGTTGTTGATATTTTTGTTATTTTTGGATGTTGAACCCGAGTAGTGTTTGTACACTCGAGGTCGTTTACTTTTGGTGGATGTAAGTCTAGTTGGTGATTTTGTACAGTAAACACTCGGTATATTGTGATTCTTTTTGGATAGTGATTTTTGGAAGGTTATAATTATGCTCGGGATTCGCGTGATCATACCGATACATTTTATGTAACAGCCTTGTTAGCCACGTGGGTGGCTAACGGTGTGTAACACCGCCCTTTTTGGTATATGTTAAGTAATGATTTCCGCTGCGATTATTGATTAAGTATGAAGGTTATGGATGGGGTGTTACAGTGCACAAGTAAGTAACTAAACCTTATTATTTGTTTAATAAATGCAATTATGTATTTAAATATAAGTGCAAGTACATAATTTAGCTTCATTCCCTATTTGTTGATGCATTTCTTTTGTAATTTATGTTTTGTTGCTCCCTTGCAGAGACATATCAGAAGTGGAATTGCTGCATCTCGCGCACAGAAGCCTACCTCTCAGGCACCAGTCCCCCCTGTCCATAAATCCTTAAAAAACAAGTACGTATTTTAACTCTCGATTCTTTGTTAATCTTTAAACCGGTTTGAACTTATACAGTGGAGAATTGAAAGCGTTGATTTGATGATTGAATTTGCAATTGGTTTTCAGTTAGCTAGTAAAGAATTGATTTATTTTAATTGTTGGTTGCTGCCATTGTTGGAATGTTTGTGGTTGTGATGACTTTGGTGAGTGCTGAATAATAAGCACGACATGTGTACAATTATGCAAAGGTTATGCCGAATTTTTTGTAGAAAAAGTATTCGTAATATTGTTTTAAACACCGGTTTCTGTTTTAGAAGTGCAACAATTTCTTAAATTTAAAATGCTAGTTTATTTTGTGTTTGCAACCTTAGAGTTAGGCTAGACTAATTCACAATCATTCCAGTCGTGCTCCATTAAGAAATAAACATGTGCAACTTAATACAGACCATATTCTACAAAGGCTCTAACTCACACCTGTGATCTGTTGCACATGTAGTATGGAGCGTGACTGGATGTATGGTGATAGAGGCGAACATTTTGACAAAATGCTGAAAGAGTTTTGCAAAGCTGCAGTGCAACACAAGGACAGGACAAAGGCGGAGAAAATTCCATGTCCTTGTGTTGATTGTGGTGTGGTTAGACATTATTCAAGCATCAACCTCGTACAATTCCATGTGAAGACCCGTGGTTTCATGCCACATTATACAAAATGGATTTTTCATGGAGAACCTATTGAAGATAATGCTTCATCTTCCTACAGTCTCGATCGGTGTAACTCAAGAACCGAGCAGACATTCGATACTACTAACGAGTCAGAACTCCCAAGCGCTTCCGGAGTCAATGTTGACAATGAGTCGACTTATCATGATGAACAAATTGACTAGATGCTTGATAACGTTGAGGATAACTTTGTCGACCGGCCGGATGAGTATCAAAGGTTGTTGGACGCATCCAAAACGGCGTTGTATCCTACTTGCGCTAAGTACATGAAATTGACAGCTATATTGAATTTGTTCAACCTGAAGGGAAGATATGGATTGAGTGACAAAGGTTTCACGGCATTCCTCGAGCTGATTCATGATATGCTACCGGATGAGAACGGTCTCCCTACCACCACGTATGAGGCAAAGAAATGGGTGTGTCCAATGGGAGTAGAGTACAAAAAATTCACGCGTGTCCAAACAACTGTGTGTTGTACAGGGGTGAATACGAACATCTGGACAATTTCCCGAAATGTTCGTTGTCCCGGTATAAGCATAAAGACGGTGAGTACTCCTCCGTTCAGAAAAAAGCCCTCCAGCAAAACTTGTTTGGTATTTGCCGATTATACCCAGATTCAAACGGTTGTTTGTGAATCCGAAAGATGCAAAGAACTTACGATGGCATGCGGAGGGTAGAAAGAGTGATGAGAAACTAAGACATCCAGCAGATGGGCCTCAGTGGAGAAACATCAATAGACGGTACAAAGAACATTTCGGACATGAAGATAGGAATCTGAGGCTTGGGTTATGTACTGATGGAATGAACCCGTACGGCACATTGAGTAGTCAACACAGTACATGGCCTGTTCTGCTAGTGATCTACAATTTGCCCTCATGGTTGTGTATGAAACGAAAGTACATCATGTTATCTTTCCTGATATCTGGTCCCAAGCAGCCAGGTAATAGCATTGATGTGTACCTTGCCCCTCTGATCGACGATCTGAAGCTATTGTGGAATGAGGGGACCGTGGTATATGATGCTTATGCAAGAGAGAATTTCACGCTCAAGGCTTTGTTGCTCTGTACCGTCAATGACTTCCCTGCGTATGGGAACTTGTCCGGTTACACGGTTAAAGGAACATTTGCATGTCCCATTTGCGAGGAAGACACTTGTTCGGACCGTTTAAAACATTGTGGGAAGAATGTTTATATGTGTCAATGACGTCTTCTCCCCGAAGATCACCCTTATCGAGTAACGAAGAGAAAGTTGTTCAATGGTCAAGCCGAAACTTGTGTGGCCCATCTACCTCTGAGCTCCGAGGAAGTGTACGAAAAGGTTAAGGACATTGCAAATGTATTTGGAAACACATCAAAACTAGCGAAAAACATTTGGAAAAAGTGTTCTATCTTTTGGGAACTACCTTATTGGCGTCATCTATCTGTGAGACACTGCTTAGACATCATGCACATTGTGAAGAACGTTGGTGAGGCAGTGAGTCGGACTTTACTCAATATACCTGGCAAAACAAAAGACGGATTGAAAATCAGAAAGGACATGCAAACCATGGGTATACGAAAGGAGTTACACCCATAAGAGAACGGGAAACGAATCTACCTACCTCCTGCATGATACACGCTCTCAAAGGCTGAAAAGATTAGTTTCTGTAAATGTCTGCACTCGGTAAAAGTACCGTCTGGGTACTCTTCAAACTGGAAGAACATTTTGTCGATGAAGGATTTAAAACTTTTAGGCATGAAATCTCACGATTATCATGTACTGATGTTACATCTTCTTCCGGTCGCAATTCGAGGGATATTGCCATCTGATGTCAGAAATGCTTTAACTCGGTTATGTTTCTTTTTCAACGCTGTTTGCTCCAAGGCAATTGACGTAACGTCTCTAGATGAACTACAACGTGAAATTGTTATCACATTATGTCAACTAAAGATGTATTTCCCACCATCTTTCTTTGATATAATGGTGCATCTAATTGTGCACATCGTTCGAGAGATACAGTTCTGTGGTCCGGTATACTTACGGTACATGTACCCTTTTGAACGGTACAAGGGTATTCTGAAAAGTAGAATGAAGAATAGGTATCGACCAGAGGGGAGCATTGTTGAAGCAACAGTGATTGAGGAAGTCACGGAATTTGTGACCGATTATTTGAGTGAGGCAGAGTCTATTGGTATCCCAAAACCACGACACTATGGCAGGTTTAAGGGTAAAGGTGTTATTGGTAGAAAGATCGTGCAAGTTTTGCGTCTACTTATTCATCAAGCACATTTGTTTGTCTTACAACATCCTGAGGTTGTTGAACCTTATTTGGAAACCCATATGGTTGAGTTAAGGCATCAAAATCCTTTGAAAAGCCACATTTGGCTGACAAAGGAACAAAACCGAGTTTTTATCCGATGGTTCAAAGATCATGTGTTGACATTAGCATCATCAGATCCAGAAGCTGTAAGCAAAGAGATCAGATGTTTGGCAATCGGACCTGAAACTAATATTACATCATTTGAGGGGTATGATTTAGTGGGTATACATACTACACTGCACGCCAAGATGCCAAATCGATAAACCAGAATAGTGGGGTAAAAATTGAAGCTGCTGCCACTGAGTACCACAGCGGTAACCGATCTCAACCAGTTAGTAATTGGTATTATGGTGTCATCGAGGACATCTGGGAACTAGACTATGACATTGATTCCTTTCTGTTGTTCCGGTGCAAGTGGGTGGACAACCGACGCGGGTACCAAAATGATGGAGGGCTTACCATGGTTGATCTTTCACGGTTACACGGTTATAATGATGATCAATTTGTTCTGGGAAAGGATTGCGAACAAGTGTGGTATGTTGAGGATCCGAAAGACTGCAGATGGTCTGTTGTTCTTCCAGGAAGAAGGCCGGTTGTAATCGAAAATGAAAATGAGGATAACGATGAAAATGGGACTGTAGAGGAAACATCCTTGTTTCCTACTGGATTACCGGATTCGATTGATGATACCGAAAACGATTTGCTCTACGCACGATCAGACCATGATGAGGGTGTTTGGGTAGAAAATATGAAATGATTTATGTTTTTGTACGTGTCAGGTAATGTTGTTAGTAGAATGTAGACTGTAATATCATCTTAACTGTTATTGTTATGCATCATAGTATTTATGTTATGAGTTTATCTGATGAAAATGCTTTATATTTTTTTTTGCAGTGGATGATCACCCTATGGATGACCCCATTGGACGGCTCTTGACTGGAGAACCTGAGCCACAGCAGAATAGACCAAGTAAGCGGGTCACAAGAGGAGGAAAGAAGAAGAAGGACCAGTTAGCAGTACACGAGACTGAGGCTGGCCCTTCACAGCAGACCGAAGAGGAGTCAGTTGTCCCACCAGAGGCGAAGAAGCAAAAGAAGAGAGGTGCAACACGTGGGCTGAAGGCTAACAAGGGCCCTCCTACAAAACCGGTGGACTTCAATCAGTTCAACCAACCCCATGGAAATTGGAAGAATGACTTCACCGCTTACGGTAGCCATTTGGTGAAGTCATATTGCAACATAAACCACAACTGGAAGCAAGTGCCTCAATCATTGAAGGATACTATGTTTCAGCGTCTTCAGGTAAATCTCTACATTATTACTATGATCTTTTGTGAAATAATAGAACATTTATGTTTACTTTACTAACTGAATGATCATGTACGTAGTCTCGTTTCTCCGTGGATCCCGCACTTAAAAAGGATGTGCTATCAGCGATGTCGAAACAGTTCCGGGACCACAAGAATAAGTTGGCTGACAAGTCATCTACAAGATGCCTACTCCAGAAGATCCAGATGATCCAGATCATGGTGGAGACGGTGAGAGACCACCATGGGAGGTTTACGAGGGCATAACAGAAGAGCAATGGTACAATTTGTTGAGAGGCGTCACACACCGGAGTTCCAGGTGCACTTTATTGTCATACATACATAAATTAATCTTAATTTCTTATGTTTTTTGTGTTCAATTTCACTTAACATGATCCCATTAATTTATGCAGGCTCTCCGTGCGCAACAACAAGCAAATGCTAAGAAGAATCTGTACCCTCACCACTTAGGTGGAAAAAGTATTGCTCAAAGGGTACCAGAATGGGAGCAAAAGGGATATCTGCCCACGGATGGCTCATTGGATGCCAGTGGCAGAAGAATGAAAGTGTGGGAGTTAAGCCACATTCCGAAGAACTCTACTCCCGAAAATCCTCAATACGATGAAGCCACGAGAGCAGTTATTGCTCAAATGGTAAGTGATATCATTTCATTTTAGTCAAACTGTTCATTTCATTTGTATATGAACTTATGTTAAACTAATAACTGTATTTGTGTGTTGTATTAGGGTGAATTAAGCTCTCAGCT
Source organism: Limonium bicolor (assembly GCA_023374045.1). Classification (NCBI taxonomy): domain Eukaryota; kingdom Viridiplantae; phylum Streptophyta; class Magnoliopsida; order Caryophyllales; family Plumbaginaceae; genus Limonium; species Limonium bicolor. Next base: position 155,728,175 of record CM041777.1, on the reverse strand, counting down.
CACCCAGGGCACCTGGACCTCACAGAGGAATGATGATCCTCTTACACGCGCTCTTGGTAAGAAGGATCATCCAGGTCGTGCCATTGGGTTTGGTGGGCACGTTGGTATCCGCCAGGCATTTGGCGTACCCGGGTCCAGAATGCACAGGGAAAGTCGATTAGCTACGAGGAGCACCTGAGAGCGTTGGCTGAGATGGAGCAGAGGATTACTCAGAACGTCGACGAGAGGATCGCTCAGGCTATGTCAAGGCTTCAGCCACAGCAGCATGAAAGCCAAGAGGTTTCTCGACCACCAGTTGAGTCACCCATTCAGCAGCAGAGTGCACCGGTAGTGAGAAGTAGTGTCCACTCGGCTGATCCGTTTCCCTATGCATCTCTAAAGGTTAGACTAACATTTCAATTGAGTACATGACGATTAAGATTTTTCACTTGATCACTAATATCATCATGAGGAATTCTCAATTTTTATCTAAACAAGTTCCACATAACACTCAGGCACCCACTGAGTGCCATCTGTTTTTACAAATTGGAGTAGAAGAGGTCATGGTGCATGGGGAAAACTTTTCCCCTCTCTTCCAAGTGATATTGAGCACGATGAACCACTCCGACATTACCATGCACGAGTGCTTCTGGACGAATTTGTTGCAGAGCATGCTGACGTCGGTTTACCGGTGCCGATCAAACAAAGACCTACCTTGCGTTCCGCACAAACTGCGACAGTGCAGTGGCCTGTACGATTGGTCAGACTCCCTGGGCAGGTATTTACTCTTAACCGTTGCTATAAAACTATTGGTGTACCACCTTGCATCCATATACTTAATTAGACTAATATCATAGGATATGAGCCGACCGAAGACTGATAAGGGCAAAGGAAAAAGAATTGCTGCGCCTGTGCAATCAAAGGTGTAACACCCCTACTACGCACTTATTAATAACTGGAAACACAGCGGAAATCAAACAACTAAATAATAACTAAACGATTGGTGCTACAACACCGTCAACCACCCACGTGGTTAACAAGGCTGAATAAATACAAATTGTATCGGTCTGATGAGCAGACTCCCGAGCGTAGAAACTAAAACCATAAGTACATATTCATATTACCGAGTAACTAGCTTAACAACCCATAATTATACACTGTCACTACAAACTTCCATTGTAAACTGTCAACAACTGAAATACATATTGCCACGGGAGCACAGGCGCTTCCCGGGCCCGATATCCAAAATTTGGCCAAAGTACTTCTTAGCCTAGATCTACAGCCACTCCGCTTCTTCGATTCTCATCCTGCAAATAAACATAGCCCCCCAAAGGGGGTCAGCAACCCTTTGCTGGTATGGCTAACGCGCAGCCCATCGGCTACCGGGATACGCGCAACCATTTGTCATGATAACATGGCATTCATTTTACACAATAACATCACATATACATTACCATAGCAAGAATATTGCATAGCAAACAACTTCACACATAACACACAAGAACGAATCCTTTTAGGAAACGAACCAACAAAGTTAGATCACACTGAGAGCATAGAGGATGTTGCCATACTCATACTGAGCTCGTTACATAACTCGTCACCGTCATTTAGAATTGAACGGATAACTTAAACACCAGGCGTGTCGGATATAGTGATCCCAAGCACACCGAATAAACATAGTATGCCCCTGTGGCCCGACGTGAGTCAGTAAAATAGCCTTGGATAAGCTAAAGGGAAGGTTGAAACCAAATTGGAAAACAACCTAAACATACAGAGAGAATCGAACCGGTAAATGACATCGACTCCCATACTCACACGCGTGGCCGGAACTACCGGTCTCCTCACTTCCCCGTTAGCACTTGTTAGAAGCACGACATTGCAACACAATACACAGATCACAACCAAGTGTTTAAGTCTTGTTAGACACACACAAGGGAAAATGAGTCGCATTTCAACAACATAATAATATGAACAACTGTAAAGTCATTACATGACTTAAGTCTTACAAAGTCATAAACACACAGAAAACAAACAACACACAAGCCGGTGTAAACCGGTAGGCAACAGACTGCAAGAAAACCATACCTCGGTCCTTGCCTCGACTGGTTCCCACCTTGAGAGAATCCTAAACACATTTAGTAACGTCGGTCAATTAACGCACTAGTCCACTGTTAACATTTCTACTTCACATTTCTAGTTATCTCATTTCCACATTTTGTTTTAACTTCTCATCTTTTAAAATGTCATTATAACTTTCCTAACATGACTTATATAACCTTATAATATCATTACTAACTTATCCCTATCACTAGACATCATTTAAATACCTAAAAACCAAGTTTTATAGTGGTCCGGGACTTGGTCCCTAGCTTAGGTCCCGGACCTACACTTAGCAATCCTCTCGGTCTCTTTTAATGGGGTGGTCCGGGACTTCATACAAGTCCTAGGTCCCGGACCATTCTAGGCAACCTCTCGGGTAACTTAAGAGGGTTGGTCCGGGTCCTTGTACAAGACCCAAGTCCCGGACCTAAAACCATGTAGAACTCTCGGCCTATTTTGCACCCATGGTCCGGGACATGACCCATGACTTAGGTCCCGGACCCAACCTACAGAATCGACGTACTCCATTTTTTTCAAGTCCTGCTGCGTAAGTTCTTTACACCCATCATAAGTATAAACTTCCCAGTACACTCTTATACTCAAAACTTCACCAAATATACACCACATTACAACATAGTGCACAATTTAAATTGCATAGCACTTAGGCTCTTAAAATGCATAAATCTTAAACACTGAATTTCCCACAATATATTTGCCTTTGACCTGCAAATACACACAACAATACGTATGTCCTTTACTAGTCTCTTTGAGAACATTTTTCTAAGTCATTTACCATTGGCTCTTTAGGTAGTTTCAGTAGACAACGTAAGTTCATTTTCCAAAGGAATTTCAAGCTACTTTTGGTTAGCATAATTACCTCCTTTCCTCACAATTTCTTTCTTGTTTCAGAAATCGGTAAGGATATTTGCCTGCTTGTCAACTTAGAACTTGAAGAGAGTTTGGAAATGTGTCAAGAGAGGACTCCACCCAGTCCTTGGAAGGTTGGAACGAAGCTAGAACAAGGCAACGTAAGGACACCATTTAAGGCAAATTTTCGAACAGCACATAACATGGAGGAAACACCATTTTTCTTTGAGTTTCCTTACCTTGAAGCAAAGGAGAACAATAATACATGAAAAGATGAACTCAAGCTCCTTCCATGGAGATTCCTCTTGGCACCAAAATGGAGCTCTTGGAGATTTGAAAGGACTAAGTTGAAGAGCTTGACGAGACTAAGAGATCGGTGGTCTTAGTTTTTGATTTGGACAAGTGAGCTAGAAGTTACAAGGATTTGAAGATGGCATATGGTGCTGGTGCTGTATTATCGTGAAAGAGAGCAAAGAAGGGGATGGCTACGTGAGACAGCAAGAGGAAATGAAGGAATGAAGAGAATCACTGATTGTAGTTGCTTTTTGAAGATATTTCTTACGTAAAGCAAATAGTGCTTTTTTTAATTACTTACTTATTTACTCAATCAGTTAGCAAGGGTGTGACTCACCACATGCAAAACCGGCCCCCATTAAACATAAGGGGTTAATTAGTCTTTATTGCTCAATTAAATTACATATGTTAACATATGTTACAAACTAGCTTATTTTAGTTACTATTCATAATAACAAGGCACTTTGAAGCGAAATTCTTGATTTCCCATTGATTTAAACTTCCAAATGTGATACTAAGTAGTACACATATTAATTAAAGAGTAATTATGGACATTTAGCCATTTAAAACTCATTTACAAGACAATTTTTCGAAAACGTGCTTTAAGACTCCTTAAAACACATTTTGCGTTTTAACTTGTTTTCAAGTTCGGTTTTCTTTAGTAATTGATTTAATAAGCTCATTAATATATAAGTAAGGTCTTGGTAAGTTTATTAAGTCTTAATCAAGACTATCCCAAGCTTAGAGCATATTTTTGCCCATATTGCCTTTTAGGCAATTAATTGTATTTACTATTTATTAAATTGTTTACTAATGTTTCTAAGACTCTTTTTAGTCTTAATAATTTATTATTTAATGTTTAAACAACTTATTAAGGTTTGGGATATTTCAATCATCCACAAATTTCGTGCTTAGACCTGCTTTGGTGGAGAAAAGAATATTGGCCGGCCTGCCGACTAATATGCAGATTCTGCATTCATCCTTGTTGCTGCTACCACCTGATTGTGATTCCCTCACTGTGGAAGATCCCGAGTGGATATTTCACTTTATAGTTCAAGGAGAAGATATACATCGATTTGGGATGTATATGTCCGACTTCGAGGAGTGCTTCTGGAGGGATTGGTTGAATGTGTCGATTATCAAGTCAGCCGCCATGTGAGTGACTTCTACCTTTTGTATTTTGAATTCATTGATTGGTGATGAATTAGATGTTTGAATAAAAAGTTAACGATCGACTAATGATATTGCCTCATAGGTGGGTGCATGATAAGGCGATCAATGTCTATGAAGATCACAGATTCGGATTCCTGTGTCCTGTTATGTGCAGTGAAGTCCAGATGACAAGTGATATGGAAGGCCTTATGCAGTATATGATGAATGCCCTCTTTGAATGTTCTAACAAGTCATTTATTATACTGCCATATCATTCAGGGTATGATATTTGACTATTTCTCTTAGTATTATCTAAAACATATAGTTTGTGTTAGTTGCTTAATGATTACAACACATTATGTAATTTGTGGACAGTCGACATTGGTCATTGATTGTGCTGGTGATGTTGAAGCACCCACGAATCTTGCAATTTGACTCACTTGGTAAGGCTGCCAAGAGACCGAAGATCTCCACCGCAATACTGGGGTAATTAGTTTGTTATCGTAAACAACAAATATTATTACTTAACATTAACTGTTTCATAACTTGCTACTGATGCTTAAAACTATATGTATTGCTGATGTATATAGTTCCATGAGAGCTGCATTATCTCTCCAGAATAAAACAATGAAGCGTGACATCCCTTGGAACCTAGTCAATGTACTCTATTAATTGATAAATTTGTGTTATAATGTTTAAACTTGTTTATAACTGTCAATATGTGCGTTTGTATAGTGTCCGGTGCAGCCTGGGGGTTCAGAATGTGGATACTATGTCATGAGATTCATGAGTGACATAGTAGGAGCGTTGAACCTTTTACCAGAGCACTCGTTAGACAAGGTAACATTCTTTGAAAGTTTCAGTTATGCTCTTTACATGTTGTTAGACTTGTACGTTTTAGATTAATGTTCATTTTTTTTCAAGGCTTACGAAGAAGTGTTCAAAGGTGTTCAGTATGATGATGCTCAAATTGTTGAGATGCTTGAGGAATGGTCGGAGTTCGTCTGCACAAGTTTAATGAATTGATGATCATGAAGATGTTTTGTGAACTTTTTGGAGTAGTAATTGTAACTCTGTACACTTGTGGATGGGTGTAATGGTAGATTTGAATGTAATGTTGTTTTTATTTGTAATGAAAGTGTGTAAATAAGTGTAATTGCATTGGTTTTGTTAACTCTCAAATTGTGGTGCGTCGTTGGTATTAATTGGGAGCTTTTATAACTTTTAAAATGTGTGGGAGCTCCCTGTATGGATGAAGCTTTATTACAGGTCTCATTGAAACAAATGCGGTGAATATATATATATATATATAAGCTAGGATGGAAAAAAAATACCCCTATCTCGGTGGTTCTTAGAGCACAACCGCCGAGATAGACCCATGGGATTGACCGATGCTGCGTTTGACCATGAGTCTATCTCGGCGGTTGGGCTCTAAGAACCGCCGAGATAGACTCATGGTCAAACTCAGCATCGGTCAATCCCATGGATCTATCTCAGCGGTTGTGCTTTAAGAACCGCCGAGATAGGTACACCTATTTCGGCGGTGCTCATTTCGGCGGTTCACAACCGCCGAAATAGGCCCTTTGGAACCGCCGAAATAGGCCTTTTTTCTACTACTGTTAATTCTCACCCAATCTTTTCCTAATCATTCCACATGTTTTCTAACATGTTTAAACACCTAAAACACTCCTTAAACCTTCTTAATTCATTGATCAAACCATCACCCAATCTTTGCTCAATTTGACAAATCCACACCTCTCATTTTAGCACTTATGCACACTAGTTCATCTCCAAGACTTCTCTTGATAGTTTACCACTTTCTCCCAACCACTTGACCATACCAATTTCATCTTAGACACTTGAATTTACAATACTCAAGTGCAAACCCTATTTTCAAAGTCTTACACCCATGTTCACCTCCTAGCCATCTCAAGGCATTTTGCAACTTATTTGCTACAGATTTTAGTATAACTCCACACCATCCTTCCATTAACACCTCAAGGTGATTAATCAACTCAATTCAATACCTATTAACTCCTAGCTAATCCTAGATCACTCTCCACTCATAACATCACCTAAATTCCTTAGGTTTCTACCGAAATTTCTCCATAACTCCGCTACTTTTCTAGCATGCCCAACTGCATCATTTTAATTTCCTAATCAATATCAACTAACCAAATCCCTTTGGGATTCTACCAGCACACATACTTATCCAAATATACACAACCATAATTCCAAGGTACATTAAATAATAAACAATTTGGCTCTAAGGCCCTTAAATAACACAACATAAACAACCAAGCTCTCACTATCTCAATGTCATCAATTTGCATCTTCTCAATTCATTTTATTCACAACAATGTACTCAAGATGCAATACCCTTAAACAACATGGCTCCAAGGCCCTTAAACATTCACCATAAATCAACTACATAAAACAATACAACCCCAATGCCACAAGGCACTCTAAAACAGTTTCAATTTTGGGTTCATTCATTTAATTTTCCATTCCCAATTCTAAGAGCAATTAGGATATACATTAAGGTAAATCATTACCTTGAATTTCCAAGTTTCTCTTTCTCCTCTCCTCTTGATTGCAACCGGTCAAGATGGAATTCATTTGCCAACTAAAGACCAATGCCTAAAGAATGGTAATGAGCATCAAAAGGGGATTTAAATTCTAAGACTAAGCCTAGAATTCAACAAGAGAGTTTAAAACACTAAAATTTGGCCATTACCTTGAAGTTCTAGGATGTAGTTTCGGTCAAGCAACAAGTTAAGGCTCAAGCTCATCTTTTGGAGATAAAACGTAGCTAGAACAAGAGCAACAATAGAGCTCAAAAATCTGGAAAAATTGGTCACAAAAGGAATACATGAAGAGATGGATTTTTGTGATTCTTTTTACCTTGAATAAAAGAGGGGATGAACTAGCTCAAGAAAATGTGATTTTCTATTCAAGTGGAGCTATACCCATGGGGGTCATCTTCACCATTTGAGGATTTTGAAAGATGGAAATGTAGCCCTTGGTGAGAGGAGCAAGAATATGTGTTTATTTTTGGATTTGGAGCATTAATGTGGCTTGGGTGAGCAAGGGAGTGTGAGGAAGCCATTGCATAGCATCAAAATCGTGAGAATAGGGAGGAGGAAGAAGAAGAAACCAGAATGAGGAGGAAGGAGGGGGAACTCACGCAGGAATGGGAGAAGGGATAGGAGAGAGTAGGAAATGTGAGGAGAGAGGGAAAAAGTGAATTGGTACTTTTTGCTTTTTGCTTTCTTGTAACATAAGGGTTTATTTAATTGAGAGAGGAGAGTGATGAGTCATCACTCATAAAAAAACCGTCCCCCACTTAATATTAGTGAGGGAGTGGCATTTTCATCTTTCGCAAGAAACGCATTTAAATTTCCCGGTTTTGGCACTATTCATCACCCGGGTCCGTTTTTTCCAAAATTTTTCGTTTCTCTAATTTTAATGGTTCTTAGGCTCCCATTAATGTTTAATTATAGTTATATGATCAACTATCATTTTTATGGGGTCATTAAACTGTTGAAAGTCACGTTTTCGGGTTTTCTCAAAAAACGTGCTTTAAGACTTCGTTAGCGTTTTAGTGCATTATTTGGATCTGTTTTCTTCGGGAATTGTTCCCACAAACTATTTCGGCCAAATTAAGCCCTTGGAATCCCTCTCGGATCCTAGTCAAGGTTATATACCTCGTGAAATTGCTTAACGCGTGTTTTTACGTTTTCCGCGTTTTAAGTGTTTTCTTGTTTCTTTTGGTTTTACTTTGTGCACCAATGTTTAAGGACTTAATTAGCCCTAGAATATCATAATTACACAATTTATTAACACACTTAAGTTTGGGGTATTTCAATAACAGTGGGATACTGGGTTGTTACTATGAAGGTAGTAGGTATAAGAAGAATTTGAGATTACTTACTTGATTTGAACACTCCAATGTATCTCCAGCGTAAAAAGATCTAAGTTTACCAGGATTGGTTGACCCTCCCACCCCCCCCCCCCCTATAGGGTGAATCTGATCATGAAATTTTAATAGTAGATAAAGGAATATTTACAAATTTTGAGAGTTCACGTCATTTGGATAAAAGAGTGATTTTAAAAATCTTGAAATTTGATTACTTCAACAATTATTAAATAAATATTGAAAAAATTAAAAATCATGAAATCTCACGAGACTATCTCCCAAATAAGATCCTTTATCATGTGCTAAAGTTTAGAAAGTTTTTAAATTGATATGGGTAATTTTTGAAGGAGAGAGAAAATATCAAAAGATATTGAATTTCCCTCTGAAATATTGGGTTTTTTGCTCCAAATAAAATTTGTCATCCCTATGGATATAGATAGGCATGTGATCCATGTGGAAATTCTTATTGTTGGTAAGTGGAAGTCTTTCTTTCTATTTTTAAAAGTTTTGGGCCTTCTCGAAAGAAATCAACTTACAAAAGAGAAATTAAGAGCTGAATTTTAAGATCATCCAAAAACTAAGAAAAGTGAACTTGATGATAGATATGATGTTTGAAACATTTTGGATTGACTATCAAGTCACATAAAATAGAAAGTTCCAAAATACCCCTTTAACGGTTAAAAATCTTTCGACCTTGTGTCTTTTGACCATTTTCCCTTGACCTTGCCTTTGAGTGTTATGACCTTTCCCTGGGGTCAAAATTTTGGGTCTAACAGATTGTCCCCCCCCTCTCAACTGCTAGAATTTGTAATGCATATGAAAATACTAGTTGGTGCTTGAGCGATACCTCAAATTGTTTCCGGACCTTAAAGTCTTTGACTCCTTCCTTGAGCCCATGATGAACTGCACGAGTGCTCAACTCTTTTCCACTGAAATCGACTTGAATACGCCAAGATTTTTTGAGGTGTTGGCAACCTTGTAGGAAGAACACTAAAACCATTAGGCTATTCAGAGGCGCCGACTACCTTGGAGTAACATTAAAATTGTTGGGCTGCTTGGAGGCGCCAATTACCTTGAAGAGACTCTGAAACGGTCAGGCTATTTGGAGGTGCCGACTACCTTGAACCTAAACTCTGATTTTGTTGGGCTATATGGAGTCACCAACTACCTTGATGGAATATTTTGGAATTGTCGAGCTATTTGAAGGCATTGACCACCTAAAAGACAAGCATGTCATTGTACCCAGGCACTTTTAGGAGCATATTCCTATTCAAGTAAAAGTAATCATACCGTGGCACTTCTAAGGGCCTTGACCTATCCAAGTAAAGAAATATATATATATATATGAATAAAAATGCATCGAAGTGCTTATAGGGACCAGAACCGTCCAATATGTAAGGAAATGGAAGTAAGCCAGGTGCTACCAGGGATTGGAGCTTATCCTTGGAGCGGAACGTGCCATGTTATTCGAATGCTTCGGGGGATCAAAACCCATCCTGAGTGAAAATGCAAGAAATACTGGGGATCAAGACCCGTCCTATACGTGAATGCGATGTAGTTCGGATGCTTCTGGGGATCGAGACATGTTCTGAATGAAAATACGAGAAATGTAATGTAATGCAACTTGTGTGCTTCTTAAGACCGAATCCTTCCACTCTTGTAACACCCCTACCGCTAATACCGTCATTACCGTACCATACTTACCTTCGCAGCGGATAATACTTACTCAACGGAGGGTGTACAATGCCGTTAGTCACCCACGTGACTAACAAGGCGAGTTACAATACTACATACTATCGGTCTGATGAATATGAACATACCGAGTACTCTACACATTACATTACTTCCCATTGCATACTCATCCATATTCCAATTACAACTCCAATGCATTACTATACCGAGTACACTAAGATCTTTAAGTTACCAATACAGTTTAAGCTTCCCAAAATTCGCATTGCAATACAAGTATGAATCCCTACTGTACAACTGCCCATGCTTATGCAGCAGTCCCCGTCCTACTCTCTCGAACGGTGATCAGCTTCGGGTACCTGCACACTAAAAATGGTCCCCCGAGGGGGTCAGCTTACGCTGCGCATGACCTTCGCATATACCGCGTGCTAACCGCGGTACATCGACTACTTTGGGTCGAATATACATGGAGTTCATTACATGCATACATACATACTCATGCTACAATAATACAGACAACAATACTTACATACACATACAATTTCAATACTTACTAAGGAAGACATTTTGTTAGTCAACCATTGGTATTAGTTGTTCATTCGTTACTCCTCGTACTATGTTCGAGATTCGCTACTCTACTCATACCTACTCTTTACTCTTACATACTCGACTCTCCATGTTCGATACTTTACTCGTACATGCTCTTTACTCCATACTCGTTACTAATGCTTGTGCATACTCGCTACTCAGTACTCCTTACTTACTTATACGCACTCGATACTTACTACTTACTCATACATACTCAATACTTGATACTCATACATACTCATACTTACTTCTTACTCAATACTCTTTACTTCTCATACGTACGCAATACTCGTTACTCATACTTTGGTCTCTGGGCTGAGTCATACTGAAGACTCGCCACCGGGCCTACAATACGAGGGCTGTACGATCAGCTCCTCAAATACTCAAATGTCCGTACTACCGGACTACTCGCATTCCCAACACTCTTCTCTCAGAGTATAATACATTCTTACAGATTAGCCTAGAAGTATCTCTCTCGATAACCTCCACTGGCTTAGGGAATTACTACTGTCTAGTATCCTCAGGTTTAAGGGTTCCCCAACATATCGGATACTCTCATATACGGGACATACTTACATTAGTCGGGTCCTCTCATAATGGGTCGACCAATTACTAAGGGGGTTTGGAGATCCCTCATCATTCTTCACTACTCTCATGGTTCGCATTTGCACCAAGATTAGTTCCTCTACCAGAGATTACTTACTTACTTCCACTATTTATTGTGTGTGGATCATTCATTTCGATTCTTCTATCGTTATCGGGAGGTTGTTACTCCCGTACACTCTCTCGCATTCTAGTGAGTTTATTGGGTTGCGTTATCGTTGTGATCCGATAGTTTAGTGCGTTGTTATTGTTCCATTGTCTCACAATAAGACTCTTACTACGAGTCATTACATACAAGACTCATCTATGAGTCGATCTACGCACCAAGTAAGCCACACAATCAATTCAAGAAAGGTTAGCTCATGCAACATACAGCAAGACATGCAAAGAAAGGCAATAAACCGTTTTCATGCTTTAGTCTTGATTAGCCGGCATACAGCACACAAATCAATGTAACTCGGTTAGCACGTGGGGCATGAGAAAATCATACCTTTCACCGGAGTTAGCTCTACCGTGTGTTCCCTCGTTCCTTGGTTCACACTTGTTCCACTGATAATGTTTTCAACGTTATCATCAATACTATACTCATACCATATACAAACAATTACTACTCCCTTACTCACCCCGTTATCCCGGTGTAATTAATGTCCTTATACTCACAACTTCCTCAACTTGTTTCCTTACTCATTTACTTACTTTCTTACCATTATTATTTCATTAATGGTGTATTACTACATATATTTGCACCTATGCTTATAGGCATATATATGTATATATATGATTACTATGATCATATAATTAAAACATTTTTTTTTTTTTTTTGACTGGACCGGACTTGCGACCGACCTTGCAAGTCCGGTCCATTCCAGTAGCTCAAGTTACGGAAAATTTTCTGTCTCGACCGGACTTGCAAGTCCGGTCGATTCCAGTAGCTTACTGTCGCGGAATTTTTCTGGCCGACCGGACTTGCAAGTCCGGTCGCAAGTCCGGTCCATTCCAGTAGGTTGCAGACGGGGAAATTTTCTGGCCGACCGGACTTGCAAGTCCGGTCGCAAGTCCGGTCCGGCCCAGTAATTCAGTTTTAAAATTTGTTTCCAGTCCTCTCTTTTACCCATTGTTTCCCCAATCTTCCTACATGTAATCCCACATGTTTTAGTGCCATTTAGGCCTCCTAATATACCTTAATTCATCCACCAAATCCATTACTAAATCCTTCAATTCACTTACACAATTTCCTCACTTCTTTTCCAACACTTGTAACAGTTTTTCGTTACAAATGCTACAGATTTTACCATTCCATTTCCCATCCAATACTTTCTCAACCAATGTCATTCCTAGCATTCTAAATACTTCTCCTTACCATACCAATTCATTTCCAAACCATTGCACTACCTATACCCAAGTTCCAACACTCATCTTACAAAATCCTGCACATTAATTCTCCTAACTTCTCCAATGTATTCTTATATACTTTGCTACAGATTTTACACTTCTTACTTCTCATACTACAATTACCTTTCCATAGCTACTAAACCTCTCTACTAATCCCAATACACACCTTGGTTCTCCCATTCACCAAGCCATTCCTTAATGCACAATTCCTACCAAAAATTTGCCATAACTCATCTACTTTCCTTACTTATCCACACACATCCTTTCTCATCAAATTCATCCCTATTCTAGCCAAACCACAAGGGTTCTACCAGCACACATACAAAATCTCAATACATCAAATTTCCTCAATCCACATTACAATACACCATTATTCCTCAAATAGCATTACTAATATACATACACCATCCTTTCGGCCCTAAGGCCTACAAATCCACACATTACTTGCTAGTACTCAAACTTCCACAATTACAACACCACTGCAACAATTTTGGTTCTTTAAATATTTTACCCTTTCCCATTACCCTAATGCAATAGAATTTTCATTAAGAAGGAGCTCTTACCTTGAGCTTTTGATTCCTTCTAATCTTTTCCATTTCTTCTTTCTCTTTCTTGCACAATCGACCACATGGGGAATGGAGTTGCCAAACTCCATTCCCATCACCCAAAGCACATCAAACAAGTATAATTAACACACTAACCCTTAGATTTATGCTAGTTCATTGAAGTGTTCAAAATACAAATTTCTAGGGTTTACCTTTGGAGTGCTTTAGGAGGGGTTTTAGCCCTTGGTTCAAGAAGAAGAATCCACCACCATTGCTAGGTGAAGTTAATGCTCAAAAGGAGAGAGAAAAACAAGGCATTACAAAGGGGCTAAAATCGGTTTCCAAGGAAGATGGAGGAAACTTAAACCTTTTGTAGAGATTTTTACCTTGTTGGAAAGAGGAGACCCAAGCTTCACAATGGTGTGCTTTTCTCTTCAAATGGGGAAAACCCATGGAGATGAAACTCATCCTTTTCGAATTTTGAAAAGATAGAAATGTAGAGGAGGATGAGGGGATTACAAATATGTAATTTATTTTTGATTTGGAGCTCACATGTGGATGGAGCAAGGGGAGGAAGAGGGAAGCCATTGTTTCCTTTGGGCTTCAAAATCGCCACCAGCAGAGAGAGAGGAGGGAGGAGCCGATGGAGAAGGAAGGAGGGAAGGAGAGAGAAGAGAAATGAGGGGGAGAGAGAAAAGGTAAGTTACTTTTGTACTTTTATTTTATTTTGCTTTTTGACTCATTATTTGTCTAGCTAGTGTGTGTGTGTGAGAGGGGTTTATTTACCTGTTAAAAACCGGCCCTCACTGTATTACTAGCTGGAGCGTTTTTCGTCTTTTACAGAAGACGCTCGTTATTTCACCCGGTTTCGATACTATTCACTAACCGGGTCCGTTTTCCGGAATTTTCTCGTTTAGTCATGTTTACTGATTATTAAGCTTCCGTAATTGCTTAATATTTATTATTTAATGATTTACAATTTTTACAGGTCTGTTCGACCACTTAAAATCACGTTTTCGAGTTTCCTCGTGAAACGTGCGCTAATGCTCTATTAGCGTTTTAATACTTTCTTGGGATTCGTTTTCTTCGGGAATCATTCCCGTATACTAATTAGGCATGAATAAGCCTTAGGAATCCTTACAATACTATAACCGAGGTCTCGTGCCTCTTATGGTTAATTAAACGCTCATTTTGGCGTTTTCCGCTTTCTAAGCGTTTTTCTCGTTTTTTTGGATTTATTTTCCTTACCAAAAATTACTTAGGCACCTTTAGGCCCTTAAATACTATATTAAAATAATATAATCACCATATTTAAGTTCGGGGTATTTCAATCTACCCCCCTTAAAGAACTTTGCCCTCAAAGTTGGTGAATCTAATACTGTTACTCGTACCAATACTCTATGTTAAGGTTATGACCTCTACATATAATTTGTCAAACTCCAAGTGTCTGACTGATGCATACTACGCATCCAAACAGCATGTCACTGCATGCATAGCAATCAAAAATATCCGTTTTACTTCTCTCCAAGGGGGTCCACCCGAAGGCAATTAGGTACCATCCTCCCCCAATGGAGAGTGATCCCTCAGGTACCGGTCACGTTTGAACACTTACGCTTTCTGGTTCACGGCCGTCATGACTTGAGCACTTACGCTTTCTGGCTCTACGGTCCTTTGGTTCTGATCAAATTCATTTGCACATATAGAGATCCTCCGGCACTTACTCATACTTACTTACTCATACTGTACTCATACTTACTCATACTTACTCGGGACTACGCTGCCCCAGTGCCTTTGGAAAAATACAAAACACACACTGTTACCGTACCATCGGTGTAGTGGTTTCAAACTACTCTACACTTCCACGGACTCAAAACTAGCTTCTCCTCCTATGGTTTCGACCGGATACCCGTGCCTAGGCATGGAGGTCCACTAGCGCCCGTGGGAGCGGTTTCAAAACCGATCCTCATTCTCAATTTTGAAGAAAACATTGTACCAAAATAGTTTGGAAATTCATTTTGAAAACTTGCATACATCTCCCAATATTCATTTATGATGATTATACCTATTACTAGTGTCATTGTTGTGACCACTTAAGGGAGCTTCCAGAGTCCTTCAACCACAATGTGATCAGCATTGGTGTTGAATTATCCTTCCGCCCCAATTTGTGTTCGGCTTCCCTTGATCGCTAGCAAATCAAGTTCCACTTCCCACCTCAATACAAACAGACAGATTGTCAAGCATTATTTCATTTTCTATCTTGTTAGTCTTGCTACTCGTAATCATCCACATACATTTTCCAATTTATATTGCTCACTTACTTGCTTACTAATCATTCCATCCGTCATTACTACATTTCCTCCAACTACTATACTCAAGAAATTCGTGGGTATACCATCCCATTAAGTTGCTATACTCCAATTTATACTCATAAAATACATCGGTTGTACACCGATTCATACTCATTACATACTTCGGTTCCATACATACTCATTACATACATCGGTTCCATACCGATTTATACTCCTCAAGTCTCCCATACATACTCATTCTTCATACTGTTACCAGTCGGGGTACTCATTCCCCTGGAGTTTCTCTACTCCTTTTTCCTATACTTACTTCCCAATTTACCACAATTATACAATGAGTGAATACAAATGTTTATGTAACATAAGTATCAATCATTAAAACAAATACCTTTGCGCTATGCGCATTGTAGTTTACGCACCTATCACGTAAAACATACATTTCGCGGTTTTCGCTCTACCCCCCTTAAAAGGGATTACGCCCACGTAATCTACCATGTGTCAACATTGGACATTGGTCGAGGGCATTCAGCCGTCAAGGAGTGGTTCAGCTTCCATGCGGTCTATTATACAATGTTTCTTGATCAACGGGTCTTAACCGTATTATCGGTTAGTCCCTGCATCAAGAATTTTCATCGGAGTTATTCAACTCTTAACCGGATTCGGTTCTAGCCTAAATGGCTTTGAGGCATTGGTGATTAGCCTTTTATTCACTAGGTGTATAATTCTGGGCCCACTAGCTTCTGCTGCGCGACCCTGATAACTTAGGTGATTCGCCCTTCTCGTTATCCTTAACGTGTTACACATCACCTTTTGTCCCTCTTGATGTGGGAACAAGGTTTATTAACCAAGTGTGGTATTCCTTTACCGTGCTCGAACTCGATGAGTTTTAGATTTAAATCATATTTGGCAATCTATATGCATACTGTCGTGTCTGTAGTGATCATTCACTTGATTTCTCCGACTTATTGTCGGTTGAGGTTAAGTCACTACTGGGTTGTAGTGCTTCCTCTACTGTTAGTAGCTTCCGAATTGTACCAGTTTTTCTGGTTCATTACAAGTGTTCTTTACTTGTATGACCTTGCATTCTCAATGCATCGGTCCTTGTGACTTTCTTAAGTCTCCTTTCACCTTTATTCCTGTGGAATTCACATCTTGTGATTGTTGGTGTTTGACACTCATCGTGTCTCCTTGGCCTTAGGTCGCATGGTTTGTTTCTAGGCTTTTGCTTGACTGGCTTAGGCCATGTCTACTGGTGAAAGGAATAGTTTACCACAATTTACCTTTCCTCATATTCCACTCGATCATTACCGCTCAAATGCAATACCAAAACACTCAGTCCTACAGAGTGCAGAGGCGTAACACTTGACAGTAACTCTCTTTTGAGATCGCAATAGGACTGATTGCTACTCTTTCAAGTGGTGCTTCATCATTTGGTGCAGACTTCTGGCTTATTGCCCAGTCTGTCCACCATCTTGTATTAACAAGTCCATAGCATTGGTGATTATTCATATACATTGGTGGCCTGATGCGCACCATGTTCTTATAGATTCCCCAATATTGGTTTACATGGCATCCACCGTTGCTGGCTTCAGCTCATGCATTCCCCACCATTTATATCATGGTTTGGTGTTTATACCCTGGGCTCCTTGAGCGTCATTTACTTATACTTTACATTACCACATAACATGTTCCTCCTGAACTGATTACTCCTTGGTTGGCAACAATTGTTGTTGATGTTTGTCCTGCATTGCTTGGCTGTTTTTGTATGCTCAAGCTTCACTACGTTAGTAGTTCTGAAAGAGATATATCTTCAGATATTTATTAATGGTATCCCATTCTTGGGATCCGTGTGTTCACCGCTCTCGCGGTCTCGCATTTATGAGGGGTATTCTTGCTCATCGGTTATTAACCCTTTTATTGGTGTCGTCTTTGATCACCTTCCATATGGTTTACATGGTTTTGCAACCGTTTGGTTTGTATATGGTAATGGTACCATGGCATGCTAGCCATATTGCCTAGATCTTTGCTCATCATAGGCTGTTCCAAGATGGTTACTTCTCCGTATGCCATTGCTGGGCTGGAGGCGATACTGGGCTCCAGGATAGGATTATTGCATCACGCTTCCGTCCGTTGGATGCCCTTCTGTATCCTGGTATTGATTGATACCGTTTATTAATTTGGGGTATCCCCTGTCAAGTGGGATCCCTTCGGTGTTCTAACCGAATGTTCGTTCCAATTGTGGTGTTCTTATCACGATATTTCGTTCAACCTTGTTGACTTGATACCCTTTATGGATTGCTCCTGGGTATTACTGATTATGCTATTGCATCTGCTTGATGTTTATGAGTATGTTCAGTTTGTTATCCCACCTTGCGGTTCTGGATCTGAGTTATCCGTTGAGGGTTACAGTGGCTCCCGTTCTTAGGGTAGACCATTGGTGTTTTTCCTTGTGTTATAACGGATTTGGTATTCCTTCCGGCGATGAATGGTATTTCCGGTACCTTGCCACATCACACCTGTGTGTTTGTGGTAGTTGTTCTGGGAATCCTATCCCGTTCATTGAACACTAAAGTGTTAGTGTTAGGCATTGCCTTACTGTGTTTAGACTGCGTATTCCTTCCAGTCGTCATGTTTTACTTTAGTATATTCGAGACATGTCCAATGTCTTTATTCAGTTGTTGGTGCTTCTCGCACTTTAAACTCTTCATTGTTCTCCTGGAGTGAGTTTCTGACTCCTTAGCATGTAGCTTACCTGAGTTTCCTTTGCTCGTTTGAGGTATCTAACTATTCGTTTTGTATTTACTTATGGTCCGTAGAACAGAGTTGACTACTTCCCGTGTTTCGTACACTACATGTATACATACGTGGGGTACCGTCTTGGCACGTTACCACTTACCTAACTATTTGTCAGGCCCGCAAGCTCCTTCGGAGTGCGGTCGTCCCACATCCCGTATTTGGGTACACTAGTAGTGTTCGTCACAC
Source organism: Limonium bicolor (assembly GCA_023374045.1). Classification (NCBI taxonomy): domain Eukaryota; kingdom Viridiplantae; phylum Streptophyta; class Magnoliopsida; order Caryophyllales; family Plumbaginaceae; genus Limonium; species Limonium bicolor. The sequence continues at coordinate 155,709,759 of CM041777.1, read as the reverse complement.
GCCTAGGTGAAGTATTCTATTGTCAACTCCTCTTGTATCACTCTATGATACTCACCGATATTCCATCTGTTGGGTTTTAAAATCCAATGTTTTGAAAGAAGGTTTGTAGTTTTTGGAGAAAAATTTTGGTTTTTGAAATAACGGTTCGGTGTTAAAGAAATTCTTCATGGCGTTGCCAAGTTTGTGGTCTTGACCAAGTTCAGCTTCTTGCTGACTGGTATGCTCTTAATACAATGGTCGGGCCTTTAGGCCTTCCCGAGGGTTCGTTATTTAAATCCTTAGGATTGGTAGTCCTATATTTGTTCCATTCGACGTAGCGATACCGTAATAAGTATTTGCGGGTTGGTAACATTATTCCAATCGTCCTGTAGTTGCTGCACTTGCCCTAGGCAAGTGCGCGGGTAAGTTGTTTTTCAGTTAACGTATACCGGTTACGGCATCGTTTCCATCCATAGTTGGTGGTCTTATTAGATCTTCCTTTGATCCTTTGATCTTGGTGATCGATCTCCTGAGTCGCTTCTCAGTATACTTGACATGTCTCACACCTTCAGTGTGGTTAACGAGACTTGGCTTGTCCTTAGGAACTATGTTGTGGTCCTATAGGTGTCTGTGTTATGATTTCTTTCATGGTTATCTGAACCATGTTGTTTGGTTATTACAGCCTCTTGGCATGTAGGTTTGGTATTAATCCAACCTCGACTAATTCCTTAGTCGGTTTGTATACCGTTGTTGGTATCATCAAAGATCACGGTCCGTAGACTCTCTTGTCTCGGCTTGTTACTCCATTTTCCTTGCTTCATTGCACGACTGTGCTTCTCTTCTTGCTGGCTACACATGGTCCTCGCGACTGCGAAGCATGTCGCCCCATGGTGCCATAAATTTCATCATCCTTGTGTTTAGGATCTTCATTCCTCCGCCGTTAAGTGCGGTCCTTGTCATTTAACGGGAACCGTCTTCGGGACTTCCAGTTCTTGGACTCGCCCGTATGACAGGTTCTTTTCTAATAAGGTTTACTTGCAACTGCCAGATCGGGTGTTACCCGAGTGTGAGAGGTCTTTCCATCTCTCTGGCGTTATTCCCCATACTTAATACCGTGGGTTGCGGAGGGCGGGGTATGGTTGTTGTAGGTTTCCGGTTCACACGGAAGTTCCTATCTAGCGTCCTCGCACACTAGCACTCAACCCTTAGCCCTAAGTCTCTACTTCCTAACTCGGTACTTTCCTAAACTCGGTATTTCATCCATCAGAGCGATACTTCGCTCTGATACCACTTTTTGTAACACCCCTACCGCTAATACCGTCATTACCGTACCATACTTACCTTCGCAGCGGATAATACTTACTCAACGGAGGGTGTACAATGCCGTTAGTCACCCACGTGACTAACAAGGCGAGTTACAATACTACATACTATCGGTCTGATGAATATGAACATACCGAGTACTCTACACATTACATTACTTCCCATTGCATACTCATCCATATTCCAATTACAACTCCAATGCATTACTATACCGAGTACACTAAGATCCTTAAGTTACCAATACAGTTTAAGCTTCCCAAAATTCGCATTGCAATACAAGTATGAATCCCTACTGTACAACTGCCCATGCTTATGCAGCAGTCCCCGTCCTACTCTCTCGAACGGTGATCAGCTTCGGGTACCTGCACACTAAAAATGGTCCCCCGAGGGGGTCAGCTTACGCTGCGCATGACCTTCGCATATACCGCGTGCTAACCGCGGTACATCGACTACTTTGGGTCGAATATACATGGAGTTCATTACATGCATACATACATACTCATGCTACAATAATACAGACAACAATACTTACATACACATACAATTTCAATACTTACTAAGGAAGACTTTGATAGTCAACCATTGGTATTAGTTGTTCATTCGTTACTCCTCGTACTATGTTCGAGATTCGCTACTCTACTCATACCTACTCTTTACTCTTACATACTCGACTCTCCATGTTCGATACTTTACTCGTACATGCTCTTTACTCCATACTCGTTACTAATGCTTGTGCATACTCGCTACTCAGTACTCCTTACTTACTTATACGCACTCGATACTTACTACTTACTCATACATACTCAATACTTGATACTCATTACATACTCATACTTACTTCTTACTCAATACTCTTTACTTCTCATACGTACGCAATACTCGTTACTCATACTTTGGTCTCTGGGCTGAGTCATACTGAAGACTCGCCACCGGGCCTACAATACGAGGGCTGTACGATCAGCTCCTCAAATACTCAAATGTCCGTACTACCGGACTACTCGCATTCCCAACACTCTTCTCTCAGAGTATAATACATTCTTACAGATTAGCCTAGAAGTATCTCTCTCGATAACCTCCACTGGCTTAGGGAATTACTACTGTCTAGTATCCTCAGGTTTAAGGGTCTCCCAACATATCGGATACTCTCATATACGGGACATACTTACATTAGTCGGGTCCTCTCATAATGGGTCGACCAATTACTAAGGGGGTTTGGAGATCCCTCATCATTCTTCACTACTCTCATGGTTCGCATTTGTACCAAGATTAGTTCCTCTACCAGAGATTACTTACTTACTTCCACTATTTATTGTGTGTGGATCATTCATTTCGATTCTTCTATCGTTATCGGGAGGTTGTTACTCCCGTACACTCTCTCACATTCTAGTGAGTTTATTGGGTTGCGTTATCGTTGTGATCCGATAGTTTAGTGCGTTGTTATTGTTCCATTGTCTCACAATAAGACTCTTACTACGAGTCATTACATACAAGACTCATCTATGAGTCGATCTACGCACCAAGTAAGCCACACAATCAATTCAAGAAAGGTTAGCTCATGCAACATACAGCAAGACATGCAAAGAAAGGCAATAAACCGTTTTCATGCTTTAGTCTTGATTAGCCGGCATACAGCACACAAATCAATGTAACTCGGTTAGCACGTGGGGCATGAGAAAATCATACCTTTCACCGGAGTTAGCTCTACCGTGTGTTCCCTCGTTCCTTGGTTCACACTTGTTCCACTGATAATGTTTTCAACGTTATCATCAATACTATACTCATACCATATACAAACAATTACTACTCCCTTACTCACCCCGTTATCCCGGTGTAATTAATGTCCTTATACTCACAACTTCCTCAACTTGTTTCCTTACTCATTTACTTACTTTCTTACCATTATTATTTCATTAATGGTGTATTACTACATATATTTGCACCTATGCTTATAGGCATATATATATGTATATATATGATTACTATGATCATATAATTAAAACATTTTTTTTTTTTTTTGACTGGACCGGACTTGCGACCGACCTTGCAAGTCCGGTCCATTCCAGTAGCTCAAGTTACGGAAAATTTTCTGTCTCGACCGGACTTGCAAGTCCGGTCGCAAGTCCGGTCGATTCCAGTAGCTTACTGTCGCGGAATTTTTCTGGCCGACCGGACTTGCAAGTCCGGTCGCAAGTCCGGTCCATTCCAGTAGGTTGCAGACGGGGAAATTTTTCTGGCCGACCGGACTTGCAAGTCCGGTCGCAAGTCCGGTCCGGCCCAGTAATTCAGTTTTAAAATTTGTTTCCAGTCCTCTCTTTTACCCATTGTTTCCCCAATCTTCCTACATGTAATCCCACATGTTTTAGTGCCATTTAGGCCTCCTAATATACCTTAATTCATCCACCAAATCCATTACTAAATCCTTCAATTCACTTACACAATTTCCTCACTTCTTTTCCAACACTTGTAACAGTTTTTCGTTACATTAATGCTACAGATTTTACCATTCCATTCTCCCATCCAATACTTTCTCAACCAATGTCATTCCTAGCATTCTAAATACTTCTCCTTACCATACCAATTCATTTCCAAACCATTGCACTACCTATACCCAAGTTCCAACACTCATCTTACAAAATCCTGCACATTAATTCTCCTAACTTCTCCAATGTATTCTTATATACTTTGCTACAGATTTTACACTTCTTACTTCTCATACTACAATTACCTTTCCATAGCTACTAAACCTCTCTACTAATCCCAATACACACCTTGGTTCTCCCATTCACCAAGCCATTCCTTAATGCACAATTCCTACCAAAAATTTGCCATAACTCATCTACTTTCCTTACTTATCCACACACATCCTTTCTCATCAAATTCATCCCTATTCTAGCCAAACCACAAGGGTTCTACCAGCACACATACAAAATCTCAATACATCAATATTTCCTCAATCCACATTACCAATACACCATTATTCCTCAAATAGCATTACTAATATACATACACCATCCTTTCGGCCCTAAGGCCTACAAATCCACACATTCACTTGCTAGTACTCAAACTTCCACAATTACAACACCACTGCAACAATTTTGGTTCTTTAAATATTTTACCCTTTCCCATTACCCTAATGCAATAGAATTTTCATTAAGAAGGAGCTCTTACCTTGAGCTTTTGATTCCTTCTAATCTTTTCCATTTCTTCTTCTCTCTTTCTTGCACAATCGACCACATGGGGAATGGAGTTGCCAAACTCCATTCCCATCACCCAAAGCACATCAAACAAGTATAATTAACACACTAACCCTTAGATTTATGCTAGTTCATTGAAGTGTTCAAAATACAAATTTCTAGGGTTTACCTTTGGAGTGCTTTAGGAGGGGTTTTAGCCCTTGGTTCAAGAAGAAGAATCCACCACCATTGCTAGGTGAAGTTAATGCTCAAAAGGAGAGAGAAAAACAAGGCATTACAAAGGGGCTAAAATCGGTTTCCAAGGAAGATGGAGGAAACTTAAACCTTTTGTAGAGATTTTTACCTTGTTGGAAAGAGGAGACCCCAAGCTTCACAATGGTGTGCTTTTCTCTTCAAATGGGGAAAACCCATGGAGATGAAACTCATCCTTTTCGAATTTTGAAAAGATAGAAATGTAGAGGAGGATGAGGGGATTACAAATATGTAATTTATTTTTGATTTGGAGCTCACATGTGGATGGAGCAAGGGGAGGAAGAAGAGGAAGCCATTGTTGTTTCCTTTGGGCTTCAAAATCGCCACCAGCAGAGAGAGGAGGGAGGAGCCGATGGAGAAGGAAGGAGGGAAGGAGAGAGAAGAGAGAAATGAGGGGAGAGAGAAAAGGTAAGTTACTTTTGTACTTTTTATTTTATTTTGCTTTTTGACTCATTATTTGTCTAGCTAGTGTGTGTGTGTGAGAGGGGTTTATTTACCTGTTAAAAACCGGCCCTCACTGTATTACTAGCTGGAGCGTTTTTCGTCTTTTACAGAAGACGCTCGTTATTTCACCCGGTTTCGATACTATTCACTAACCGGGTCCGTTTTCCGGAATTTTCTCGTTTAGTCATGTTTACTGATTATTAAGCTTCCGTAATTGCTTAATATTTATTATTTAATGATTTACAATTTTTACAGGTCTGTTCGACCACTTAAAATCACGTTTTCGAGTTTCCTCGTGAAACGTGCGCTAATGCTCTATTAGCGTTTTAATACTTTCTTGGGATTCGTTTTCTTCGGGAATCATTCCCGTATACTAATTAGGCATGAATAAGCCTTAGGAATCCTTACAATACTATAACCGAGGTCTCGTGCCTCTTATGGTTAATTAAACGCTCATTTTGGCGTTTTCCGCTTTCTAAGCGTTTTTCTCGTTTCTTTTGGATTTATTTTCCTTACCAAAAATTACTTAGGCACCTTTAGGCCCTTAAATACTATATTAAAATAATATAATCACCATATTTAAGTTCGGGGTATTTCAGGATCGCTTATGGAGACCAAGGTCCGTCCAAATCTGATGCTTATGGAGACCATAATTGTAACACCCCGACCGCTAAACCGGGTCTAGACGTCTCATTCATTCAACTAATCGTAGCGGAACACTCTTAACTAGCGGGGGTGATACAACGCCGTAGCCAATCCATGGCTATCCGGGCTTAACTAATTACAGTAACGGTCTGATGGTCCGGAATACCGAGTACTTATACTAATACAAATCTATCACTTTCTACCAAGTCTCATACTTAGAATCCGACCGTACCGAGTATACTAATGTACAAGTTCATCAAACAATATCTTCTTGCTAATTTTTACAATCCGTCTACGAGCATTTCACTCTGCCCATGACTAACAAGGTCTACTTAGTTCAATACTAATACATACAGGTGCAAGTGGCACGCAGGCCGTTCTAGGGATTCAGGCCCGTGTACAAATCAGTTCTAGATTCTAATGAACCCTAGCTAGCATGCATAATAGCCGATATCGATCTCGAACATACAGCTTCGGGTACCTGGAAAATAAAAACAATGCCCCTAGGGGCTCAGCAAATTGCTGGCATGAATCAGCATGACCCGCGTGCTAACGGGGGCACACCAACTATTTGGTCACCTACATGGGGTTCATTATTAATACAAGCAAACATGCTAACATGAACAGCACAGTAACCATGTAAAAGCAACACACAGGTTAGCGCATCATTCACACAGATAGAAGTCAATACACAGGTCATCCCATTGTTAATTATTGAGGCCTCAGGATTCTCTTCCTAAGATTCTCACCTCTCCTCATTGTTAATTACTGAGGTCTCGGGATTCTCTTCCCAAGATTCTCACCTCACCTCTTCGTTAGTTACTGAGGCCTCGGGATTCTCTTCCCAAGATTCTCACCTCATCTTATTAATAATTCTTGAGGCTTCGGGATTCTCTTCCCAAGATTCTCACCTCATTTCTTAATCACAAGACTCACACTTGTCTTGATCTCATCTACTAATTATTCTGTTCATGAATAATTCTTAAGTCGTTAGACCTCCGGGCAGAGACCTACTCGTCTCACTGCCGGCTTTACTTGGCTTACTTCCCCGGGTCGCGCCCTTAATGGGACGGGGCCTTATTGGGAAGGTTGGGCCAAGACTCGGATAACGAATCTCTTGTATCCTCGTTCTCTTATGTGACCGTAACTACATCTCACGTTACTCAGTTACCATTATACTCATGGTTATGTTTGTCGCGTATTTAGCGTGTTAACGAGCATCACTCGTTCCTAATTCGTGGTATCACAACCACTAGTTATATCTTTCGTGGGATTTACACACATTAAGGTTAGTCACAACAAAAAAAGTGCTAGGTAAGGCACAACTCATACAAGTGCAATCCAAATCCCAATTCATACATGTGCAATTTAAAGCACAATTATACAAGGCAATGTCAATCATCGAGACATAAGGAAATGCAGTAAATCCTTTTCATGCATATTATCTTGTTTAGGTGATTGCATACAAGCACACAAACACACAAGCCAGGGTAACCTTGGTAGCATACGGGGCATGAGAAAATAATACTTTTCACCGTCGTTGCTTGCTCATCGACTCTCTCTCTCTCTCTGAGTCCGACTAATCAAGTCCTAGAACATACATTAAGTCGGGAGGTTAATTATCTATAATTAACCTTACTCGTTACGTCTCTAACGTTTGCCCGACCTACACTTACTCACTGTAATTACTCTTTACACTTGATCACACAAGTCATTTACTCCTCATTAGTTCTTAAGCTTGTTCCTTTCCTTCATGTGCATAACTTACTTATCTCCATTACTCTAGTACCATGCCACATATATACATATATTCATGTATACATGTGTATATATATTATATATATAATTATTATTTTTTTGTCTGGACCCGACCGACCCAACCCCTGGGTCGGTCGGCAACTGAAAGTCCTGGGTTTATGAATTATGCACTCGACCGACCCGGCCAGGGTCGGTCTCTTGGGTCGGTCGGATGCAGAATGCATTCTCGTTTAAAATTTTCAGTTCGGCCGACCCAGACAGGGTCGGTCCCCTGGGTCGGTCGGCACCTGAAGCATTTTCCCCAAGTTGTTTCACTACTCAATTTGACTCATTTCAACTTCACTCTTTGCCCAACCTTTTTCCAACTCTTTCCTCATACAATCTAGCATACTTTGACACTTAAATGACCCCCTAAACTCTCCTAATTCAATTGCTAAACTCTTAACCCAATTCTTGGTTTAATTACATAAGTTTCTCACTTACATTCTAGCACTTAGTTCTTCTAAGTTCTTGTTACAAATTTTTACTCTATTTCTTACCATTCAATACTTCACCAACTAATGTCATTTCTAGAACTTAAATTGCATTATTTTTCATCTCAAGTTGTACCCCAAATACATAGCTCTTTCTCATCAAGATTTCCAAGTGATCAACCTCTCAATTTCACCTTAATGTACCTAGTTACTCCTAGGTGATTCTCTTACAATTACCTTTAGTTTCTAGACAAATTTTGACATAGTTTCCCTTGAATTCTATCATTATTACCACATTATTTTTGTTTATTCCAATCAATCTTGGCCTCCCTGTTTAATTAAGATACAACACCACAATAACAACACTTCACAACTCATAGTTTTTTTTCCAAGCTTCTAATCATCATTCAAACAACTCCAAAGTAACTTAATTCTCTTCCTTATTACACCACAACATAACACTACTCAAAGCACTATGGATTCCTTATTTCAAGCACTCAAAAATCTGTTTCAACAAGTTATGCAAAACTAGTGCAAGGTAAGTGCAATTACCTTAGAATTTCTAGTTTTCCTTTCTCCCTTCCTTTCTCCTTTCTTCTTTCTTCTTGCTCTTGTTATTGTTTCACAACCGACCAATTGGGATTTAATTGCCCACACTAGTCAACCCAAGAACACAACATTACTCAATGCCTAACCCTCAAATTAACCTAGATTTTGAAGAGGATTTTTAATACTTTAAGAGGGTTTTTACCTTGCTTCTTCAAGGAGGAGTTCGAGCAACAAAGCTAGCAAAATTCCATCTCTTTTGGGGGACTAAAAACCGGCTGAAGCATGAAGGGCAAGGGATTCAAAACCTGGAAAATTTAATAATCAAAGGAGGCTAGAAAATGAAGGGTTTTCGAATTTCTTTTTACATTACAACAACAAGGGAAGAATGTAGATCACAATGGTCTTCTCAAACCTTCAAGAGGATCTCTATCCATGGAGGTGAACTTCACCATTTTTGAATTTTGAAGAGAGGAGAATGATCTCCAAGAAGAGAGGAGCAAGAATCTATAATTTGTTTGATGTTTTGACTTGATTTGGACCTTGAACAAGGGAGGAGAAGTGAGGAGCTGGTGGGGGTTTACAAAATCACCATTGATGGCTGGTGGAGGAAGAAGGAAAAATCAGAGAGGGAGGGAAAATCATGAGAGAAAAGAATGAGAAGAGAGAGAGAGCACAAAGTCTTATTTTAACTATTCCCTTCCACTACTTTATTTATTTGTCCTTTTGTGACTTATGGAATTAATTAGCTAAGTGAGTGTGAGAGAGGGATAATTAATCCCAATTAAAACCGGCCCCACATATATTAATGTCCCGGGGTGCGTTTTCGTCTTTTCGAAATAACGCGTCTCGTCTCCCGGTTTTGGCACTATTCACTAACCAGGTCCGTTTTCCGGAATTTTCTCGTTTAATTAATTTTAATAGCTCTAGGCCTTCATTAACACTTAATTATAGTTATTTAATTTAATATAATTTTTTACGAACCGTTTAAAGTCACGTTGTTGGGTTTTTATGAAAAAAACGTGCTTTAAGGCTCGTTTGTGCTCTTAACCCATTTTATGGATCCGTTTTCTTCGGGAATTATTCCCACATATTAATTAGGCGTATTTGAGCCTTAGGAATCCCTCTTGGACCCTATCCGAGGTCGTATACCTCCTACACTCGCTTAACGCGCGTTTTTACGTTTTGCGCGGTTTTAAGCGTTTTCTCTTTTCTCTTGGTTTTTCTTTCTTCACCAAGGTTCTTTAGGCACCATTAGGCCACTAAATAACATATTAGGCTAATTAATCGCCATTTTTAAGTAAGGGGTATTTCAATAATTCATCCACTTGGATTGTTTCTGGAGACCGAGATACAAATCGAGAGCTTATGGAGACCAATATCCTTCAACTGATTTATTCTGGAGACCGAGATCTGTCCAAATGAGGTGACTTCCGTAACTCAAGGTAGTTCTACAACTAGGGTGAGTTCTACAAGTAGGGTGAGTTTACAACTTGGGTGAGTTATGCAACTCGGGTGAGTTCTACTACTCGGGTGAGATCTGTTACTCTAGTGAGTTCTGCTACTCGGGTGAGATCTATTAATCTGGTGATTTTTGCTACTCCGGTGCTCCTCGTTGGACTCGAAGGCAAGTAGGGTGCTGGGATAACTTGTAGTTTTCAATGGGGTCTTATTATTGCCTTTGCCCCCTATTTTTACACCCTAAAAGTTGACATAAATATAGGGATCTTATTGCCCTTGCCCCGCCAACTTAGCGAGAATCTATATTTATGAAGAATCAGTATCTTGAGGTGAGAATATATATCTCTGAAGAATTTGAATCTCGAGGTAAGAATCTGTATCTCTGGAGAATTTGTATCTTCATTGGAGAATTTGTATCTCGAGGTGAGAATTTGTATATTTCAAGAATCTACATCTTTGATAGATAATCTGTATGTCGATGTGAGAATCTGTATCTTCGTAGGAGAATCTGTATCTCAAGGTGAGAAAATGTATCTCTGAAGAATATGTATCTTGCAACCTCTTTGAAACTGTATCACATTTCTGGCTTAGTTATCGATGATGTGCTTCCTCGAGAGAATATGATGCAAATGTGTTTGACGATGCAAATGTGGGGTTGACTCGGTGTCAAAATAGGATTAATTCTTAGTTTTCAAAAATGGTGTTGATGGTGTCAAAGTAAGATTGATTCAGTTTTCAAAAATGGTGTTTACACTGGTGTCAAAACAAGATTGATTTAAGTATCAAAAATAGAGTTGTCTCGGTGTCAAAAACAAGATTGATTCAGTTATCACTTATCAAAAATGGGGTTGACTCGGTGTCAAAACTAGGGTTGACGCGGTGTTGAAAATGGTGTTAACTTGATGTCAAAGATGGCGTTGACTCAGTGCCAAAAATGGTGTGATTTATTTGTCAAAAGGACACAATTTTGATCATTTGTGCATACACAAACATCTTTCTGTTCAACAAAAACTCATGGAACTTTCATTTTTGACATAGTTTTTCATACTAGAATTCTTCTCTTTCAAGAATTGAGCATGTTTTCGGGCTTTGGTATTGATGGTATTTGTGATGTAGTGCTTAAGGCATGTGGATGGTGCTTAAGGCTTATAACAAGCCTAGGACTTTGGGATTGAAATATTGAGATGTAGTGCTTGAGGCTTACAAAGTGCTTAAGTCTTAGGTTTGGGGTGGGGGTGCTTAAGGCTTATGGATTTCCCTGGGTTGTAGTCTCCAAAGCAATTGTTGGAACAAAAAATTCCCCTAGTATTTTCTATAAGCAATATGAGTTAGAATTTATGGCAATCGATCAAAAGAACGATTGCCCCCATATTTTCTTCGATTTAAACATATGAAAAAATATCATCCTCACGGGGTTAGGGATTATTTTGAGGTGATAACTTTTCTACCTACACTCGATGTGTTTACGATTCACACTCGTCCTTACTAACAGTCATAACTTCTTAACTATTGATTTTCATAGTTGATGGACTTACACCTTTGATCTGTTACTTTCACTCGATTAGACATACAATTATCAAGTCATAAGTCTTTGAAGCTTATAACGAGGCCATGGGGTGTGACGAAATTCAAAGGGAGCATGGAGGGATATTTTTGGTTTTTGGAGCTTCAGGGTAACCAAAGCTACAACTTGCGCCTTCTCTCAGATTTAATTTCTCATTCTTTCGTGTGAAGTTGTCTTGCTATTGTGTTTGGATTTTCCTTCGGGCTTGGAACTTAGAACTTCGGAGTCGTCCATCTCACCGTTTTTATTGTTATTGCTTGGATATTTGACGCTTTCATATTCGCCTTTTCATTCATCCTTGAGGTTCTTGTGTCTCCTGGACGTTTAGCTCTTGGAGCTGCTTAGATTCATCTTCGGGGTTATTGTGTCTCTCGATTTTTGGAGATGCTTTGAATTGTGCTCTTTAGTCCTAGGTCTCTTTGGGACCACTTGCGGATTTTCATCATGTTCGTTGTAGCATCGCTTCCTCTTCTGGACTTGTGGTGTCGTCGTCCAAGAGTCGGGTGATAAGTGCAAAACATATAGACTATTTAAGGTTTAATCACCTTATTAATTATAGCATTTTTAGTAATGTTTCTCACTTATCTAGGGTTTTTCCTATAATTATATTGTTATATTAACTGATGTATTTTATGTGTTAAATTGTAGGAAAAATACCTAAAACATACGTATGTTTATAAGGGATTAAAGAAGGTCACGTGGAGGAGGGGTATGCATGCATGATTTTCATGCAACCGCCTCATTAGGGGCGGACCACTCTGAGGCAACCGCCTATAAGCTGGCGGTCAATGTGGCGGACGGTGGAGGAGGCTACCGCCTTCAAACTGGCGGTCAAGACACAGGCTACCGCCTTCAAACTGGCGGACAAGAGAGGGGTAACCGCCCCCTAAGTGGCGGACAGGAGAGGAGGAGACCGCCTCCTAATGAGCGGTTCCTCAGTCGCGACTTCGGCCGTCGTCTGCAACTTACCTGCAACTCGCCCACTCGTCCACTGTCTGCGCCTACCTTAATTCACGCCTGTGTTCAGCTGTCTGTCCCCTGCAATAAATGAGAAATCAGTGAAATCAAGCCGCCTCAATCAATTGCTCACGCGTTGTTATTCCTTTGCTGTCTTCCTTTTTCTATATAACCCGCGAGCTTAACCCAATAAATCATTCACAAATTCACCAATCCATCCACGACCACTTCACACACGCCATCTCATTTCTCTTCTTCGCCGCCTTCTCCATTTTATTTATTTTACAGTCCACCAAATTCACCTCTAGCCCTACGTACACAAAATAGCAGAGTGAGACGGAGTGATTACGGATGATTTCTATTACTCTCGTCTCTATCTATCTATTTAATATGTTAGGCTAGTTTACGTTACTCTGGGAATAGTTATTATGTATCTGTATTAATTATGCAATATTTCTACTGGTTTATTTATATACAGTTTGTTACGTTTTAAAAGTCATCTCGCCTTTTTAATAGATCTCGCGAATTTATTAAATTGCTCTACTAAGAATTTTGATCAGACCAGGTGATAAATAGACAGGTTAATTAAGGCGTAAAACTGGAGGAAACTTGTTATGATTAAATTTAAGTTAGTACTCAGTTGCAAATGTAATTCCTCAATACTCCTCTGCCGTTCGCAGGCTTTTGCTTGAACCTTGATTAGAACCTTGCATTACAGGTGAACGAGTTCTTATGAGGCTATGACTTAGTCCTTAAGATAATTACAGGAACCTTGCCAAATTATTAAACCAGTAGAGATAGCTTAATTATGCAGATTATATTAACCTGACCCAGAGTTCCATTTTTATTATCTGTCAACTTAGTTTATTTTATCTTTTCTTTTTTTATTTTACAAGTCAATTAATCCACCCCCCTCTTGTGACACGCTTAGGTACTATTATATGTACATTAGTCCCCACGGTTCGACATCCGGTTGCTTACATTTTCACTATACTACTGCGACCGGGATTTGTTTGCAGCCCGACGTTTATTTTGAGTTTTTAATTTCTTTTCTTTTAATTTTACACCAGTTTAACCACTCAGATTATAACGTCTGCAAAATGGCGCCGTTGCCGGGGACTAGTTTATTCTAGTCCCTAAGCCCCGGATTATTCACTTGTATTATTAGAATATTTTGTTTATATTATTTTTGTTTGTTGTTTATATTTATTATCTTTTATAGTTTGTTTATATTATTATTATGTTTGTTTCTAATCATTTTATTTTCTAATCTTTTTCAGTAGTTTTGTTTTATACAGAAAAACACAAAAAAAAATCTCTGTACGTGGCAAATGGAAGAAGCGTTTGAATTTTGGCAGGATTTGTACTGCTCCGAATGTGGGGGAGCTCATGATTTTGAGGATTGTCTCATAGTCCAAGAGCAACTCTGGTTAGAAGATCAACCAGACTACCTAGAGAGAATCGCTCAACTACTAGAGCAATCAATGAGCGAAACAGTTCATGAGGTAGAACACCCCACTACAGACGAGCCACTCATAGAGACCCCTTCCTGTCAAATCAATTACCGCTATTTCCCCTCCTTCTCTATAATATACCCAGACAATGAGGATACTTTTATCCTCGAAAATGAAGAGAAGGAATTGCCATCACCTCCCGCCACCATATCCAAACAAAACGCCACTATCACCTTCGATGAATTAACTTTCTCTGAAGATGATAACGAGCGTTCTTTCTATAAGCCTCACCTACAAGAGGAGGACTTTTACATCCTCCAATTTGAGGAAGAAAAATCATCTCCGCCGGGTCTTCTGCTAGAACTACGTTCCCGGCAGTACCTCCTCAAACACCAGATTTTGTGGAGTATTAATTTACTTATTTTATATGCCGAGGTAACATTTTGTTTTGATCCAGGATAACAAAGCAGGCGTCTAGCCAAAGACGTTAAAGAAAGGCAGCTTCCCGGGAGGCAACCCGGGTGTACTTTTATTTTATTTTGCTTTTATTACATTTTATTTACCTACTATTTTTGTTTTATGTTTTGTGTTATATATTATTCCTATTAATGTTTTTTATAAATAAAGAAAAGAAAGGAGAGAGAACGAGGAGAATTAACTTGAGTTCTTCTGGCTGTTAGAATATTATTACAGGAACATCTTACACATTTCGACGGCTGAACTTAAGTGTGAGGAACGTCTCACCCCTACCAAAGCTTTAAGTGTGAGGAAGGATACCTTCCTCAATCTACGATACAAGGGGAGTTTTAGTTCTTCCTTTATTATCTTCTTGTTCAACCTAAATTTAATCCTTTATGAGTCTGTCATATTTTGAAAGGTCCTTTTCTTGATTTAATTCTGATCAATGAGGACATTGCTCCTCTTAAGTGTGAGGAAGGAGAAACCTTTCCCTGAAAATATGACAGCTGTTCGATAATGCCACACTCACTTATTGCTACTCTAAACTGCCTAAAAAATTTTGATTGATAAAAATAAGATAAAATAATTGTAGAAGTGTCTGAAATTATGTCAAGTGACAACTGAAAGATGGTTTTATTTAAAGGAGTTTGTATAAAATTATTTTCCATCAAAATACTCTATTTTCACTCAAAAATGATAGATCTGCTAATTGTAAAAATCAATTTAGTTTAGCTTGGGATTATGGAAATATGTGGAAAGTCAAGGAAAGAAAAGGATAAAGACAAGGTACTCCGTTGTTTATGAATTTTCTTAACCAAAACAGGCCTCGTCTATCCGGTTATTAAGTTCTTTGGGGTGCTTTAACACCTATCTACCTAAGGTCTCGTGATCTGGGATAGAAGACCCAACACCGCTACGAGGATAGAGAGAAAAGTCTGGGGTACAGAAAAATAATGCAATTTTTTTAAAAAAAAAAATTGGATGTTCTGTATATACAATTTTTGCATCCAAAAGAGAAAAAAAGAGATGTAAATAAAAAATTGCAATTTATATTTATGAACATGAGTACGTACGTGGTGTTGAAAGGTATTGCGGAATAAGGCATTACTTCACACCCCTTGTCATCCCGGGTTAGAGAATTGAAATTGGTTGAAAATCCCAGGTTAATCTAACTTGTTTTCTGCAGTCTAGTTTTTCTATGCTTTTATTAAAATTGTTCTTCTTCACTGTTTATAAAACCTACTTCTAAGAGCAGAATTATTCTTCCAATTGTCACTTTGTCTAAAATCCCTTCTACACTTGTTTAATCTTGTTTTATTATTATGGCTTAGAGATAATTCTATTCCTTATTTGCTTGAGGACAAGCAAAAGTCAAGTGTGAGGAAGTTTGATAAGTGCAAAACATATAGACTATTTAAGGTTTAATCACCTTATTAATTATAGCATTTTTAGTAATGTTTCTCACTTATCTAGGGTTTTTCCTATAATTATATTGTTATATTAACTGATGTATTTTATGTGTTAAATTGTAGGAAAAATACCTAAAACATACGTATGTTTATAAGGGATTAAAGAAGGTCACGTGGAGGAGGGGTATGCATGCATGATTTTCATGCAACCGCCTCATTAGGGGCGGACCACTCTGAGGCAACCGCCTATAAGCTGGCGGTCAATGTGGCGGACGGTGGAGGAGGCTACCGCCTTCAAACTGGCGGTCAAGACACAGGCTACCGCCTTCAAACTGGCGGACAAGAGAGGGGTAACCGCCCCCTAAGTGGCGGACAGGAGAGGAGGAGACCGCCTCCTAATGAGCGGTTCCTCAGTCGCGACTTCGGCCGTCGTCTGCAACTTACCTGCAACTCGCCCACTCGTCCACTGTCTGCGCCTACCTTAATTCACGCCTGTGTTCAGCTGTCTGTCCCCTGCAATAAATGAGCAATTAGTGAAATCAAGCCGCCTCAATCAATTGCTCACGCGTTTGTTATCTCCTTTGCTGCTTCTTCCTTTTTCTATATAAACCCACGAGCTTCACCCAATAAATCATTCACAAATTCACCAATCCATCCACGACCACTTCACACACGCCATCTCATTTCTCTTCTTCCGCCTTCTCCATTTTATTTATTTTACATTCCACCAAATTCACCTCTAGCCCTACGTACACAAAATAGCAGAGTGAGACGGAGTGATTACGGATGATTTCTATTACTCTCGTCTCTATCTATCTATTTAATATGTTAGGCTAGTTTACGTTTACTCTGGGAATAGTTATTATGTATCTGTATTAATTATGCAATATTTCTACTGGTTTATTTATATATAGTTTGTTACGTTTTAAAAGTCAACTCGCCTTTTTAATAGATCTCGCGAATTTATTAAATTGCTCTACTAAGTCTATTTTGATCAGACCAGGTGATAAATAGACAGGTTAATTAAGGCGTAAAACTGGAGGAAACTTGTTATGATTTAATAAGTTAGTATTCAGTTGCAAATGTAATTCCTCAATACTCCTCTGTCGTTCGTAGGCTTTTGCTTGAACCTTGATTAGAACCTTGCATTACAGGTGAACGAGTTCTTATGAGGCTATGACTTAGTCCTTAAGATAATTACAGGAACCTTGCCAAATTATTAAACCAGTAGAGATAGCTTAATTATGCAGATTATATTAACCTAACCCAGAGTTCCATTTTATTTATCTGTCAACTTAGTTTATTTTATCTTTTCTTTTTTTTTATTTTACAAGTCAATTAATCCACCCCCCTCTTGTGACACGCTTAGGTACTATTATATGTACATTAGTCCCACGGTTCGACATCCGGTTGCTTACATTTTCACTATACTACTGCGACCGGGATTTGTTTGCAGCCCGACGTTTATTTTAAGTTTTTAATTTCTTTTTTTTTTAATTTTACACCAGTTTAACCACTCAGATTATAACGTCTGCATCGGGCTCCTTGCTTTCTTTAGTCATCATGAGATGGCTTTTTGTAGAGCTTTAATTGATAAAAACAAAGAGGACATATGAACAACGAGGGTGCCCAAGGTTTAATGTCAGGGTTTTACAAGCTTTTTGGTCATGTGGCGGTTCACCTAGGGCCTTTATAATTCCTGATAGTTGTGTGTCTATTCTTGTTACTTTCACACGTCTAAGCGAAAATTTACAAGCTATCTCCTTCGGTCAGAGTTATGTTGTTTACCTCACCTATGTATGTGGCCTCACCAGAGTGGTGTAAAGATGACAAGCTCTCTCACTCTTTGGTTTTTCCACATAAGACATTCTCACACTTTTTTCGCTAAGTGAATTTCGCTCTCACATTTGTTAGAAGATGTATGGAATAAACGACTCTAACTCAATTGCCCCCAGTATTCTTTGGGAATTTTGACAAAGATTTGATGACCATGTGCTTTTTAACTACTTTGTGGGTTGCTTCAAGGTTTAGGATTTGTGGTGGTTGGCAAAGCATATTCATCTTTTCATAAACAAAGAACAAGTCTTTATGCTCTATTGTCAGAAAATGATTATTTCATGAACCTTTGTCTTAAGAAACATTTGATTAGCAGAAATTGATCATGTCTTTGTCCAAAAGGTTTTAGACTTAAAAACTTTGTTTGCTTGTGAATATGAAGAAGATGATTTAATGAACTCAATGCTGTTTATTGTTGAGGACAATTAATGTTCATTCTAAACAGTCTTTTCCTTGAAAACTTTTGAACTTAGATTTCACAAAACGTTTGTATGCAAACCCTTAAAATGAATTGAAAGATGAATGTCTTGACAGTTTATGTGGTAGAATGCATGTGAACCTCAAACTCCTTACTAAACTCGAGTACCGCCAATTTGTATGACGTTGGCGCACAGAAGACTTGAGCTTTTAACCATGACTTGCCATCGGGATGATGCTGAGATGGTCGTGATCTCTTTCTTCCTTTTCTTCTTTCCTTTTAGAAGAGACTAAAATAAGAACGCAATAAAATTCTGAAGGGGCACATGGGTCAAAAGGAAAAGTCTGAACTAGGAATGGTGCTAGATTATGAATGAGGCATTTAGCCCATATTGCTTTTCAATTTGTGATTAGGCCCTTGGGCTAGGATGTTCTTGAACTGAGTGTGAGGCACATAGGCCGAAATGCTTCCTGGGCTTCAAATAGGCACTCAGGCCTGAATGTTTGACTCTCTCTTTAGATGATGAGACGAAGGATGAGGTGGGGCAACCCATGTGGCGAGTCTCATTTGATTTAGCTTCACATGAGAATACCTGGGTATGTGTATTTGAAAGGGAAAGTGAAAACATAATGTGAAAGTAATAAGAATAGTGGCAAATTCGATGGAACGGCAAGCCCGTGCATAATATAAATAATGAAATGGCCAATATGAGTTGGCAATCCAATCAGTTGTTGACTGGACTGTTTTGCAGTTGACTGGATTGTTTTTTTAGTATATTAACTTTAAATGGTTGTAAATTTTAATATATAAGTCCAACATGAAAAAAAATTATCTCACTGTTCATCTAAATTTAATCTCTTCAAAACAAGACTAGTATGGATATGTTTTGACAACTTTGAAAAAAATCTATTTTTGCATGTGTATGATGATACACTAAAATGATAATGGCTTCGTTCGGTCTTGACATATTTGATGTCATATTTGTGGCATAAATGGGTGGGTCCTGCATGGGTCCCATGTGGGTCCTACGCTCTCCTCCAATAATATATTATCACGAATAAGACAACTACAAAACAGTTAGACCAAAACAGACGCAAAACAGACATACCGAACAAAGCCAATATGATTCATTAATTTTGATATTATGATTCATTAAAATTGATATTATCATTCATTAACTAATAAGTGGTGAATTAGATTACAAATTTTGAAACCAATAAATAATCATTATTGTTTTGTAGTGTATTATTATTATTGTATGGTGTATTTTAAAACTTATATAGTGAATCATGTATTTTTCTTACGTTCCAAATATTGTTTTTTGTTGTATTATTGTTTAAAAATTTTATTTTTATATGTTACTGATGATACACTAAAGTAATGTTATGATTCATTAAATTTGATATAATGATTCATTGAAATTGGTATTATGATTCATTAACTAATAAGTGGTGAATTAGATAACAAACTCTGGAACTGATAAAAAATCATTATTATTTTTAGTGTGTTATTATTGTATTGTAATAGTATATTTTAAATATATGGTGAATCATGTATTTTTCTTACGTACCAAATACTGTTTTGTGTTGTATTATTGTTTTAAAATTTTATTTTTATATGTTTTTGATGATACACTAAAATGATGTTATGATTCATTAAATTTGATATTATGATTCATTGAAATTGGTATTATGATTCATTAACTAATAAGTGGTGAATTAGATAACAAACTTCAGAATAAATACTGAATCATTATTGTTTTGTAGTGTATTATTAATGTTATATGGTGTATTTTAAACTGTATGTGGTGAATCATATGTGTCGTTGATATATGTTGATATGTACATGTAACTAACAGTGGCGGACCCATATGGGGTCCAAAGGGGTCCAGGACCCATAGGTATTTTATAAAAGAATATATATACAACTTGACATGCTAGAGCCTTCACGATATTTTATTATTGATTTATCAAAACCTACCAAATAGTTAGGCATATTATCCAGCAGTATAGATAGCTCCCTTACATTGTCATGAGAATCTTGAAACCAAAAAGAAGCGTCCTCTTTGTCTAGATTGGAATGAGCTAGTTCATGAGTCTTGAGTAGATAGGAAAATATAAAGTAATTTGGTAATTATTTGGTTAAAGGCTATTTTGATGATATGAAAAATATTATTAAAGATGTGTCATTCCTTATCAATATGTTGAAGATCAAATATGAAAATCATTAGGACAAGTTGCATCTTCCGGTTTCCTTTTTCTTCATTGTGACCCAGTTTTCAATTTAAAATTTATGTCTAATGTGATAATGCAGTGAAGTAATATATTCAATGGTTTCTTCTCGTCCACTAGCAGCAGTAGGACTACACTACAAATTCATTTTATTATTGATTTCTTTTTAATGATTATGTGTGAAAAACTGAAAATATTTTGTCAATAGCCAATAAGATGTATAAGGTGTATTTTTTATTGGTTAGGTGACAGCCCAAACAATTCCTTTTGTATACCATTTTCAAGTAATGAAGATTAGTAGAGATTAACTGTAATAAAATTTGCATATTATTTTGAATTTCAATATATATATTATATACAAAGTATATGTAGTCTAACATATTGGACCCCATAAGAGTTTTACTCTGGGTCCGCCCCTGGTAACTAACATAAACTTTTAAACTTGTCAAAACATATTCATGATTGGTCTTGTTTTAAGAGCTTGAATTTAGATGAACAATAGTACAAAATTTTTTATTTTAGATTTATATTTTAAAAGTTATGACTATTTAAAATTAATAAAAATATTACTCCATCTATTATACATCATAAACAGTCTAGTTAACAAGCTAACTGACTACCACATATACAACCGCTCAATGCTCCGAATAGTACTGAGAATAGTGTGCCCGCAGCATCGTCCCTCTCATTAATAATATTGATGGATAGACTAGTGAGCAGTTGTAGAAGAAAAGTTAATGGTGCAGTTGTAGAAGAGTACTATTTGTAATCTAATTCACCAGTTAGTAGTTAATGAATCATAAAATCAAAACTAATGAATCATATATGATTTTAGTGTTTCATCATACACATGTAAAAATAAGTTTTTTTTTCAAGATTGTCAAAACATATCCATGACTGATCTTGTTTTGAAGAGCTTGAATTTAGATGAATAATGATATAATATTCTTTTCATTTTAGATTTATATATTAAAAATTACAACCATTTAAAATTAATATAATAAAAATGGCAACCCAATCAACAAAACAGTCCAGTAACTGAATGTGACTGCCATATCACCGGCTCACACAATCTTTTTACACGGAACGACAGTACCCCAAATTTTCCATGAATTACACACTAAAAAAACATATGCATGGAGGATTAATCTATTTAAAAATGTATTCAACCGCCTCATAATTACAGAGAAGAAAGACTATTATAACCACAATAATCAGACAACCGGATCTAGTCCGATTCTTAGAGAAGTGGATCCTAGGTGAAGAAAAGATAATATTCCCCTTATTCAAAATATCTGCGTTTTAAATATGAATCTCGCATGTTTCAAATGACTGATGTTTTGTTTCAAAATAAAATAAAAAGACTGATGTTTTGAATATGAGGTATATAAATTACTGATCGTTGAGGCGTCCATTCTATCTAGTTGGCTCGCAAATTAGTTTCCGAGTCATATCCAAGCAAATTAGATTCAGACCACACGCTTCTTTTTCACACTCCACCACCAGGTGTAAGGTGAAGCAGCTGAATTAAGCTCAAAATTCCTTCGATGTCCAACACCCTTCATGTAGTTATGGTTCCATGGTTGGCCTTCGGTCACATGATACCATACGCGCACCTCTCTGTAGCTCTCGCTAGACACGGCGTTCGCGTTTCATATGTTTCAACCCCTCGGAATGTGCAAAGGCTACCACAAATTCCACCAAGCTTATCAGATCACATAGAGTACTTAGCATTACCGATGCCAAGAGTCGAGGGATTACCAGAAGGCGCAGAAGCAACAGTAGATGTAACCTTCGACCAGATCCAGTACTTAAAGATGGCCTATGATATGCTAAGCCAACAAATAGAGAAGATCCTGCTCCTTAAATCACCCCACTGGATAATCTCCGACTTTGCAGCTCATTGGATGGTTAAAATAGCAGAGAAGCATGGGATCTCACTCATATACTTCTCTGTTTACAACGCTGCGGCAGTAGCTTTTATGGGACCAGCAGAATACCTAGTGGGTGAAGGCCAAAAAAGGTTGAGGTCAACCCCAGATACTATGACTTGTAAACCAGCATGGATCCCATTCCATTCATCAGTAGCCTTCCGTAAACATGAAGCACAGGGAATTCATGCTGGGTTCTACAGCTTAAATGCATCTGGGATATCAGATGCTGAAAGGACTTCCAGGATACTTCAAGGATGCCAAGCCATAGCCATCCGAAGTTGTATGGAGTTTGAAGAAGAATATATAGACTTGGTTGGAAGTCTTTGCAAGAAGACCATAGTACCAGCAGGTCTACTATACTCAATGGTACAAAAGAGCTTGATGGGATCTGGAAGGAGGCATTTGAATGGATGGATGAGAAGGAAGATAAATCAGTTATTTTTGTAGGGTTTGGTAGCGAGTATCAGCTCTCTAAAGAAGTAATCCATGAGATAGCTCATGGTTTGGAACTTTCTAAGCTTTCCTTTATATGGGTGCTAAGGAAACCTGTATGGGCTGAACAGGATTCTGATATGCTGCCATTGGGATTCATTGAAAGGAATAGGGACAGAGGAAGGATTTGTCTTGGATGGGCTCCGCAACAAAAACTATTGGCTCATCCATCGATTGGGGGTTCGTTATTCCACTCTGGTTGGGGATCCATAATTGAGACACTGCGGTATGGTCTTACCCCAGTAGTTTTGCCATTTATTATTGATCAGGGGTTGAATGCAAGGCTTCTGGTGGAAAAAGATTTGGCCATCGAGGTAGAGAGGAAAGAGGATGGTTCGTTTGGTAGAGAAGATGTTGCTAAGGCATTGAGACAAGCCATGATCGAACAGGAAGGAGAAAAGATAAGGGATTGTGCTAGGAAAGCAGGTAAGGTATTTGGTGATATGAAGCTACATCAAGAATCTCACATCGGTGGACTAGTCCATCATATGACAGAGTCAACAAGGAAGTGAAGATATATCTATTAGAAAACAAGGAAATCATGCATGATGCAGTCACTTTTTTTCAATCTTTACGCTTGTTCATCCATGTGGTTAAGAGATAAAATAATTGCAATGTCAGATGTGGGAGTTCCTCTTATCATGTAAAATATGTTTCTTTATCTACGCTGTAAATATTTTACCAGATATATTCGAAATGAAATAAACTGAATTTCCTTGTTCCGTTGCAACTGACCTGGGAATTTGTGTGCCGAAGATGTATGTATACTAGACTTGCTCGGATGGATATGAAATAACTTGATGTTATTGATTATCCACCATGAAAAGTTGGTGCTTAGTGACAAGAAAGCGCGGAAGTTGGCATTAACGAAGAGACTCTGGTCACAATTCATACTGCAAGTATACATAACAAAGCAATCCAGATAATGTTCATTTGGGAATAATAAGTTATCAATCATCAACAAGGATATGAACCACCAACAAAAATTTCATAACGCATAGTTTGTGAGTAGATAAGACGCAATGTCCGCTGGCACTTGGAATAACAATTCACAATCTAAAGGTTGATAGCTACAAATTCAATTTCCAGGTCATTTAGAGGTCCTCGGGTACAGGTTAGGAAGAACTCTAGAAGGGTAATCATCATGCATCAGTTGAAGGCTTGAAGCCGAAGTATTCAAACAGCCTTTCAAAATAAATGTGTGCGCAAGATAAGCAACAAAGACAAAACAAATCGGAAACACACGCGTTTCCTGTAGGTAGACAAATTACACAAATGACAGGATAGAGGTAACAACTCGATGCCAACACAGCATAACCAAGAAATGTAAGGTAAGGAAGGGTCGCGCTAAAATCAGAGACCAGACAATAGAACTATAAACAAGAGATTATTAGGTACTAACGATTCTCGGATAAGACAGAAAATCAGATCCTCCGCAGCCAGACTAAACGAATTGAATCAAAAGTGATTCCCGGTACGGCATGGCCATCCTTACAGGCCTGATCAGCCCAGGCCCACAATACTCTATTATAATAATAGCCCATCGGTTATATCTGATGTTAGACTACAGTCCATTTACAGTCTTCTATAAATACACTCTACTAGGGCTGTAATACTCATACGATTACACTCATGAATATACACATTACAATACATATTGACTATGCTTTTATGGTATCAGAGCTCCCTATGAATCGCTGTCTCTAGGCGATTCCAGATCTGGGACTGCTCCTCTCTTGGTTCTGCCTTCTTCTTCATGGAGACACCAGAATCGGTTAACTCTGGAGCTACCGGTGAAAAGGATTCACTGAAAAATGATGATGATATTACTGGATCTCGTCATTCAAATCAACCTGCACAACAAGGAACTCAATCAGTGTTATCGGCTGCTGCACATCTTGTTAAGCTCACTCAAGACAATTTCAGGCTATGGAAGGGAATGATTTTACCATTCCTTCGAGGTAATGATCTCTATAAGTTTTTAGATGGATCATTTCCCTGCCCCTCCCCGATTCTTAATGGAGCCTTAAATCCTGCTTATACAAAATGGATCCAACAGGATCAGCTCCTGATGTCCATTTTATTTCTATCCCTGTCACCTCCTATTGTTTCTCAAGTTCTTGAGCTTTCAACCTCGGCTGAGGTATGGCAAGATCTACATGATTCTTTTGCTGCACAAACTGCAGCACATTTAGGCCAGTTAAATTTGAAACTGGCTACTCTCTCTAAGAAACCAGAGGAATCAATCACAGAATATTTTAGTCGGGCTAGATCCCTCACTTCAGATCTGAATATAACAGGCCACAAAGTCTCTAACAGGGAATTTCAGTCATATATATTACGTGGCTTGCCTAGAGAATATGATCCTGTTACTGCTAACATTCTCACTCGTACTGATTTTTGTACACCTAGTCAGATCTATAATTTCCTGCTGAGTTATGAGGAAGTTATTAAGCAGAGTCAGAAACAGGGAGTGGGACCTGTTTGTATAAATGCCACAGAGGCTTCTGGTTCCTCTGGTCAGAACAAGAACAAGCAAAACTATGGCAGAGGAAAGAATTATTCCGGATCTAAGTCCAATGGATCACAAGGATATCAGTCAAAGGGCAGGGGATCTTATAATAAACAAGGAGGAAGAGGTGGATCCTACTTTACTGGTCAACCAGACACAAGACCATCGTGTCAAATATGCCAAAAGAAAGGGCATGTGGCAGCAGTCTGCTATCATAGATTTAATCAGGCATATCAGCTCTCTCCTCCTAATTTTTCAGCCAATGCTACAGGCAAAATATCTACTAATGAGTGGTTGGCAGATACTGCTGCAACACATCATTTCACTAGTGATTACAGCAGGCTTAATATGGGTGCAACTGAGTACATGGGACCAGAATCTGTTACTTTAAGAGATGGTTCATCTCTTGGAATAACACACCAAGGATCAAGTTCTCTCTCTCACCCCTCTGGTGCCTTTAGTTTATCCAAGATCTATCACTCACCATCTCTTAATAAGCATTTATTATCAGTCCGACAATTTTGTGAAGATAATGATGTCTATTTTGAGTTCAACTCAACTTCCTTTGTTTTAAAGGATATTCACACCAAGAGGACTCTTCTTCAAGGTTCAGTTAAGGATGGTGTCTATGTGTTTCCTGCTACACCAGCACCCTTGCTTCATTAAACCAAGCTACAGAATAAGAAGGTGTCCTCTACTACTTGGCATCAGAGGCTGAGCCATCCTTCTATGGACATTACTAATAGGATTATTTCTTGTAATAGTCTACCTGTTCTGACTGATAAGAACAAGGATTTTTGTAATGCCTGTTGTTTAGGCAAATTACATGCTTTTCCTCATTTTTTGAGCAACACTACATCTAGTTCCAGTTTTGAGCTTATGTTTCTAGATGTATGGGGACCGGCTTTTATACCTTCAATTGATGGTTACAGATATTTTCTACTTATTGTAGATGATTAATCTAAGTTTGTATGGCTTTTCCCTTTGGCAAGGAAGTCAGATGTGGTATCTGTTTTTGATGCTTTCATAAGGTTTGTCCAGAATCATTTTTCTTCAACAATCAGAACAATTCAAACAGATGGGGGAGGAGAGTTTCAGGGACTTAAATCTCTCACTGTGAAATATGGAATTGGACACAGATTCACTTGTCCTTATTCCCACCAGCAAAATGGAACAGTTGAAGTTAGAAACAGATACACAGTTGATAAGGGGCTCTCCCTTCTTGCTCAGTCTCACATGGATTTTAAGTTCTGGACCTACGCATTCAGAACAGCAGTTTTTCTTTCTAACAGAACACCAACTAAGGTACTGCAGTACAAAACACCCTATGAGGTTCTCTATGGTAAATCACCAGATTATTCTATACTTAGGGTGTTCAGCTTGGCCAAACCTAAGACCACACAATCCTCACAAGTTAAGCTTTCGTACTACTGAGTGTGTTTTCTTGGGTTACTCTCCTGATCACAGTGGTTACATTTGCTACTGTCCTACTTCAGGAAGGAACTACATCAGCAGAGATGTTGTCTTCAATGAGACACATTTTCCTCTAAACTCCACAAAAACAACTCCCTCCCCTCCCACCACTACTTCTGAGGTTCTTTATGTTCTGGTTCCTTCTACCAGTTCTAATAACCTCTCTCATGCCACTCCAACTTTACCCACAACCTCTCCTTCTATTTCCTCTCCTACCACCCCACAGCAACCCAGCCCTGACATATCTCCTACTACACAGCCAGATACTGATACATCCCCCACTACACAGCCAGCTACACCAAACTCATCCACACAGCGCTCACCTACTACCCCACCTTTGTCCACTGCACCAAATCATCCCATGGTTACTCGTACCAAGGCTAACATCCATAAGCCTTTGGTCAGGACATATGGAACAATACCATGGTGTTCAGCCACTAGCCTTACTACTACCACTTCTATGGATTCTGTTCCAGAATCTCCTTCCTTCACTCAAGCTCAAAAGTTCCCAGAATGGAGGGAGGCCATTAAGAAGGAATATGATGCTCTCATAGCTACTCAAACCTGGGATCTTGTCCCTTTTAACCCTAGCTACAACATTCTCGGGGTAAAATGGATTTTAAAGACCAAAAAGACTGCTACAGGTGACATAGAAAGAAGGAAGGCACGTTTGGTTGCCCAAGGATTCAATCAAGCTGCTGGGATTGATTTTTCATAAACTTACAGCCCAGTGGTTAAAATGACAACTATAAGGGTTGTTCTCTCTGTTGCTGTGTCTCAAAACTGGCCTATTCGACAACTTGATGTTCAGAATGCATTTTTAAATGGGATTTTGGAAGAGGAGGTGTTTGTAAAACAGCCCCCTGGTTTTGTTGACAAAACTAAACCTACACATGTCTGTCGCCTGAAAAAGGCCCTTTATGGCCTAAAACAATCTCCACGTGCGTGGTACTCTACCCTAAGCTCTAAACTTCTGGAGTTAGGTTTTACTATGTCGGCTAAGGACTCTTCCCTATTCATTTTGAGACATAAGACTGATGTTGTTTTTGCTCTTGTCTACGTTGATGATATTCTCATAACAGGCAGCACCACATCAGTTCTACAGAAGCTAATCTTTAGTCTATCTCAGGTTTTTCCTGTAAAAGATTTGGGTTCTCTGTCCTACTTCCTGGGTGTTTCTGCTATACGCACACCTAAAGGACTTCTACTGCAGCAAGACAAGTATATCTCTGATCTTCTGGGCAAGACTAATCTCTCACACTCGAAGGCTGTATCTACTCCTATTCACTCTACTCAAACTCTAGATGACAGCTCTTCGCCAATATTTCAAGAACCCACTCAGTACAGAAGCATAGTGGGTTCTCTCCAATATTTGGCAATTACTCGCCCAGACATTCAATACACAGTGAGTCGTTTATCTCAGTACATGCATGCACCACAAGAGTCACACTAGAAAGCGGTAAAAAGGTTGTTACGGTACCTGGGTAACACGAAGCATTTGGGGCTTTTCTTCTCCGCTACTCCCATCGGTACCCTTGAGATTTTCTCTGACGCCGACTAGGCTGGTGCGCATCTTGACCGTCGTTCCACCACCGGTTTCTGTCTTTACCTCGGTCATCACCTTGTTTCGTGGAGCTCCAAGAAACAGCGCTCTGTTGCGTGCTCCTCCACCGAAGCCGAGTTTAAGGCAGTGGCGAATGCAACTGCAGAAGGAATTTGGATTCTTCAGTTACTAAAAGAGTTGGGAGTTTACATGGCTAAAGAACCGACCTTGTATTGTGACAACATCAGCGCCACTTACCTCAGTCGCAATCCGGTGCTACACAGTCGAATGAAGCATGTTGCTGTAGATTTTTTCTTCGTTCGTGAAAGGGTTCAGAACGGAACCCTAACTGTGTCACACATTCCGGCGAGAGAGCAGATCGCCGACGGTTTTACTAAGGGCCTTGCCACTTCTGTGTTTCTCATGTTTCGCTCCAAACTTCCCTTGCAGACCAGCTTGAACCGCGGGAGGATACAGGCCTGATCAGCCCAGGCCCACAATACTCTATTATAATAATAGCCCATCGGTTATATCTGATGTTAGACTACAGTCCATTTACAGTCTTCTATAAATACACTCTACTAGGGCTGTAATACTCATACGATTACACTCATGAATATACACATTACAATACATATTGACTATGCTTTTAATCCTAACCGCTGACATTGCCTCTGGTCGGTCCAGCAGCTTCTCGACCCTCAATTTCCTCGGCTTGATCTACTGTTGCTGCAAGAAAAGATCATGAATTAGCAGTATAACCGAAGAGGTATGTAACAGAAGCTACATAAGAAGTTGCAGGAAGCAGGAACTCAACAGATGTCTTGCTCAAGCCACCAGGGGAATTTCATTTGTCTCGATAAACATTATAACCAAAATTCGATAGTTATGAGGAGACACTCCCCAAAAACTAGCCGTACACGAGCTGATGGCGTTGGCTACCGATGGGGTAACTACCATGTTATGCATCAGTGAAGGAGGGAGGCACAGCAAGGAAGTGTCAATTTAGACTTATCAGATCTGAAGGAAGGACCTCGGGGTGATCGGGAAACGTAGCTGGTGATAACTGATACCTTTTTAAAAACCGCATCGGAGAAAAAAAAGTAAAAAGTTATAGGAATGAGGAAATAATATATATTTTTTCTAATGTTATAATTTATAAAATATAAGTGTAAAAATAAAAAAGAAAATTATACAATTGTTCATTCGTTCTTCAAATATGTTTTGGTAAATTTAAAATGTTATATTTTTAGAATGGCTATTTATTATATATGTTTAAAGTGAATTCATTAACAAAATGAATCTTTTTAAAAGCCGCATGGATGTGAGGGTACGATATGGTTCCATGTCAAATATCCATGGGAGAAAAAAAGTAAATAGTTATAGGAATGAGGAAATAATATTTTTTCATAATGTTATAATTTTCAAAATAAAAGTGCAAAAATAAAAAATAAAATTATACAATTGTTCATTATTTTTTGTTCATCAAAATGCATCATGGATATGTTTTGGTAAATTTAAAATGTTAAGTTTTTAGAATTACTATATATTAGTATTTTAAAAGTGAGTCTTATTCATTAACAAAATGAATCTTCTTTAATATAAAATGAAACTTATTCATTAACAAAATAAATCTTCTTTAAGATTTACTTTTCTTAAAATTAAAATTCACTTTTAGAAAAACAAATGATTCACATTATTTAAAGTGAAAGGTTCACTTTTCTTAAATAAAAGATTCATTTTTCTTGAACATTTGATTAGCTTTTCTTCAACCAAAGATTCATTTTAAAGTGTAGAACTAATGCAAAAAAGATTACCCTATCTTCCCAAGCACCCTAAAAACTATCCAAGGAAAGTTAAAATGATGAAGGAATTTTTAGGGTTTGTAGTGCAGAGTTTAGGACCTTAAACCTAAATCACAAACCCTAAAAACCTGTCGAGTCTGTAACGACAATATAAAGTGTAGAATTAGTGCCAAAAAGATCACCTTACCCCCTAAACACCCTAAAAACCACCATAGAAAAGCTAAAAACGTCGAAAGCATTTATAGGGTTTGTAATGCAACCTAAACCTTAAACCACAAACCTTAAAAAAAACTGCCGAGTCATGACAACCATATAAAGTGTAGAACTCATGATAAAAAGTTACTCTACCCCAAACACCCTAAAAACCACCATATGAAAGCTAAAAACGTCGAAGACATTTTTAGGTTTTGTAGTACAAGGTTTCTAAACCATAAACCCTAACAAACTGTCGAGTCAGTAACGACAATATAAAGTGCAGAACTAATGCTAAAAAGATTACCCTACCCTCCCCCCCCCCCCCCCAAACACCCTAAAAACCACCCTAGGAAAAACGTCGAAGGAATAATAGGGTTTATAGTGCAGGGTTTAAGGTCTAACGACCTTTGATTCACTTTTTAACAACCTTTGATTCACTTTTCTTAAACTTAAGTTTCACAATAAATTTTAAAATATATGTACATACAAAAAAAATATAAAATATAAAATATATCAAAACATATTAATGTTTGGTCTTATTTTGAAGAGCTCAAATTATGATGAACAACGATATAAAAATTATGTTATTTGGACTTATATCTAATATACTACAATATTTTAAAATTTCCCAAAAAGACAAAATAGACCAAGATAAAAGTGGTGCCACCTTTGAATTTGCCTTTAAAAAATATGAGATGGTTACTATTTTATTTATATCGGTCAGTTATTCCTAAAAAAAATATCGGTTAGTTACAACTTAAAGTGATAAAGATAATTTTGGTTAATTGGAAATAGGGTGTAGATATTTTTTTTTATAAATATAATCTTGTGTAATGATAATAAACTAGATAAAAATTAGCAAATAAAAACAATTAAACAATTAGAAAGTAACTAACACTCTAATGTCATGTGCAAACATTATTTTTTATATATAACATATAATGCAAATAATGAATCATTGTTGTATAATGTTCAATCATCTTACAATCACTTAGATTCGAACAACGTGTTTTACAACTTGCTTTCTCAACTAGGAGATAACAAGATACATCTTAAAAAGTCACATAATTACAACATACATTATCTATATTGTTTACCTTGTTTTTCACTGCACATAATATACAAAACAATGCCACCTAGCAAATAATTCCCAAATATCAAAAACCAAAATAGAAAACTACCCAAAAGCATCATCCTTGCTTCAATGGCGTAAAACATGTACACTGTTTACTGCACCATACAATAGACATGGTGAGCAAATAAAAAAAACCATCACAAGATATTCAATTTAGTTTTGTTTAAGTACAACAAAAACTAGAGAAATGTGTTTATTAACTTGGTTTTGTAACCTAACTATCAGTTTATTAAATTCAATACAGCTTTTTTCTGAACAAGTAAACTAATATCTTTGTTATATAAAACCAATTAACTATGGTGTAAAAATTACATATCATTACCTAAACTATAATCATCTAATAATAACCGCAAGACGGGATAATTGACTGGTTAGACGGTACAGTATCACGGTAACAGACATTTTTCGGCAGCCCTATTCAGCCTCATTCCACATCCGTATATTAAGAGGGGGAGTGGTGAGGTCACTCTTAAATAACAATCGAAAGTAAGAATTCATATCCAAAATTGTGAAAAGGTTAAAAGAATCTCATCCGAAACCGTAATCTCGTGGGGTCCTCAAAAAATTCTATCAAAATGGTGAAAAGATTAGAAAATCATATTCTTAATAATATGAGACTAGGCTTCGTTGATGATCTTAATAGAAATAGGGCAGGGCGGATCCATGGGGTGCACCCAAGTCACGTGACCCCATGATTTTTGTGAAAAAATTAATTATAGTAAGTTCTAATGTATGGTTTTTTTATTATATGGTAGATGTTTTATGTGTCAGTAACCCCATAAATTTTAGAAAAAAATAACTATAGTAAATTTTATTTGCTAATTACCCCACAACTTTCAATCTCTGGGTCTGCCCCTAATAGTGTAGAATTACTATCCTAAATAGTGACACGGTTAATCA
Organism: Limonium bicolor; assembly: GCA_023374045.1. Classification (NCBI taxonomy): domain Eukaryota; kingdom Viridiplantae; phylum Streptophyta; class Magnoliopsida; order Caryophyllales; family Plumbaginaceae; genus Limonium; species Limonium bicolor. The sequence goes on along the minus strand of CM041777.1, from coordinate 155,677,367 downwards.
TATTTTTTGATAATTAGACATTTGTCATTTATTAAAATTAAACGTAACCTGACAGATGTCAGTCGGGTGAGCAAGAACAGGCCTCATTAAAACCTCCTTAGGTAAAACCTAGTGGGAAAAAGCCCATAGGGATGAGATTAGCACATAGAACTCTATCCTGAACTACTACAGGGCAGTCTCTACACACAGAATCCAAAACCATAGTAGAATTTCTAACCAGGGGACTATGCACACATAAATCCACACCTAGAGGCACAACAGACAGACTGAGCTCAACTACCAAATCAGCATAAATAAATGAGTGGGTGGCTCCAGAATCAAATAGACGAAAAACCGATCTAGAAGACGGCTGGAGGATACTTGTAACTACCCGGTCGGTCAAGCGATCCCGCTCTCCAGCCATAGTATACACCCTCGTTTGAGCCTTGGGCTTCTTCTGATCTGACCGGTCTCTAGACTCGGATGCAGATCCTCCGGTCGTACCTCTTGAACTGCCCCTACTCCTCTCTGTCTGGGGACAATCAGCAATACGATGGTCCAGGGAGCCACATTTGAAGCAGGCACCTGACTTGTTGTAGCACTCACGCCCGCGGTGGAACTTACCACAGGCGTCACACTTCATAACTACAGAAGAAGATGAGGAAGAACCGCCAAAATCCCTAGAACTCTTGTAGTCCCCGGCATATGTCTTCTTCTTCTGGGATGAACTCTGATCTCTCCTCCTTGAATCCTCGGGCCTCTCTTTCCTCTTCTAATCTCGGCCACTGGACTGCTTAGTCTTCAGGTCGCTCTCAACCAGTAGAGCCACGTCGGCAACGTCCTTGAAGGTCTTGTGACGGAGGGGTGTCACAGCGGACCTGATGTCCGGCCTCAGACCACTCTCGAATTTCCTGGCCTTACGGTTCTCATCCGGCTCAGGAGCAAACTTAGACAGCGTGATGAACTTCTGAACATATTCCTCCACAGACATCTCTGCCCCTGACGCAGTCGATTGTACTCCATAATCTTCTGGTCCTTGTAGACGTCAGGGTAGAACTGCTTGTTGAACTCTCCAGCAAATTGCTCCCACGTCCAAGGCTGTGGGAACTTGCCAATCACTGACCTCCACCACTCCTTGGCTTCGGGCCTTGAACATGAAGGCGGCGAAGTCCACCTTCTGGTCATCCTCGGACCCCATAACTCATAGCAAATCCTCGATCTTAGAAAGCCAATGGCTGGCCTTCTAAGGGTCTCCACTTCCTTCAAAAGCTGGTGGCTTCAGCTTCATAAATTCCTGCAACGCTTTCATGTTGCGCCCACCAGCAGCAGCATCTGCACGAGCTGCCCCAGCTGCGCCACCGGCAGCACCACTAGTAGCACCACCCACTACAGCCACTCTTAGCATGAGCTGAGCCACAAACTGCTGCACAACGTTAGCAGTATCTCCCTGAGAAGTCTCGGCCTGAGGAGCATTCTTTGATCCTCTACGTGACAGCATTCCAAAAGTCCACACAGTCAAACGATTAGCCACACAAACCTTAAGCAACACAAACTAACATTCTTACAGACTAATGGAACCCAAAATTCTTATAGATTCAAACCCAGAGCTCTGATACCACTTAATATAATGACCCCCAAACATGGCCTAGTTCTAAGGTCGTTACACGCCGCACACTTACTACCTACGATACGCAAGGCTCTAACTAAAGTTTCAACAAATAGACGGATGTATATATATATATATATATATCAAAGGAAATGTCTTACAATCCCCAAAGATGTAATGCAAATACTGAAACATAACTCAGTAGTCAAAGGTTTAATACAAATGTAATGTCAAAAGGGCCCGAAGGCTACAAAGGTCTAAATTCTAACAAACGCTTGGCAAAACATAAATGAGCTAAGGCTCCAGAAACAGAAGAGGGAGTCTTCGCTGGTCATCTGCAAATGTTAGTGGAAGAGGGGGTGAGCCACCACACGCTCAGTAGATGACAAACTTCATCAACAAGCATACTCAAAATGATTGAAAACATAATTGTAATCTAGAGGTCAAAACACAAGATGACATCGTCCCTCACAGAACTAGATAGCAGAAGAAATGCAACGCTCAGGACAAACAACTGCGCAAGGCAAAGCACAACAAACAGAGCATTCAGAGTCACAAATCATGTGGGACACTAGACTCAATGCATCAGACAGAACGGAAAGATATCCGTAAACAGAATGATGTAAACCCTCATGAACAGAATGGGGGAGACACCCATGAGAGATAATAGAAGGACGTCCTACGCAGCGTGCTACAAGATAGCTAGACCCAGTCATCCCGACTCAGACACAAAAGAAGACTAGGTCCCAAAACAGAAGCTTAATTCGCAAGCATAGTGCGTAAATAGCACATTAAAGAGGTTAGAAGGCTTAATTATAACTCAGGGAGTACAACCCCAAAATAGAAGTCAAAACGGGGCTCAAACGAGCATTTTAGGAAAATATAGAGGTGTGTCCGAACATGGATGTTCGGGCACACTGCCGAAGTTAAAACTAAAGATGTCCGGACCTTGTGTCCGGACTTTTGAAGTTCAGACAAGTTCCGAAAAAGAAACCCGTGGTGGTGTCCGCACATGTAATGTTCGGACAAAAGTCGAACTTAATCAAAGCGAAGGAGAACGGGGTGTCCGAACTTATGTCCGAACATACAATTCGGACACAGTTCGAGACTCATATGCCAGACTCGTCCTCGCACCCCGTCTGAACTTACATGTTAGGCCGGAAGTTCAGACACGTCAAAACCGTTGAAAAATCAGAAGCGCCAGACGACCTATCCGAACATCCAAGTTCGGGTAGACGTTCGGACATTGCAAAAACCAAAATCAGAGAGTAGCGTCAGTCGCAAAACAATGTCAATTCATCCACAAACATAAAAACAATTCCAGATTCCAAAACCAACAATCCATAGGGGTTTTGGCAACCAAACCAAAGCCAAAACAAAAGTGAAACCATCCATAACTCAACACAATTGGCACAAACAAATCCCATTCCGGAAACACCCCATGGTCGAACACACCCATCGAATCCATTCACCACCTACCTCGATCAATTCACAGAGAAGACTCAAAATTTGGAGTAGAATCAGCCACACCACACGCAGACCAATGCAGACGAAGCACCACTGATTGACATAAACAACAATTGCAGAGAAACCTCAAATCGGAAAAGTACAAAACCCCAAAATCAGAAAAATGTAGACGTCAAAATCCACCTGAAATACCCCAAACTTATTAAACATGGATTAAATATCTAATCACATTAATCAAGGCCTAAACATGCCTTAAAAGTCAACTGAGAACAACAGTGGTCAACACAAACAAGATGTTGCCCCCTTTGACTGTTAAGGGTAAATAATACCCAAATGAAACTACTTAGGACCTAAAAATTTTCCTAAGCATATTAACACATTACTAAACATATTACAATTGTTGGGGCAACACTCCAACACAAAGAACAAGCACTTTCATGCTTCAAGGTCAAAAAGGGCAAAAATGTGCTCTAAGAAACCTTAAAGGTCTAATGACCTCTAAATGATATAAAATTGGATACCATGATCAAATATCATGTAAGGAACACAACAAAACCGTTGTCAAAGAAACCAAGCTCAGAAACACCTTGCGACACAAAATGTGCACTAAAACTCCTTAAAGACACGTTTTTGTGTAATCGCCTTCTAAATTGGTTTTAAATGGGCTAAAGGTTATAATTACCTTTAAATATGATAAAATATCATATTTATCATATTAGGGATTTAATTCCAGAAATTTACGATTTTTACAAATTTAATATTAAAATATTAATAAAACCCTAAAGTGGGGCCCGTTTGGGTCAACATTGACTAAGTTGGTCAATGTTGACCATTGACCACGAAATGGACCTTATAAAATCATATTATTAAGGCTCCTAACAGACCATGTGACAAAACCCATGTGACATTATTTATACCACTTTACTTTTGCATAAAATAACAAAAAGTGAACTTTACCTTAAACAAAAAAAATTGTCTACCACTTACCTTGCCCATGTGAGTGCTGCCGATTTGTAGCCTCATTTCTCCTTGTAATTTGGTGGTTCCAGCAAGAACAAGACAAGAAGAGATGACTCACCTTTGACTAGTTGTTAAAGTGACAATAATACTTCATTTTTGAATCAATTTGGTACCAATCATTCACCCATCTTTCTCCATCATGGCCGGCTGTCCCTAGCTGTTGTCTCCACTGATTAAGCTCCAATAATCCCACCCAATCAGCCCTTGGTGAGTCAGCAAAACAATAATATATAAAATAAAAAAATGACTTTAAGACAAAATTGAGCTTACCTCCTCATTAGCTCATCAGCCATGAGCTCACTAGCCAAACCTCTCTTTGGCTCCTCTCAACCGTAGGTAAGTGTTCCAAACTCCATTGGAGAGAGCTCAAGCTCTAGGTAAGCTCCTAAGGCATAAAAATGCCCATTTTCTTCATCTTTCTTTCCTTTTTCCATTCATCTAGACTCCAACCTTTTCTATACATCTATGTAGAGTGTTTTGGAGGTTAAAGGAAGGATAAATTTCGGCCATACCCAGATCTAAGGAGAAAGTTCAAGTCTTGACCATTTAAGGTAAAAATGTGCTTTAAGCTCATATCTTTTGATTCCCTTCAAATTCCTGTGAAACTTTGTTCCTAGCCTTATTTTCTTCTCCTTTTCATGTGGATTCAGTTGGTATACCAAGATCTACAAGGAGTAGCTAGATCCAAGCCAAAACACCATTTTTGGCATCTTAAACAAGTAAAACTTAGCTATCTTCCAAGATAACTACCCACGGTTTTTATACCTTGTTATTAGGAGTGTTTTTGATACTCTTCTTTCTAGGAAAAAAAGGGCCGAAGTAAATCTCTAAAGCTTGAAAGATCTAAGGTAAAAATTCATGATTTTCATGACTTAAATTACTTCTCATGGTTAGCTCATGTGTGGAGTTTAATCATGTCTTGTTTTTCTACATGAAGACAAGTAAATCAAGCTGTGGAGAATTTCTCCTAAGGTGGCCGAATCCAAACAAGGCTTTACCTAAGCTAAATCAAGGTATAAATCACTTAAAACCTTAACTTGATACATTAATACAAGTTTAAGCTTGGGAATTATATTGCCGTGAGAGAACATGGTGGTAAGGTCATTTTTGACCTTAAAATGTGTAAAGAAATGACTTAGTAAATTTATCTAAGTGATTAAGTAACATAAATGTCAAATTTAAGACATTATGTGGAAGTTTGGTAATTAAACGAAAAATCTATGGTGAGGCCGAGATCTACAAGTATTTTTGGGACATTTATGTGTAATTTATTTTATGAGCAAATGTTTGTAATAAGGCCATGTATTTTAGGCCATTTTATTTATGCATTTATAAGCTTTTATTTAAGTTTAAGTGGTGAAAATGCATTACCGAAAAGAATGGGGTATTAGGTGTAATTAATTAAATTTAGGGGCTTTATAAAATAAGGCCGAAAATTAGAGGTTAAAAGGAGTTAAAATAAAGTTTATAAGATTTTATAAGTTTTGGGGTTAAATGGTAATTTCTGAAAGTTTGGGTACTAAACCGTAATTATAAGGAATTGGTGGTCAAGGAAATATTAAGGTGGTCAACCTTGACCATATGCTAGGTTTTGACCAAATAATAAGTTAAATAACTTATTTAAGGTTTTATAATAAGATAAGTATCTTATGATAATATTTTTATAACATATGTGGTAAATATGTTATTACCAAAAATAAAGGGTGTACAATGGTATTTTAAACACCCATGGGCTATTAGGAATTTTTAGGAATTTATTGGGTTGTTTTTGGAATTAAAATAAACTATATATGTATAATATATAGTTATTATGTCATATGACACTTTGGAGAAATATAGATGATGGAATGGTAAATACCGAAGTATATGGGTTAATAAGGATATTTATAACCCTTTGGTGAGATTTGGAGATTTTTAGAATTATATAAGAGTATTTATTAAGATATGTGCATAATATATGGTTTTAATGACATGGTAAAACTATATGTTATAAATAGGGCCAAATGGCAATTATAGAATAGTACAAGGGCTGTTCGGAATTTATGAAAAAAATAACCATAGGTTATATTCTTTTATAAGTTAGAAATGTTATATAAATGGTAATATAAAATGGTAAAAAAAAAGGGGTGATTTTGTAAATTAAGGAAACTATGGTTTACGGAAAAGAATAAGATTTTCTTATGGTGCCTAAGAGGCATATAAAATAGTTTTGTATAAAAACTATAGGTATAAGTTAAAGGGATAAAAATATCACATAGTATGATATTAGTATATGGTATAACATTACATAATGTTATGTGCTCGAAACGGAATTTAAATAAAGTTAAGGGCTATACCGAGTTAATAAGAGTTGGAAAATGAATTTTAGACTAAGGTCTATAATGTTATAAATGTTATAACAATCATATGGTAATAAGGTGGTTTAATGGAATTAATATAAGGAAGGATATTCACATTAAGGAATGTGACAAACTATAAATAAATGGAATTTATAAACTAAGGTATTTATTGAATAAACCTTAGGAGTTGTATATGTACAACATAAAATGTTACATAATATTAGGATAATAATCTTAATAGGGTTGTATAATGTAATACAACTAATGGGAATAATCATCTAATAAAAGATGATAAAATGTAACATAAATATAAGAGTTTATTAAACTCATGAAACTTACCTACGTGGTAAATATATACATCACAAGGATAATGTATATAAGGTGGATATATATTATGGTTGGAAACCATATAATATAATGGTGGTGGTTATTTTTTTAAAAAAATATAGTTACGAACTATAGTTATGAGTTTTGGATGCAATATCATTTGCTAAAGAAAAATGGATTACATAATACATTGTATTATAATGGATGGTGGGAAAATAAAACAATACGAAAAATGATACAATTTAATAAATGATACAATAAGAAAATAATATAATATAATATAATCATGCATGCATACATGCAACTATGGGTTACGTACCTAACCTAGATGGTGGATAAGATTAAAAAGAAATACAACGAATTTAACTTAACAGTTGAAATATTATGACGTACGCGTTTTAAGTAACAAAGCCGACTGTTTTAGAAAAACCGTAACAATAACTGTAGAAAACAGGGGTGAACTGTCGGGGTTACTTATTATTCGGAATACCGGATGTAGTTAGTCATGGAGACTAACTTATAGCTTTGTTACCGTTTAGAGTATACTCTTGACAAGGACGCTTGACGAGCTAGCGGACTACACGGAGCATAGGATCTTGCTGATTCATACTCCACTGTAATACAATCAGGGTGAACAGTATGTAAAGGGTTTGATCCGAGTTGTCCTAAGGAAGCTCCTTGGGCTCGGATTTGGTTGATATAACTTGTGTTTATGTGTGTGGTTACATGTATGATTTAGTGTTACTGTTTATTTTGCATTATTTATATGCACGAGCGTCCTACGGGACTAACACTACGTCGACTATAGATCGACTTATATAAACATACATATGCGTTAATGTGATGACATGACGGTTACTTGATATAATACCATGATATTAATATTAAGTATATGGTGACCTAAGTAAAACACTTAGGTATGAGTCACGACATTGTCGGTCTCTAGAGCATGGATCTCGAACATGAATATAACCTAGATTACTTCTAGGTATGCGTGACCCATTGGGCCGCTGGTTAATAAATATTCTCCATAAGACTAAGAGCAGATCTTAAACATTATGAGAGAGATGGTATGAGTTGAGGTGAGGAATCCCGGTAGTTTACGAACTACTTGGTTGCGCATTTGTGATCACTGGGGGTTTCCTAATTGGATTCCGCTCCAGGTTATATCCAACGAGCCCAAATTGGATCGTGGATCAGGTGGCTACAGCCTTTTTATGGACGTCTTACGAGACATAAGTGAGTCAGGGGCCTCCGGACCTCTGGCGAAATGAGCACCTTTGTGTGTACGGGAGGACTACTGTCCATGGTGAGGTTATCGGGTTGTCCTAACATGACGCCCAACTGATATTAATAATTAAACATGGTTGGATGGAGCCTACAAGCTAAGGTAAATTAAATATGAAAACTGTACACCACGGCGAATGTACATTGTACATATGGATGGGGCTTGAAAGCCAAACTAAAATAAATTGACAGTGGATGGTGAACGCTACGGCGATTGTACATTGTACAATATATTGTAATACTCGATACGTTCGATATACAAATGTTGTTTGAAATATTCTATGACTGTTTGGATTGGATGGATGGTTAAATGTTTATGGATATTTGGATGGATGATTATGTATATTATACATGCATATTGCAGTATTGTTTATAACTGTAAAATGGTAAAGCATGAAACCAATCTAATAATAAGATGGTTAAAATGACAAGTGACCATTAGGGTCCAGGCCCGGCATACTCAGCTTCTATCGCTGATACTACACCATTGCAGGTTGTTGATCATTGTCGAAGCCGAAGAGCAGGAACAGGGTAATTGGAGTTTTACTTTTGTTACCACACGTGGAGATGTTGTATAGCAATGAAGATGGTGAATTGTTTTTATGGTAAGGTTGTGTATATTCAGGATTGGGTAGGCGCTCACTTGTCGATGTTTATGATTTATGGACTTAGTATGATGTATAGGAGTTTCTCGTTATCACGGCGGTTAGCAATTTGTTTATGTTGGAAGTTGGAGGTAGTTTGGCTTCGTTGCTCGCATGGGCGAGTAATGGCTGGTGACACCCGAGTGAGTTTTGTAATTGTTATTTATTTTTCCGCTGGGAGACGTTTTATTTGTTGCTACGTAAGGGATTATATAATGATTGTGGAGAGGGGTGTTACAAAAGTGGTATCAGAGCGGTTCCGCTCTGATGACGAGAAAGTAGGTTAAGACAGTGAGCTTAGGACTTGGGAAACATTGAGAAACATTTGGGAGGTACGAGACGATTCGTCTTAAAGGATACTGTGTTTAGTAATGTAAATTGCGTGACAGGTTAGCCTTAAGGCAATTTAATATCTATTGGTTGTGTACGGTAATTTACCGAGTATTTATGTGACATGCTGTACTACAGATGTCTGGGGGAACTAGAGGGCGCGGTACTGGAAGAGGTGGAGGCGGTGAACCCGGCATTCCAGAAGTTGCTGAGACGGTTGCAGCCGTTCTTGCACAGCTGGGTACTCAGATAGGAGGAGCACCAGCCCACCTGCCACAGCCCAGGGAAACGAACTGGCTGAAGTCAGTTACATTGACCCGACCACCTACATATTCTGGGGAACCAGACCCCGTGGCTTTGGAGCGTTACATTGTTGAACATGAGAAGGCCTATGAGGCTTTACAGGTGCCGGACGACAAGAAGGTCGCCATTGCTGCTTTCCATCTGAAGGATGCAGCCAGTACTTGGTGGAGGTTGGTAAAGGACCATCACCTGGCTACGCCCGACTTTTCGTGGCTGCCTTTGTAGAGTTGCTGAGAAGGAAGTACTACCCAGCTCATCTTAAACAGAAGAAGCGCCATGAGTTTGAAACTTTGACCCAAGAAGGTCTGACCGTGGATGAGTATTACGCCCGATTCATTGGTCTACTGGACTTCATCCCCGGTGTGGATTACTCAGAGACCGTTAAGGTCGAGAAGTTCCGGGGAGGACTACTATTTCGCATCCAGATGGCGATGGGTGCTACCCTCTACACACTACCATTCAGGTATTAACATGAATGCCATAAATCTTTACTTGCTACATTACCAATGAACTTTGTGAGAACTTACCAATGAGATTCCAGGAGTGTTACGACGCTGCCACGAGGACGGAGCTAATGCTCCAGACTCGGGAAGAGACTCTAGGGGCAAAGAAAGAGAAAGAACCCTGAGGGAGAGTCTGAGGGTGGAGGAGCATCTCCAGGCGAAGGCCAGAAAAAGGGAAAGTAAGGACTTGTCCCGCTCTAAATTGTTTACCATATTAAATACCTTATGAATGCTGACCCGAAACCTTGAACAGGAAATTCTTTAAAAAGAAAGGGCAGCAGGGTCACCAGGGAACAAAGGGAAAAGAGCCCGTCCTTCGGTTGACCGGCCCAGCTATTGATGCTAAGCCTCTGAGATCTGCACCTCCTAAGGGTGAGAACACCTACCTCTTAAATTGAATTGTGATCTTAACCTTTATACCGCCAGATTTTAACTTAAACTTAAATACTACCATCAGGCACCGGACAGCCCCAGCGCCATTTTTACTGTAAGCGTTGTGGGAAGGACCATCCAGGGGTCGAATGTCGGTGCTGCCACAAAGAGGGCCATAGGGAATTCGAGTGCTGGATGAACCCAGAGAGCCATAATTACAGGCCACCCAAGAATACTCATAAGACCTCAGCTGGAGGATCTGGAGTACCACGAGGCGGTCAGGATGGCCAGACATCTACTGATGCTGGAGCCCAGAAAGGCAAGGAGTAGATAGGGCATGAGTACCCTAACTCCATGAGACCGCTGGTGGAAGACTTTGCTTACTTGATATGTACTTACTTGGGAAGTAGAGAAACATGTTATGAATACGTGGGAGTGTGTCATTGACCACTCGCCTTTTTGGTGTATTACTTTTGGGACTAGTTTGTGAACTTGATGCGAGTAACTTTGAAACCTTGATGGAATATTATATATATGAACAGGATGTTAATGCTTACATTATCATGTAGCCATACTAACGACACAGAGTCAATGAGACCGGGAATTACTGAACCAGAATTTCCACCTGCATGGCGCACTTGCTATTGCAAGCGCTATGACAATAAACCACTGAAATTTCCATCTGCCTTGCGCACTTGCTACAGCAAGTGCAGCGACAGCAACAGTAACAGCTACTGCAAATACAACTGCAACAACTACTACTTTTTAACCTTTTATAAAAAAAAAACTGTTTTTCAAACTTTTCATACAAACCTTGAGATTAGAAACCTATGCAACTTTGGAAGGACCGTTAGTCCAACCACTGCAACTGGACAAATTATACAGCCACTATGACTGTAAACCACACCAACTTAAATGTTCGAGGAATTTTTAGACAGGGCTTATTAGCCAAATACCAATAGTGTATAACCGCATTTAATGCTAATCACTACTAGTGATGAATGTTTAGTCCTTATGGACAAGCATACCCTTTGTAGATGCACCACCGTCAGTGAGGATGGTTGGGAAGTGAAGAGCCAAGTTGCTCAAACTATTATGCAATCTGCAATGCATCCAATTAAACGGATGAGGGAACAAATATGAACTGTGGATGGGATATGACCAAAGGAAAAAAAATGGGAGAAAAGGAATATGTTGTACTCAATGAGATCGAGACAGGAGAGAACCAAGTTTGCTAAAAATAGCACAGAGTTACTTACAAGCCAGCGCTATGGCTTATGGCTTATGACACAAGTTACCACTGATGCCATTAAGGCAATAAAACTTACAACAAGATAAATGATAACAACAAAAAAAGGAAGAAGAAGAACAAAAAAAGAAGAGAAAAGGAAAAAAAGGATATCCATCAGAGGGAGATTGACAACAGAATACTTCACAACAACCGTGTGACTGTAACACCCCAACCCGAAATCCAATAACCTGAACGGCGATCACTCCCAAATAAAATACAACTGCAGCGGAAATAAATACAACAACCGGGCGGTATTACAATGCCGTTGGCCACCCTTGTGACCAACAAGGCTAACTCCAAATACAAACTCCAAAAAGTCACGGTCTGAATACGAATACAACCCGAGATACTAGGAATCAAACTCAAATGTAAAATACTTAATTAAAAATAAATGTCTAGAGAAGACTCCCATAGCTTGAATCTACCCCACCTACACTCGGTGTGGTAATCTTCTCAACTTCAGGTACCTGGAAAATGGGGGTGCCCCCAAAGGGGCTCAGCAAACAATGCTGGTATGGAAAACGTGCAGCCCATCGTCTACCGGCCACACCAACTACTTTGTCGAATACATGCAGTTCATTTTCATAAAGCTGTAAACAAGCATAGTATGATGATAACAAGTATCCATACAAGGACAATAATGTCACATAGAACAAGACTGCAGAAGGTCAAGTTAGCTGAACTGAAATCCTTTAATGATAGTCGGTCCACACAATGGGACTAACAGGTATAACTGAATATCTCAAATAGTGAAGGTGTAGTGACCTCGTTAAGATTGAAAGGTTGGGTATTAAAAACCCCAGAAGATAACGTAGTTAACCTCTGAACTGAGAAATGTGGGAAATAGAACCCTCGAGAGGAATGTAGTCTTCCTCTCCACTGAACTGATGAGAATTGAACCCCCGAGAGGAATAAAGTCTTCCTCTCAACTGAAGTGTTCCGTCGCGACGTATAACTGAATAGGAGACGACCTGAGACAGGTACAACTCCTGTAGCATGCATGGCCAGATCCAACTGGGCTCCTCGTTCTCGTAGTATAGAATTGTTAAGTGTCACATAAGAACGTTAAACAAGAACACAATGTGTATTGTCAATTATCACGTTTAGGATAATGACGGTTGTTATGAAGTGAAGTTAGTGAGAGACTTGAGTACAAGTCCTCGGTATACTGAAACGCAGGTATTTAATCCACTGGTATAGTAGTGTTTGTATGCGTGGGACATACACGTAGTAGTCAGCATCATTCACGCACATAAAATAATACAACAGCGCACAAGAGTAAACAACTTTTACATTAATTGTCTTGGTCGTTAATTCAAACAACAGATAGCACACAAGCCGGTGTAATCCGGTAGAAAACAGGTTGCAAGAATCCCATACCGTTCACCGTAGACTGTACTTGTTTAATTCCCGGTCAACATCTGGTCAAACAAAGTCCTAGAATAGGATTAACTGAGAGGGTTAATTTATGTCACCCTTATATAATAATTCTATTGGATCTTTTAACAAATCTCGTATTTGTTATTTCATGTGAGGTTTATTCCTTTTAATTACCTCATGATTTAATGTATATCTTATTTGTTATTCCTTCTTGATTTATTTATAATCCTTTAATGTACATATATGTATTCATATATTCATGTACTATATTTGTTGTTTATTTAAATTGTCTAAGTGACATAACAACTTATAATTTTCTTGACTATATTTATATGCCTTACAATGACATAATATTCTTATAATCTCATTACTCTCCTTTTAGTCATAAATAATATCTATTGTTTTCCTTTAACTTCCTTATAACTATATAAGTCATAGTTCTAATTCCATAATTCCTTTAATTAAAATTCTTTCTTCTAATCCCTCCAAACATCCATATAGGACCTATACTTATTTAAATCTAAATTATTACCCTTATATTTCGGTTATTTATAAATCAACCATATTAATTCATAAACTTTACATTTAAATTCTAATCTCTTTATATATCATAGTTTTAATTCCTTATTTAATTAAATCACAAAACTACCATTAATATTTTGGTATATACTTTTAAATATTGTAACTTTTGAAAATTACAACTTAGCCCCCCCTTAAGTCTCGGCAATATATATTATTCCCTTATAATTGCAATTTAGCCACAAAATCTTATAATCTTTACATAATGCCTTATAAACTATAGTTTTAATTTAATTCTCCATAAATGCCGAATATATATATATATATAAATTCTTAAATTACCAAACTAACCCCAAAGAATTTCGGCTTTGTCATTGATTCTCCCTTAATTACATTTTCATCCCAAAACTTTATAATAACTTCTTAATAACTTATAAACTATAGTCTAAATATTTAATTCCTAAAAATTTGAAGGTGAACCTATTAAATCTCTTTTATGAATTCGCCCACTAATAAGTTACAAACTTTCATAACAATTTTTATAAATTACATAATAGCCCAAAACTTTATAAAATGTTATCTTAACACTTGTTTAATTATCTAAAAATTCCTAAACTTAATTCCTAACCTTATATTATATTATAATAACACCAATCAGCCCTTAACTCTCGGTTTTTATACTAAACACACTAAACTTTGTAAAAATTACATTTAAGCCACATAACTTAATTAATTAGTCATTTAAGCACTAATAGAATATTTTTAACTCACCAAACTTTATGATATAAATTTATATACCTAAGTAGCTCATTAAATTCTATTTAACACATAGACCATTCGGTCATATTTAATTGAGAACATATATTATATAAAGGTGGATTTATATATCATAATAACTATACATAAATTCATATGAGTCATATAACTTATGTAAAATTATTGTAATGTCTTATATTGATTCTTAGCTCAAAATAAAGCATTTTTGCCCTTGACATTTCGGCCTTAATTTATTTGTAACATAAATAAATTTTGTGACACAAAAATGTGTCTTAAGGTAAATATTTTCTATATATGTTATAGATTATATTTTTGGCATATAAAACCATATAGTTTCGGTATTATTAACCTAGGAGATGTACATAATTTTTGCATAATTTTTAGAAGCTTAACAAAGCTTATAACATAAAGATTTACTTAGTAAACTTACTTCTTAACAAAGGTGGTTAAGTGCTTGAAATCTTCTTGAATCTCCAAGCTTTCTCCAAGGTAATATTGATGCTCCACTTCGGTTATATGCAAGTGGTGAAGGAGTTTTAGGAGTTAGATCTTCAACAAAGATCTTAAGTAGATTTGTAAGTAGTTTTACAAGAACTTACCTTAAGCTTTTCTCCTTATATTTTTGGCACTAATGGTGGAGGAAGAACAAGTTTTCCTTCATGAAAATAAGGAAGAAAAGAGCCTTAGAAGAAGAAGAACTTGTTACACATAAAAATGTGCTTTAAGGATTTACAAGCATTAAAACTACCTTAAGATAACCTTGAGATGCTCCTTGGTTTAATGTTGGTTTGGACAACCTCCTTGGAGAACTAATTGATGTCGAATGCTTGTTGGTATGCTAGGAAGAGTTTTGCTTCAAGGCTTGACAATAAATGCTAGGAAATTACCTTAAAGATGAAGATAGAAGTTAAAACTCCATTAATGAACTTAAGAGCTTCAAAGGAAGAAGATGAAGCTAGAAGAGAGAGGAGGGAGCCTTACCAATTCGTGATTGAAGAATGCAAGGAGGGAAATGAGGCTAACTCACGTAAGAAGCAAGAATGCCTTAGAATTTGATTTTGTTTTGTTAATTTTTAATGTCATTTGACTATTCTTTTTCCTTAGTTTATTACATGGGTTATTGGCTCAATAAATGCCCATGTTATCAGCACATTTTCGGACATGTGGGTGACAAGGCAAGAGTTGGAAAGAATGATTGTTGGCTAGAAGACAAGGTAAGAAAGTAATGCTTTATTCCTTGATTTTTCAATGTTAAATGACTTGTCTTCTTCTTCATGTAGGTGGCCGAACTTGGGGCTCAATTGGGGTGTCTCAACCGATGATGAAGAGCCAAGAAGAACAAGGAAGTCACATGGAAAAGAAAGAATCAAAAAAGGTGGAATCTAGATCCACTTTACCTTTTTGCATTTGTTTTGTATCTAGCTCACATGGCCTTATTCCATGACCTAATTTCGACAGCTCTCTGGTCAAATGAGACCTACATACTTTGACATTAAGTAATATAACACATGGGAAGGTGAGTCACCATGTTCTATGCCTTTTACAAACTTTAAATGCAATTTTTATACTAGTTTTTGGACATAAATTCGGCCCCTATAGAGACCTTATTGACTAGCCTCTCCAACTGATTTAGAAGGTAATTTTAACCCTATTTAAGATTACCAATTCGTGGCATGTCAAAAACTACAAGGCAATTGCGTAAAACGCATTTTCGTGACACCCGAAGGTGTGTTTTTGTGCTCTAAGGAAATTTTGGAAAACAAATTGTTTTTATGAGTTCCAAGTGTTTGTAAACACTTATTATAGTAAATAAACATATATTAAGATGTTACATTGGGTTATATCAACCCATGACATAATTTACGGGCCATCGGACACACCCGGGCAAAAGGAGCGCTAAGAAATCCTCCTGTTGTTTTTGCTGAATTGTGAAACCACTTCATGGGTTCTCTTTATAATGGTTAATAATGATGTTAGGAACTCAAGGAATTAATTTTGTAGGAGTTCGTGCCACCTCGGCACTCCTCCGGACTTTTCGTGCTTTAAGGAGCGGGCGTGAGCACTCCCGAGCATTTTGCGTATTTGACTGAATATAGCCTAAGGAATATATTTATATATTCATATAATGAGTGTATGACCATTTGGTTTAAGTTTTATAAGGTCATACAAGGTCATGCTTGATCACATGTTTCTAAGGCGTTTTAGCGTTTATGGAGAAACGACTACTTTTACGTAACGTTCTCATGCATGGGTTTGCATGCGTACGTGAAAATGATTTATATTTGAATTATTTTCCATTAAGTAATGGTTTAATAATATTTATTAGATTTGGGGTATTTCAATCTACCCCCCTTAAAAGGACTTCGCCCCGAAGTCTCATATCTAAATTATAGGGTTGTGGGGAATCAAGTTCCACTAAGTATCCACAACTCAATCTAGTTTTTAGGGATCAAGTCCCAAGTCTCTATATTCCTAAGTTCACAGTGTACATCGAACACAACAGGAATACTTTGGAACAGTATAGTGTAATGTAATAACACAGTCACTTTTCATATCAAATAGTGCAGCGCAGTGCACATAAACTTTTCATTGTAGTGTAACAAAGTACACACCAACAAGTAGAAGTACAAAGTACATTCAGATACAGTGTTACACAAGAACACATACAAGACAAAGTGTCACTGATATATACTGAACAGTGTTACACAAGAACACATACAAGACAGAGTGTCACTGAAATGCACCAAAGTGCAAACAAAATGCATACTAAACTCAAAAAACGAAAAAGGCTCTACCCCCCAAAAAAAGGGGGTACGCCCCCGTACCCTAGACTAAAGTGTCTAGTCGTAAATAATGAGGGAAATTTCGCTCGCATATCTGCTTCTAATTCCCATGTGGCCTCTTCCACATCGTGGTTCGACCAAAGAACCTTTACTAGGCTCACAGATTTGTTTCGAGTATCACGTGTTTTCTGTCTAAGATTCGTTGCGGTGTTTCCACATACCGCATTGTTGGTTCTAATGAGAGTGTCTCTGGTTGTAGAACATGAGAAGGATGAGGCATGTATTTCTTAAGCTGAGACACGTGAAACACATTGTGTACTTTGCCCAACTCTGCTGGCAAATCAAGTCGATATGCCACAAGGCCCACCCGCTCTATGATAGCGTAGGGTCCTACAAATTTCGGGCTTAGCTTGCCCTTTTGCCCAAATCTGAATACACCCTTCATGGGTGATACTCGTAGAAATACCTGGTCGCCAACTGCGAACTCAAGGTCTCGTCGCCTCTCGTCAGCATATGATTTATGTCTGTCTTGTGCTGCTTTCATGTACTACTTCTGATTTGTTGTACTTCTGCCTGGACTTGCTCTAAGTACTCAGGTCCAATGATGACGGTCTCACTAGACTCGTCCCAGCACAATGGTGTGCGACATGGTCTGCCATATAAGGCTTGGAAAGGTGACATCTGTATAGAGGCGTGATAGCTGTTATTGTATGCAAACTCGATGAGATGTAGTCTATCTATCCAGCTGCCTGGAAATCTAAGGTACATGCTCGCAGCATGTCCTCTAAGGTCTGAATAGTCCTCTCTGATTGACCATCTGTCTGAGGATGAAATGTTGTGCTAAGCTTCAATTCGGTGCCAAGTGCCTCGCAAGTAGCTCGCCAGTATCGTAGAGAAATCTAGTGTCTCGATCTGAAACAATAGTCTTTGGTACTCCATGATGTCTGATAATCTCCTGCTCAAATAGTTCTGCTAACTTTGGCACTTTCAAGTATCTTTCATCGGAATAAACCTAGCAACCTTAGTCAGTCGATCAACAAACAACCCAAATCATATTAAGGCCTCCTCTCGTAGGTGGTAGTCCCACCACGAAGTCCATGGAGATATCATAAAACTTCCACTCTGGAACTGACATAGACTGTACCATACCTCCTGGTCATCTGTGTTCGAATTTCACTTTCTGACAAGTGAGACATCGAATCACATATTCTGTCACGTCGCCCTTCATACCACTCAACCAGAAATACCTCTTCAGATCTTTGTACATCTTAGAAGCTCCTGGATGGACAGATGTGGAAGAATGTGACTCTCGAAGAACGGATCTTTGTACATATTGAAGCCCTGGATGGAAGAGTGGAAGAAGTGTGGGATCATCGAAGAAATATGCTCCTTTAGATCTGTGCTGTCTCTGGGAATATATTTCCCTTCAATCTGATTAGTCCATCATCATGTAGCTGAAACTCATATTTTCCACCCTCAAATGTACCGTCAGACAACTTCTGACTGATCTCCATCATTCGCTGATCACTCTGCTGTGCTCTACGTATGTCGTCTATAAGACTCGAGCTAGCCACAATGGCATTTAGGGAATGTGCTCGTCGACTCAGTGCGTCTGCTACAACATTAGCTTTCCCTTCTTTGTACTGCAAATCAATGTCATAGTCCTTAAGAAATTCAACCCATCTTCTTTGTCTCATGTTTAACTCCTTCTGGGTGAACACATACTTCAAACTCTTGTGATCCGAATATACGGTCATCTGGACACCATACAGGTAGTGGGCGCCAGATCTTCAATGCAAAAACAATAGCTCAAGCTCCAAGTCATGTGTGGGATAGTTTCCTCATGTTTCTTCAACTGTCGGGAAGCGTAGGCGACTACCTTCCCATTCTGCATGAGTACACACCCTAATCCTCTGCTTGATCTCAAATCGATCTTCGAAAATACTTTTGCTCCTCTCAAATGATCAAACAAATCATCAATCGTGGTAGTGGATATTGTCTTCACCGACACTGCATTAAGCTCCCTGTAATCAATATATAGCCGAAGGCTTCCATCCTTCTTCTTCACAAACAGGACTGGTGCTCCCCAAGGAGATACGCTAGGTCATATGTATCCCTTGTCTAATAAGTCTTTCAGCTGCTCCTTCAGCTCAGCCATCTCTGCTGGTGCCATACGGTACGGTGCCTTAGCTATGGGACCGGTACCTGGTAGTAATTCGATGGAGAACTCTACCTCTCTGGATGGCGGTAAGCCTGGAAGTTCCTTTGGAAATATATCTGGAAATTCCGACACCACTGGCATAGCTGGATCAAAATCAGGGTCGTACTCCACATTCTGAAATAACATAGATATACCTCCTTCTGCTTCTTGACGTGCTTGTACATGGACATAGCAGATATAACTTTTATCGACGGTGCTCTAGGGCTCTGGCGGTAAGATACTGTCACTCGTGATGGGCTCCTTAAGTAACAGTCTGCGCTCTGCACAAAGAATGCGGCCTCTGTGCCGCCCCAGCCAGTCCATCCCGGCTATAACATCGAATCCTAGACCTCTGAACTCAATAAGGTCCATAGGAAATTCCTCCTCCTTAATGCGGATAGTGGCTCCTCTATAAAGACGAGTGCAACTGATCTTCTCCTTAGACGGGAGTTGCCACCTTAAAATCAGGTAACTCTACAGCGTCTAGCCCCAACTTCCCCGCAAGCGAAGGCGAAACGAAAGTATGTGAGGCTCCGGAGTCGAACAGTACTAATGCATCCACTCCATTAACCGGAAAGGTACCAGTGAGGATCGCGCTGCCCTTGCTGGCCTCCTCCTCAGTAAGTATACTTAAGGCACCTTCCGTCTCCTTAGCACAACCTAATAACAGAATCTGAGTAAGTACTTCGATATATGATGGGGTCTAAAGACATTCACTTTTATAACAATAATGCTTCATGATGAGATGATCTCCTTTCAGATGTCCAAACAATTACAATACTAGTACTTCCTAAAAGTCAAACTTAATCTTCCTGGTTTCATGTGAGTGGCGTTTATCACTGTTGAAGGTGCTGTGTTTAATTTAATCCTTTTAATTCCATGGTATAGCAACCTTGACTTTCCACCCATTATTAAAACATCTCCTGAATTCAATATGATTTTCTTTGCAAGGTCCACACGCTTCTGCTCGCCATAAAGGAACTGCGTCATCTCCAATTGACAAAGATAATACTGGTATCCCCTGTTCAAGGGACCCTTTTGTTTCATCATTATCCTGATGTAGTCTAAACGGCCTCCTTCTTCATAGAAGTTGATGATGCATAGATCAGCCCTTAAGTGGGAACTGGATCTTCTTCTAGCTGCTGAGCTGTATTAACTGCTTGTTCCACAATTTGTAAGAATTCTTCTGGGATTTTTGGCACTTGTGCTCCATCTCCATTTCTTGTATCCTGGTAGGTCTTTGAGTAAGGATTCCAATCCTTTCCTAAGCACATCATTTTCAGCTTCATTTTTGATCCTCCTGGAAATTCTGGAGTGTAGAACCCTCTGGTCCTGCTCCCAATTCTTGACATCTTCTGACGATTGCAATTTGTGTCTCCGGTGTTAGGTATCCTTTGAGTAATATCAAACCTGGTTGGATAACCTTACATTGTTCGTTCCCTGGTTCTTGTACTTTGATAATGTTTTCTCCCAGGGAGGGCGGTGAGGGGATAGGAAAGCATATCTTATAGCTTCCTACGTGGTTTAAATTTACTAGTGAGTTTTACTAATTCTTTCCTACTCAATTAGGCAATCAAGGCATGCAAGCACTCATTCACATCATCCATTGCTCAATAACAGGTTCACATGGTTTAGAAATACCTGAGTTGGTAGAAGGACCAGCCTCATCTGAGTGGTCCATGACATGTAGGGCGGGTCCCGATGCTGGGCCTTTGCCCTTATACCCCTGAGCCTGGTTCGTTGGTGGAGGGCGAGTATCGCTAGCTCCATTCTTAGGGCCGGTGTTTGCTTTGCTCCCGGGCGGTAGTTCTTGCTCTCCGGGTTTCGGATACACTCGAAGGCCCGATGTCCAAGTATCTGACAGTGGCGACACTGAACTTTCTCCCCTTGGCAGTCCACGCCGGGGTGATCCTTTCCACACTGTCTACAGTTGAAACGGCGGACATACTTCTGGCCCGTGTTTGAGCCGGATCCAGAACCTAATACAATCAAGGTTAATTACACATTCCAACGGTACTGAAGTAATCACAAAAATTCCAAATTTAACTGTTCGATTAGAGTGCCTGCCTTAGGTGGGTAGGTTTTCTGCGGAGTTGCCGCTCCATAGGTTCCTGACTGGGGGTTCCCATTAGTCTGGTTCCCCTTCCCTTATAGGACCCCTGGCCTCTCTGATAGGGGTTGTTCCTTCTGTGGAGTTCCCCTGCATGGCATCTTCGCCGCCAGGTCCATCCTTCTCTTTTGGGAGCTTAAAGCATCCGTTCTCTTGCATGTAATCTCCACAACGGAGGCAGCACGGTAACACTCCTGAAATCTCAAGGTATCAATTCCCAATCCTCTCATGATGAGGTAGGTAAATAAATCTCAACTGATCACATTACTCCTGTTTTACCTGCAAGCTGGTGGGAATGACTGGTCCCATCCCAAACTGAAGTCGAGGGCTCAGTCCCCCATAAAACCGGTCGACCAAAATCTGGTCCGAGTATCCTATCCCGGGTAGTAGTCGGAGTAGTGAAGTAAACTTAGCATAATACTCATCAACGGTCATCTTCCCCGTCTGCTCCAATGCATCAAACTCCCTAGTCTTCACTATTCTGGTGTGGGCCGGGTAGTATTTGCCCCTAAGTAGTGCAGTGTAGTGTCCCCAAGTAAAAGCTGGGTCATCCAGGTGGTCGGCTTTCACCATGTTCCACCAATCTCTCGCTGCATACTTCAGATAAAAGGCAGCAAGCCTTACCTTTTCCCTAGCTGGGACTGCAAGCGTCTCGAACGCTGTCTCCATCTCCATGATGTATGTCTCTAAGTGTGTAGGGTCAATCTGCCCTTTGAAGGGAGTTGGCCTAAGATCAGCCAAACTCTTCACCCAATCTCTCTCTCTGGGTGGTGGTGGTGGAGGTAGCTGTTGCTGCTGCTGTGCAACCCCCACCTGTGCAAATGCCTGTGCGATTAAAGTAGCAATGTCTGCCAGCCTGATGGATGGCTCCTCATCGGCCTGTCCACGGCGTCCTCCTCTTCCTGACATCTGCAGGGTGTTGAGGTATATTAGATACTGAGGTCACAATCTTGGTCTTGGATAGTAGTCTAAGTAAAAACTAACTTAAACTCCTTTCAATTCTATCTCTCAACCCGTAACCTAAAGTCTTAGAAATCCTAATCTCGGTGTATCCTTGTATCCAGAGCGTAACTACGCTCTGATACCACTTTTTGTAACACCCCAACCCGAAATCCAATAACCTGAACGGCGATCACTCCCAAATAAAATACAACTGCAGCGGAAAAAATACAACAGCCGGGCGGTATTACAATGTCGTTGGCCACCCTTGTGACCAACAAGGCTAACTCCAAATACAAACACCAAAAGTCACGGTCTGAATACGAATACAACCCGAGATACTAGGAATCAAACTCAAATGTAAAATACTTAATAAAAATAAAGTCTAGAAGAAGACTCCCATAGCTTGAATCTACCCCACCTACACTCGGTGTGGTAATCTTCTCAACTTCAGGTACCTGAAAAATGGGGGTGCCCCAAAGGGGCTCAGCAAACAATGCTGGTATGGAAAACGTGCAGCCCATCGTCTACCGGCCACACCAACTACTTTGTCAAATACATGCAGTTCATTTTCATAAAGCTGTAAACAAGCATAGTATGATGATAACAAGTATCCATACAAGGACAATAATGTCACATAGAACAAGACTGCAGAAGGTCAAGTTAGCTGAACTAAAATCCTTTAATGATAGTCGGTCCACACAATGGGACTAACATGTATAACTGAATATCTCAAATAGTGAAGGTGTAGTGACCTCGTTAAGATTGAAAGGTTGGGTATTAAAAACCCAGAAGATAACGTAGTTAACCTCTGAACTGAGAAATGTGGGAAATAGAACCCTCGAGAGGAATGTAGTCTTCCTCTCCACTGAACTGATGGGAATTGAACCCCCGAGAGGAATAAAGTCTTCCTCTCAACTGAAGTGTTCCGTCGCGACGTATAACTGAATAGGAGACGACCTGAGACAGGTACAACTCCTGTAGCATGCATGGCCAGATCCAACTGGGCTCCTCGTTCTCGTAGTATAGAATTGTTAAGTGTCACATAAGAACGTTAAACAAGAACACAATGTGTATTGTCAATTATCACGTTTAGGATAAGGACGGTTGTTATGAAGTGAAGTTAGTGAGAGACTTGAGTACAAGTCCTCGGTATACTGAAACGCAGGTATTTAATCCACTGGTATGGTAGTGTTTGTATGCGTGGGACATACACGTAGTAGTCAGCATCATTCACGCACATAAAATAATACAACAGCGCACAAGAGTAAACAACTTTTACATTAATTGTCTTGGTCGTTAATTCAAACAACAATAGCACACAAGCCGGTGTAATCCGGTAGAAAACAGGTTGCAAGAATCCCATACCGTTCACCGTAGACTGTACTTGTTTAATTCCCGGTCAACGTCTGGTCAAACAAAGTCCTAGAATAGGATTAACTGAGAGGGTTAATTTATGTCACCCTTATATAATAATTCTATTGGATCTTTTAACAAATCTTGTATTTGTTATTTCATGTGAGGTTTATTCCTTTAATTACCTCATGATTTAATGTATATCTTATTTGTTATTCCTTCTTGATTTATTTATAAATCCTTTAATGTACATATATGTATTCATATATTCATGTACTATATTTGTTGTTTATTTAAATTGTCTAAGTGACATAACAACTTATAATTTTCTTGACTATATTTATATGCCTTACAATGACATAATATTCTTATAATCTCATTACTCTCCTTTTAGTCATAAATAATATCTATTGTTCCTTTAACTTCCTTATAACTATATAAGTCATAGTTCTAATTCCATAATTCCTTTAATCAAAATTCTTTCTTCTAATCCCTCCAAATATCCATATAGGACCTATACTTATTTAAATCTAAATTATTACCCTTATATTTCGGTTATTTATAAATCAACCATATTAATTCATAAACTTTACATTTAAATTCTAATCTCTTTATATCATAGTTTTAATTCCTTATTTAATTAAATCACAAAACTACCATTATATTTTGGTATATACTTTTAAATATTGTAACTTTTGAAAATTACAACTTAGCCCCCTTAAGTCTCGGCCATATATATATTATATTCTTATAATTGCAATTTAGCCACAAAATCTTATAATCTTTACATAATGCCTTATAAACTATAGTTTTAATTTAATTCTCCATAAATGCCGAATATATATATATATATAATTCTTAAATTACCAAACTAACCCCAAAGAATTTTGGCTTTGTCATTTATTCTCCCTTAATTACATTTTCATCCCAAAACTTTATAATAACTTCTTAATAACTTATAAACTATAGTCTAAATATTTAATTCCTAAAAATTTCGAAGGTGAACCTATTAAATCTCTTAATTATGAATTCCCCCACTAATAAGTTCCAAACTTTCATAACAATTTTTATAAATTACATAATAGCCCAAAACTTTATAAAATGTTATCTTAACACTTGTTTAAATTATCTAAAATTCCTAAACTTAATTCCTAACCTTATATTATATTATAATAACACCAAGCAGCCCTTAACTCTCGGTTTTTATACTAAACACACTAAACTTTGTAAAAATTACATTTAAGCCACATAACTTAATTAATTAGTCATTTAAGCACTAATAGAATATTTTTAACTCACCAAACTTTATGATATAAATTTATATACCTAAGTAGCTCATTAAATTCTATTTAACACATAGACCATTCGGTCATAATTTAATTGAGAACATATAGTATATAAAGGTGGATTTATATATCATAATAACTATACATAAATTCATATGAGTCATATAACTTATGTAAAAATTATTGTAATGTCTTATATTGATTCTTAGCTCAAAATAAAGCATTTTTTCCCTTGACATTTCGGGCTTAATTTATTTGTAACATAAATAAATTTTGTGACACAAAAATGTGTCTTAAGGTAAATATTTTCTATATATGTTATAGATTATATTTTGGCATATAAAACCATATAGTTTCGGTATTAATTAACCTAGGAGATGTACATAATTTTTGCATAATTTTTAGAAGCTTAACAAAGCTTATAACATAAAGATTTACTTAGTAAACTTACTTCTTAACAAAGGTGGTTAAGTGCTTGAACTCTTCTTGAATCTCCAAGCTTTCTCCAAGGTAATATTGATGCTCCACTTCGGTTATATGCAAGTGGTGAAGGAGTTTTAGGAGTTAGATCTTCAACAAAGATCTTAAGTAGATTTGTAAGTAGTTTTACAAGAACTTACCTTAAGCTTTTCTCCTTATATTTTCGGCTCACTAATGGTGGAGGAAGAACAAGTTTTCCTTCATGAAAATAAGGAAGAAAAGGGCCTTAGAAGAAGAAGAACTTGGTTACACATAAAATGTGCTTTAAGGATTTACAAGCATTAAAACTGCCTTAAGATAACCTTGAGATGCTCCTTGGTTTAATGTTGGTTTGGACAACCTCCTTGGAGAACTAATTGATGTCGAATGCTTGTTGGTATGCTAGGAAGAGTTTTGCTTCAAGGCTTGACAATAAATGCTAGGAAATTACCTTAAAGATGAAGATAGAAGTTAAAACTCCATTAATGGACTTAAGAGCTTCAAAGGAAGAAGATGAAGCTAGAAGAGAGAGGAGGGAGCCTTACCAATTCATGAATGAAGAATGCAAGGAGGGAAATGAGGCTAACTCACGTAAGAAGCAAGAATGCCTTAGAATTTGATTTTTGTTTTGTTAATTTTTAATGTCATTTGACTATTCTTTTTCCTTAGTTTATTACATGGGTTATTGGCTCAATAAATGCCCATGTTATCAGCACATTTTCGGACATGTGGGGTGACAAGGCAAGAGTTGGAAAGAAATGATTGTTGGCTAGAAGACAAGGTAAGAAAGTAATGCTTTATTCCTTTGATTTTTCAATGTTAAATGACTTGTCTTCTTCTTCATGTAGGTGGCCGAACTTGGGGCTCAATTGGGGTGTCTCAACCGATGATGAAGAGCCAAGGAAGAACAAGGAAGGTCGCATGGAAAAGAAAGAATCAAAAAAGGTGGAATCTAGATCCACTTTTACCTTTTTGCATTTTGTTTTGTATCTAGCTCACATGGCCTTATTCCATGACCTAATTTCGACAGCTCTCTGGTCAAATGAGACCTACATACTTTGACATTAAGTAATATAACACATGGGAAGGTGAGTCACCATGTTCTATGCCTTTTACAAACTTTAATGCAATTTTTATACTAGTTTTTGGACATAAATTCGGCCCCTATAGAGAGCCTTATTGACTAGCCTATCCAACTGATTTAGAAGGTCATTTTAACCCTATTTAAGATTACCAATTCGTGGCATGTCAAAAACTACAAGGCAATTGCGTAAAACGCATTTTCGTGACACCCGAAGGTGTGTTTTTGTGCTCTAAGGAAATTTAGGGAAACAAATTGTTTTTATGAGTTCCAAGTGTTTGTAAACACTTATTATAGTAAATAAACATATATTAAGATGTTACATTGGGTTATGGGGTTATATCAACCCATGACATAATTTACGGGCCATCGGGACACCCGGGCAAAAAGAGTGCTAAGAAAATCCTGTTGTTTTTGCTGTTTTTTGTTGAGAAACCACTTCGTGGGTTCTCTTTATAATGGTTAATAATGATGTTAGGAACTCAAGGAATTAATTTTGTAGGAGTTCGTGCCACCTCGGCACTCCTCCGGACTTTTCGTGCTTTAAGGAGCGGGCGTGAGCACTCCCGAGCATTTTGCGTATTTGACTGAATATAGCCTAAGGAATATATTATATATTCATATAATGAGTGTATGACCATTTGGTTTAAGTTTTAGAAGGTCATAAAAGGTCATGCTTGATCACATGTTTCTAAGGCGTTTTAGCGTTTATGGAGAAACGACTACTTTTACGTAACGTTCTCATGCATGGGTTTGCATGCGTACGTGAAATGATTTATATTTGAATTATTTTCCATTAAGTAATGGTTTAATAATATTAATTAGATTTGGGGTATTTCAGTGACAGACATTACCAGTTTACTAAACGAGACATGGGACGATCGCACTCCGATAGGAGCATGTGGGCCTGACAGACTTATTTATGAGTTAGTCGGGTAAGTAGTAATGTATCAGTACGGTACCCCATGCAAGTAGACAAGTAGTGTTAGGAACACGAGAAGTAGTCAACTCCGTACTACGGACAGTAAGACAGATTACCTCGAAGATGGACGAGAAGAGCCGCAGTTAAACAACGGGCTAAAGAAAAAAAGAACCTTCAACAGAGAAACAGTTCTAGGACAGGAACCCAAAAAAAAAAGAAACAAGAAAACCCATTATGGACGAATAATATGTAGAATCCTCATAAGGATCGAGTAAATTCTTGTAATCCAGAGGAAATCTACCAGATGACATGGACATAAACGCGTGACTACGCGAGGATAAAAATAAAGCTATATAATAGCAGATGCCTTAAGCAAAGAACAGTGGATTTGGAATGTACCACTCACAGGATAATTCACTCATCTTACCTGTTTGATCATGGGATTAGCTGTTGAGCGTTACGCCTCTGCACTCTGTATGATTGAGTGTTTTGGTATTGCACTCGAGCAGTTATTAATCTAGTGGGAATACAGGAAGATGTAATGGATATCAACACGAGTGTGTATTATTTAAAAAAAAAAAAACTACAACAGTGTGTCACTTCGGAACAAAACCACCAGGAGACATGGATGACAAAATATCATCTCTGTGGACATATAGGCTGGTACGTCTTAGTATTACAAAGACAAGTGCAAAGAGCACTAAGTACTAACAATGGCCAATGTCATATTATATCTCAAACTGAATGACAGTGAGAGAAGACACACGCATATATGCTAGTGATCCAAACGAGTGGATTCACAGCAAGAAAAAAAAAAGAGAGGCAAATTGAGCCTATGACCATGGGTCTGCACCTCAACGGAGCGAGTGGGCCCATAAGAATGAACTTGGGAGAGAGCACAAATAGATCAGTGCCTCACTTTTATTTATTGTGGAGCCCAAAAGGGCTAGAGTCATACCCGTCTCTCTGATATGAGGATAATCCATGAGTTGGAGAACTCTTTGAGAGCCAAGTATCCAGCGCTCCTTGTTGAGCGGCTGTAGTATACTTGTGGGGTACGGGGGCGTAACCCTTTTTAAGGGGGGTAGAACCTCTTGGTTGTGCACATGTGTGCACTAAGTTTTGGTTGTTTCGTATGCATTGCATACAAAGAATTGGTGGTGTCGCGGGCCATACGCGGTTTGTTTGTGTAGTATGCATTTACATACATGAATGGTTGTCTTGTGCATGGCATACAGTGATTGTTTTGTGTTGGTTATGTGTTGGTACGCGTGGGCGTGGGCGGTTGTTTGGGGTTGTTTGTGTTGATGTACACTTGTATGTATGTATCTTAAGAGATAACCTGTATGATATGTGTTTTACACCCATATGTGTAACACTTTTCTTATGCTATTTGTGATATGTATTCATATTGCTTTATAGAATGATTACATATGGTATCGCCTAGATACGAAATGAATCATTAGGTAGGAAATGTGGAACAATGGAATGTTATGGACACCTCAGGGAGGTTGTCAGGGCTTGTAGAACTGATAGGAAATGATGGTGCTGATGGATCACCTATATCCATATATGATTGAACTAACGCCACAAAGTGATGGCTATGTGCTGTATAAGCGCAACACGATGTGTGTAAATGATATATCACATAGAGATACATATGGGAACAATGGTAGTTATACATTTATATATAATTACCTACTTGATTAAGAGACTTCGGGACGAAGTCTTTTTAAGGGGGGTAGATTGAAATACCCCAAACTATTAAACTGGATTAATATCTAATCACATTAATTAAGACCTAAACATGCCTTAAAAGTCAACTGATAACAACAGTGGTCAACACACAAACAAGATGTTGACACCCTTTGACTGTT
The DNA here is from genome assembly GCA_023374045.1 of Limonium bicolor. Taxonomy (NCBI): domain Eukaryota; kingdom Viridiplantae; phylum Streptophyta; class Magnoliopsida; order Caryophyllales; family Plumbaginaceae; genus Limonium; species Limonium bicolor. The sequence goes on along the minus strand of CM041777.1, from coordinate 155,648,210 downwards.
AAGGGTAAATAAATACCCAAATGAACTATTAGGACCTAAAAAATTGTCCTAAGCATATTAACACCTTACTAAACATATTACAATTGTTGGGCAACCCCAACACAAAAAACAAGCACTTTGATGCTTCAAGGTCAAAAAGGGCAAAAATGAGCTCTAAGAAACCTTAAAGTCTAATGACCTCTAAATGATATAAAATTGGATACCATGATCAAATATCATGTAAGGAACAACAACAAAACCATTGTCAAAGAAAACCAAGCTCAGAAACACCTTGTGACACAAAAGTGCACTAAAACTCCTTAAAGCACGTTTTTGTGTAATCGCCTTCTAAATTGGTTTTAAATGGGCTAAAAGGTTATAATTACCTTAAATATGATAAAATATCATATTATATCATATTAGGGATTTAATTCCAGAAATTTACGAATTTTTACAAATTAATATTAAATATTAATAAAACCCTAAAGTGGGGCCCGTTTGGGTCAACATTGACTAAGTTGGTCAATGTTGACCATTGACCACGAAATGGACCTTATAAATCAGATTATTAAGGCTCCTAACAGACCATGTGACAAAACCCATGTGAAAATATTTATACCACTTTACTTTTGCATAAAATAACAAAAAGTGAACTTTACCTTATAAAACAAAAAAATGTCTACCACTTACCTTGCCCTGTGAGTGCTGCCGATTTGGACTCATTTCTCCTTGTAATTCGACGGTTCCAGCAAGAACAAGACAGAAGAGATGACTCACCTTTGACTAGTTGTTAAAGTGACAATAATACTTCATTTTTGAATCAATTTGGCACCACATTCACCCATCTTTCTCCATCAGGGCCGGCTGTCCCTAGCTGTTGTCTCCACTGATTAAGCTCCAATAATCAACACAAATCAGCCCTTGGTGAGTCAGCAAAACAATAATAACATAAAATAAGGAAAAAATGACTTTAGACAAAATGAGCTTACCTCCTTCATTAGCTCCATTCAGCCGTGAGCTCACTATCCAAACCCTCTCTTTGGCTCCTCTCAACCGTAGGTAGTGTTCCAAACTCCATTGGAGAGAGCTCAAGCTCTAGGTAAGCTCCTAAGGCATAAAATGCCCATTTTCATCATCTTTCTTTCCTTTTTCCATTGATCTAGACTCCAACCTTTTCTATACATCTATGTAGAGTGTTTGGAGGTTAAAGGAAGGATAAATTTCGGCCATACCCAGATCTAAGGAGAAAAGTTCAAGTCTTGACCATTTAAGGTAAAAATGTGCTTTAAGCTCATATCTTTTGATTCCCTTCAAATTCGGCTGTAAACTTTGTTCCTAGCCTTATTTTCTTCTCCTTTTCATGTGGATTCAGTTGGTATACCAATCTCTACAAGGAGTAGCTAGATCCAAGCCAAAAACACCATTTTTGGCATCTTAAACAGGTAAAATTTAGCTATCTTCCAGCTAACTAACCCACCGTTTTATACCTTGTTATTAGGAGTTTTTGATACTCTTCTTTCTAGGAAAAAAAAGGGCCGAAGTAATCTCTAAGAATCTTGAAGATCTAAGTAAAATTCATGATTTTCATGACTTAATTACTTCTCATGGTTAGCTCATGTGTGGAGTTTAATCATGTCTTGTTTATACATGAAGACAAGTTAAATCAAGCTGTGGAGAATTTCTCCTTAAGGTGGCCGAATCCAAACAAGGCTTTACCTAAGCTAAATCAAGGTATAAATCACTTAAAACCTTAACTTGATACATTAATACAAGTTTAAGCTTGGGAATATTATTGCCGTGAGAGAACATGGTGTTAAGGTCATTTTTGACCTTAAAATGTGTAAATAAATGACTTAGTAAATTTATCTAAGTGATTAAAACATAAATGTCAAATTTAAGACATTATGTGGAAGTTTGGTAATTAATGAAAAATCTATGGTGGAGCCGAGATCTACAAGTATTTTTGGGACATTTATATGTAATTTATTTTATGATCAAATGTTTTGTAATAAGACCATGTATTTTAGGCCATTTTATTTATGCATTTATAAGCTTTTATTTAAGTTTAAGTGGTGAAAATGCATTACCGAAAAGAAAGGGGTATTAGGTTAATTAAATTAAATTTAGGGGCTTTATAAAAATAAGCCGAAATTAGAGGTTAAAAGGAGTTAAAATAAAGTTTATAAGATTTTATAAAGTTTTGGGGGTTAATGGTAATTTCTGAAAAGTTTGGGTACTAAACCGTAATTATAAGAATTGGTGGTCAAGAAATATTAAGGTGGTCAACCTTGACCATATGCTAGTTTTGACCAAAATAAATAAGTTAGATAACTTATTTAAGGTTTTATAATAAGATAAGTATCTTATGATAATATTTTTATAACATATGTGTAAATATGTTATTACCAAAAATAAAGGGTGTACTGGTATTTTAACACCCATGGGCTATTAGAATTTTTAGGAATTATTGGGTTTGTTTTGAATTAAAATAACTATATATGTATAATATATAGTTATTATGTCAATATGACACTTTGGAGAAATATAGATGATGGAATGGTAAATACCGAAAGTAGTGGGGTTAATAAGGATATTTATAACCCTTTGGCGAGATTTTGAGATTTTTAGAATTATATAGAGTATTTATTAAGATATGTGCATAATATATGGTTTTTATGACATGGTAAAACTATATGTTATAATAGGGCCAAATGGCAATTATAGAATAGTACAAGGGCTGTTCGGAATTTATGAAAAAAATAACCATAGGTTATATTCTTTTATAAGTTAGAAATGTTATATTAAATGGTATATATAACATGGTATAAAAAAAGGGGTGATTTTGTAAATTAAGGAAACTATGGTTACGAAAAGAATAAGATTTTCTTATGGTGCCTAAGAGGCAATATAAATAGTTTTGTATAAAAACTATAGGTATAAGTTAAAGGGAATAAAAAATATCACATAGTATGATATTAGTATATGGTATAACATTACATAATTTATGTGGTCGAACGGAATTTAAATAAAGTTAAGGGCTATACCGAGTTAATAAGAGTTGGAAAATGAATTTTAGACTAAGGTCTAAAATGTTATAAATGTTATAACAATCATATGGTAATAGGTGGTTTAATGGAATTAATATAAGGAAGGATATTCACATTAAGGAATGTGACAAACTATAAATAAATGGAATTTTAAACTAAGGTATTTATTGAATAAACCTTAGGAGTTGTATATGTACAACATAAAATGTTACATAATATTAGGATAATAATCTTAATATGGGTTGTATAATGTAATACAACTAATGGGAATAATCATCTAATAAAAGATGATAAAATGTACATAAAATATAAGAGTTTATTAAACTCATGAAACTTACCTACGTGGTAAATATATACATACACAAGGATAATGTATATAAGGTGGATATATATTATGGTTGGAAACCATATAATATAATGGTGGTGGTTATTTTAAAAAATATATATATAGTTACGAACTATAGTTATGAGTTTTGGATGCAAATATCATTTGCTAAAGAAAAATGGATTACATAATACATTGTATTATAATGGATGGTGGGAAATAAAACAATACGAAAAATGATACAATTTAATAAATGATACAATAAAAAAATATAATAATAAATCATGCATGCATACATGCAACTATGGGTTACATACCTAAACTAGATGGTGGATAAGATTAAAAGAAATACAACGAATTTAACTTAACAGTTGAAATATTATGACGTACGCATTTAAGTAACAAAGCCGACTGGTTTAGAAAAACCGTAACAATAACTGTAGAAAACAGGGGTGAACTGTCGGGGTTACTTATTATTCGGAAATACCGGATGTAGTTAGTCATGGAGACTGACTTATAGCTTTGTTACCGTTTAGAGTATACTCTTGACAAGGACGCTTGACGAGCTAGTGGACTACACGGAGCATAGGATCTTGCTGATTCATACTCCACCGTAATACAATCAGGGTGAACGGTATGTAAAGGGGTTTGATCCGAGTTGTCCTAAGGAAGCTCCTTGGGCTCGGATTTGGTTGATATTACTTGTGTGTTATGTGTGTGTTACATGTATGTGCTTTAGTGTTTACTGCATTATTTATTTGCACGAGCGTCCTACGAGACTAACACTACGTCGTCTATAGATCGACTTATATAAACATACATATGCGTTAATGTGATGACATGACGGTTACTTGATATAATACCATGATATTATATTAAGTATATGGTGACCTAAGTAAAATACTTAGGTATGAGTCCGACATTGTCGGTCTCTAGAGCATGGATCTCGAACATGAATATAACCTAGATTACTTCTAGGTATGCGTGACCCATTGGGCCGCTGGTTAATAAATATTCTCCATAAGACTAAGAGCAGATCTTAACATTATGAGAGAGATGGTATGAGTTGAGGTGAGGAATCCCGTAGTTTACGAACTACTTGGTTGCGCATTTGTGATCACTGAGGGGTTTCCTAATGGATTCCGCTCCAGGTTATATCCAACGAGCCCAAATTGGATCGTGGATCAGGTGGCTACGGCCTTTTTATGGACGTCTTACGAGACATAAGTGAGTCAGGGGCCTCCGGACCTCTGGCGAAATGAGCACCTTTGTGTGTACGGGAGGACTACTGTCCATGGTGAGGTTATCGGGTTGTCCTAACATGACGCCCAACTGATATTAATAATTAAACATGGTTGGATGGAGCCTACAAGGCTAAGGTAAATTAAATATGAAAATTGTACGCCCACGGCGAATGTACATTGTACATATGGATGGGGCTTGAAAGCCAAACTAAAATAAATTGACAGTGGATGGTGAACGCTACGGCGATTGTACTTGTACATATATTGTTAATACTCGATACGTTCGATATACAAATGTTGTTTGAAATATTCTATGACTGTTTGGATTGGATGGATGGTTAAATTTTATGGATATTTGGATGGATGATTATGTAATTATACATGCATATTGCAGTATTGTTTATAACTGTAAAATGGTAAAGCATGAAACCAATCTAATAATAAGATGGTTAAAATGACAAGTGACCATTAGGGTCCAGGCCCGGCATACTCAGCGTCTATCGCTGATACTACACCATTGCAGGTTGTTGATCATTGTCGAAGCCGAAGAGCAGGAACAGGGTAATTGGAGTTTTACTTTTGTTACCACACGTGGAGATGTTGTATAGCAATGAAGATGGTGAATTATTTTTATGGTAAGGTTGTGTATATTCAGGATTGGGTAGGCGCTCACTTGTCGATGTTTATGATTTATGGACTTAGTATGAAGTATAGGAGTTTCTCGTTATCACGGCGGTTAGCAATTTGTTTATGTTGGAAGTTGGATGTAGTTTGGCTTCGTTGCTCGCATGGGCGAGTAATGGCCGGTGACACCCGAGTGACTTTTGTAATTGTTATTTATTTTTCCGCTGCGAGACGTTTTATTTGTTGCTACGTAAGGGATTATATAATGATTGTGGAGAGGGTGTTACACCACCAATCCAAACCTGAGTTCTGACAATGGAGACATTGTAGAGGAGAACCCAATCACGGCAACTGTGACAGCAAAACCGGAGAATCCGGCAGCCAAAAACACTCACAAGAGAGAAAAAGACTCACTCTGAAGAAGGAGGAAGTAAGAACTCATAACGGGATGGAAAAATATCGATCGTAATGACAGAACGTGAAAAGAAATAAGGGGAAATAATTTCTAATATAATCCTTACCAAAAATAGAAGAAAGTAAAAGACCACCTCGTCCTTCCCTTTACTCCAAATGTTATCGGCGTCCTAAAACCAAAATAAGTCTGACTTAGAACATATTGTAACAAAAAAACTTTGGGTTACAACATCTTCTTCTTTTCCATTCCTCTTCTCCCCCAAATCTTTGATTATGCCTTGGTGGGTATGGCCCCGATTATGTGAGCTCTTCTCCGTTTTCGTCGCTGGTTGCATGCGCAAGCTTCATTCTTCTCTTCTCTTTTACTTTTGGGCATTTTTCAACCTCTCCTGGGTTTGGTAAATCTTTGACAATGTTGTTACCATAGTGATTTGCTTCATTCTTCTTCACCAATTTAGGGTTTATTAGCCCTTGTTGGCTCAGATTTCATATGTCTGTTTGAGATGTTGGTGTGACATGATTATGTTCATCTATTCAGTTTCTCTTGCTATCCCTGTGTTGGTTGATGTGTCATCTTTTAAATTCATTTTCTCGATTCTAGTGGATCTAGAACCTTGCTAAGGTACTTGCTGGCTTTTTTCAGTTAAATTTTTTATGGATTTGGGCAGCTTGACCCTTCTATGCTCAATCGTCGCTTTTCCCACTTGCTTGGTCTGTTGCTACTAGTTCGTTTGGTAACTTAGCTTACTGAGATTCACAAGATACGATAATTTTGTTTGGCTACTGAGATTGGCATGATGGCTAGGTTATTGATGTTGGCATGTCTGGTTATTTGGCTTAGCAAACGAAATCTCTAATGAGTGGCACTATCCTGTTAAAATTTTCATGGATCTAATCATCTTAACCATTCTCTTCTCAATCGTCGCTTTTGTACTTTCTTGGTGTGTTGTTGTTGGTTTGATAACTTGCCTTGGTTAGATTTGCACGTTACAATAATTTCCACTTGCTACTAAGATTGGCACGATGGCTTGGTTATTGAAATTGGCATTGTTTGGTTATTTCACTTGGCAAATGTTTGTGACATTCTGATTGTTCAACTACTATCAACATTGTTGGAATAGTTTGGACTAGTGTGGCTCTAGTTAATTACCTTGTTGTTGTTCATAGGAACTGAATATCCCTGGTTGAGATTGCATAAAACTGCCCATAAAATGTGGATTAGATTTGCATACACTAAAGTACATGTTTGTAAGTTTACAATAAAGTTTAAGAAATTAGTATATACATTTAATACAATTTCAATAACATCAGCATTCAATGTATACCATTATAAATACATTATTCCAGTTTTAATATATGCACAATTTTGATAGACAAAAAGTACATATATGTAGCTATCTGTAGCTACATTCTTTTTTACTTCTATCACATATGATTGCATTTTGTGAGAGAGTAAAACACACAATACATATACAATAGTGATGTGGAAATGAGTTTTCGGAAAAATTCATAATATGCCACTAAAAAGTTTCATAATTGATAGAATTATACAATTTTAAAAGAATTTGAAACATTGTTTATGATAATTAACAAGAAGAAAAGATGCAAATTCGAATTGTACTCAACAACGAACAAAGCATCCAGGCGGACGACGCTATTTATTAGTAACTGAGAAAGATATAATACAACTTAAATAACCCTAATTACAAATTGATCAAAACGACAAAGTAGAATAGAGAGAAAAACTATGTGAAATAAAGGACATCCAGGGGTGGTCATATTTATTTGGGTCATTCAGGTTTGGGACAATTTATGATCACTATTATAACATGTTATTCGAGTTTGACTAATTTTTAATTACTATTATTTCGGGTCATTTCGGGTTCGGGTTATAAATTTTTTGGGTCATTTCGGGTTCGGGTTATAAATTACAGAAAAGTCGACTCTGAAATCGCTTCTTTGAAAGAGAGCGATGCTAAGTCCCGAGGTTGCATCGAGGAGTTTTCTTGGTTCCTCATCTTTCAATTTGTTACCATACTGATTTGCTTCATTCTTCTTCACCAATTTAAGGTTTATTAGCCCTTGTTGGTTCAGATTTCATGTCTGTTTGAGCTGTTGTTGTGACATGATTATGTTCATCGATTCAGTTTCTCTTGCTATCCCTGTGTTGGTTGATGTGTCGTCTTTTAAATTCATTTTCTCGATTCTAGCGGATCTAGAACCTTGCTAAGGTACTTGCTGGCTTTTTTCAGTTAAATTTTTTGTGGATTTGGGCAGCTTGACCCTTCTATGCTCAATCGCCGCTTTTCCCACTTGCTTGGTCTGTTGCTGCAAGTTGGTTTGGTAACTTTGCTTATTGAGATTCGCAAGATACGATAATTTTGTTTGGCTATTGAGATTGGCATGATGTTTGGTTATTGATATTGGCAGGTCTTATTATTTGGCTTAGCAAATGAAATCTCTACTGAGTGGCACTATTCTGTTAAATTTTTTGGGGATTTGATCATTTTGACTATTCTCTGCTCAATCGTCGCTTTTGTACTTGCTTAATGTGTTGTTATTAGTTGGTTTGATAACTTGCCTTGGTTAGATTTGCATGTTACAATAATTTCACTTGGCTACTAAGATTGGCACGACGGCTTGGTTATTGAAATTGGCATTGCTTGGTTATTTCGCTTGGCAAATGTTTGTGACATTCAGATTGTTCGACTACTATTAACATTGTCGGAATAGTTTGGACTAGTGTGACTCTCATTAATTACCTTGTTGTTGTTCATTGGAATTGAATATCCCTTGTTGAGATTGCATAAAACTGCCCATAAAATGTGGATTAGATTTGCATACACTAAAGTGCATGTTTGTAAGTTTACAATAAAGTTTACTAAATCAGTATATACATTTAATACAATTTCAGTAACATCAGCATTCAATGTATACCATTATAAATACAATATTCCAATTTTTATGTATGTACAATTTTGATAGACCAAAAGTACATCTGTAGCTATATTCTTTTTTACTTCCGTCACATATGATTGCATTTTGTGAGAGAGTAAAACACACAATACATATAATAGTGATGTGGAAATGAGTTTTAGGGAAAATTCATAATATGTCACTAAAAAGTTTCATAATTGATAGAATAATAAAATTTTAAAAGAATTTGAAACATTGTTTATGAGAATTAACAAGAAGAAAAGATGCAAATTCGATTTGTACTCATCAACGAACAAAGCAGTCGGGCGAACGACGCTATTTATTAGTAACTAAGAAAGATATAATACAACTTAAATAACCCTAATTACAAATTGATCAAAACGACAAAGTAGAATAGAGAGGAAAACTACGTGAAATAAAGGATGTCCGGGTACCCGGACCACTCACCGGATCCATATGTCCAAAAGAATTTTAAATTCACAATGTACAATGGGGTGTGAAATGATCTAAGAAAATAATTATTTTACCCCTCACTATCTAGACGGCATGTCAAGTTCACAATGTATCATTTTATTGTATTAGTCTTAAATTGATCCACAAGCATTTTATGAAGTCTCCCATTTTTAAAAAATACTATAAGATATACATAATAATAAAAACATTTTTTAAAAAAATTGTCAAAACTAAAAAAGAACTAAATATAAAATCAAAATTGAAATAAAATTAAAATAATTAAAAATAAACATATACAAAACTTCAAACAAATTAAAATTCTATTTTCCTCTTTTTACCTTCCACACTAATTATCATTTTTAATCTCCATTAAAATATTTGCTTGTAAAGTTAGATAATGCCTAAATATTATAAAATATGAATATATATATGTCACTTTATAAACACAACTAATCAAATATAGGGTGAGATAGTTTTATATAATCTTAATTAGAAAATTTGATCCATCCTATGATGCATTAATAATCTTTTAATTTACACTTTTGTTTTTTTATCATTTATTTAAAATGTTAAATAGTAATACAAAGGAAATAACTATTCCACAAAATAATAACCTCTATTTAGCTATAATTGTATATATTTTAGTTAGAAAAGGGATTAAGAGTTAAGGGAAGAAAAAACATCAAATTTTCTATACACTTGAATTTTTTTCCATATTTTTGAACTTTTATATTAATTATTTAAACAATAAAACCGATAATAAATATTGTGAATTAGATTTTTTTATGACACATTAAAAGTAATTTATAAAATCATAATATTTAATAAATTATAAAACTTTTTAGTGACATATTTATTTAAATGATGAAGAACAAAATCGATCTCGGTTCATCGGACAAAGCGGACAGTAGATTCAACCTAAAGTTCTCAGCAAGTTATTATCTATATAAATTACACACCAAAAACATACGCATGGAGGATTAATCTATTTAAAAATGTATTCAGCAGCATCATAATTACAGAGAAGAAAGACTATTATAACCACAATAATCAGACAACCGGATCTTGTCCGATTCTTAAAGAAGTGGAAGTTGTTAGGTGATGAGTAGGAATCGTACACGATTAAATACTTTTTCCTATTCAAATATATGCGTTATCTGCAGATTTAAGTTTAGATTATCTTATAAATTACTGATCGTTGACTTAGGCGGCCATTCAATCTTGTTGGCTAGCAAATTAGGTTCCAGTCATATCCAAGCAAATTAGATTCAGACAACACTCTTCTTTTTCACACTCCACCACCAGGTGTAAGGTGAAGCAGCTGAATTAAGCTCAAAATTCCTTCGATGTCAAAAACCCTTCATGTAGTTATGGTTCCATGGTTGGCCTTCGGTCACATGATACCATACGCACACCTATCTGTAGCTCTCGCCAGACACGGCGTTCGAGTTTCATATGTTTCAACCCCTCGGAATGTGCAAAGGCTACCACAAATTCCACCAAGCTTATCAGATCACATAGAGTACTTAGCATTACCGATGCCAAGAGTCGAGGGATTACCAGAAGGTGCGGAAGCAACAGTAGATGTAACCTTCGACCAGATCCAGTACTTAAAGATGGCCTATGATATGCTAAGCCAACAAATAGAGAAGAACCTGGTCCTTAAATCACCCAATTGGATAATCACCGACTTTGCAGCTCATTGGACAATTAGCTTAGCAGAGAAGCATGGTATCTCACTCATGTACTTCTCTGTTTACAACGCTGCGGCAGTAGCTTTTATGGGACCAAAAGAATACCTAGTAGGTGAAGGCCAAAAAAGGTTGAGGTCAACTCCAGATACTATGACTTGTAAACCAGCATGGATCCCATTCCATTCATCAGTAGCCTTCCGTAAACATGAAGCACAGGGAATTCATGCTGGGTTCTACAGCTTAAATGCATCTGGGATATCAGATGCTGAAAGAACTTCCAGGATACTTCAAGGATGCCAAACCATAGCCATCCGAAGTTGCATGGAGTTTGAAGAAGAATATATAGACTTGGTTGGAAGTCTTTGCCGGAAGACCATAGTACCAGCAGGTCTACTGTTACCAGATGAAGAACTCAATGGTACAAAAGAGCTAGATGGGATCTGGAAGGAGGCATTTGAATGGATGGATGAGAAGGAAGAAAAATCAGTTATTTTTGTAGGGTTTGGTAGCGAGTATCAGCTCTCTAAAGAAGTAATCCATGAGATAGCTCATGGTTTAGAACTTTCTAAGCTTCCTTTTATATGGGTACTAAGGAAACCTGTATGGGCTGAACAGGATTCTGATATGCTGCCATTGGGATTCATAGAAAGGAATAGGGGCAGAGGAAGGATTTGTCTTGGATGGGCTCCGCAACAAAAACTATTGGCTCATCCATCGATTGGGGGTTCGTTATTCCACTCTGGTTGGGGATCCATAATTGAGACACTGCGGTATGGTCTTACCCCAGTAGTTTTGCCATTTATTATTGATCAGGGGTTGAATGCAAGGCTTCTGGTGGAAAAAGATTTGGCCATTGAGGTAGAGAGGAAAGAGGATGGTTCGTTTGGGAGAGAAGATGTCGCTAAGGCATTGAGACAAGCCATGATCGAACAGGAAGGAGAAAAGATAAGGGATTGTGCTAGGAAAGCAGGTAAGGTATTTGGTGATATGAAGCTGCATCAAGAATCTTACATCGGTGGACTAGTCCATCATATGACAGAGTCAACAAGGAAGTGAAGATATAATATTCTATGATAAAACAAGAAAATCATGCATGATGCAGTCACTTTTTTTCAATCTTTACGCTTGTCCATACATGTGGTTAAAGGATAGAATAATTGAGATGTCAGATGTGCGAGTTCCTCTTATCATGTAAAATATGTTTCTTTATCTACGCTATAATCTTTTACCAGATATATTCGAAACGAAATAAACTGTATTTGCTTGTTCCGTTGCAACTTACCTGGGTATTTGTGTGCTGAAGATGTATACTAGACTTGCTCTGATGGATATGAAATAGCTTGATGTTATTGTTTATCCATGAAAAGTTGGTGCTTAGAGACAAGAAAGCGTGGCAGTTGGCATTAACGAAAGGACTACTGTTCACAATCCAGATAATGGTCATTTGGGAATAATAAGAAGTTCAGTATCAATCATCAATAAGGATATGAACCACCAACAAAAATTTCATAATGCAAAGTTCATGAGGATATGAGTAGATAAGACACAATGTCCGCTGGCACTTGGAATAACACTTCACAATTGAAAGGTTGATAGCTACAAGCCTACAAATTCAAATTCCAAGTCATTTAGAGGTCCTCGGGTACAGCTTAGGAAGAACTCTAGAAGGATAACAGTTTAAAAAAGGAGCGATATAATTCCTCTGATTATATTTTCAGTTCTCAGAAATGGCATCTAATGTGCTCAACAATCATGAAATAATTTGATATCAAAAGGCTAATAAGTCAAAAAATTACCAGAATGCATAAGTTTTAAACGGTCTTCATCAAAAGACCAATCAAGGACCTATTGAAACTGTACCCAAACACATAATCATCATGCAGCAGTGGAACCCGAAGTACTCAAATAGCCTTTCCAAAAAGAGTGTGCACAAGATAAGCAACAAAGACAAAACAAATCGGAAACACACGCGTCTCCTGTAGGTAGACAAATCACACAAATGACAGGATAGATGTAACAATTCGATGCCAAGACAGCATAGCCAAGAAATGTAAGGAAGCATGAGGGTTCCTCCCTTATGCATGTTTATTATTAATATATGGTCACAATGTTTTTCAAAAAAAAAAAGAAATGTAAGGAAGGGTCGCCCTAAGATCAGAGACCAGACAGTAGAACTATAAACAAGAGATTATTAGGTACTAACGATTCTCAGATAAGACAGAAAATCTGATCCTCCGCAGCAAGACTAAACGCATTGAACCAAAAGTGATTTCCGGTAACGGCATGGCCATCCTAACCGTTGACATTGCCTCTGGTCGGTCCAGCAGCCTCTCGACCCTCAATTTCCTCGGCTTGATTCTGTTGCTGCAAGAAAAGATCATGAATTAGCAGTATAACCGAAGAGGTATGTAACAGAAGCTACGTAAGAAGTTGCAGGGAGCAGGAACTCAACAGATGTCTTGCGCCAGCCACCAGGGGAATTTCATTTGCTCGATAAACATTATAACCAAAATTCGATAGTTATGAGGAGACGCTCCCCCAAAAACTAGCCGTACACGAGCTGATGGCGTTGGCGATGGGGTAACTACAGTGGCACTGGCAAGAGAATGTTTGTGGTGAAGGAATCATTGTGTCGGAAACATTTGAAGCTGAAATTTGAGCGTCCAATCCAAGTCGCGTGAAATAATTGCTGTAAACTCTTTGTTTTTGGAAAATTCATAAGATACCACTAAAAAGTTTGTTAATTCACAAAAGACCACCATTTTTAAAAAAGTTTTCCAGATACCAACAAAATAAATTTAAAACATTTTAAGACCAAATACCCTACTTGTTAATAAACATAGTTCATAGTTCATACCACATAAATATTATTAATTCATAAAATACCACAAAAATAAATGATAAAATTTTATAAAATAAAAAAACCACACAATTAATTAAAATTTTTGAAAAAAATAATAATATGTATATATCATTTAAAAGCTAAAAAACTAAACTAAAATTTAAAAAAAAACAAATTAACGGAATGTTAACTCAAATTTTTTATAATACTCTTACTCAAAGCATTTTTAGTAATGTAAAATAGTATAATAAAAAAAATATATATATATAATTAAACAACCATTATATTACTGCTTTTGTCTATTTTTAATCAAGTTTGTAGCTTCTCTAATATATTATACTTTTTCTAATTCTTTAGAGATTCTTTTGTTATGTATATGGTATTTATTTTTTTTCAATTTCAACCCATATATAAGAGAAAGTTAATTTTGATACTTACTTTTTAAAAATATGTTTAATAATTTAAAATATATAAAATAATATTATAAAAAATGTTAGACTATTACACTCATAACTATTGTTTTATTTTTTTGTCAAATAATTTAGCTTGTATATAGTATATAACATTTTTTATAATATCACTTTATATATATGTTTAATTCAAAAATACAACACAAAATATTAAATATATTTTTAAAAAGGAAGTAACAAAAGTAACTTCTTTTTATATATGGGTTAAACTATATATAAGTGATATTATAATAATATTATATACTATATACAAGCTAAATAATTTGAAAAAAAAAACAATAGTTGTGAGTGTAATAGTCTAACATTTTTTATAATTTAATTTTATATATTTTAATTCAAAACAAAAAGTATTAAACATATTTTCAAAAAGTAAGTAGCGACAAACTTGATTAAAATAGACAAAAACAGTAATATAATGGTTGTTTAATTTTTTGTATATATATATATATATATTTAAAAAATCTTATAATACTATTTTACATTACTAAAAATATTTTGAGAAAAAGTATTATAAAAAATTTGAGTTATCATTCCCTTAATTTGTTTTTTTATTTTTAATTTAGTTTTTTAGCTTTTAAATGATATATACATTTTTTTATTTATTTTTCAAAAAATTTAATTAATTATGTGGTTTTTTATTTTATAAAATTTTATTAAACTTAAATTTTTATTATTTTTTACTGTTCTTAATATATATTTTATTTACTTTTGTGGTATTTTGTGAATTAATAATATTTATGTGGTATCCTGTGAAATATGTTTATTAACAAGTAGGGATATTTTGGTCTTAAAATGTTTTGGGTTCGTAATTTGTGGTATTTGGTGAATTAAATTTATTTTTTATGGTATCTGGAAAACTTTTTTAAAAACGGTGGTCTTTTGTGAATTAACAAACTTTTTAGTGGTATCTTGTGAATCTCTTATTTTCCTTTTCTATTCAGCTGCTGACGAGAATTCAGGTACCCATGCTATGTGCATCAGAGGGAGGGAGACGCAGCGAGAAAGTGTCCATATCAGATCTGGGGTGTTCGGGAAACGGTGATAACAGATACTATGGTTTATAAAAACTCGAGTACAGATATGCTCAATTTTGTAGAAGTTTGTAGTCGTATTTTTTACTTCAATTTTTGGGTATTTTTGTCAGTTTCAAAAATAGCCTACATAATTTTTAGAATTCAAGGTCGCACAAAAAATATTTTTATATTTAAATTAATAAATATTGTTATCACAAATGTTGTTATTTTTAATTAATTATAAATAATCAAGTCTAAAATTCCAAAACTTTTAAAAGCTGTTTTGGTGCATTATTAAAAAAGGGAATCCAACCAACATTAGTTTATTTCAACAATCAAAATCTAAACCTTACATACGCATGAGTCATATCCGCATGAGTAATCTTTTATCAACACACAGACAACTAAAAAATATGTCTGTTTTATATTGTCCGTAAAACAGACTAATATAAGAGTCACCTTTATAAATAAGTCCGAAACGGACGCTACGATGATGACGCTAATAAGTCATCTTTTTTATCAACACATGGACCAGTAATAAATATGTCCGTTTTTATATTGGTGTCGTTTGGGGACACAGCTTCTCAAGCTTCCAACAGCTGACAACTTCTCAATTTTTAAAATCAGCAGGTTTCCACCAAACACCCAAACCAGCTGACAGCTTTTACAAATCATCAGCTGACAGCTTCTCAATTTCCCCTCTACTTTTTAAAACACAATCCACCAAACACTAAACCAGCAGCTGTCAGCTTCTGTAAAACCATCAGCAGACAGCTTCTCAATTTCCAGCAGCAGGACCCAACAGCAGCCCCCGCAGCTGTCCCCAAACGAACCCATTGTCCGTAAACGGACCAATATAAGAGTCATCTTTATAAATAAAAAAAAAATCCGGAACGGACGAAACTCGTAGTATGACGCTTTCTCTGGTTTGATTATGACGCCAATAATCATGCACATGCTGTTCAAATGGCATGTACACATTTATTTCAAAAAAAAAAAAAATGGCATGTACACATGATGATGGTTATACATGAGATTATAAATCATTACTAAAATTATTAATAATTGTCAAACAACCAGTTTTTTATTTTCTATCATAAATGACTATCTGCAATTTTAATTATAGTTATAGTAACAATATTTATTGATTAAAAATATATATTTTTTTTAAAATGACTACATACTCTAAAAAGTTAACTATATTTATGACTGCAACTACTAAAATACTGACCGTATATTTTTTCCAATGACTGCGTAAATTAAAAATATGTCTGCAAAAACGAAATTTGCCTTTAAAAATATGAGATGGTTACTATTTTATTTATATCGGTCAGTTATCCCTAAAAAAATCGGTCAGTTAGCAACTTAAAGTAATAAAGATAATTATTGTTAACTGGAAATAGGGCGTAGATATTTTTTTTATAAATATAATTCTGTGTAATGATAATAAACTAGATAAAAAGTAGTAAATAAAAACAATTAAACAATTAGAAAGTAATAACTAACACTTTAATGTCATGTGTAAACATTATTTTTATATATAACATATAATGCAAATAACGAATCATTGTTATATAATGTTCAATCATCTAACAATCACTTAAATTCGAACAACATGATTTACCACCTGCTTTCTCAACCAGGTGATAATAAGATATATCTTCAAAAGTTACATAATTACGACATATACTATCTATATTATATACCTTGTTCTTTACTGCACATAATATACTAAACAATGCCACCTAGCAAATAATTTCTAAATATCAAAAACCAAAATAGAAAACTACCAAAAAGCGTCATCCTTTCTTCAGTGGTGTAAAACATGTACAATGTTTACTGCACCATACAATAGAGATAGGGAGCAAATAAAAAAACTATCACAAGACATTCAATTTAGTTTTGTTTAAGTACAACAAAAACTAGAGAAATATGTTTATTATTTATTTAAGTTAAGTTCAATTTCAGCATAATTAAACTGACATCTATGATTAACTAATAGAAAAAAATGCTATCACATCATACTATTAACTTGGTTTAGTAACCTAACTATCAGTTTATTAAATTCAATGCAGCTTTTTTCTCAACAAGTAAACTAATATCTCTGTTATATAATACCAATTAACTATAGTGTAAAAATTACATATCATTACCTAAACTACAATCGTCTAATAATAATCGTATGACAGTACAATTGACTGGTTAGACGGTACGGTACCAAAGAAATATTTTGTGCAGCCCTATTCAGCCTCATTTCACATCCGTATATTAAGAGGGAGAGTGGTGACGTCACTCTTAAATAACAATCGAAAGTAAGAATTCATATCCAAAATTGTGAAAAGGTTAAAAGAATCTCATCTGAAACCGTAATCTCATAAGGTCCTCAAAAAATTCTATCAAAATGGTGAAATGATTAGAAAATCATATTCTTTATAATAAGAGACTAGGCTTAGGGTAGAATTACTATCCTAAATAGTGACACGGTTAATCATATATCCCTCTCCTCCCAAGTAGGGCTGCAAAAAATTCCAAAACCGCGGCATTCTACCGAAACCAAAATGTATTGTATTTGTTTTTAGGTTAACTGTATCGGTTCTTGCGGTATGGTTAACCGAACCGTGTAAATTGACCGGTTACGGTTTCGGTAACGGTATTGAATTTTTCTGAACGGTTAATCGCATGGTTAATCGTAGTTAAACAATTATATAAACAATAAAAAAAATTAAAATATTAATGTTCACCTTATATAATAATTAATGTTAGCTATGGAGGGAATGTACATATTATTATAATTTTGTCACATATGTTTGATTTGTCACTCATTGTTTAGGCAAATGATGAATGTTGTGCTATAATATTAATGGTATGGGTCTCATCAATTAAAAAATATATACGACTACAAGGTTAACCGATAAAACCGAACCGAACTAAAGGTTAACACGACTAAACGGAATGGTAATGAAATTGAATTTTAGAAAACCCAATTAAACGGTTAATCGAATCCAGTTAAACGATCTAAATTGAATGGTAATGGAATTAAATTTTAAAAAACCGAAGACCCGGTTAACCGAAAGATTAACCAAATAAGACGGTTAACCTACCATGGGCAGCCATGCTCCAAGCATTGTTTACACCTAAATTCACAAACATTTAAAAAAATACCAAACAAAAGATTAATCAGAGAGGAAGCACAAATCATTCGGAATAGTCCTCGTACAAAAACTGCTTCTGAAAAAATGACCTTCTCTAGGATATTCTTATCCGGACACAAAAAATTCATTTGGGAAATTTTTTTAACAACGGGTCTGAGCTACATTCGAATGTAGTCAAGAGGGCTACATTTAAGGGTATTTTAGTCAAATTAAAACAAAAAAGACTGAGGGAGCAGTATGGACACCGGCGATTCATTCACCGAGGCTTGCGTTTTGTTTACATTTTTTTTCTTCTTTTAAGTGTAAAGAATTCTTTTTTTTTTCTTTATCTTTATCACAACAATAATAATTTAAATGGTTGTAGCTTTTAATATATAAGTCCAAAATGAAAAAAATATATCATAGTTCACCAAAATACAAGCTCTTCAAAACAAGACCAGTCATGGATATGTTTTGACAACTTTTAAAAAAATTAGAGTAAATTACTCAGAACCCCCTTGAGGATTTGGGATATTACAGTTAACACCCTTGTGTTTATCATAATTACTGGTAACCACCTCGAGGTTAAGGTATCTTTGACTACGAGCCCCCAAACTATATCTTTGTTATTAAGAAGTTAACTACGTGTTGACCTATCAGCTTAATCACATTAATAATGTCAGACTGGACAAAAAACACTACTTAATCTGTATTGTTATTTTCCTAAAAATGTCAACCTTGCCTCGAAAATGCATCTAAAGTGGGATGAGAGAGAGTTAGACGATGTTGATTAAGCAGTTTTGTTGTCTATCTTGGCATTATTTATGTGATTAAGTTGATAGATCAACACATAGTTAACTTTCTAATAACAAAGTTATAGTTTGGGGGCTCGTAGTAAAAGATACCTTAACCTTGAGGTGGTTACCAATAATTATGATAAACACAAGGGGGTTAACTGTAATATCTCAAATCCTCAAGGGGGTTCTGAGTAATTTACTATTTTTACATATATACGATGATATTTTAATGTGAGGATGTATGTACATATTTTAATGTGAGAATGTACATGTTTTAATGTGACAATGTACATGTTCAAATGTAACACCCCAACCGCTAAGCTCGTCATTACCTCTTAAACTGTCACAATTTACCATTAAACTCGCAGCGGAACTCTAAATACAGCGGAGGGTGGTACAACGCCGTTAGCCACCCACGTGGCTAACCAGGCCTAACTCAACTACAGCATCGGTCTAATGGACCGAAATAACCGAGTACTCAATACAAATACATTACTCATTCAATCTAACCGAGTTTCATACACCAATCTCAATTCCATTCTTTACTATACCGAGTCTACAATATACGGATGCCGATAACATATTCGGTCTTACACCTTATTCAAGTACATGAGTAAAATAAATTCTAACTACCCATGCTAACCACCGACCCCGTTCTACTCTCTAACGGTATCATCTTCGGTGTACCTGAAAAATAAAAACGATGCCCCTAGGGGCTCAGCGTAACGCTGCATATGAAATTCGCATACCTAGCGTGCTAACCGGGGTACGCCGACTACTTTTGTCGAGAGCATGGAGTTCATTTTTAATTCAATTAACATGCATATAGTAATACATTATATATGTACACTACACAAGAATTCGACAATCAATCATGGGATACAATCCCTAACTAACATAACAAGGTTGTTAGTTGTATCAATTTACTCTTAGGTCTTGAGGGTTATACCTTACTATGTCTTGGTTACTCATTCAATAACTCACCCACTCTTGATAAGTCAGGAATTTACCTATTTCTACAAGGTCTTTTGACACCTAATTCGTTGCTTTTTACTGCTAAATTCCTGTCTTATGAGTATTTTTGTGTTCTTGTTGCAATTATCTTCTTTTATGGTTTTTGTATGCTTTTTCAGGTTATAATCTCAAGGAAACATGTTCCTATCATTGTTGGAGACCATGGCATTTCAAACAAATTGATTTGAGTCAAGAAAAGCCCTCTCGATTTAAACTCATTTATGGTCCGGGGCTTGAGGCAGGAGTGAAGACCCGGACCACAATTGCAATATAATCATCGATTTGTTTTCAGATATGGTCCGGGACTTGGTATATGACCTAAGTCCCGGACTACAATTGCAATATAATTCTCGATATGTTTTCAGATATGGTCCGGGACTTGATACACGGCCTAAGTCCCGACCATATAGACGATGATTTAAAATCACTTCTCAAAATGCACGGTCCGGGACCTCTTCCACAAGCTAAGACCCGGACCACATGGGATTACCGACATATCTGCGGCGCCAGCATATGAAAAGGGAATGATAAGTTTTATATGGCCGCCCCATGATTTCCCATAACGATGAGCTTATTATACGGCCGCCCCATTCTTTCCATTCCATTACTGTTATTCTGCACCTTGTCCTCCACGATCATTTACTTTCCACCTATATACACATCGTTACATCCACCATTACATATCCATAATCACACTATAAATAACCATCATCATCCCTCTTCTAAAACACACAATATCCATCGGATAATATCTCCTCCCTCACGTACACCATTCCATTCCCCATCCATTATACTCCTCCATTTAATCACATCCATCAGCCATATTTCACACACGTCCTCCAATAAATATCACCTCATTATCACCCACATAACTACACACGTCCATCTTTCCAGAATTCTGAAAGTGCGCGAAGTTGCAGTTGAGGAATTCACCCCATTTTCTGGAGATTGAGCAGAAGAAAAGGGCTGGTCATGCACAGAGACTCCATCAAAGAATTTTAAATCAGAGTTTCTTCTTGCTCTTCCTCTTGAATGTTATTTACATATTTTCACAGTATTTTTATTTCCATGGCTGAGTAGTTTTTATAAATTTCGGTTTGCTATGTAATCCAAATTCAAGGTTCCATTATCTTTGTGATTTTACCATTTTAACAGATTAAAGTGATGTTCCTTATTTATTTTTATAAATCTTGTGATTTGGCCAATTACTGGATTTTATCAGTTTATCTGCTTATAAGTGAGAACTGCGGTAGATAATAGACAACAGGAACAGCACCGGTTAATTTAGAGACGGTAATTCCTCTAGGATATTAACTGATCATTAAACTGGATTATTCTTAAAGCTGTTAGCAATTAGTAAATTTGTAACGAGAGTTAAGATTTATTAGCTGTTAATTAGATTCCACCGAGCGGGAGACCGAACGTGGAATATTTCAGTTCTGGGATTTTAATCTAAATTTTGGTAAACACATTGAGAAAGGAACCGAAGAATTAGGAGGAGTAGTAAACCGGAATTTTCCCTTCTCATTAATTCAGAAATATCATTATCTTGCTTAATATTGCTCTTGCATTTATTACCCCTATTCTTATTTACATTTTGTTTCTTTACCTAGTAATTCAACAAACAAAAACCCCCTGTTACTTGAGTTATTTCATTAGTTTGTTCTAAAATATTAATTAAACTAAAACGCTGCCTCCCTTGGATTCGATAACCTGGAGGGACACTTCTAGGAAAACTTGCTAGAATCGACCGGTATACTTGTCGTTAGGTTTTTACCCAACAAGTTAATGGCGCCGTTGCCGGGGAGGCACAGTTGCTTAGTTTGATTTTTATTTATTAAATTATGTTTTATTTCTGTTCTTTTAGTTTATCCTTGTGTTATTTTATTTTGTTCATTTTGTCAGCTTTGTGCAAATTGTTTCTTATCACCGAATCTGGTAATATCCGTTTGAGTTACTGCTGTCAGTTATCTGAAGTGTGTTGTATGGTTAAAACTCGTTCTGTAGGAGAACCTGAATTCGAAATTGAACCAGAAATAGAGAGAGTAGCAAGAAGGATTCGAAAAAGGTTAGTGCTGGATCCTCCAATTGAGCAGGAGGTGTTCCTAAAAGATTCACCAGCAGAGGAGATTGTTTCTGAGTTACTAGTTGAAGAAGAAATTCTAAACAACCCCTCAGGAACCAATATGGAGAATTTGGAGAGGCACATGAGGGATTATACTCGCCCAAGCGTTGAAGGGCTTGTCTCACCGATAGTAGTTCCTGACTTACCAGCAGGAGTGCAGTGGCAGTTCAAGACGCACTATGTTACTATGGTCATGAACGCACCCCAGTTCAGCGGGACAGTCACCGAAGATCCCAATGTCCATCTCACCACTTTCCTAAGATTGGTAGGAGCTTGTTCTACACCAGCTTCACAAGAGGCTGCCAGATTGACTCTCTTTCCATTCTCCCTGAGGGACAGAGCTGCAGAGTGGTTAAACTCATTGATACCCAACAGTATCACTACCTGGACAGAGTTAGCAAATACATTTTTGGCAAAATATTTCCCTCCTTCCCGGATGCTGATTATGAGAGGAGAGATTACCAACTTTAAGCAGTTCACTGGTGAGACATTATCTGAGGCTTGGGAGCGTTTCAAAGGGATTGTGCGCAGAGTACCACACCACGGCTTGGGAGAGGAGGTAATTTTACAGTCCTTTTACAAAGATTTGGATCATTCAAGTCGTTTGTTGGTAGACACTTATGCAGGAGGAAGCCTCATGGAGCTACCAATAACTAGAATCAAGGAATTGCTGGAGACCATTGCCAATGCTTCCAATCAGTGGGGAGGTGCGAGAACCGGAGAAGTTGCACCAAAGAAAACTGCTGGAGTCTATGAAGTAGATTCGAATACTTTTATAGCTGCCAAGATGGAAGCAATGTCAAAGCAGTTTGAGCGTATGTGTGAAGTGATGAACCCGCAGTCAAATGCAGCAGCATCTCCTGAAGTTTTTCCATCTTGTGAATATTGTGGTAGAAGCTCAAACTTGTGTCAATGTACATCTCCACCAAGTGAAGAGGTAAAATACATGGGGGACAGACAAGGAAACTTCTATAACAACCAAAGCAATCAGGGATATCAGCAGCAAAGATTTCAGAACAACAACTACAATCAGAAGGCACCACAACAATATAATCAGTCCTATCAGAGACCCCCTCAGAACCAACAGATGCAAAGTCAAGGAGCTAGTAGTTCCTCAAACTTGGAAGCCATGATGTGCGAATTCATTACATCAACAAAAGCCAGATTCAATGAGCAAGATGAAATCAACAACAACCAAAAGGCATTTATGCAAGAACAAAAGGCTTACAATAAGAGAATAGAAACTCAATTGGCTCAGATTAGTCAGAAGCTTTCAGAGAGACCTGCAGGGTCTTTGCCTAGTCAGCCAGAGATGAATCCAAGAGAGTATGCTAAAGCTGTTTTTGTGGTGGAAGAAGATACTCCACTCGTCGCTGCAGTTTCACCTGTTCAACAAGAGGTTAAAGACTCCATTAAAGTTTTTGAAAAACCCAAGGAGAATGAGTCTCCTGAAACTCAACCTTCTCACTCTTCTATTTCCAATCGTAAATTTGAAGAACCTATTCCTTTTCCTGACAGGTTAAAGAAAAGGGATCTTGATGAACAGCTTGGAAAATTTCTTATAATTTTAAGAAATTAACTAAAGATATTCCTTTCTCTAATATGCTTAAGTTAATGCCAAATTATGCTACACTGGTGGATGATATCTTGGCTAACAAATGTCCGTTGCAGGAAAAGGAAACAGCGAAGAAGGTTACTACCAGGAGTAGTAAAGGCAAATCTACTGAGTCTGAGGTGAGCATAGAGCAACCGGTGCTGGAGAATGAGCGGAAGTGTGAAGTTATCAAATCTCCTTCACCTACACCACCTGCAGTTGAAGTTGCTCCTCCAATTCCATTTCCAAACAGAACCAAGCGTTCCAAGGAGGATAGTGAGTTTGATAAGTTTCTTACTTTACTTCGTCAACTATCTGTTGATATCCCCTTTGTTGATTTAGTTGCGAAGGTGCCTAACTATGCCAAGTATTTAAGGAAGCTTTTATCTAATAAGGCAAAGTTAGTTGAGACAAGAACTATTCAGCTCACAGAGACTTGCTTAGCGATCATCCAGAAGCGCTTACCAGAAAAATGTAAAGATCCTGGAAGCTTCACAATTCCATGTAGAGTAGGAGACATTGACTTCGACCACTGTCTTGCTGATTTAGGAGCGTCGATTAGTCTCATGCCATACGCTTTATTTGAAAAGCTTGGAATTGGAGACTTACAGCCTACACGAATGACGCTTCAGTTAGCAGATCGCTCAATGGTTTACCCTTGTGGAATTGCAAAGGATGTGATGGTTAAGGTGGAGCATCTGTACTTCCCCTGCGACTTTGTCATACTCGACATGGCTGCAGATCCAACGGTCCCTATTATCCTTGGAAGACCCTTCCTAGCAACAGCCGACGCTCGAATAGAAGTTGCTCATGGTACGATCACTTTGAATGCAGAAAGTGAGCAGCTACTATTTTATGCTGGCAGGTCTTCTAAAAATGTTTTGGAAGCTTCTCGGAGTTCATGTCACCAGGTTTCAAAGACAGCTCAATCTTCTGGAATTTCTTGAGAGAACAAAAACATGGTCTAGCCAAAGACCGAAAAGACGGGCAGCTCATTGGGAGGTAACCTAATCTTCTTTTATTTTTCATCTTGTTTCAGTTTTAATTCTTGTTTTTACTTGTTCTAATTCTTTTGCTAGCTATTTTTCTTTGGTTGGTTTTGTCAAAATGTAGGTTTGGTGAAGGAAGAAAAACAGAGTGCTAGGAAGTAAACTTACGGCTAGATTCAAGGGGGTGGTCCGGGACCTGTTACACAGCTTAAGTCCCGAACCAGGGGAATAGGCAAGTCTCGAACAGAAAAATAGAGGTGGTCCGGGACATGTTTCATATCCTAAGTCCCGGACCGGAAGTGATGATAAGTTTCGAAACAAAAATAGAGGTGGTCCGGGACTTCAACCCTACCCTAAGTCCCGGACCGCATTCAGAAGAAATCCTCGAAACAAAACTAAGGGTGGTCCGGGACCTTAAACCCAGCCTAAGTCCCGGACCACAGGTGATGCAAATTCTCGGCCCGATTTATACCTTGGTCCGGGACTTCAACCATACCCTAGGTCCCGGACCGTCTACAGCTGTTAAAAAAAAACCCACTCGTCTTCAACCTCCGCACCCTCAACCCTAACCCGTACTCACCCCGGTCGCTTAAGCGAACCCACTCCCCTTCTCCGTTCGCACCACCTCACCTCGCCACCACCACACTCCGTCATCTTCCCCAAATTCTCAATCCTGCAACGTAGCGACCCACTACCCACCGCCGTCCTCGCCATCTCCTTCAACCAGCCCTCATCGCCCACCACAAACCACCGCTCCCAACCTCACTTGCTCCCCCTCTGTCGTAAACCCAAATTGCACCACCACCACTCCAGAACCACCCACCCACCATCTTCACCCCCTCTGTCGCCACTCCAACATACCTCGCCCTCGAATTCGCCAGCCCACCCAAACCCACACACCTGCGCATTCCCCTCCCCAACCCGCACTCCTTCGACAACAACTCCCACGCACCACACCGCTCCACTTTCACCACATCCATCGCGCCACAAATTGCTTCTATCGCCTGCCCAAACACAAAACCCACGCACCACAAAATTCCCCAAATTCCCATATCGACATGGCTCCAAAACGAGCAAGACATGCTTCCACAGCAGGTGCCTCCTCTTTGAACGATGCACCAATCCGGGTACAAGACACCGAACGATCCGAATTCATCACCGAAGGCGCTTGGGAGTGGTTCCAAGCGAAGGAACGCAAAATAATAGCCGAAAGGTCAGTCCATCCCTCGTTGATTTCTGAATTCAATCTTGAAAGCATATTTAGCGCACGAAACTGGATTTGTATGCTGAACCGGGGTGGTACTTATTATCCGAGGCTAGTACAACTATTTTATGCTAATGCCATGGTTCGGGACGACGGGAAGGAGATAAAATAAACGGTTAAAGGAAAGGATATTCTGATAACATCGAGCCATATTAGACATGCTTTGCAAATCCCTACTAGGCCTAGGATCCCAACTGATGCGGACCGGGAAAATCAAGCAATCCGAGAAAGGCAGGCCAAGGAGTATTACATTAACTTGATTGTAAATGATCCCGCGGTTCAGAACCGCCAACGGCAAACACCCGGGATAAGCAGGTTGTTACGGGAGATAAATTGCAAACCCCGGTCGAGCGCCTCCTCCTAGGAATTATCATGTACAACATCCGCCCCAGGGAGTGTGCGGACCTAAACTCCATTGATTGTTATGTGCTGCGCTACCTGCTAGATGACGCGCTTGCCCAGGAAGCATTCCCCATTGCACTACATGGGATAATTTTTTAGTCAATGATGCGGGTGATTGACATAGATTCTAGCGCCTCTCTTCCTTTCCCACACTTACTGTAGTCCTTCTTTGCTGCCGCTGGGGTGGATTGTTCCGATGAGTAGCCCCAGTACCCCCGGTCTCCCATAGACATGACGATGATGCGCTTTTACCAGTGGGAGAAGATAGATGATCAGTGGGTGAAGCGCCGACGCGCACAGCCAGGTGCACGAGCTCCCGGACCTGGTGCGGCTGCTGAGGTTGAGCCCCCTGCTGTTGCCGCTGGTGGTGACATCCCAGACGTTCCGATGCCCACTGCTCCTACACCGGGTTATGACGAGATGTTTCGTCAGTTTTCTGATTGGCAGGGGATGATGACTGCACGGGTCGATGGTCTTGCTGCTCACATGACTCAGCTGGACATTCGACAGAGAGAGTATGAGGCCAGACAGGACGCCAGGTTTGCACAGTATATGGCTGGGCAGGACGCCAGGTTTGCGGAGTATGCGGCTCGCTATGATGCCCGCTTCGCTCAGCTGGAGTCCTGGCGTCTACCTCGGGATCACCCACCACCTCAGTAGACCTTATGCTGGTTTTATGATCTTCTCGTTTCAGACTCTTTATCTTGTTATTGCTGTTGCGGATTATCAATTATTTCCTAACTCTGGTTGTTTTAATGACTTTTAGCTTGTTAGGTTGCATTTTCTGGTACTTTTCATTTTCTTGTTGGATTGTTATGGTTACTTTGGTACCTCTGCTACTGCCACTGCTTGGTTATGTTACTTGACTTTATTGCCCCATATTGTCTGTTGCTTCTAGATATTCCAACAGGACTGCCATCTTTTGTGTGCGATATCGAAAGAAAACAAAGGAGACTCTGCCGAAATTTTCACAACCCTCCTTAAGTCTCCCGTTCCTTGTCATGAGTGTGGGGACATCATCTTCACCGATTATTCAGGGGAGTCCTATTCTTTCTTTTACCCTATTATCACATTCCAGTAGCAATGAGGGCATTGCTATTTTCTAAGTGTGGGGAAGTAGTAAGGGGGTTGCACATCTAATTGTTTGTTTTCTGTGGCTCCTGACAAGACTTATACTCTCTTCACTAACCTTTGATGATCCTCCACAAAAATTTTTAATTCGACATACTTGGTTTTCACTTGTGGTCAGATGCATCAGTCGGGAATAACGTACGAGTAGCGAAAATTTTGAGATTTAATCTGAAACTTCGGTCATAAGAACTTTGGTTATACTGCTTGTATTGTTAGTTTTGGTTAAAATTTTCATCTATTTCCCTCAATAAAAGGTGAGACCATTTTGTGACTATTTTGTTTGAACTAACTTGGGGCTTTGGAAAGTTTTGGATTGAATGGAAGGAAAGGACAAAGACAAGGTACTCCTCTAATCTATTCTGAACCGGAACAGGCCTCTCCCATTCGGTAATTAAGCCCATGGAGTGCCTCATCACTCATCTACCTAAGATCATCTGATCTGGGATAGAAGGCCCAACACCGCTACAAGGATGGGGAGAAAAAGTCTGGGGGGATGAAATGAATAATGCTTACTCAGAAAAATTGGAAGGAAAGATCTTTCATGCTAAACAGTTTATTGCAAATTCTTCCTTGATTATGAGTATGTGGCAATGAAAGGTAATGTGGAATATGACATTACTTCTTACCCCTTGTCGTCCAAAGGAATTGTGGAAAGCAAATGGAGAGTAAAGCCCTGAGTGAAGTTTGGACTAAATAGTTATGATGATTGTCTCATGCATTTGTCAAACACCCTAGCTTCACTGTTTAAGAAAACTTGCAGTACTAATCGTTGTTTCTTATGACTGTTTTTCGGCATTAGATTTCCTTGTACACCTTCTTGATAAATCCCCGCTTTTGAATTCTGATACATTTTGATTGCAGTAATTGCTTGAGGACAAGCAAAGATTAAGTGTGGGGAAGTTGATAAGTCAGGAATTTACCTATTTCTACAGGGTCTTTTGACACCTAATTCGTTGCTTTTTACTGCTAAATTCCTTTCTTATGAGTATTTTTGTGTTCTTGTTGCAATTATCTTCTTTTATGGTTTTTGTATGCTTTTTCAGGTTATAATCTCAAGGAAACATGTTCCTATCATTGTTGGAGACCATGGCATTTCAAACAAACTGATTTGAGTCAAGAAAAGCCCTCTCGGTTTAAACTCATTTATGGTCCGGGACTTGAGGCAGGAGTGAAGACCCGGACCACAATTGCAATATAATCATCGATTTGTTTTCAGATATGGTCCGGGACTTGGTATATGACCTAAGTCCCGGACTACAATTGCAATATAATTCTCGATATGTTTTCAGATATGGTCCGGGACTTGATACACGGCCTAAGTCCCGGACCACACAGACGATGATTTAAAATCACTTCTCAAAATGCACGGCCGGGACCTCTTCCACAAGCTAAGACCCGGACCACATGGGATTACCGACATATCTGCGGCGCCAGCATATGAAAAGGGAATGATAAGTTTAATATATGGCCGCCCCATGATTTCCCATAACGATGAGCTTATTATATACGACCGCCTCATTCTTTCCTTTCAATTACTGTTATTCTGCACCTCGTCCTCCACGATCATTTACTTTCCACCTATATACACATCGTTACATCCACCATTACATATCCATAATCACACTATAAATAACCATCATCATCCCTCTTCTAAAACACACAATATCCATCGGATAATATCTCCTCCCTCACGTACACCATTCCATTCCCCATCCATTATACTCCTCCATTTAATCATATCCATCAGCCATATTTCACACACGTCCTCCAATAAATATCACCTCATTATCACCCACATAACTACACACGTCCATCTTTCCAGAATTCTGAAAGTGCACGAAGTCGCAGTTGAGGAATTCACCCCATTTTCTGGAGATAGAGCAGAAGAAAAGGGCTGGTCATGCACAGAGATTCCATCAAAGAATTTTAAATCAGAGTTTCTTCTTGCTCTTCCTCTTGAATGTTATTTACATATTTTCACAGTATTTTTATTTCCATGGCTGAGTAGTTTTTATAAATTTTGGTTTGCTATGTAATCCAAATTCAAGGTTCCATTATCTTTGTGATTTTACCATTTTAACAGATTAAAGTGATGTTCCTTATTTATTTTTATAAATCTTGTGATTTGGCCAATTACTGGATTTTATCAGTTTATCTGCTTATAAGTGAGAACTGCGGTAGATAATAGACAACAGGAACACACCGGTTAATTTAGAGACGGTAATTCCTCTAGGATATTAACTGATCATTAAACTGGATTATTCTTAAAGCTGTTAGCAATTAGTAAATTTGTAACGAGAGTTAAGATTTATTAGCTGTTAATTAGATTCCACCGAGCGGGAGACCGAACGTGGAATATTTCAGTTCTGGGATTTTAATCTAAATTTTGGTAAACACATCGAGAAAGGAACCGAAGAATTAGGAGGAGTAAACCGGAATTTTCCCTTCTCATTAATTCTGAAATATCATTATCTTGCTTAATATTGCTCTTGCATTTATTACCCCTATTCTTATTTACATTTTGTTTCTTTACCTAGTAATTCAACAAACAAAACCCCCTGTTACTTGAGTTATTTTATTAGTTTGTTCTTAAATATTAATTAAACTAAAACGCTGCCTCCCTTGGATTCGATAACCTGGAGGGACACTTCTAGGAAAACTTGCTATAATCGACCGGTATACTTGCCGTTAGGTTTTTACCCAACAACTCTCTCGGGTTACTTATTCTTATTCTCGCCCATTCTCTTGGGTTACTCATTCATATACTCACACATTCTCTTGGGTTACTTATACTTTACCTCACCCACACTCTTGGGTTACTAATACTCAAGCTCTTGTAGTTCTCGAGACATTACAGGTCTCCTACGTCACACTTGTTTCTCTTAATACTTTCTTAAGCCAAACACATGGCTCTCGAGCATAGTCTTTCTTCCCCGGTTTCGACCCTACTCCGAGTCTAGCATGGTGAGAAGGTTCAACTAGCTCCCGGAACTCTCTCTTAGTTCCTACTACTTTCACATAGGTTCGTCTACTCTCGGACTTCTCACATTCCCATACACTTCTCTCTCGAAGTTATAATATAATTATGTATATTAGTCTAGAAGCATCAATCTCGATGTTTCTAATGACTTTGGGAGCATTACTTAAGTTCGGGTAATCTTAGGTTTGAGGGTTACCCTTACATTTCGTATACTTATACTTTCGGTTATTTTCTCACACCAGGTATAATATTCATATAGGAGGTTGACCATGTCTCAAGGGAGTTAACTAGTCCCTTAGGTCTCTTTTACCTTTCTTACAAGTTCACATCTTTGAACTATCTACAATCCTCTAGATGGAGGTTCATGTACCTTTCCACATTTATTTATTTTGTGGATTGTTTAAATTTGGTTTCCTAACCGTTATCGGGTGTTTACTTAACCCGTACAACTCCCTCACATACTAGTGAGTTCATAAGTTTACAATATCATTGTTCTTAAATCGATAGTTTGTGTGTTTGCACGTTTTCGTTATTTTACGATACGACCCGATCTACGAGTCTCTAGCCAATCGTCACTCATCTATGAGTCGGTCTATACACTAAGTTAGACCTTACCGGCATTCAAGTATGTTAGCTCATACAACATACAACAAGACATACATAATCAAGCAATGGTTCATTTTCATGCTTTAGTCTTGATTAAGCCGGCATACAAACACACAAATCAATGTAACACAGTTAGCATATGGGGCATGAGAAAATCATACCTTTCACCGGAGTCAGCTTTACTATGTGACCTCTTGTTCCTCGGTTCACACTTGTCTCACTGATAACATTCAAATGTTTCTATTAACATTAAGGTGTTACGGTATGTAAAACATACTCCCGTACTTAACCCCGTTATTCCGTCATTCCTTAATTTGTTCATGTGTTCTTAGAATCACAACTTTCTCATTCACTCCAAGCACTTGTTTACACTTCTTAGGACCTTTACATGTCCTCAAACAAGGCCTAAACATCATCTAAAACCATTACCATTCACTTCCCCATCATTAGGACACTTAAAAACACTTTCTGGCAACTTTTTACATTGGTCCGGGTTTGTGTCCGGGGTTACAAACCCGGACCAATCACGGTTTTCAGTTTCTGGTGCATTTTTCATGTGGTCCGGGTTTGTGTACTGGTCTACAAACCTGGACGACCCCCTGGGATGGCTTTCTGGTGCATTTTTGCTATGGTCCGGGTTTGTGTACCGATTTGTAACCCGGACCACCCCTGGAACTGTCAAAATTCAGTTTTCACCAGTTTTCAACCCCTAATTCACCTCTAATCATTCCCTAATCATCCCACATGTTTCCTACATTTTTAATCATCTTAAAACATGCTCTAAACCTCTTTAAAACATAGGTTTAATCCCTACTCAAATTCTTGCTCAAATTCACAAAATTTTCATTCTCCCTGTTACATTTTGCACACTTGTGCTACATATTTTGACCCCTTGGCACTTGCATTATTGTTCTCACTTTATTTGACCATTACAAATCCTTCAAGACAATGCACTTCTCATACCAAGGTTCATGCCTCAATCTTAAAACCTTAAATCCTCATTGTTTTCTAAAACTCCTAAGGCACTTAAACAACTTCCTTGCTACAGATTTTGCATCAATCCCCCCTCCTTAAATAAGTATTCCCATGGTGATTTACTATCCCAAGTCAATCTCCATCCATACCTAGCTAACCCTAGGTTATTCTTTCCTCAAGACATCACTTAAATCACTTAGATTTCTACCGGAATTTCACCATAGCCCGACTACTTTTCTAACATTGCCCAAAGCTCATATCATCATTTAATTCACCTAAAACTAACCAAACCACAAGGGTTCTACCAGCACACAACATTTCACCATTACTATTCCAAAATCTCATCAAGCACCATATGAAGCAATAACTTAAATAGTTGGCACTTAGGTCCTTAAATCAAGCATTTAATTCACAAACTCATTAAACATTACCACAACTCTTTCTTATCTCGACAAATTACATTCCAACTCATGTTGGGGTTCATTCATTTATTTATTTTCCCTTCCCAAATTCTAAAAGCAATAAGAACATACACTAAGGTAAGTTATTTACCTTAAGTCTCCATTTCTCTCCTTCCTCCATTCTCTTCCTCCATTTTCTTTCCTTTCTTCATCTTTCTCTCTCTGTTTCTTGTTTCTCAACCGGCCAAACAGCTCAAGCTGGCCAGCCCAAGAACAATACACCACTCAATACATAACTCTTAATTTAACCTAGATATTGAAGAGAACTCTTAAGCTTTAAAGAGGTGTTTTACCTTGCAACTTTTAGAAGGAGTTCTTGGATAGCAAGGCTAACAAAATTCCAGCCCCCATTGAAGAGTAAAAACTGGCTGGACATTGGAAGAGGAGGGAGCTCAACGTTGGAAATTTCCAAAAATCAAAGAAAGCTAGAAAATGGAGATTTTGAGCTTGCTTCTTACCTTAAGCAACCAAGGAGTGGTTCTTGGTCAAAATGGGTAGCTTTAACCTTCAAATGAAGCTTTAGCCATGGTGGTGAACTGTGAGATTTCTGATTTTTAGGAGGTGGGAAATGATCCCCAAGTTGAGAGGAATTCAACGGTACAATTTTTATGGAGTTTGGATCTCATTTGGACTTTCAAAATTGAAGAAGAAGAGAGGAGTTGAGAGGAGTTGAGAAATCGCCATTGGCACCAGAAGAATAAGAAGAGAGCTCTGGTGGGGAGGAGGAAAAACATGAGTGGGAAGGAGAATGAGAGGAGAGAGAGGGAAAAAAGCAACTTTATCCCTTTTTACTTTTCCTTTCTTTTTTTTTCTTTTTTTTCTTTTCTTTTCTTTCTTTCTTACTAGCTAATAAATAAGAGGGGAGGCTGTTTGACTAATAAAAACCGGCCCCACCAGTTTAATACCCGAGAGCATTTTCGACTTTTATAGAAAACGCTCGTTAATTTACCCGGTTTGACACTATTCACTAACCGGGCCCGTTTTTCGGATTTTTCTCGTTTCTTTATTTTTAATGGTTATTAAGCTTCCATTGATACTCAATTATAGTTATATAGTCAACCATAATTTTTACGGGTCTATTTGACCACTTAAAGTTACATTTTTAGGTTTTCTCGAAAAATGTGCTTTAAAAATCCGTTATCGTTTTAATCCATTATTTGGATCCGTTTTCTTCGGGAATCATTCCCGTATACTAATTAGGCCTAACTAAGCCTTAGGAATCCATCTCGGACCCTCACAAGGTCACATACCTCCCATACTCATTTAATGCGCGTTTTAGTGTTTTTCGCGTTTTACACATTTTCTCATTTCTTTTGGTTTTATTCTCTTTACCAATATTCCTTAGGCACTAATAGGCCTCTAAAAATCATATTAGAGTAATTTAATCACCATTTTTAGGTCTGGGGTATTAAAATCTCCCCCCTTAAAGAACTTTGCCCTCAAAGTTGGTGAATCTAATATGGTTAGTCTCATGGCATTCTATGAGGTTATAATACACGTATAACCTTACAGACTCCACAAGTCAGTCTCATTTCGCACTACACATACCACACACATATCACAGCATGTATAGCAATCAAAAATACTCTTTGTACTCTCTCCATGGAATCGGTCCGAAGACAAGAAGGCACTACAGTCCTCGAATCCATATCGAGTAATGCACTACTGATCCCTCGAGTTCTGGTCACGTTGAACACTTACGCTTTCTGGTTCACGGCCGTTTCATGACAAATGGGCACTTACTCTCTCTGGCCCACGGTCCCTTCGGTTCTGATCAAAACGTTACACATATACATATCCTCAGGCACTTTGGTTGACTCACTCAACACAGGACATTCTCTGGGTACTCTCCCCATCCCGCTACCTTTGGAAAATCACACACTGTCACCACACTAACTGGTCACTTAGGACCGCCGCACGTACGGTGCAATGGTTTCAAAATCAGTTTTCGTCTTCATACTCGAAGGAAAATCCTTTTTCAAATTCTGTTTGAAAATTCTTTTTAAAACACCACACAGCTCCAAATCTGGTTTATGGTAGCTGTATCTTTTCTTAGCATGATTATTAGTGACCACTTATAGGGAGCTTCAAGAATCATCCAACCCTGATGTGATCAGCATCAGTGTTGAACTATCCTTCCACCCCAATTTGTGTTCGGTTTCCCTTGATCGCTAGCAGATCAAGTTCCACCTCCCACGTCAATTTCAAACAATCAGATAGTCAAACATTTTTGTTTTCTATCTTTTACTCTTTCTAGTCATAATCATTAAACAATCCATTTTACCTTATCTCTTACTCATGGAACTTAGGTCATCTGTCATTCTCCATTTACTTTGCCTAGGCATTCCAAACATATGGCCTCATTTTATCAAATTATTACTCAATTTAAAACATACAACATACAACTCCAAAGGATGGAACTCACTCCATCAATCATTCTCAGATAAATAACTCATGTCTAATTTCAATAGACATATACTATAGGGATTCTCACTCCCCAGGAATTTCTCTACTCCCCTTTTCATAAATATTACATACACATTACTCGCATCTCTCATGCACAATAACCATAATTACACAATGAATGGGTACATGTGTTTATGTAACATATGTTCCAATCATCAAAACAATTTCTTTTGTGCTATGCACATAGTAGTTTACGTACCTATACGTAAAACATACACTAAGTGGTTTATCGCCCTACCCCCCTTAAAAGGGGTTACGCCCGCGTAATCGATCATATGTCATCACTAAACATTGGTTCACTAATTCGGGCATCATGAAGTGTTTTAACTTCGATGCTGTTAATTAACTCATAACCGGTTCGGTTCTAGCCTCTAAGGCTTCAAGGCATTTATGATTAGCCATTTACTCGCATTTGCCAGGTATACTTAACCTTTGAATTACGGCCCGCTAGCTTCTACTGCGTGACCTGATAACTAGAGCTTAATTGGCCCTTTTGATATTCTCAATGTAATATCCACTCCCTTTTATCCCTTGTTGTCTTGGGAATAAAGGTTTCTCAATCGTCGTATGGTATCTCTTACTGTATGTGAATTCGATGAGTTATAGATTTTCTCTCTAGTTCTCTGGAATTCTATTTCGTATAGCACTGTATACCTTCGTGATTATTCACTTACTCTTTCCGACTTACTGTCGGTTGAGGTCAAGCTACTACTTAGTATGTAGTACTTCCTCGTTTAATAGTGGCTTCAGAATAATGTTTGTTTACTTGTTTCTGTACAAGAATTCTTAATTGATACTACTCTGCATTTACCATGCATCGGTCCTGGGGCCTGTGGGTTATGGCCCACGTTCTTTGTGCATCTTTGGCCAACGGCCGCACGGTTATTTCTCTAGGTTTTTGCTCAACAGTGTGCCATGTTCTAGACTTTTACCACGATTCATATTTCCAAAATTCCTAGCTATCCCACTAGATCGTTACTACACAAGTGCAATACCAAAATACTCAGTCCTACAGAGTGCAGATGCGTAAACCCTTGGCAGTAAATTGCTTATGTGATCGCAATAGGAATGAACATCGTTTGCTTGTTGTTCGGTCAGTCTACCATCCTAATCATCAACTTCATATCACTGTCTGGCTATACTCTTACAATGGTCGCTCGCTGCGTACCATGTTCTTACTCATTTACATGGCATCCGCTACTACTTTTGCTTCGGCTCATGTGTTCCCGCCATTTATACTATGGCTTGCCATTCACTTGGCTCAATAGAATACGCTACTCTTTTAAATTTCTCTGCGCTTCTTGCGCATTGTTTACTCTGCAATTCGTATTGCACACGTACTGTGTTTACTACTCAACCGATTACTCTCTCGGTTTCCGACCATTGCTATCAAAGCGTTTCTACATACTATTTCTGTTCCCATTACTCCTTGGCAATAAACACATGCTCAAGTTTCATTACACCGCTTTAGCGGTTTCACATTACATTTTTAGGTGGTAGCCTTTCTCTGGAGGATTCACTCAAGTGTCGCTCCCTAGGCCCCACAATAATGAGGGTATCCCCACTGCAAGGTAGTGGTTCATTCTCCATGATTCCTCTTATGCCTTTATGTATAGGTTTTGCAACGTTTTAATCTACGAGTTGTAGTTGGTTTTTCCGGCTTACAAGCCACATCGTCTTGAGCCATGCTTTTTGCGGGCTGCTTATACAGGTTTCTTCTTCTCCGTATACCATTAACGGTTTGGAGGTATTACTAGGCTCTTTGATATGGTTCTTCTTCCGTACATGGAAGGCCCTTTTCTAGTATCTCGACATCAATCTTCGCCCTTTGGCAATTTAGGGTGTTCCCTTGTTAAGTGGGATCCCTTTAGGGTTTTACCCCAGTGTTCGTTCTACACTTGTGTTCTTAACACGATATCTCGTTCAACTACTGTTGACTCCGGCACCCTTCACGGATTGCTTCTGGGTGTTACTGAGTTGCGCCATTACATCTGGCTTGAACTCATGGATATGTTCAGTTTCTTACTCCGCCTTGCGGTCATGTACTTTGAACTATTCCGTTTTGGTTTGTAACGTCTTCCATTCTTGGGTAGACCATTGATTCTTTCCTTTACCTTCTTGGTCAGGTCGTCATTCTCTTTAGTGAGGTATACTGTGGGAATTCTATCCCGGTTATCGAACATTAATATGTTCATTTTAGGCATTAGCCGTATTGCTTATGATGGTATTCTTTCCAGTTATTATGTATTTCCTAAGACATATCCAACGTCTATACCTAATACTCTGTGCTTCCCGCACTTCTTAACGCTATATCCTTAGGTCCGTAATCTTACAGGGTTCTTGACTCCTTTAGCTTGGTAAGCTTCTATGTGTTCTTCGATCATTCGAGGTGTCCAACGGTTTGGTTTGAACTTATCTTATGGTCCGTAGTATGGAGTCGACTACTTCCCGTGTTCCATACTCTACTTGTATACATACATGGAGTATCTTATTGATACGTTATCACTTACCAGACTAACTCATAATCGGCCTGTCAGGCCCGCAAGCTCCTTCGGAGTGCGGTCGTCCCATGTCCTGTTTTTGTACACTATAGTGTCGGTCACACGCCAAGGTGAAGTATTCTGGTGCCAACACCTCTTATATCGTCCTATGGTTCTCTGGTTTAGTTTTAAAATTTGAGGGTTTTTGGAAAATTTACGTTTGAAAGAAAAATTTAGGTTTTGAAAATAAAATCTTCACGACACTTCTCTGCCGGTTGCTTCTTACCAGGTCAAGCTTCTCATCGAATGGTATGCTCTTCAATACAGTGGTCAGGCCGTTAGGCCTTTCCAAGGTTTCGTTTCAGAATTATTGGTTTTTCTCGCCATCTTTGTACTTGCCAAGTACTTGTCACTTATTAAAGTTCCTCTTAATAGTTCTTATTATTACTACACTTGCCGTGGCAAGTGCGTGGTACAGGTGGTTTTTGGGTTAACTCATACCGGTCACGGTATTGTTCACATTGTATTTGGTAGCCTTGTCGGCTCTTCCTTGATCCTTTAGTTGGATAACTGCTCGTCAGAGCTGCTTCTTGTTCGTCTTGACGTGACTGTCATCCATCCGGGTGTTTCTCCCTTCTCGGGGACCCTAATTTATTTAGTCATGTGTTCTACCTCGTTGCTCGTTCCCACGTCTTTACTGTGGTTACCGAGGTTTAACTCATTTAGGGACTACTTCAGTAGTCCTATTCGGGTATGTCCCGTAAATATGCTCATAGTTTTCTAACCTTTTCGGGTGTAGTAGGGTGGGTGTACCTACTCTTGACTAGATTCTTAGTCAGTTAGAATACTGTTGGTGGTATTACTTAACTATGGCGGTCCGTAGACATGTGTCCCGGTTTTTGTTACTTTGCCTTTTTCCGCCTCGTTGCAAGGTTGGTGCTCCCTTCTTGCTACTGCTCGGCCAGCCGGGTTCTCGCGACAGCTAGGCATGTCGCCCCATGCTGCCGCAAATTTCAGTCCCCCTTGAATAGGATTTCTCGATCTCCCGCCCTTAAGTGCGATTATTGTAACGACCCCAAAACCGGCCTAGGAGTTAGGGCCGTTACACGCCGCGAGTCTACTACCTAACGTCGCAAGGCTCTAAGCAACGAATCCCAAAACCGAATAAGAAACTTGTATAAATTCCAAAAGGGTTTACAAGATCCAAAGGCTTACAAGTCAAATACAAAGCGAAAGGCCCAAAGGCTACACAAAGTACTAAAGCGTCCAAAGCGCAAGAAAACAAAGTCTAAAGGCACATAAAATAAACAAGCTCCAGAAGGGGACGAGGAGAGAAGATCCCACGAGCTCAATCTACAACAAAGTAAAGGGGGTGAGCTAAACAGCCCAGCAAGCAGAAGACTTCCTCAAGGAAGCCTACTCAAAACAGAAGCAGAAGAATACTTAAAACAGAGAGGATAGCGGAGTCAATAAAAACAGACCGAATGAAACCACAAAACAGAAGCAGAGCAGAACGGCATAACACTTCAAAACACAGTCGGACCTTCAGAACAGAACAGAAGAATGGGACACTAGAAACAAGCTAACACAACAGAAGGACACACATAAGGTCCTATGGATCCGAGGATCCCACAACAGAAGCCGTAGAGACAGCTAACAGACCCGTCGGTCAAATAACATCCCAAGGGAGACCCTAAGGAATATAAACAGAAGGAATTCCTGCGCAGCATGCTACGGGACAGCCAGACCCGACTATCCAAGGCTCAGAAGCAAAGTAACTAGGTCCCAAAACCAAAAGCTCACAAAACAGATCTTAAGCGCATAAAAATGCATATAAACAGCATAGGAAGCTTGTACACCGATAGGGGAAACCAACCCCGCAAACGGAATGCAAAACGGAGCTAAAACAGAGAAGTTATGCTCAAAACAGTGGCATGTCCGAACTTGCGTCCGACCTTGCAAGTTCGGACAGAGGCCGAGAATCAGAGGTCGCGGAGATACAAATGTACGAACTTACGTCTGAACATCGAAGTTCGGACGTAAGTCGAGAGTTGAAAGCCAGAATCATCTTAGTGTCCGAACTTGCGTCCGACCTTGCAAGTTCGGACACACGTCGAGACTTTTACGAAAATCCATTCTAGCGTCAGGTCCGAACTTTGAAGTTCGGACCGATGTTCGGACACTTCAAAACCTTCAAAAACAAAACGCGCCCGATGCACTGTCCGAACTTCCAAGTTCGGACAGATGTTCGGACAGCGCGAAACTGACGAAATACAGAGCGAACAAACGCGCAGAAATCCAACAAAATCAATACCAAACTCACCTAAATCCACGGAATGGTAAATCAGTACCCTCGGGGGTTTAGCCACCACGCGATTAACAACACAGAACCAAAGCAAACAACCCAATCAAAACACAATTGCAAGACAGAAAGGTTAGAACGAAACAGTCCCCGAGGGTGAGTAAACAACCCCGATTCCATCCCCCACTTACTTCAATCGCAGAGAAGATTCAGTCCAGACACTGCCCACACGCAGCCCGACGAACAGCAGTAGAGGGGAAGCCCAGATCAACGCTGAATTCACAACCAGGCAGTTCAACAATCAGAAAGCCATCCTTCTCAAAACAGAAGCGAAACCCACCGAAACCAAAAGAGAAACCAAACCTGAATTACCGCAGAGAAAAGACAACGACGACAGATCAGGAATCGAACCAAATGCAGCAGCCACACACAGATTCTAGAACCAATACCAAGGGATGAGCAGGAAGTAGAGGGAGAAGAAGCGCTCAAGAAACTGTCGAGAGAATGAACGAGCGGTTTGCAAATGATCGTGAATTGAGAATGAGAAATAAATGACTTATTTACCTTAATAAGTCTCACCAAAATAAAAGAGGGGAAACGACCTCCTTGCCCCCGTCTTTTAATTAATTGCCTCCGACGTCCCAATTACTAAACACGGCACCACATAACATAATTAATATCACAAACCAGAATGTTATGTAACGAAATCTGAAAAACGAAAATACGGAGTATTACATCACTCCCCCCTTAAAAGGAATTTCGTCCTCGAAATTCAACATACCTCACTGCTCGAAAAGGGACGGAAACTTAGCACGCAACTCCTCCTCGAGTTCCCACGTCGCCTCACGCTCGGACTGATCAGACCACTGCACCTTAACCATAGGCAAAGTCTTGCTACGAAGCCGACGAACATCCCGTGCTAAAATACGAACCGGAGCTGCCTCATAAGTGAAATCATCTCTGAGTCGAAGCTGACCATAGTCAATCACATGCGAAGGATCATGTAGATACTTCCTGAGCATCGACACATGGAAACGTCATGCACTCCAGCTAGAGCTGGTGGCAACGCCAATCTGTAAGCCACCGGCCCAACCTTCCCAAGCACCTCAAAAGGCCCTACGAACCGAGGACTCAGCTTGCCTCGCTTCCCAAAACGAACCACACCCCGAACTGGAGAGATCTTTAGATACACGTTCTCCCCCACCTGAAACTCAAGCGGACGGCGTCTCTGATCTGCATAACTCTTCTGCCGGCTCTGGGCAACCAACAAACGCTCCCTGATAGTCTGACTTTGTCCACAGCTCCTGCACCAACTCAGGACCTACAATTGCCCTCCTCCCGCAGGTCATCCCAACAATAGGAGATCTACAGCGCCTACCATACAACGCCTCATATGGAGCCATCCCAATGCTCGATTGGAAAATTATTGTAGGCGAACTCAATCAAGGTCACATGCTGATCCCAACTGCCCCCGAAGTCGAGCACACACCCCTCAACATGTCCTCCAAAATCTGATTCGTCCTCTCCGTCTGCCCATCGGTCTGAGGATGATAAGCCGAACTGAAAGCCAAATTCGTCCCTAACGCCTTATGCAGGCTTCGCCAGAAGCGAGATACAAATCTCGGATCTCTGTCCGAAACGATCGTCGCCGGCACACCGTGCAACCTCACAATCTCATCAATATACAGCCGAGCCAGGCGCTCCAGGCTGAAGGTCTTCCTCACAGGCAAGAAGTGAGCTGACTTCGTCAACCGGTCCACAATCACCCACAGCGCATCGTACCCAGAAGATGTCCTAGGCAACCCCACAATAAAATCCATGCCAACGCTCTCCCATTTCCACTCAGGAACGGGAAGAGGCTGCAGAAGACCCGCAGGTCGCTGATGCTCAGCCTTCACCTGCTGACAGGTTTGGCAACGAGCCACAAAATCGGAAATCTCCCTCTTCATGTTCGCCCACCAAAAGGACTCTCGAGGTCCCGGTACATCTTCACCCCTCCTGGGTGCACAGAATAAGGAGCTCCATGAGCCTCCTGCATAATCTCCCGCCTAAGGTCGCCTCCACTAGGCACACAGACTCTGCCCCTGAAGCGTAGACAATCATCGCTGGACACAGAAAACTCTGACTCCTGCTCATCTGCCAACTTCTCTCTGATCTTACACAATTCAGCATCAGTCTTCTGACCCTCTCTGATCCGCTCAATCAAAGTAGACTGGACCTGAATCGCAGCAATCATCCCGGCACGGTCTGACCGAACAACCCAAATCCCCATACGCTGAAGCTCAAAAGCAGACCTCTGAACCCCTGACAACGAACAAGCAAGTCCAGGAGCACCCCTACGGCTCAAGGCATCAGCCACCACATTCGCTCTACCCGGATGGTAGAGGATCTCCAGGTCGTAGTCATGTAACAGCTCCAACCAGCGCCGCTGTCTCAAATTCAATTCCTTCTGCGTGAACAGATATTTGAGACTCTTGTGATCCGTGTAGACCTTACACGTCACCCCATACAAATAGTGCCGCCAGATCTTCAAGGCGAAGACCACAGCAGCTAGCTCCAAGTCATGGGTAGGATAATTCTTCTCATACGGCTTCAACTGTCGTGACCCATACGCTACCACCTTTCCCTGCTGCATCAGAACACACCCCAACCCTCTGTGGGAAGCGTCACAGAACACCTCGAAGCCCTCTGTCCCAGAAGGCAACGTCAAAATCGGAG
Organism: Limonium bicolor; assembly: GCA_023374045.1. Lineage (NCBI taxonomy): Eukaryota > Viridiplantae > Streptophyta > Magnoliopsida > Caryophyllales > Plumbaginaceae > Limonium > Limonium bicolor. The sequence continues at coordinate 155,605,733 of CM041777.1, read as the reverse complement.
CCGAAGTCAACCTCTTTCAACTCCTGGAAGCTCTCCTGGCACGCCTCACTCCAATCAAACTTGACATCCTTCCTAAGAAGACGAGTCAAGGGAGATACAATCTTAGAAAAGCCCTCCACGAACTTCCTATAATACCCAGCCAATCCCAGAAAACTGCGCACCTCGGACACACTAGTGGGCTTCGCCCACTCCATAACTGCCTTAATCTTCTCCGGGTCCACAGAAATACCATCCTTCGAAACCACGTGGCCAAGAAACACCACTCTATCCAACCAGAACTCGCACTTCTTCAATTTAGCATACAACTCCTTCTCCTTCAACGTCTGTAGAACCATCCTCAGATGCTCCTCATGATCCTCACACTCTTGGAGTACACCAAGATGTCGTCAATAAACACAACTACAAAAGATCCAAGAAAGGTTTGAAACTCTGTTCATCATATCCATGAAGAACGACGGGGCATTGGTCAACCCAAAAGGCATGACCAGGAACTCATAATGCCCATACCGGGTCCTAAATGCAGACTTAGACACATCCTCGGCCTTAATCTTCAACTGATGATATCCAGAACGCAAGTCGATCTTCGAGAAACTGTCGCCCCTGCAACTGGTCGAAGAGATCATCAATGCGGGGAAGAGGATACCGATTCTTGATGGTAACCTTATTCAATTCCCTGTAGTCAATGCACAATCTGAAGGAGCCATCCTTCTTCTTCACAAACAACACCGGTGCTCCCCATGGAGACACACTAGGGCGAATGAAGCCCTTATCCAGAAGATCCTGCAGCTGCACCTTCAGCTCCTCCTAAGCTCTGCCGGACTCATGCGATAGGGAGCCTTAGAGATAGGCTGAGTCCCTGGCGCTAACTCAATAGAAAACTCCACCTCACGATCAGGTGGTAGTCCTGGCACATCGTCCTGGAACACCTCAGGAACTCACACACAATGGGGATCTCCTCCAACCGGGATCCCTCCTTAACCTCAGGTACAAAGCAAAGAAACCCCTGGCAGCCCTTCCTCAAGGAACGGACTGCCTGCATAGCAGACACCAACACAGGAGCACAAGGAATGGAATTCCCCACAAAAGCAAAACGGGTCTCACCCGGTCTATCAAACACAACTCTCCTAGCTGCACAATCTATCTGGGCATGGTGCTCTGCTAGCCAGTCCATGCCCAAAATCACATCGAAGCAAGACATACGCATAGGGATCAAATCAGCAGACAAGTTCCTATCCATAATCACTACCGGAACCGACTTACACACAGAATCAAGTACACAAGCAGGTACGCCACTCAGCGGGCTAGAAATACACAAATCCACATCACAAGGCACAGCAGACAACCCGAGACTACCCACTAAATCAGCAGACACAAAAGAGTGGGTAGCTCCTGAATCAAACAAGCAGAAAACTGGCTGAGAAGAGATCTGAAGAATACCTGACACAACACGGCCTGAGTCGCGGTCTCGCTCACCAGCTAGAGCGTACACACGAGCCTGGGTCTGGGGCTTCTTCTGATCAGTCTTCTGCCCGGACCCTGAACCAGCTCCTCGGCCCTCAGAACCGCCACTGCTACCTCCACCTCTAGCCTGTGGACACTGGGCAATGCGATGGTCTAGCGAACCACACTTGAAGCACGCCCCGGACTTCCTGTAGCACTCCCGCCCAGGATGGAAACGGTCACACTCCGCACACTTCTCCACAGCAGGGATGCTGATGAAGAAGAACCCCGGTCTCCTCTATACTTCTTCTTCTGAGAAGAAGTCTGCTCACGCCTCTCGGGCTCCTCCACACGACCCTTCCTCTTCTGGTCCTTGCCCTTATCGGGCCTCTGGTCCCTCTTCTCAACCGCTGCCTAGCCTGCAGCTCAGACTCCACCACCAACGCCACATCGGCCACATCCCGGAAAGTCTTGTGGCGAAAAGGTGCCACAGCTCGAATGTCACCCCTCAACCAGCCTCAAACTTCCTAGCCTTCCGGTTATCATCTGGCTCAGGCACAAACTTCGAAAGGGAGATAAATTTCCTCACATACTCATCTACTGACATCTCCTTCGTCTGGCGAAGCCTCCCATACTCTACAATCTTCTGATCACGAAAGACGTCGGGATAGAACTGCTGATTGAAGCAGCCCCTAAACTGCTCCCATGTCCATGGGTGGGGGTACTTCCCTTCGACCGTCTTCCACCACTCCTTCGCCTCCGACTGAAACATGAAGGTAGCAAATCCGACTTTCTGATCCTCCTCACATCCCATGACCCGCAGAAGGTCCTCAATGGCAGTGATCCAGTGGCTCGCCTCCTGTGGGTCGCCACTAGCATCAAAGGAAGGTGGCTTCAGCTTCAGAAACTCCTGAAGCGCCTTCACATTATTGCCCCCCGCGTTACCGGCTCCTGCCGCCTGACCAGCAGTGGCCCCTACAGTCTGCAGCACCTGGGTCACCACCTGCTGCACAATCTCTGCAATGTCCCCCTGGGGAGCATCGCCTGCAGCTGCACCACGTCCTGAACGTCGGGGAGGCATACTGAAGATACAACATCAAAATTTATCAGAAACCACAAGCAGCAAACAGCAGACCTTTCAGACACCCACACATGCAGACAAACCCCACAGACACCAAAGAACGAGCAACCTGGCTCTGATACCACTAAATGTAACGACCCCAAAACCGGCCTAGGAGTTAGGGCCGTTACACGCCGCGAGTCTACTACCTAACGTCGCAAGGCTCTAAGCAAACGAATCCCAAAACCGAATAAGAAACTTGTATAAATCCAAAAGAGTTTACAAGATCCAAAGGCTTACAAGTCAAATACAAAGCGAAAGGCCCAAAGGCTACACAAAGTACTAAAGCGTCCAAAGCGCAAGAAAACAAAGTCTAAAGGCACATAAAATAAACAAGCTCCAGAAGGGGACGAGGAGAGAAGATCCCACGAGCTCAATCTGCAACAAAGTAAAGGGGTGAGCTAAACAGCCCAGCAAGCAGAAGACTTCCTCAAGGAAGCCTACTCAAAACAGAAGCAGAAGAATACTTATAAACAGAGAGGATAGCGGAGTCAATAAACAGACCGAATGAAACCACAAAACAGAAGCAGAGCAGAACGGCATAACACTTCAAAACACAGTCGGACCTTCAGAACAGAACAGAAGAATGGGACACTAGAAACAAGCTAACACAACAGAAGGACACATAAGGTCCTATGGATCCGAGGATCCCACAACAGAAGCCGTAGAGACAGCTAACAGACCCGTCGGTCAAATAACATCCAAGGGAGACCCTAAGGATATAAACAGAAGGAATTCCTGCGCAGCATGCTACGGGACAGCCCGACCCGACTATCCAAGGCTCAGAAGCAAAGTAACTAGGTCCCAAAACCAAAAGCTCACAAAACAGATCTTAAGCGCAAAAAATGCATATAAACAGCATAGAAGCTTGTACACAGATAGGGGAACCAACCCCGCAAACGGAACGCAAAACGGAGCTAAAACAGAGAAGTTATGCTCAAAACAGTGGCATGTCCGAACTTGCGTCCGACCTTGCAAGTTCGGACAGAGGCCGAGAATCAGAGGTCGCGGAGATACAAATGTCCGAACTTACGTCCGAACATCGAAGTTCGGACGTAAGTCGAGAGTTGAAAGCCAGAATCATCTTAGTGTCCGAACTTGCGTCCGACCTTGCAAGTTCGGACACACGTCGAAACTTTTACGAAAATCCATCCTAGCGTCAGGTCCGAACTTTGAAGTTCGGACCGATGTTCGGACACTTCAAAACCTTCAAAAACAAAACGCGCCCGATGCACTGTCCGAACTTCCAAGTTCGGACAGATGTTCGGACAGCGCGAAACTGACGAAATACAGAGCGAACAAACGCGCAGAAATCCAACCAAAATCAATACCAAACTCACCCAAATCCACGGAATGGTAAATCAGTACCCTCGGGGGTTTAGCCACGCGATTAACAACACAGAACCAAAGCAAAACACCCAATCAAAACACAATTGCAAGACAGAAAGGTTAGAACGAAACAGTCCCCGAGGGTGAGTAAAAACCCCGATTCCATCCCCCACTTACATCAATTGCAGAGAAGATTCAGTCCAGACACTGCCCACGCAACCCGACGAACACAGCAGTAGAGGGGAAGCCCAGATCAACGCTGAATTCACAACCAGGCAGTTCAACAATCAGAAAGCTATCCTTCTCAAAACAGAAGCGAAACCCACCGAAACCAAAGGAGAAACCAAACCTGAATTACCGCAGAGACAAGACAACGACGACAGATCAAGAATCGAACCAAATGCAGCCAACACACAGATTCCAGAACCAATACCAAGGGATGAGCAGGAAGTAGAGGGAGAAGAAGCGCTCAAGAAACTGTCGAGAGAATGAACGAGCGGTTTGCAAATGATCGTGAATTGAGAATGAGAAATAAATGACTTATTTACCTTAATAAGTCTCACCAAAATAAAAGAGGGGAAACGACCTCCTTGCCCCCGTCTTTTAATTAATTGCCTCCGACGTCCCAATTACTAAACACGGCACCACATACATAATTAATATCACAAACCAGAATGTTATGTAACGAAATCTGAAAAACGAAAATACGGAGTATTACAGTTATTGTCGTTCCAGCGGGATCCATCTCCGGGATTTCCGGCTCTTGGGATCTACCGCATGACAAGTTCTGGTTCATATTGAGATATTTAATATATAACTGCTAGATCAGGTTTCCCCGCCTCTCTGGCGTTCTTTCCCGAGCTTTTAATACGGGGGTTGTGGAGGGCGGGTTTGGTATTGTAGGTATCCAGATCTTACTGGAAGTTCCTAACTAGCGCATCTCTCACGCTATCACTCAACCCATAGCCCTAAGTCTCTAATTCCTAACTCGGTATTTCCTAAGCTCGGTATTTCCAGTCATCAGAGCGATACTTCGTTCTGATACCATTTTTGTAACACCCCAATCACTAAGCTCGTCATTACCTCTTAAACTGTCACAATTTACCATTAAACTCGCAGCGGAACTCTAAATACAGCGGAAGGTGGTACAACGCCGTTAGCCACCCACGTGGCTAACCAGGCCTAACTCAACTACAGCATTGGTCTGATGGACCGGAATAAACGAGTACTCAATACAAATATATTACTCAATCATTTCTAACCAAGTTTCATACACCAATCTCAATTCCATTCTTTACTATACCGAGTCTACAATATACGGATGCCGATAACATATTCGGTCTTACACCTTATTCAAGTACATGAGTAAAATAAATTCTAACTACCCATGCTAACCACCGACCCCGTCCTACTCTCTAACGGTATCATCTTCGGTGTACCTGAAAAATAAAAACAATGCCCCTAGGGGCTCAGCTTAACGCTGCATACGAAATTCGCATACCCCGCGTGCTAACCGGGGTACGCCGACTACTTTTGTCGAGAGCATGGAGTTCATTTTTAATTCAATCAACATGCATATAGTAATACATTATATATGTACACTACACAAGAATTCGACAATCAATCATGGGATACAATCCCTAACTAACATAACAAGGTTGTTAGTTGTATCAATTTACTCTTAGGCCTTGAGCGTTATACCTTACTATGCCTTGGTTACTCATTCAATAACTCACCCACTCTCTCGGGTTACTTATTCTTGTTCTCGCCCATTCTCTTGGGTTACTTATACTTTACCTCACCCACACTCTTGGGTTACTAATACTCAAGCTCTTGTAGTTCTCGAGACACTAGAGGTCTCCTACGTCATGCTTGTTTCTCTTAATACTTTCTTAAGCCAAACACATGGCTCTCGAGCATAGTCTTTCTTCCCCGGTTTCGACCCTACTCTGAGTCTAGCATGGTGGGAAGGTTCAACTAGCTCCCGGAACTCTCTCTTAGTTCCTACTACTTTCACATAGGTCCGTCTACTCTCGGACTTCTCACATTCCCACACACTCCTCTCTCGGAGTTATAATATAATTATGTATATTAGTCTAGAAGCATCAATCTCGATGTTTCTAATGACGTTGGGAGCATTACTTAAGTTCGGGTAATCTTAGGTTTGAGGGTTACCCTTACATTTCGTATACGTATACTTTCGGTTATTTTCTCACACCGGGTATAATCTTGATATAGGAGGTCGACCATGACTCAAGGGAGTTAAATAGTCCCTTAGGTCTCTTTTACCTTTCTTAGAAGTTCACATCTTTGAACTATCTACAATCCTCCAGATGGAGGTTCATGTACCTTTCCACATTTATTTATTTCGTGGATTGTTTAAATTTGGTTTCCTAGCCGTTATCGGGTGTTTACTTAACCCGTACAACTCCCTCACATACTAGTGAGTTCATAAGTTTACGATATCATTGTTCTTAAATCCATAGTTTGTGTGTTTGCACGTTTTTGTTATTTTACGATACGACCCAATCTACGAGTCTCTAGCCAATCGTCACTCATCTATGAGTCGGTCTATACACTAAGTTAGACCTTACCGTCATTCAAGTATGTTAGCTCATACAACATACAACAAGATATACATAATCAAGCAATGGTTCATTTTCATGCTTTAGTCTTGATTAAGCCGGCACACAAACACACAAATCAATGTAACACGGTAAGCATACGATGAGAAAATCATACCTTTCACCGGGGTTAGCTTTACTGTGTGACCTCTCGTTCCTCGGTTCACACTTGTCTCACTGATAACATTCAAATGTTTCTATTAACATTAAGGTGTTACGGTATGTAAAACTAATACTCCCGTACTTAACCCCGTTATCCCTTCATTCCTTAATTTGTTCATGTGTTCTTAGACTCACAACTTTCTCATTCACTCCTAGCACTTGTTCTCACTTCTTAGGACCTTTACATGTCCCCAAACAAGGCCTAAACATCATCTAAAACCATTACCATTCACTTCCCCATCATTAGGACACTTAAAAACACTTTCTGGCAACTTTTTACATTGGTCCGGGTTAGTGTCCGGGGTTACAAACCCGGACCATTCACGGTTTTCAGTTTCTGGTGCATTTTTCATGTGGTCCGGGTTTGTGTACTGGTCTACAAACCCGGACCACCCCCTGGGATGGCTTTATGGTGCATTTTTGCTATGGTCCGGGTTTGTGTACGGATTTGCAAACCCGAACCACCCCTGGAACTGTCAAATTCATAGTTTTTCACCAGTTTTCAACCCATAATTCACCTCTAATCATTCCCTAATCATCCCACATGTTTCCTACATGTTTAATCATCTTAAAACATGTTCTAAACTCTTCAAAACATAGGTTTAATCCCTACTCAAATTCTTGCTCAAATTCACAAATTTTTCATTTTCCCTGTTACATTTTGCACACTTGTGCTACAGATTTTTACCCCTTGGCACTTGCATTATTGTTCTCACTCTATTTGACCATTACAAATCCTCCAAGACAATGCACTTCTCATACCATGGTTCATGCCTCAATCTTAAAACCTTAAATCCTCATTGTTTTCTAAAACTCCTAAGGCACTTAAACAACTTCCTTGTTATAGATTTTGCATCAATCCCCCCTCCTTAAATAAGTATTCCCATGGTGATTTACTATCCCAAGTCAATCTCCATCCATACCTAGCTAACCCTAGGTTATTCTTTCCTCAAGACATCACTTAAATCACTTAGATTTCTACCGGAATTTCGCCATAGCCCGGCTACTTTTCTAACATTGCCCAAAGCTCATATCATCATTTAATTCACCTAAAACTAACACAACCACAAGGGTTCTACCAGCACACAACATTTCACCATTACTAATCCAAAATCTCATCAAGCACCATATGAAGCAATAACTTAATATTTAGCACTTAGGCCCTTAAATCAAGCATTTAATCACAAACTCATTAAACATTACCACAACTCTTCTTATCTCGACAAATTACATTCCAACTCATGTTGGGTTCATTCATTTATTTATTTTCCCTTCCCAAATTCTAAAGCAATAAGAACATACACTAAGGTAAGTTATTTACCTTAAGTCTCCATTTCTCTCATTCCTTCATTCTCTTCCTCCATTTTCTTTCCTTTTCTTCATCTCTCTGTTTCTTGTTTCTCAACCGGCCAAACAGCTCAAGCTGGCCATCCCAAGAAAAATACACCACTCAATACATAACTCTTAATTTAACCTAGAACTTGAAGAGAACTCTTAAGCTTTAAAGAGGTATTTTACCTTGTAACTTTTAGAAGGAGTTCTTGGATAGAAAGGCTAACAAAATTCCAGCCCCCATTGAAGAGTACAAACCGTCTGGACATTGGAAGAGGAGGGAGCTCAACGTTGGAAATTTCCAAAAATCAAAGAAAGCTTGAAAATGGAGATTTTGAGCTTGCTTCTTACCTTAAGCAATCAAGGAGTGGTTCATGGTCAAAATGGGTAGCTTTAACCTTTAAATGAAGCTTTATCCATGGTGATGAACTATGATATTTTCGATTTTTAGGAGGTGGGAAATGATCCACAAGTTGAGAGGAATTCAACGGTACAATTTTTGTGGAGTTTGGATCTCATTTGGACTTTCAAAATTGAAGAAGAAGAGAGGAGCTGAGAGGTGTTAAGAAATCGGCATTGGCACCATAAGAAGAAGAAGAGAGCTCTGGTGGGGAGGAGGAAAAACGTGAGTGGGAAAGAGAATGAGTGGAGAGAGAGGGAAAAAGCACTTTATCCCTTTTTACTTTTCCTTTCTTTTTTTTTCTTTTCTTTCTTTCTTACTAGCTAATAAGCAACAGGGGAGGCTGTTTGACTAATAAAAACCGGCCCCACCAGTTTAATATCCCGAGAGCGTTTTCGACTTTTACAGAAAACGCTCGTTAATTTACCCGGTTTGACACTATTCACTAACAGGGCCCGTTTTTCGGATTTTTCCCGTTTCTTTATTTTTAATGGTTATTAAGCTTCCATTGATACTTAATTATAGTTATATAGTCAACCATAATTTTTACGGGTCTATTTGACCACTTAAAGTCACGTTTTCAGGTTTTCTCGAAAAATGTGCTTTAAAACTCTGTTAGCGTTTTAATCCATTATTTGGATCTGTTTTCTTCGGGAATCATTCCTGTATACTAATTAGGCCTAACTAAGCCTTAGGAATCCATCTCGGACCCTCAAGAGGTCACATACCTCCCATACTCATTTAATGCGCGTTTTAGTGTTTTTCGTGTTTTACGTATTTTCTCATTTCTTTTGGTTTTATTCTCTTTACCAATATTCCTTAGGCACTAATAGGCCTCTAAAAATCATATTAGAGTAATTTAATCACCATTTTTAGGTCCGGGGTATTAAATCAAATGTGAAAATGTACATGTTTTTTAATGAACATCTGTACACGTTTGTATGGCCATATGTACAAGTTTTCTCCCTTATATGTACTGATTTTAATTTAAGGATGTACATATTTAATGGTTTGTACAGGTTTATGTGACAATCTGTATGTTTTTAATGCGAGGATATACATGTTTTTATGTGTGGATGTACATGTTTTAATGAACATTTGCACATGTTTGTATGACCATTTGTACAAATTTTCTTTTATGTTCTGTGCACTATACATGTAAAACAATTTTTTTGAAAAATTGTCAAAATATATCTATGACTGGTCTTCTTTTGAAGAGCTTGAATATCGATGAACAATGATATAATTTTTTTCATTTTGGATTTATATATTAAAAGTTACAACAATTTAATTTTTTTGTGATAAAAAAAGAAAAAGAAACAAAATCTTTAAAAAAGAAAAAAATCAAAAGAGAAAAAAAAAACAAATCCGTCTTGTGCTCGGTGTTACGCGTGGTCCCTCCCATATTCCCTCTCATATGATGGCTACAGTTAGCTTCAGTCAAGAATTTACGATTTTTAAAAGTATCATTTTTTTTAAATTATTATATTATTTTGTATTTATTTTCAAAAATATGTAAAAGCATATAACTTTTTTAAAAAAATTCGGGAGCCGCCGTCTCTGTTCTTATCCCTAGTAGCAAAGAACCACTTTTTTTTTGATAATTTGGGCTTAAAAGCCATTATATAAATTAAAAGGTGGATGGGATTAAAAGTGGGCCTCATTAAAACCTCCCTAAGCAAAACCACATGGGAAAAAACTTAGGAAGGAAAAAGAGTACCCCCATCCAATTACATACCTAGAATCGTACCATAATATGTAGCCAAAATACAACGCAAGAAAGAAAATGCCAAACTCTTTTAAGTACCTCTCCTAGAGTTTACAAACAATCTTTAAGGGAGCTTGAACTAGCAAACAAAGCACAAGAGAAAGGAATATCTTTCCACCAACACTTAGTCCATCTCCAAACACCTATCTTAATATGAGACACAATCTTTGTAACGATAAACTCTTCACCTCTGAAAATTACAGTGTTATAGTGCATCCAAATATAGTATACTCCGTACACATAGTTGACCTCCAGACCCTCCTTGCCTTGCCAGCTAACTGCAGGCCAAACCAGTCCTCGTAGATCTTTGCAATGGACTCTCTAAATAAGAATGGTATATTCCACCACCGGAAGATGAGAGTCCATACTTTAACAACTCGTGGGCATCGAAATAAGACATGCTCAATTTTTTCCATGACCCTCTTACACCAAGGACAGAGGCTATGGCCAATTGGGATGATGCTTCTTTCAAACAAAATTTCTCTTGTCACTAGTCTCCTCAGAAGTGTGAACCACAGGGTCATTCCTACTCTCGGCTCACAGAGCCCCTTCCAAATGTTTTGTATAGCTATTTACCTTTGGTTCACCTCGTGTTCTTCAGAAATAGTATGTAGAGAGAGTGAGATATCCTTAGTGACTGACCATTTGGGATTCCCATTCCACCAACATTCATCCCGAGCATAAGGGGATGCCGGTTTTACCACCAGATTACTCATCAATGACGTTACCAAATCCTCCTCATATACATGCAGCCGACGTCACCAACTAAGTTTCCAAACCCATTCACCATTAACCCATTCTCCCATGCTGGAAACCGACCCATCTCGTTGCATGCTTAACTGAAATAAATGAGGGTATTTTTCATGCAAAGTACCTGCAGGCGACCATTTGTCGTGCCAGAACAGCACGTCATTGCCATCGCCCAGTGTGATAGTCATTCGATCTTTAAGTATATTCCGAATCTCATCATGCTTGCTTGTGGCCTTAACTATGGAATACCAAGGCCCTTTTAGTCTGCCGTTATTACCGTGATCTTCCCCAGTGTGAAGGCCTGCCCGAGATCGATATAAAGATTTTACCACCCTTTTCCACAACGAGTCTCGATTTGAAGCAAAACCAATCCTCCATTTGGCTAAGAAGGCGAGGTTCTTGTATTGTATATTGGAGAAGCCTAGACCTCCCCGATCTTTTGGTCGAGTCATCTTGGACCACGGGACAGTAGCCAAGCATTTGCTTCTACACTTGCCCCAAAAGAATTGTCTCTACTTCTTTATTAACTTCTTTCTAACCTTGACCGGGATCACAAAGAGGCTCGCATAGTAAAGGGGGAGCAAGTCAAGCACAACGCGTATAAGGACCGCCCGCCCTATTTTTGAGAGGGAATTGGCCTTCCATGCAGCTAACTTCAATTCGACCTTTCGTAATACAGGATCACATGTAGCACTTCTTCTCATGTTATCCCCCAAGGGGCACCCCAAGTAGGTGGCAGGCAAAACACCCAGGTGACAACTAAAGACTTCTACCACCATTTTCTCCTCGTCTTCACATGTATTGATACAGTAGGCCATTGAATTCTCCATGTTTAGAGCTAAGCCACTCATCTCTGTGAAAGTCAAGAGGATCCTATGTAGTTGCACCAGTTCTTGACGATCCACCTCACAAAAAACATCACATCATCAACAAATTGTAGATGGGTAATTCTCACTTGGTTTTCTCCTACCATCAGTCCTGAGAATAAACCCTGGCCTACCGCTCCCTACATTAACCAGCTTAGTATCTCAACAACAATAACAAAGAGAGAAGGAGACAACAGATCACCTTGCCGTAGACCTCTAGATGGAGAGAACGGTTTTCTAGGGGCCCCATTTACCAGGATCAAGATTCTTGTAGTAGTAACACATTCCTTTACCCAAGCCCTCCATCTCTGCCCAAAGTGAAATGACTCGAGCATGGTGTCAAGAAAATCCCATGACACACTATTGTGATCCTTCTTCAAGTCTATTTTTAGTAGAACTCCCTTTCTCTTCTTTCTTCTCAGCCAAGCTATCACTTCGTTAGCAATTAGAGGGCCCTCCAGGATGTTTCTGCCTTTTACAAATCCCCACTGTGTCTCACTGATAAGTTAAGAACCACTTAACATCAACAAAGGAAGCACATAACCAGCTTTTTATCAACAAGCACCTGAACAGCCTGAGCATTAAGCTCCACCCCAAAACGAAGGAAATTAACAACACTCGAGCAATGACAAAAAATGTCAAGTCTTCTACTCCCCATCATCCTCGCAAGCATTAGCCCCAGAATAATAGCTTTTGCCTCAATCATAATTGGGCGGTAAGCTTTATTTCCACCATCAAAACCTACACCCTGCGATTGTGTTGCTATCAGTCAAACAAAAAACACCAACGCCATAGCCCCTATCAGAGTCGTGACGGTGAAACTGGCTCATGTCGCCAAAAGGATCAGAGTCGCAGTGAGCACTATCAGCTGCTGCTAAGAAACCTCAAGCTTGATAACTTCCCCATTCGATAGTTGGGGCATGGCTGTGAATAACCTTTTAGTGTGCAGACCAACACACCCGTAAGCTTAAGATAAGTAAGATCACCTTCTCCTTTGATTCTTGTAAAACTGTGTGTAACAACCAGTCAAAAACCTCAGATTCTGACTTATGATTCCCAGGATATGACATCAGCAGAATTTGTCCACATACACTACAAGAAAAAGGCTAGTTTGTACCGACACAATTGGTAGCAATAATAGTGAAATTGTTAGCCAAATAGAACGGTTTACCGCTTTTGTTCATTTGCTACCGGAGTTTGTCGGTGGGTAAACCCTTGGTGGCGAAACTTAATTACGCTACTGTTCTTAGCTTCGGTAGCAATTTTGCTGCCTCACTGTCATTGCTCTTTCATCCGGTAGCAATATTACTATCGCTATTGTGTGGTTGCTGAACTAAGTTTGCTACCAACATATTCAGTAGCATATTCAAGATTCTGCTACCAAAAAGTGTAGTAGCATATGTCGTTTTTGCCACCAACAATTGCGGTACCAGTTTTGCCACCAACTCACGTAGTAGAATTTTCACAATGTGCTACCAACGAAAGCGGTAGCGATCTCCGTTTCAGCTACCAGCGGGGTAGTATGGGTATAAACAAACCCCATACCAATTTTGCTGCCTCACTGCCACTGCTCTTTCATCCGGTAGCAATATTACTACTGCTATTGTGTGGTTGCTGAACTAAGTTTGCTACCAACATATTCAGTAGCATACTCACGTAGTAGCATTTTCATAATGTGCTACCAACGAAAGCGGTAGTGATCTCCGTTTCAGCTACCAGCGGGGCAGTATGGGTATAAACATACCCTATACCAATTTTGTTGCCTCATTGTCACTGCTCTTTCATCCGGTAGCAATATTACTACCGCTATTGTGTGGTTGCTGAACTAAGTTTGCTACCAACATATTCAGTAGCATATTCAGGATTCTGCTACCAAAAAGTGTAGTAGCATATGTCGTCCACCAATAATTGTGGTACCGGTTTTGCCACCGGCTCACGTAGTAGCATTTTCACAATGTGCTACTGCGACGTGTGGGCTGGATAGATATTATCTTCACCATTAGGACGTGATAGTTATTCGCAACATATATACATACTACATGTATATATTGAATGTTTGATACTCTAAATATAAATGAAATTTTTGCCGATATATGATTGAACATTGGATATGTAAAAATTAATAAAATAGATGTATGTCTGACTAACCCACATCGATATTTTAATTTACATAATATTACAACATTAATTTTGTATAGTCAAATAATAAAAATAAAAGTTTATGTTGGCTTAAAAATGTTAAAATTAAAAATAAACACATATGTATCATTTACAAAAACTTTAAACATTTATAAATTATATACTACCTCTGTCCCGTCATAAGTGTCCCATTTGCTTTTTGGCACGCTTTTCCACTTCAATATTAAATATATAAGATAAAATATTTTTAAAAAATAATTTTTACAACATATAGTTTTCACATAGGATTCCATTATAAAAAAAATTATAAAATATTATCTTACATGTTAAATATTGAAGTCAAAACCCCATCCAAATAGTAAAGTGGACAGTCAACTTGGGACGGAGGGAGTATATATATAGTTTGTATTTATTTTGAAAATTTTAACCAATACGTTAACTAATTTAAATTGTTACTATAATTTATTGTATTTTTATATTTTATTAATTTATGACTTTTGTAAATTAATTTTATAGTAAAATGTATAAAAACTGCACAAAATCTGAAATTTGTATACATATATATCATTTACTAATTTAAATTATTTTGACAACTAATTTATATAAATTTTATAAATTTTAACCAACATATCTACTAGTTTAAATTATTATTACATGTACTCTATTTTATAATTTATTAATACGTGTGATACTTTAAAAATTAAAAATATTGTAAGTATCAAATATATTATGTTACGTATACCTTATATGATAAATAAATTCTTGTATTGTATTATTAGTATTATGTAGAGGTTTAGTTTAACTCATTAATTCCTTCATATTATATTTTCTATAAGGTATTTTATTCCTTTTATTTTTAATTATCGTATATGTATATATCCTTCCTATTATATTTCTCACAAGGAATGTTATTTCCTTTATCTATTTTATTGTATTTTAATATATATAAATATAATCTACATATATTAAGATTTATCCAGAACATTCTTTAAGAAATTCTATTGTATTTAATTATATTTAATATATTTTAGACATATCCACAACTGATTATGGTTTACAAAATAAAGTATTTCCCTTAGTTTTAGTTAAACATATTAGCTTCCATATTTAGATAATAAATAAAATGTAGTTTAGTTAAATTCCTTGATTTAATATAAGTTTCTATTTTATTTCTCTCATATAACATATATATAATATATGTAACAATTTTTACCTCACTTAAAGTTAATACCCAAAATATTTATAAACATACTGTATAAATGTGAATTAGTCTTATTATATTTTCCCCAACCTATAAAGTTCATTAATCAACTACCCTTTAATTTTTGATTACATTAAAAAACCTTATATTATAGGTTATTCTTATGAAAAACTCATAAACACGATTTTTAAAACCTTTTTACCATTGCCCAAAAATTCCCAAATTTAATATACAGTAACTATAACATTTTAGACATATTATAAAAATTTTATTTCATAAAAATATCTTTTAAATTTAGCCAAATAATTCCAGAAATCCCGTAACTTGTAAAAATCATAAATTATGTTTAAAAACTCCAAAACCATATTAATTTACATCAAAATAAACTAGATAAAATAAGGAATCTATGGTTAAAATTTCAAGTCAAAATACATTCGGGAATATATTTAAATTAACACCCAACCAGTTGAGACTATTTACTGGAATTTACTAAAACCCTTATAAACTAATTCTGGTATGTTTAATCTCGGCCGTCCAATCTCTTAAAACGAGATCGGACGGCCCCTGTGCATCGAGTTCATCAGCGAACTCAATTACCAAACCGAGTACTAAATCCCGTTTTCTCACAATCTACAGAACCAAATTGAGTGATTCTTGTTTCTTGGTTTCGAAATTCAATTACGGTTCTAATGATACCAATTTCCCCAATTAATGCAGTTCAATGGTTTTCGAATCGATTTCGAGGTTAGGGTTCTTAAGAGTTTTCGAATTCGATTCTCCAAATTCACTCAATCTAAAGCGTAATTGATGCAATGAATCATGGTTTTGACCGATAATGTAACATAGTTTAGCAAGGTTGAAGGAATTTGAAGAAAAACTTACCGGAATTGCTCGAATCGAAAGGAATTGTTTTCGGTTTCCGGAAAATGCCCCCTTTACAACCGATTGAGTAGCCTACTTTGCAACACTATATTTACAGTACAGAGGGATTTAGAACTATTTCTTGGGCTTAATGTAAGAGGAAACTTAGCTCTACACAATGATAGCAAGAACTCATCCTAACTCGCAACACACAGAAAGAAATCGAACCCGAAACTTACGAGTTTCCTTCTCGTTTCTGGAAAAATTCTGGGCAAAACGCGACCAGATCGGGGTCGGAACTTTAGACGCCTATATCTTCCATATGATTGAGAATTAGATTTGGTCATCACATGAAAGTTTAGAGGGATTAGAGCTCTTTAAAACGAGCTAAAGAACATGAAATTTGGATGAGAAACAAAGAAGTTATGGCTAGACGAAGTTACTGATTCGAAGGGAAAAACTGGAAACTGCAGTTACGGTTTTGCAGGGTGGCTACTTTGGATCGAATTTCCGGTTGATTTTGGATGAGTTAGGGTTAGTGTGAGTTATGGTTGCAAAGAGGAGATTAAGGAGAAGAGAATGAAAAAGACGGCACTCAGAAATTCCAAAAGATGAGAAAGTTATGGAGGTCACAAGTTAGGGCAAAGTCGGTTCCGAAAATCGTGGAGATAAAATCTAAGTGTGGGCGCGTGTGAGCTTGACACGTGGCAGATTTAAAAATTTTGACTCAAAACTTCAATCTAGCATAACTTTGGCTAGGATGATCCGTTTTTGACGTTCTTTTTATCGATCTTCATGGTTTTCCATAACCTATTTATTGGTATAGGTTTCATGGCCTGGTTTGACCATTCTCAAAAAGTCAACTCTAGCAAGGCTTAATAAGCTTTAAGGTTTCTAGAATTTTATATTGACTTTTATGTTTCAAAACAATGTTCCAACACTTCCTAAAATCTTTATAACATAGTTGGAGTGTTTATAAATTTTCCCTATATTTATTGACTTATAAATCTTATTATTAAATTCATAATACTATATAATAATGTATAATAATTAGGGTTAAATAGGAGAAAACCCCTAAATAAATTTCACAATTCCATATAATAATTTAATATTCATAATTCCATATAATAATCTAATTTTTAATAAAAGAAATCCCCTAAATTAATTTAAATTAATTTAGGGGTATTTCAGTATATCCCCCTTAAAAGAAACTTCGCCTCGAAGTTTAACAATCAACTAATAGGCACTCACACGCTTCGGGTGTGCTGAGACAATAATAATTCCAATGAAATTCCATACCATTCCAATCCTTTATTTCCATCCATTTCCATAACAATATTCCACTCGAGATTACTCAAAATCAAAACAAACCAAGATATACCAAGACATAGCATGATGAAAATCAATAGTCACGTACTGTGTCATATTGTAAAAACCAAACATACAAACACCTCTCATTCTGCTAATACTGTTCTCCTTTTACTAACAATGCAACGAGGCATAATCCGGATGAGATAACGAAGGAGGAGTATGCCAGCATATCCCCCTTAAAAGAGCTAAGGTACGCCCTCGTACCGCTACTAACGGCACATTCAAAGAATTCAACACCTTATTAACCAGCATTGTTGTGAATTTTACTGCACCGTTGATTTTATCCATGATCGTGACATATATATGTATCTCTTGATTGTTATGTATTTGTATTTCCTTGGTGGTTATAAAATTTTTACCTTATGATTATTATCCATTCAATTAATGACGGTTACGAATTATATGTCCATATATGATCATTTATCATATCAATTATATTACCAAGCTAAACCAGGTGTAACGTATTTGAGTAGTTTATAAAAATATTCAGATCAGTTAATAATCCTCAATAATCTTCCAAAATATCTTCAAAGGTTTATTAGTCAACCATATGTTAAAACTCTATAAGATAAATATTTATGTGACTTTTCAAGTTCCAATTGTTTTATAATTAACTATAGTATTCCAGACGAACCATTAGGTATTCACTTCATAAAATTTACTTATTATATTTACATAATTTCACACAAGGCAGAGTTTTAGGAAGTTCTTATTATCTATAATATAGCTCCAAAATCTGATTCCTTTATCTTAAAATTTATATATTATTATTATTATTTTTTAGGTAGGGACTCTATATAAAATTTTAAGTCAAATGAATTAGTCTAATGAAAACTCACTCACTCTTGATAATTATTTTCCTTAAGGTTTGTTCTATGTAAGTATTCTTCTGATTATTAAATCTTAGTACTCTCTTAGACAATGGTGGCTTTTGGTGAACATCACTCTTAGTGTGTCTTTTAAAATTTTATACATGTATAATGTTAAACATCCAAGTAAACATGAGGATTTTCAATCTTTAAGTAACTCTCAATTTTTTTAAGATGCTCAATACTCAAGTATTTAAGGATCAATGATACTTAGTTTAGTATTACTCTTCTCTTCACTCAATCTTTAAGTAACTTCTTTTATTGATTTTTTTTTTAGATCCAACCAGGGTAGGGGGTGGGGGGTGGGGGGGGAAGATGTGTATCTTGGAGTACCCAAACTAATCCCCTTCCCTCCATATATAGGTATTTTTCACCAAGATTTAACTCATAAACCCTTTACATTTATGAGTTTTAATACCGGATCTTAAGATACAAATATTGATTTGTTCATTGTGGTTAGCAATGAAATATGCCTAGCTCAAGATTTCATGATGGTAACGTCTTACCACCACTTCCCCTCAAGTTCAACACAATCCATCACCTGCATAGAAGATTATTTACAGTTAGGTGACAAGGCTTGTCTAGCCCCTAAACTTCTAGAAGTGGGTGTGCACCCCCACTACTTTCAGCCTAGGAGTTCGTCGCACCAGGCACTTCCCGTAGGGTGTTAGGTTTATGTGTTTTCTTTCTAAAGTTAACATGGAGTTTTAATGTGTTTTACAAGTTCAGCTGTTGATCTTTTCTAATACGCTACTAGTTCTTGTTAGCTTAATAATTTTCTAGACTTAAGATTTATCTTAAACATTATCTTTAGGTAATAAATTGATATCAAGTAGTTCATGAGATTTATTTTCAAACCTTAAAGGAGTTGAAGTACTTTCACATAAGATCAATACTAATTTAGTTATGTACAGTTCTATTTGTATACTGTTTTCAACCAAAATTATTCTTTAAAATTCTAGGAATTTGTGTACTAGCTTTTAAAGGATTGCATTTTTAGCAATGTATTCTCCATGAGTATGCTTTTGAAAAATAGCTTAATATTTGGTTTATCTCAACCAAAATCTTATCGTACTCAATAGATGATATTCCAACCTATATTTCTACTGTAGTTTAATGTTCGAACAGAACAACAGCACACCATTCTCTACAGACATTCATAAAAAGAAAAGTGTATAAAGAAATCATTCACTAATCTAAGGAGGGTTAGGAGTCGTGCCTTACTGGAATCCTCACTTCCCAATTCTACCCCAATTCCCCAGTTTTAAGTGCACTTATAATCTAAGTATTTCACTCGGCTTGTTTTCTCGGGTTCAGAGCGTAACTACGCTCTGATACCACTTTCTGTAACACCCCTATAATAATAAAACAACAGCGGAAAATAAACTAAAGGTGCTACAGACCATCGGGCTCCAAACACCCGGTACCAACCTCACCAATTACAACCTTTACAATTAACTAAGTTACGGTCTGAACTTCGAGAAAACTTAACAAAAACATAAAACAATAAAACACATTCGCTCTCCATAGACCTAATCCCATCTCAATCACTCATGCTCGTCGTGGCCACCTGTAAGTCAATTTGTACCTGCAAGATGAAACCAAGCAGCCCACCCCGAGAGGGGCGGGTCAGTTCCCTGGAATGGAACTGGTACAATTCTCCAAAAAGAAACTTATAAAACATAACTCTTCAAAATAAACAGTAACATGAAAACAAACTCTTAAAAGTAAAACAGAGATAAAGCACTTCAAAACAATCAAGTTAAAGAGAAAGAAAACAAGACAAAGATAGAGATAGAGAACTTCCAAACCAAGTCATCCACTTAAGTAGTCACACCACATAGTTAGTAAGCATCCATTGTTGACGTTAGAACCAATTCTGGTTAAGAAGAGAAAGACTTAAGTAGTCACAAAGGACTAGGAGTGACATTAATATCCATAACCCGTGGTAGACAGTCTATGTCTCCACCATTTCAGAAGATGATTCCCATAGACAAAATATGCTCAAGAGTGGAATAAACCAATTGGGAGAGATGGCCCCTCCGCTGTCAGTTGTCACAAGGACGAGGTAAACAGACCTCCGCTGTCAGTTGTCAAGAGGGACGAGGTATAGCAGACCTCCGCTGCCACCGACCCGTTCTCGGTCATCGGTGAAAAGTGTGTGCACCACTTAATATAAATAATCCATACTCAGTACCAAGATTAACATTTCCCATATTCCCATTAGATTATTAACTGCACAAGAGCAATACCAAAACACTCAGTCCTACAGAGTGCAGTGGCGTAAACCCTCAACAACTAATATCCAATAGAAAGAATCCATTTCCAATAAGGCTGATCAAACTCGACTCATGGTTGAAACATTACCCATTATCCAAAGGAAGAATTTACCAATACCAGATACTTTCCTATATTCCCAGTTACCCCACTAGATCATTAACTGCACCAGAGCAATACCAAAACACTCAGTCCTACAGAGTGCAGAAGCGTAAACCCTAGGCAGTTAATATCTAGTGAAACAACTAGATAGGAGGAACCAATAACCAAGGAAGTTTCACATACAGGCTCAGTTAGTCACATCAAGCTCAGTTAGTCACACAACAGTTTCATTTTGAAATCCATTCAAGATCAGTTGGTGTTCCAAAACATTCCATAAAGTCCATCAGCAAAAGTATCGAGTACGAGAAATCGTACAAAACATTCCATAAGGTCCAAAACACAACAAGCTGAGTACGAGAAATCGTACAAAACATTCCATAAAGTCCAAAACACGTCAGCTGAGTACGAGAAATCCAAACATTCCATAAAGTCCAAACACACAAGCTGAGTACGAGAAATCGTACCTGGGTAACGTTGTAGCAGTTCTAATCTACTTGCGCAAACAATCAACAGTACTCTGAAGAATATTAAAGGTAGTCTATCATCAATCACTTGTAGCCCACGTTAAACTTAAATAAACTCCCCACTGTTATTTCTAAATCTCAATTGTCTTTTAAGCCCTCACTTAAATGCTATGAATAACCTTTGACTTGTCTTAGAATGTTGTATAACTCAAGGTTGTAAAACCAAGGAATGTATTTTATTAACACTTGTTAATTGTTCCACCCTTATCCACTTTACCCATACCTAACCATAATTCTCACATTAAAGACCTTTATAACATAAGTGCATTATACGTTATTCAATCAATCTTAGAATTTAGAGACAACTACTAGACTCAATTATTTTATCTCTACTTTAGAATGACTTAATATTATAACCATTTAATTATCTTGTCTTAAGATGTTCAATTACTTTCATCCTGAAACAACTATATTTTAATTAACTCAAACCCTTCCAACTCTTTTACTTAGTATCCACAAAGTATATTATTCGCTTAATTATTACCTATAATAAGGTGTTTTAAGATAACCCTTTTTATGTATCCTTACTTACATTTTAATTTCCCAAGTATTTAATTTTTACACACATTCTCTCCATAGAGTATGTATAATCCTTTTGTACTAAATTTTAATAAACTTATGTCTTAAATACATTTTATATTACTTACAAGACCAAAGGTTTCAAAGGAATAACTTAATAAATTAATTTCCTTTATTGTATTTTAGGATAAACATTATATCTCGACATAAGGTAAAATTTATCTAAGAACTAAATTCTGATTCATAATTGAATTTGTTAATTATGTGATAAGATAATCTATTCTGAAAATCCCCATACCTTATATTCAAATGACACATTAATATTCCCAGTGTCAAAAAGGTAAATCAATATAATATCTTATGTAACCTAGTTTCATCTAATTAAAGGTTTAAAGATTTTAAGTATCTAATTTCTATTTATAAACCTTCTTATAAATTCTAACTACTACATACATTACTTAATTATAAACTCACATCCTGAACATTGGTATTAAATGTATTTTATATGGCTTATCAAATTCTAAGAACGTAAGGATTATTATTTTGATTAATTCCCCAATCATAGTTTAATATAGTTTTATATCATAATCCTTTTAATGATTTTATCACAAGATATTAAGTTATTACTCAATACTATAAATATTAAGAAATGATTAAATCTAGACTTATTTATCCTCTTCACATTTAGATGTAAAAGTAACTCATTTACTTTATTATGTTTATATAATAAGAACATTTAAATGTAAAAGTATTTCATTCATTTTATTATCAATTAAATAATAAGATCTATTTGTGTAACACTTTATGTAAACTAATTACAAATATTCCTAAATTTCAACTTATTAATTTCTTAACCCAATTATAGATTTACATTGTGGTCACTGACTAAATATACATGTATTTTAATACTGTTTATATAAATCCTAGAAATTCAAAGGTAACTAAAAACTCAATTCATAACCATAAAATAATACCACCTCATATAGTATTCTATTATTAGTATTATGCAGAGGTTTAGTTTAACTCATTAATTCCTTCATATTATATTTTCTATAAGGTATTTTATTCCTTTTATTTATTAATTTATCGTATATGTATATATCCTTCCTATTATATTTCTCACAAGGAATGTTATTTCCTTTGTCTATTTTTATTGTATTTATATATATATAAATATATATCTACATATATTAAGATTTATCCAGAACATTCTTTAAGAAATTCTATTGTATTTAATTATATTTAATATCTTTTAGACATATCCACAACTGATTTATGGTTTACAAAATAAAGTATTTCCCTTAGTTTTAGTTAAACATATTAGCTTCCATATTATATAATAAATAAAATGTAGTTTAGTTAAATTCCTTGATTTAATATAAGTTTCTATTTTATTTCTCTCATATAAACATATATATAAATATATGTAACAATTTTTACCTCACTTAAAGTTAATACCCAAAATATTTATAAACATACTGTATTAAATGTTAATTAGTCTTATTATTTTTCCCCAACCTATAAAGTTCATTAATCAACTACCCTTTAATTTTTGATTACATTAAAAACCTTATATTATAGGTTATTCTTATGAAAAACTCATAACACAATTTTTAAAACCTTTTACCATTGCCAAAAAATTCCCAAATTTAATATACAGTAACTATAACATTTTAGACATATTATAAAAATTTTATTTCATAAAAATATCTTTTAAATTTAGCCAAATAATTCCAGAAAACCCGTAACTTGTAAAAATCATAAATTATGTTTAAAAACTCCAAAACCATATTAATTTACATCAAAATAAACTAGATAAAATAAGGAATCTATGGTTAAAATTTCAAGTCAAAATACATTCGGGAAGATATTTAAATTAACCCGACAAGTTGAGACTATTTACTGGAATTTACTAAAACCCTTATAAACTAATTCTGGTATGTTTTAATCTCGGCCGTCCAATCTCTTAAAACGAAATCGGACGGCCCCTGTGCATCGAGTTCATCAGCGAACTCAATTACCAAACCGAGTACTAAATCCCGTTTTCTCACAATCTACAGAACCAAATTGAGTGATTCTTGTTTCTATGGTTTCGAAATTCAATTACGGTTCTAATGATACCAATTTCCCCAATTATAATGCAGTATTCAATGGTTTTCGAATTCGATTTCGAGGTTAGGGTTCTTAAGAGTTTTCGAATTCGATTCTCCCAAATTCATTCAATCTAAAGCGTAATTGATGCAATTGAATCATGGTTTTGACCGATAATGTAACATAGTTTAGCAAGGTTGAAGGAATTTGAAGAAAAATTACCGGAATTGCTCGAATCGAAAGGAATTGTTTTCGGTTTCCGGAAAAATGCCCCCTTTACAACTCGATTGAGTAGCCTACTTTGCAACACTATAATTTACAGTACAGAGGGAGTTAGAACTATTTCTTGGGCTTAATCTAAAGAGGAAACTTAGCTCTACACAATGATAGCAAGAACTCATCCTAACTCGCAACACACAGAAAGAAATCGAACCCGAAACTTACGAGTTTACCTTCTCGTTTCTGGAAAAATTCTGGGCAAAACGCGACCAGATCGGGGTCGGAACTTTAGACGCCTATATCTTCCATATGATTGAGAATTAGATTTGGTCATCAACATGAAAGTTGTAGAGGGATTAGAGCTCTTTAAAACGAGCTAAAGAACATGAAATTTGGATGAGAAACGAAGAAGTTATGGCTAGACGAAGTTACCTGATTCGAAGGGAAAAACTGGAAACTGCAGTTACGGTTTTGCAGGGTGGCTACTTTGGATCGAATTTCCGGTTGATTTAGGATGAGTTAGGGTTAGTGTGAGTTATGGTTGCAAAGAGGAGATTAAGGAGAAGAGAATGCAAAAGACGGCACTCAAAAATTCCAAAAGATGAGAAAGTTATGGAGGTCACAAGTTAGGGCAAAGTCGGTTCCGAAAATCGTGGAGATAAAATCTAAGTGTGGGCGCGTGTGAGCTTGACACGTGGCAGATTTAAAAATTTTGACTCAAAACTTCAATCTAGCATAACTTTGGCTAGGATGATCCGTTTTTGACGTTCTTTTTATCGATCTTCATGGTTTTCCATAACCTATTTATTGGTATAGGTTTCATGGCCTGGTTTGACCATTCTCAAAAAGTCAACTCTAGCAAGGCTTAATAAGCTTTAAGGTTTCTAGAATTTTATATTGACTTTTATGTTTCAAAACAATGTTCCAACACTTCCTAAAATCTTTATAACATAGTTGGAGTGTTTATAAATTTTCCCTATATTTATTGACTTATAAATCTTATTATTAAATTCATATACTATATAATAATGTATAATAATTAGGGTTAAATAGGAGAAAACCCCTAAATAAATTTCACAATTCCATATAATAATTTAATATTCATAATTCCATATAATAATTAATTTTTAATAAAAGAAATTCCCTAAATTAATTTAAATTAATTTAGGGGTATTTCACTGGACAACAAACTGATTAGCGTTTTGATAACGAAGTTATAGTTCGGGAGCTCATAGTCAAAGATACCGTAACCTCATGGTGGTTACCAATAATTATGATAAACATAAGGGGGTTAACATTATTATGCTCAATCCTCAAGGGGGTTCCGAGTAATTTACTCTATTTTAATGAATATTTCAAAAATTGTTTTTATAATTTGTATTCTATTTTGCAAATAACTTTATGACATAATATTTGTTGTTATCTACAAACAATATGTCATAAAGTTATTTGTAAAATAGAGTATAAATTAAAAAAATATATAAATATTAGTTAAAAAATATAAATTATTTATTTTGAAAAACTAATTTAAGGGGGAAATTTTTAAAAAAATGTATGGTAAAAATATGGTACATAATTGGTATAAATTTTGGTGCTTGGTATAAGTTAGTAGAAAATTTGGTATAAAAAAATACTATATTATTTTCTATGGTATTAAATAATTTCCAAAAAATCAAAAAAATATTTACTATTTCAATATTTTTATATTTTTTATAGTTATCTATATGTTAAAAGTATTTTGATTTTTTTGTGAATTTATAATTCTTAGAGCATATTATGAATTTTAAAAATACTTTATTAACTATTAGAGATATTTTTGTCTTTTTTCTTTCTGATATTTCATGGACTTTTGTTAAAATACAAAGATATTTTATGATTTTTTTTAATTTAAAATATTCCATGAATTAACAAAAATATAATGACATTTTATAAAATATCTCAAAGATATTTTATTGTAAATTTCAAACCTGATTCCCGTCAACTTATAAGTGGTAGAATGTAGTCTCGACTTAACTATTTTTTTTAAATTGATACTTCAAGATTATCCTATAATAAAAATAAACTATGATAGTGATAATTAAAAAGAAACCGAGCGATATCTTGGCTGCGTTCGGCATGGCTTTTTTGTGGTAGTTTTGTACCTGTTTTGGTCTGGTTGTTTTGGTTGGTTGTTTTGTGGTAGTTTTGCTGGTTGTTTTGTGGCTGTTTTGAAAACTAGTGTTCGGCAGGCAGCGGTTTTATCTAACTGTTTTGAATAAGTTAGTTAAGTTAGTCATGTGCGGTGCGTTTACCGTTTTCGGTGAAACAATTAAAAATTGTATATTACATTTTAAAACAATTTTTTTAATAAAGTTAAAATATATGTAGTTTAATTATTATTATTCTTTATTAATATTTTAGTGACAATTAATGTATAATTTTTAATATGTATACATATTAATTTATAAATAAATTTTTTACATACATTTGAAAAAATAAAGAAATAAACCATTGTATTTAGAGCAAAATATTACATGTTATATATAAAAATAAAATTTTATGGATTGTATATTAGTATTTAATATAACATTTCAAATGTATTACTAATACATCGCCCACCCATGATGTTTGGTGAAATTACACAACCCACCCATGAGGTTTCAAAAATTACTTTGTCCACCCATGTGGTTTCCACAATTTTACATCCAACAACTTTTCTAATATTTGATCAACTTAAAAGATGGTTAAATGATATCCAAATTAGATGAAACTTTACATGGACAATGTTAAGGTGTTATATTTTTGTTCAATGCCAAATCCAAAGTTTTTTAAGGTTATATATGACCTGTGGGACCCAATGAAACATGAGACACGTTTATCAGGTCCCACGGATCATATATGAGCTTAAAAAACGTTGGATTTCACGTTTTTACCAAAATATCACACTTTAATATCGTCCATGTAAAGTTTCATCAAATTTGGATATCATTTAACCATCTTTTAAGTTGATCAAATATTAGAAAAGTTGCAGGATGTAAAATTGTGGAAACCACATGGGTGGGCAAAGTAATTTTTGAAATCTCGTGGGTGGGCTGTGTAATTTCGCCAAACGTCATGGGTGGGCAATGTAATTTTCCCTTTAATTTTTAATGGAATAAATAACATCATTGAAATGAAAAAGCAATTCTTTCTAATAATAAAATACTGACAAACCATAATAGTTTGTACAAACAGTTTTGTAATTAATCATTACTTAGCAAGTTGAATACTTATAATTGAGATTATGAAATATACAATATTTTGTACTCTAATAATTTGGATATAATTGAAAGTTTAAATTGTAATTTTTATTAGTTTGCTTTTTTCCTTATAGAATATTTTATTAGAATTGATAGATAGTAATAGTTTTAAGAGACTATTTATCCGTATCTGAATAAACAATTTAGTTGTTAAAAAATATGACCTATATATTACTATATGTAGATATAATTAAATATTCAGATTTTATACCTTATTTTAGCAATATAAGCAAAAGTGAAACTGATTATTATATCATCCTTAGTAATCATGTACCCCTAAAATCCATAATACAAATATTTTTTTGTTTTTTTATTACAAATTCTATAAATTAATTAAATATTAGAATTACTCAAAATAATTTTTAGTATAAGTTTTTAGAAAAACACTAATAGTTTAAAACTATTGTTCTATATTAATTTCATTGATTTATAATTTAGTATACAAATCTTTATAAAAAAACTAAAAATAAAAAAGGGAAAATAAATCTTTTTATATATTAATCTATATATTTCAGTTTTTATTTAATTTTGTGTCAAATATAATATATAATATCATTTTAAAAATATAATTTAAATATTAAAAATTTAAATTAATTTATTAAAAATTAATTTTTAAATATTAATTAATATTATTAAAATATTCTCGCCCTTAATTACAGTTTTCTGGCTCCACCTTCGTTTATGGTATTCATTCTCTTTGTAGCATAAATTGTTGGTTGTTTTGTAGTTATTTTATGCTGGTATATTTGTAACTGTTTTGAAAATTATTGTTTAAAGGTGACAGTTTGATACTTTAATAAAAAATACTACATTTATACCACTGAAACGCTATGTCCGCACGGAGCCCTTATAAATTAGCTGAAACCACACTATACCTTGTCAAATTTCTATTTTTTTGAGTGATTTTTCTAGACGGTGGGTTTTGGATAGGCCTCTATTGGGCTTACGCGGTCGGTAAATAGCAATACTCTTTCAGTAGGCCCATCATTTAGCTGCGAGTAGCGATCGTGTCGCCGCATAAGGAAATAAATATGTATTTAAAAGTTGTAAAAAAAAATTGTTTTAGGTCAATTGGTGTATACTCTCTCCCTCCGTCATGAATTGACCGTCCTGTTTACTATTTGGACATGTTGTTTGACTTTAATTTTTAACATATAAGATAAATTAATTTTAAAAATTTAAATTTTGTATATGATTTCTTATATGATAAACTATATATTATAAAATTTAGTTTTATAAAATTATTTTATCTTATATGTTTAATATTGGAGTGGAAAAACGTGACATAAAACGAACAGGACGATCAATTCAGGACGGAGGGAGTATTGTTAGTATGATTTGGCAAATTCTATTATACAACCGGTTGTACGGTGAGTATCGTACAACCGTTCATTTTAAATTCAAGCGTTGTTCAAGTTTTTGTATTGATTGTTCATACTGATGTAAAAGTTATATGTGTTATTATGAAAGTTGTTCAACTTTATATGATGATTGTTCAAATTAATTGTGAAGATTGTTCGAGAGTATATATAAGCATCGTACAACCGGTTGTATGATAGTCGGATTGGTATGATTTAATCTTTTCGCGCACGTGGTGACACCCTAGCACAATTTCTGTTGGATCTCGGAGAGAAAATACCGTAATGATAAATACTTTATTTTCTTTTCACCCTGATATACAAATTTCATCCTCCATATGTATTTATATATTCTTGTAAAAGTATATTTCTCCAGGGTTTCAAACCTACTCTTTCTCTTCTCCTCGTTCATGAGTCCCCAATCACTTCTTCTTCTACCTCCTAAAACAGAAGGAGAAGGGGAAGAAAAATCAGTGAACAACTAAACAATCAATACTCCATACCCTCAATCATAATGAACGACAAATCATCAATGATCATTAGACCCTCAGTCTCAAAGCTAATAACTTTCTTCCTCTTCATTATCATATTTCTCTTCTTCTACCTCACTTACAATTTCAATCCTCATTTCGTAACTCCCCAGACCACTTCCACCTTCACTACAGTTCTCACAAACTTCAGCACTAGCCGTACTACTCTCTCCGCCACATCCAACCTTCAACACCATCGAACCACTTCCAAACCACTCAAATCCACCACCAAGCTACCCCAACCCCGACCCAAATCCTCCACCAAACTACTCCTCGAGAACCAACCTCCACCACCGCCACTTCCACCACCAACTTCCCTTCACCACATCCTCTTCGGCATCGGCGCAAGCGCGAAGATCTGGGAGAAGAGAAAGGAGTACATTAAAGTATGGTGGAGAAAAAACGAGACAAGAGGATACGTTTGGTTGGATGAGAAACTACCACCACCACATGAATCGGAATCATCTCTCGATTTACCTATTCTACGAATCTCAGAGGATACTTCACGGTTCAGTTATAAACATCGAACTGGTTCAAGAGCTGGGTTGAGAATAACACGGATTGTATCGGAGATGGTACGGATGGGAAGTGATGAAGTGAGATGGTATGTTATGGGTGATGATGATACAATTTTTTTTCTTGAGAATTTAGTTGAAGTTTTGAGAAAATATGATCATGAACAAATGTGGTATATTGGGTCGAATTCTGAAACACATCCGCAGAATGTGATATTTTCGTATGGTATGGCGTATGGTGGTGGTGGTTTTGCGATAAGTGCACCGTTGGCGAAACGGGTTGAGAAAGTGCAGGATCGGTGTATTGAGAGGTATTCGGATTTGTATGGGTCGGATGATCGGATTCATGCTTGTATGGCTGAACTTGGTGTACCGCTTACCAAGGAACCAGGGTTTCATCAGGTGAGTTTTTTTTTGTTGAGGTTTAATTCAATTGGTTTAAGTTAACTGCAAATCTTATTAGTCGCATCGTATCACAGTACATAGTTGAAAAATATAAGATAGTCATGTATAATTAATAATTTTAAGAGGGGTGATTAATTTTGATGTAACTAAAAAGAGTAATTATAGGAATGTTTAGATTTTTTTAAAATAAAAAATTCATTCTGGTGAAAAAGGATTGACGATAGTAGTTATAGGAACGTTTTTTTTATTTTTTGAAGACGATAAAAAAAATATTTTATCAGACCTAGCAACTTGTTTAGCCGTGGATTAAGGCGGGAGATGTTATGAGTATCTTAACGGTAGTCTTTCTGTGAGCATGAACATCTGAACTGCCAGTATTGTTGGATAGTCGCCGCCTATATGGTTCAGCTTTCTTGGATGATTTTTGGTCTATTAATTAGCAGTTTCTTTAGGCCAAGTGACGCACAATCATGTTAATTAAGTTAACCCTAGAATATGGCTAAAAAAAGAAAATCTCGCTCACACCCTTTCACATTCTTCATCAAATACGACCATACTTAATATTAAATTACTACAGAACAGACCAAGCAATCACACACCTTAATAAAGTAGTAGTAGAATTTTCCTGAAACTATTTGTTTTATTGCATAAAACATGACAATTAATTAAACCCCATTCACTTAATCATTATTATGTCTTATTCACAGTTGGACATCTACGGAAGCTTACTAGGTCTCCTTTCCGCACATCCAATATCCCCAATAGTAACACTTCACCACATCGACTTACTCGAACCCATTTTCCCACGCATCTCAAGAGTCAATCCTTGATCCGTCTTAAAACCCCAGCAACACTTGATTCCGCATCCCTTATGCAACAATCCATCTGCTACGACACTTCACGGAACTGGACGGTTTCCGTCTCATGGGGATACACAGTCTCAATCTTCCGTGGAATCATCACGCCACGGGAACTGGAGAGACCCGCAAGGACATTTCTCAGCTGGTACCGTAATGATAGAGATACTGAGTTCAACTTCAATACTAGACCGATTGCCAAACATCCTTGTCAGAAACCTTATGTGCATTACTTTTCTG
This sequence comes from Limonium bicolor, assembly GCA_023374045.1. Taxonomy (NCBI): domain Eukaryota; kingdom Viridiplantae; phylum Streptophyta; class Magnoliopsida; order Caryophyllales; family Plumbaginaceae; genus Limonium; species Limonium bicolor. The sequence continues at coordinate 155,574,586 of CM041777.1, read as the reverse complement.
CTGGTCGTTTTGATAAGAAGTTTAATCGTACTGAGACTTTTTACTCGTTGTATCGTACTGATGTGCATCCTTGGTGTTGGTGGGATATGGATGATCCGCTTGTTGTGAAGAGGGTTTATGTTTCGAAGAAGCCTGATCCTCATAGATGGAACAAGGTAATTCATTAATTATATATATATGCTTATTAAGCCAGGTAGTAGTACATTTATGTTTTGGGGATTTAAATTTGTTTATGATCTACGACCATTGTTGTGTTGTTGTTGTTGTATATAGGCTCCAAGGAGGGACTGTTGCAGAATATTGCCATCAGAGAGGGAGACCACACTGGTTATTGATGTTGGTGAATGTCAAGAAGGGGAAGTTCTTGAACCAATATGGAGAAGTAGTACTACTGAAGACCCTTTCTTTCCTGATAACTAATTGAAATAGGTTTAATTTAGTTTCAAGACAAATTCAAAATTGTCATATACACTTTACAACAGCCCCATCCTAGGTAGACGAATTTCATAGAATTCTATACTACTACATACTTAGCAGGTTCTTTGTTTGTTTTTGTATTTGTAACTCGAATTTCGCAGTTGACTATCTCTCTCTATATATATATATGTTAGGTGATGTTTGACTGTCCCAATGTAAATTAACATCGTCTTTCAGCTTCACTCTTCGTAAGGCTAGTAGTGGTCAGGAAAGGGTTCAAAAATGAAAATGCCAATTTGCATTTCTAAGAGGGAAGCGCTGAAGTTTTACGACCGAATGGGTGGGTGGTGGGTACCTTAATTAAAATGTACTAAATCATTACCGTATCATACTAAAGAAAGCAATTTAAATAAGTCTCTTACCCTTTTACTGTTATAAATGAAATTAGATAAAGATACAAAAGAATGTCCCACAAACGGATCGAACTCCATAGATGCGGAAGAGATTTGGTGACGGACATACTTCTGACGGAAAGGACGTGAACCGTTCTTTTGCCAAGTTAAATATAATAGTAACCGTTATTCTACGTTTAGTCAAATATGATTAGAATCAATATTTTTTTGAAAGTGACTGGAAGCATTAACTTTGTTTGTGCTTTATTACGTCTTATTCTATTATTGTATATTGTACTATTGAAGTCCTTTTGACTAGATATGCTCATTTGTGCCATAATAGATTATTATGCTTATCGTAACATATAGAGTATAGATTTAATAATATTTTACCTTTTATTTTTTAAACACATAAAATATTATTCATAGCTTAACTGATTGATGAATCTAAAGGTTATTTTGGAAACAATAAACTGAGTTATTGGAGTCGATTTTACGTATTCATCAACCTTGATTTTTTTGTATCCACAATAATTTATAAACGTTTCCACAGATGATTAAAAACATGTACACAACCTCCTATAATCGTTTCCATCACTAATTTTAAAAAAGTGACACTAACTGTTATATATCGTTTCTTTTGCCTGTTCTTATCGCACATTGTGTATAAGAATATATTTTTGTTTACCATTTATCAGTTTTCAAAGCTTGAGTAATTAATAAACCTAAAGGTTATTTTGAAAACAATAAACTGAGTTATTGGAATCGATTTTACCTATTCATTAACCTTGGTTTTTATGTATCCATGATGATTTAAAAACGTTTCCACGGATGATTAGAAACATGTACATAACCTTCTATAATCGTTTCCATCACTATTTAAAAAAATGTGACACTAACTGTTATATATCGTTTCCTTTGTCCGTTCTTATCGCACATTGTGTATATGAATATATTTTTCTTTACCATTTATTAGATTTTAAAGCTTGAGTGATTGATAAACCTGAAGGTTATTTTGGAAACAATAAACTGAGTTATTGGAATCGATTTTACGTATTCATTAACCTTGGTGTTTATGTATCCATGATGATTTAAAAACGTTTCCACGGATGATTACAAACATGTACACAACCTTCTATAATCGTTTCCATCACTATTTTAAAAAAAAGTGACACTAACTGTTATATATCGTTTTCTTTGTCCGTTCTTATCGCACATTGTGTATAAGAATATATTTTTCTTTACCATTTATCAGTTTTCAAAGCTTGAGTGCTTGATAAACCTGAAGGTTATTTTGGAAACAATAAATTGAGTTATTGGAGTCGATTTTACGTATTTATTAACCTTGGTTTTTATGTATTCATGATGATTTAAAAACGTTTCCACGGATGATTAAAAACATGTTCTCAACCTTTTATAATCGTTTCCATCACTATTTTAAAAAAGGTGATACTAATTGTTATATATCGTTTCCTTTGGCCGTTCTTATCGCACATTGTGTATAAGAATATATTTTTCTTTACCATTTATCAGTTTTCAAGGCTTGAGTGATTGATAAACCTGAAGGTTATTTTAGAAACAATAAATTGAGTTATTGGAGTCGATTTTACGTATTTATTAACCTTGGTTTTTATGTATTCATGATGATTTAAAAACGTTTCCACGGATGATTAAAAACATGTACACAACCTTCTATAATCGTTTCCATCACTATTTTAAAAAAAAGGTGACACTAACTGTTATATATCGTTTTCTTTGGCCGTTCTTATCGCACATTGTGTATAATAATATATTTTTCTTTACCATTTATCAGTTTTCAAAGCTTGAGTGATTGATAAACCTGAAGGTTATTTTGGTAACAATAAATTGAGTTATTGGAGTCGATTTTATGTATTTATTAACCTTGGTTTTTATGTATTCATGATGATTTAAAAACGTTTCCACGGATGATTAAAAACATGTACACAACCTTTTATAATCGTTTTCATCACTATTTTAAAAAAGGTGATACTAACTGTTATATATCATTTCCTTTGGCCGTTCTTATCGCACATTGTGTATTAGAATATATATTTCTTTACCATTTCAGTTTTCAAAGCTTGAGTGATTGATAAACCTGAAGGTTATTTTGGAAACAATAAACTGAGTTATTGGAGACGATTTTACGTATTTATTGACCTTGATTTTTATGTATTGACAACAATTTATAACGTTAACACTGATGATTAGAGACATGTACAGTACCTTCTATAATCTTTTCCATCACTATTATAGAAAATATGGCACTAACTGATATATATTTTTCCCTTGGTCGTTCTCATCGTATCATTGTGTATAAAAATATTTTCTTAGTATTTATCATTTTACAAAGCTTGGTTGATTGATAAGCATGAAGGCTATCAATGTTTGGAAACGATAAACTAAGTTGTTGGAGTAGATTTTACATATTCATTTAACCTTGGATTTTAAGCATCCATGATAATTTACAAACATTTTCATTGATGATTAGAAACATGTACAATGTCTTTAATAATCCTTTCCATCACTATTTTGAAAAAGATGACACTAGCTGCTATATATCTTTTCCTTTGACCGTTATCGAATCATGGTGTATAAGAATATTTTTTTTAGCATTTATCAATTTATAAAACTTGACTGATTGATAAACTTGAAGACTATAAACGTTTATAAACGATAAACTAAGTTGTTGGATTTGATTTTATTTATTCATTAACCTTGGTTTATACATATCATCATCGACAACTTATAGCTAATATTTTTACATTTTAATATTTTGTAAAAGCATCATACTTCACCCATTTTCTTTTTAAATAAATATAAATATTAACTTAGTGTTTTTTATATTAGCAACTTTTGTTAAAGTATATTAAATTGATATATAAATCCACCTTTACATATGAACAGTTAATATTATAATATAATAGTTATACACACTTATACAGTCACGGAATATTCTGTAAAATTTATAACTTATTATACTATGAAAATATCATAGAAAAAAAACATAGCATATGTCAAGTTAGTATGTTAAAGCGTCCATCACCAATAATATTTGGATTTGGATTCCGTATCGCTATATATCCCCTGTTGTATACAATAAACGAATTAAAAAAAAGTTCCGTCGGTGACGGAGAATATGTTTCCGTCACATAATCACTGCCCCCATAGATGAGTCTGTCTTTTGATTAGTTCGACAAAGATTGTCGGGAATACTAATTGCCCTTTCGGTGCGCCTGTTGTGGCTTCCGCTCATATAGAAGTGCCCGCAGAAGCACCTAAAAATGACAAAATCGACATTCAATTCCCCAAACAGACAAATCGAACAATTAAATGCTGGTTGGTGACAAATACTACAAAAGGATCGCGCTTGGTAAGTGTGGTTTCTCCCTTTGTAAAAGGATCGCATTTGTCAAATGCGGTTTTTTTCTTTGTTCATATTTTGCAAAGGGAGAAACCGCATTTGCCAAGTGTGGTCTTTTTACAGTTTTTCTTAATTCAGCCGCCCTCTCTCCCTATATATCCCCCATCCTACCTCCCTTACTCTTCACACAATTCTCCAACTCTCTCTCAATCTCTCAATATTTACACTCTCATCTTTTTTTGTTGGGATCTTGGTAGGAGTAGTAGGAAAAAAATTTGCAAGCAAGATGGCGGGAAGGTATGCAGGAGCAGCTGGAGGACCCGGGCCGGAGCAGACGGATTTGTTTTCATTGCAGACGACCCACATCTCTTATGCGATTTTGTCTAGACGCGAGGTTAGTCTTTAATTATTAAAATGTTTTAATAGTTAGTTAAAATTAGTATATTTAGATAATTTAATAATTAAAATTAGTATAACTAGAGAATTTTTTTATAATTGAATTAGGAGTTTCGGCCGCTTATGATAGAGTACTAAAAGGGCGTGGGGGTGCGAAGTCGGTTGAAAACCCCCATCCATTGATTGCCCCACTGATACAAGCTGCTGGGTTATGGGGTCCTGCTAGGTTAGTGACTAAAGCTAATAATTATATATGCAATGCTTTGGTCAAGAGATGGAGACCGAAGACACACACATTTATGTTTCCATTTGGGGAGGTTTCCATTACATTAGAGGATATGGCACAGCTTTTTGGTTTGCCTATCGAGGGTAGACCGGTGATAGGGGATACCAGTATTGATGTTCGACGACTATGCACTGATTTATTGGGGAAGACTCCAGATCCCCAACACATCAAGGGTAACCATGCTCTTTTAACATGGTTATCTGAAAAATTCAAAGATAATGATCCGGAGTTGACCGACGACGCCCCGCGTGCTAGGATTGCTCAGCATGCTAGGGCGTACATGTTGAGGCTGCTTGGTGGGACCTTGATGCCATCCTACCATGGAAACGCCGTAGACTGATGTTATCTGCCTCTACTGGCGGACTTTGATGTGGCTGGCCAGTACAGCTGGGGCTCTGCTGTGTTGGCTTGGATGTATTTTCATTTATGCATGGCCACACAGATTAAGTATACGGGATACCTCCTCTGCAGCACTAGATTACTTACTGTATGGGCGTATTTGAGGATCCCTCAATTTTTTATACGCCAGACTAGGCGGATTGTTGATGATGCACCACTGTGTTATCGGTATGTTAAATTGATGTTATATTTTTTGAATGATTTTTTTTCGTTATTCAATGCTAGTTTAATTTAAATTATGTCTTTTTGAATGTTTGACAGATGGTCTAGGCTGGACGCTGCTCACATCCGAACTTTGCAGCATGCCAGAGATGTAATTGATTCCATGTCTACACCACCCACTGTTGATGATGTAAGTTACAAGCACCCTTAATAATTGCTTAGAATAACGTATTTTTAATAAAAATATTTACTTCTTGTATTGCTATTGCAGTGGAGGTGGCTGCCTTATGTAGAGCTTCCAAACTACCAAGGAGCTGAAGCTTACGCGATGGTGTTTCCTCTCATCCATTTCAATATTGTTGAGGGACACCAACCAAATCGAGTCATGCGGCAGTTTGGTAGAGACCAGCCTATTCCTGCCGCTCCGCTTGATTGTGGCAGACTTCACAGTCAAGATCGTGCTGGGCGTACTACCACCGACTAGGGATCTTACCTCGGTCCGTATGTGCAGCTGTGGGAAAGTAGGAATGACCGGCGCATTCCTCTTCACACATACCCTTTATCACGACCGCTGGGACCTCAGTCTGTGTACATGCGGTGGTACTCACAGCACAACGTCCTTTGGTTCATACCAGATGCACGAAGAAATGCCGTTCTGGTATTAATTTTTTTAATGTCAATATTTCTGTTTATACTAGTTATAAATTAATTTGTTTATATAATTATCTCTCCATCTCTTTTTTTTGTAGGGACAAGCAGTGCAGCAATTCCAGTATGTGTTGCAGGATACTGATAGCAGTCAGTATGCGAGAACGTGGCTGATCAGACTGGAATTTATGCGCACATGCGGTACGAGTACACACAGCCAGAGGAGCATCCAGTCCCACCCCCTGCATTCCAGGTGTTCCAGCCGAATTGGGATGCGATCGGTAATGATGCACCCCGAAGAGCTGTACATAGGAAGAGACACAGTGAGCGGCGGCTAAGGCAGCCAAGACACCATGATGACGCTCCTCCTCCTGAGTCTGCAGATCCGTATCAGCATTTTGATGCAGTAGTTGACACTAGACAGATGCAGTATGATGCAGCAGTTGATGCTGGACAGATGGTAGTGGTTGAGCAGGCACCTTCGTAGGCACTACATCTACAGCCTTATACAGGCAGTCCAGACTTTGGTCCCACATCCCAGCCGACTGCTGGATACACTCCTCACCTGCAGACTCCAGCTCCATATCAGCCAGTACCGGAAGTTGGCAGTAGTGCAGGGGGTAATGCGTTGTGGTCCGATGACTTCCTTAATTCGAGTTGGAATTTTAGTTTGTCTGAGCTGATGGGTGCTAGTGGTAGTATGGGTGCAGGCCCTAGTCACACTTCACAGCATCTGACTCACCCTACTGCAACAACTTCTACACCCATAGATACTACACCACATACCCCGCAGCCATCAGAGTATGGGATGAGCATCGAGCAGCGGATTGATTTGTTAGAGCAGATACCAGCATCAACTCGAACACCTATTCAAAACCATGAGCTGGAGAGTCTGCGCATGCAGCTGCGATCATTCAGGAACCCACCAGACAGATACGGGGATTGGACTCGTTGAATAGAGTATATCATGATTCTTGTGTTTAGTGTTTGGACCTTTATTTATTTTCAAAATAAACAATGTATTTTGTTATAGTTGGGATTAGTAATTGTGAGATTACACTATCGTTTAATTTTTGATATTTGATATTGACGACATATTTTGAACAATCAAACGACATCTGTTTATCCTATAAATTTGGGTACACGTAGTACTACATGCACACATTATAGTGTCCAAAGCTCACCTCATTCCGACTTCTACAAGTGTTTCATAAATAAGGTCAAAGTGGCTAGCATACATAATATTTAAAGTGTAAAAAACTGCATCCTGGTGCGGTATTGCACACAGATTTTGGACAATCAAACGACATCCGTTTATGCTATATTTGGGTACACGTAGTACTACATTCACACATTGTAGTGTCCAAAGCTCACCTCATTCCGACTTCTACAAGTGTTTCATAAATAAGGTCAAAGTGGCTAGCATACACAATATTTAAAGTGTAAAAAACTGCATCCTGGTACGGTATTGCACACAGATTTTGGATAATCAAACGACATCCGTTTATGATATAAATTTGGGTAAACGTAGTACTACATGCACACATTATAGTGTCCTAAGCTCACCTCATTCTGACTTCTACAAGTGTTTCATAAATAAGGTCAAAGTGGCTAGCATACACAATATTTAAAGTGTAAAAAACTGCATCTTGGTGCGGTATTGCACACAGATTTTGGATAATTAAACGACATCCGTTTATGCTATAAGTTTGGGTACACGTATTAATACATACACAAATTATAGTGTCCAAAGATCACCTCATTCCGACTTCTACAAGTTTTTCATAAATAAGGTCAAAGTGGCTAGCATACACAATATTTAAAGTGTAAAAAACTGCATCCTGGTGCGGTATTGCACACAGATTTTGGACAATCAAACAACATTAGTTTAGGCTATAACTTTGCGTACACACAGTAATACATGCACAAATTATAGTGTCCAAAGCTCACCTCATTCAGACTTCTAAAAATGTTTCATAAATAAGGTCAAAGTGGCTAACATACACAAATTACGATTATAAAAACTGCATTCTGGTGCGGTATTGCGCACAGATTTTGGACAATCAAACGACATTCGTTTAGGCTATAACTTTGCGTACACGTAGTACTACATGCACACATTACAGTCTCCAAAGCTCACCTCATTACGACTTCTACAAGTGTTTCATAAATAAGGTCAAAGTGGCTAACATACACAAATTACGATTATAAAAAACTGCATCCGGGTGCGGTATTGCGCACAGATTTTGGACAATCAAACAACATCCGTTAGGCTATAACTTTGCGTAAACGTAGTACTACAAGCACAAATTACAGTGTCAAAAGCTCAACTCATTCAGACTTCTACAAGTATTTCATAAATAAGGTCAAAATGGCTAACATACACAATATTTAAATTATAAAAAACTGCATCTTGGTGCAGTATTGCGCGCAGATTTTGAACAATCAAACGACATCCGTTTAGGCTATAAATTTGCGTACACATAGTACTACATGTACATATTATAGTTTCCAAATATCACCTCATTAAAACTTCTACAAGTGTTTCATAAATAAGGTCAAGGTGGCTAACATACACAAATTACGCAAAAAAAGTTACCTAATTGTTTCCTGACCTTTGTCTCTCTATTCTATGTGCTATTATATTACGTCGCATCTCTTAAACCGACTCTTGTTCTACGAAATCATCATCACCAGCTTCAATAGGATCATAAATGACAAGTAAAGGAATATGTTCCATGAAATCGTTATACTCCATATAATTTTCCATCATCCGATGTACTGATGTATCAGTCCGTACGTGGAAAAAAGTCCATTCGTAATCGGCCTCCTGACCCAGATACACCATTGTTGCTACGTTTATTGTGCCAAGAAGGGACCGTAGAGCACGACCTACTCGTCGTTGTAGATCACAAAGATTATTAGGATACGACATACTTATTTCTACGTGGCTATGCCCCATCCTCCGCTCGAAGTGTGCACCATGACGGCTAAAAGTAGCCCCGTAATTTACGTGCAAACTGAAAGGAAACTCCATTAGATTTTGAGATCAATGTGGGGTGTAAGGTATGAAGAATTCAAGTAGCAGGTAAGTAGAAAGACTTTGAGAACAGTACATGAGGAATGAGTTTGGAGACCCATACCTTTTTTATAATACAGTAGTAACATTCACTGACAGTCCTAACGGCTAATGTATAACCGCATTTGCCAAAAACGGTTTTGTTGCAATAGTAACGGTCACTGACAGCCCCAACGGTTTGTACAACATGTACTGTATAACCGCATTTGGCAAATGCGGTTGCTGTGCAATGTTATGCTCGGGCGCCGCCAGTTCTCCCTATAAATATTCCCCTATTCTCCCATCATTCCTCACACATCTCACAATCTCTCTCAATTACACAATATCCCTCGGAAATATACTCTCACCCTATATGTAACACCCCCAAACACTGGCCTAGGAGTTAGGGGTATTACACGCCGCGTATTATTACTTAATAACGCAAGGCTCTAACTAACGCGCATAATTAAACAGAGAAAAGGCCCAAAGTGAATACTCATATAAAAGTATAGCGTAACAAAACATTACAGGGTAACTCAGACCCGAATACAAAATACCAGTCAGAAGTAGTGTCAAATACGACTCAGGCCCGTAGGCTACAAAGCTAAATGTAAATGTCTCAAAAGAATCAGAAAACATAACAAAAGCTAAACTCCAGAAGCTGAACAAAGTGACCCTCGCTGATCAATCTGCAATGTTAGATAAAGTAGGGGGATGAGCAAACAACTATGCCCAGTAGATGACCAACTTCATCAACCAGCATGCTCAAAACATTTATAGAATGTTACCAAAACAGAAGCAGACAGAAGGAAACCATATTCCATGACAGAAATCAGAAACAGAAGCCCAGACGCAAAAGGACTAATCAGAGTCCAAAAGCAACAGAAGCATAAACAGAAGGGGACCCTAGTTAATCACAGCATACAGACAGAACGAGCAACAACTCGTGAACAGAACGAGGAAACCACACTCGTAAACAGAACAGGTGGAACACCTGTGAACAGAACGGGGAACATCCCCCGTGAAACAGAAGGATATCCTACATAGCGCGCTACGAGACAGCTAACCCAGCCATCCAAAGGTTCAGATATAGAGATAACTAGGTCCCAAAACAGAAGCTTAAATACAGATAAGCATATGTGCACCAAAGGCACCAGAAAGCACATAGATATCTTGGAAATCAGAAGGGGAATCCAGCCCCGCAAACGGAAGTCAAAACGGAGCTCAAACGAGCAAGTTATGGTCAAAATAGTACCATGTCCGAGCTTGTGTCCGGACATCAATGTTCGGACGCAAGTCGAGACTCAGAAGGCAAATCCAGATGGATGTCAGAACATGTGTCCGAACATGGAAGTTCGGACACAGGTAGAACTTCAAAACAGAGACAGAGACAGAGGTGTCCGAACATCTAAGCTCGGATGGATGTTCGGATGGTTTTCGGAAAGTAAACTCGCGTAATGTCCGAACATGTGTCCGAACAACAAAGTTCGGACATAAGTCGAAGCAAAATCAGAGAATGCAGAAGGGTGTGTCCGAACTTCTGTCCGGACTTACAAGTTCGGACACCATACGAGACTTGTAAGTCGGACTCGTCCTCGCACCCCGTCCGAACATCAAAGCTCAGACGGTAGTTCGGACACGGCAAAAAACTTCAGAAATTCAAAGCACAGCAGGGCATGTCCGAACGTCAACGCTCGGACAGATGTTCGGACATACCAAAATGTGCAGTTTCCAGAAACGAATTTCACGTCAAAACAGAGGTTTAAACACAACAAAACAGAAGCAGTTTGTAGAAAACAACATTGGGGGTTTGTGCATCACTAACAGCAATTTAAACAGATGAATTCACAAACACAAGGCAGAGACAGAACACACTCAAACCCAGAACTGAAACTCCACAAGGCTGAACACACTGACTGAATCCATAAGCCTCCTACCTCGCAATTAGCAAACGAAATCCCAAATCTGATGTAGAGCCCAAACCAACACAGTTCCAGCAATGCAGGCCAACAATGCAGTTCCAAACACTGAACAAACACAATCGCAGAACAATTGCCAAATCAGAAACGTGACCCTTAAACCCCGAGACTGAAACGCAGAAGACAATTGCAACCCTTACATGAATCTGACAACAAGACGGCGGATGAGCCGACAATAGGTGAAATTGACAAAGGCACAGGAACCAACGCTGGTTGCAATCAGATTACCAAGAACAATTAGGGATTGAAAGAGTCCCCAAAACCTAACCCCAAATCTGAATTGTAATACCCAAAATACAATTCACCAACCTAATTGTGATGAAGAAGACGAACAAATTGTAGAATCCACCAACCGTGCAGCCAAAACTTCACAGATCGAGATAGCAGAATAGTGCTGAGGAAGAGAGAAAGAGATGGGAGAGATGAGCGTCTGATAGTTCGCAAAGCGGAACGAGAAAAGAGATCGTGAATAGAGAGTGGGGAAAAGAAAATACTGATTAAGGAAATAAATAGATAGGAATGCTAATTCTCACCTTAAATAAAATAAGAGAGGAAAAAGACTCCTTCTCCCTCGTCTTTAATCAAAAAGACCCCCATGTCCTGAAGGATTAATAAATCCACTTAGTCAACTTGTGACGAAATAAAATGCAAGGAAAATTCTGCCATTAAACCTTGGGTTATAACATCACCTCCCCCTTAAAAGAATTTCGTCCTCGAAATTAAACGTACCTACTGCTCGATGAGGGCGGGAAACTTAGAACGCACTTCACTTTCGACCTCCTAGGTCACCTCTTCCTCTGACTGACCCGACCACTGCACCTTCACCAAGGGCAAGGTCTTACTCCTGAGCTTGTGAACATCTCGGGCTAAAATCCTCAAAGGAACTGCCTCGAACGTGAAGTCCTCCCTCAACTGAAGCGGGCTGAAGTCAATCACATGTGACGGGTCCGGAACATACTTCCTTAGCATGGAAACATGGAAAACACTGTGCACTACTACTAACGACGGAGGCAAGGCTAAACGGTAGGCAACTGGTCCGATCCTCTCTAAGATCTCAAAAGAACCCACAAAACGAGGGCTAAGCTTGCCTCTCTTCCCAAACCTCACAACACCCCAGACTGGGGAGACCTTCAAATAAACATGGTCGCCAACCTCAAACTCTAGAGGTCATCTCCTCTGATCGGTGTAACTTTTCTGACGACTCTGAGCGACAAGCAGACGCTCTCTGATAGACTGAATCTTACTCACAGCATCCTCGACCAAGTCCGGACCAACAACTGCCCACTCCTTCAGATCATCCCAACAGATGGGTGATCTGCACCTCCTGCCATACAAGGCCTCAAACGGGGCCATCCCGATGCTAGTCTGGAAGTTGTTATTATAGGTGAACTCTATCAAGGCAACGTGCTGGTCCCAGCTACCTCCGAAGTCTAACACACATGCCCTGAGCATGTCCTCAAGGACCTGATTCGTCCTCTCTATCTGCCCATCTGACTGAGGATGATACGCTGAACTGAAAGACAACTTCGTCCCCATAGCCTGATGCAAACTCTGCCAGAATCTGGATACGAAGCGCGGGTCTCTATCAGACACAATCGAAGCAGGCACCTCATGCAGACGCACTATCTCATCCATGTACAACTGCGCTAGACGGTGCAAACTGAAGGTCTTCCTGACCAGCAAGAAATGGGCACTCTTTATAAGTCTATCCACTATCACCCACACTGCGTCAAATCCCCTCGGGGTCTTAGGCAGCCCCACGACAAAATCCATGCCGACGCTCTCCCACTTCCACTCCGGAACGGGAAGAGGCTGAAGCTACCCAGCTGGTCTCTGATGCTCGGCTTTGACCTGCTGACAGGTCCGACATCTGGATACAAAGTCAGATATGTCCCTCTTCATGTTGCTCCACCAGAATGTCTCTCGTAGGTCCCGATACATCTACACACCTCCTGGGTGTACCGAGTACGGGGCTCCATGAGCCTCCTACATAATCTCTCGGCTCAAAGCGTCATCTGCAGGCACACAGACACGGCCTCTAAACCTCAGGCAGCCATCCTCTGAAACCTAGAACTCAGACTCCTGACCAGCAGCAATCCCATCTCTAATCTTACAAAAACTAACATCGAGCTCCTGACTGGCCTTGATCCGGTCGATCATGGTATGCTGAATCTGCAATGCTGCTAACATCCTAGACCTCTCTGGACGGATGACCCAGACACCCATACGCTGCAACTCGAGAGCAAACCTCTGCACACCAGACAAAGCACAAACGGCTCCAGACGGACCCCTCCTACTGAGCGCATCAGCAACAACATTCACTCTACCAGGATGGTAGAGGATCTCCAAATCGTAATCATGTAGCAATTCTAGCCACCTCCTCTGCCTCAAGTTCAACTCCTTCTGAGTGAACAAGTACTTGAGGCTCTTATGATCCGCATAAACCTTGCACGCAGCTCCATAGAGGTAATGCCTCCAGATCTTCAGGGCAAAAACAACAGCTGCTAACTCCAGGTCATGGGTCAAATAGTTCCTCTCATATGGCTTAAGCTGACGGGAGCCATATGCTACTACCTTCCCCTGCTACCCAAGTCCCTTATGGGATGCATCACAGAACACCTCTAGACCCTCGGTCCCCTCTGGAAGAGTAAAGATTGGTGCAGACGTCAACCTCTTCTTCAGCTCCTGAAAGCACTGCTCACAGGCCTCACTCCACTCGAACTTAACCTCCTTCTGCAGTAGACGAGTCAATGGAATCACCAACTTGGAGAAGCCCTCCACAAACTTACGATAGTAGCCCACTAGTCCAAGGAAGCTACGAATCTCGCCAACATTAGTAGGCCTGGCCCACTCAGTAATGGCTTTAATCTTCTCCGGGTCCACGATGATACCATCCTTAGAGACCACATGTCCCAAGAATACCACCTGGTCCAACCTGAACTCACACTTCTTCAGCTTCGCGTACAGCTCCTTCTCCCTCAGAGTCTGGAGAACGGTCCTCAAATGCTCCTCGTGCTCCTCAACACTCTTGGAATACACCAAGATATCATCGATAAACACCATGGCGAACTGGTCCAAGAACGGCTTGAAGACCCGGTTCATCATATCCATAAACACAGAAGGCGCATTCATTAGACCAAATGGCTTCACTAGGAACTCGTAGTGTCCATAACGAGTCTTGAAAGCGGACTTAGGCACGTCGTCTGCCTTAATCCTCAACTGATTATAACCGGACCTCAGATCGATCTTAGAAAACACCTTAGCTCCTGCTAACTGGTCGAACAAGTCATCTATGTGCGGGAGAGGGTACCTATTCTTAATGGTAACCTTGTTGAGCTCCCTGTAGTCAATGCACAAACGTATACTACCATCCTTCTTCTTAACAAATAACACTGGCGCCCCCCAAGGCGACACACTCAGGCGAATGAAGCCCTTGTCCAGCAGCTCCTGCAATTGGACCTTCAAATCCTTAAGCTCAGTAGGCGCCATCCGGTATGGGGCCTTAGAAATCGGCTGAGTCTCAGGTGCGAGCTCGATCGAGAACTCCACCTCTCTAACAGGGGGAAACCCAGGTACATCATCCTGGAACACATCTGGGAAGTCTCTGACCACTGGAATCTTCTCCAACTTCGCATCCTTGCGAACCTCAGGGATGTAACACAGAAATCCCTGGCACCCTTTCCTCAGGTGACGAAATGCCTGCATAGCTGAGATAACTGGCGGCGAGCACGGGAGTCCATTCCCTGCTACAGTCAAACGGGGCTGGCCCGACTCCTCGAATATAACTCTCGAAGCAGTACAATCGATGTGGGCATGGTGTGCAGCAAGCCAATCCATGCCCAAACACTGGCCTAGGAGTTAGGGGTATTACACGCCGCGTATTATTACTTAATAATGCAAGACTCTAACTAACGTGCATAATTAAACAGAGAAAAGGCCCAAAGCGAATACACATATAAAAGTATAGCGTAACAAAACATAACATGGTAACTTAGACCCGAATACAAAATACCAGTCAAAAGTAGTGTCAAATACTACTCAGGCTTGTAGGCTACAAAGCTAAATGTAAATGTCTCAAAAGAATCAGAAAACATAACAAAAGCTAAACTCCAGAAGCTGAACAAAGTGACCCTCGGTGATCAATCTGCAATGTTAGATAAAGTAGGGGGATGAGCAAACAACTATGCCCAGTAGATGACCAACTTCATCACCAGCATGCTCAAAACATTTATAGAATGTTACCAAAACAGAAGCAGACAGAAGGAAACCATATTCCATGACAGAAATCAGAAACAGAAGCCCAAACGCAAAAGGACTAATCAGAGTCCAAAAGCAACAAAAGCAGAAACAGAAGGGGACCCTAGTTAATCACAGCATACAGACAAAACGGGAAACAACTCGTGAACAGAACGAGGAAACCACACTCGTAAACATTACAGGTGGAACACCTGTGAACAGAACGGGGAACATCACCCGTGAAACAGAAGGATATCCTACATAGCGCGCTACGAGACAGCTAACCCAGCCATCCAAAGGTTCAGATACAGAGATAACTAGGTCCCAAAACAGAAGCTTAAATACAGATAAGCATATGTGCACCAAAGGCACCAGAAAGCACATAGATAGCTTGGAAATCAGAAGGGGAATCCAGCCCCGCAAACGGAAGTCAAAACGGAGCTCAAACGAGCAAGTTATAGTTAAAACAGTACCATGTCCGAGCTTGTGTCCGGACATCAACGTTCGGACGCAAGTCGAGACTCAGAAGGCAAATCCAGACGGATGTCCGAACATGTGTCCGAACATGGAAGTTTGAACACAGGTCGAACTTCAAAATCGAGGCAGAGACAGAGGTGTCCGAACATCTAAGCTCGGACGGATGTTCGGACGGTTTTCGGAAAGTAAACACGCGTAATGTCCGAACGTGTGTCCGAACGACAAAGTTCGGACATAAGTCGAAGCAAAATCAGAGAATGTAGAAGGGTGTGTCCGAACTTCTGTCCGGACTTACAAGTTCGGACACCATACGAGACTTGTAAGTCGGACTCGTCCTCGCACCCCGTTCGAACATCAAAACTCGGACGGTAGTTCGGACACGGCAAAAAACTTTAGAAATTCAAAGCGCAGCAGGGCATGTCCGAACGTCAAAGCTCGGACAGACGTTCGGACATACCAAAATATGCAGTTTCTTGAAACGAATTTCACGTCAAAACAGAGGTTTAAACACAACAAAACAGAAGCAGTTTATAGAAAACAACCTTGGGGGTTTGTGCATCACTAACAGCAATTTAAACAGGCGAATTTGCAAACACAAGGCAGAGACAGAACACACTCAAACCCAGAACTGAAACTCCCCAAGGCTGAACACGCTGACTGAATCCATAAGCCACCTACCTCGCAATTAGCAGACGAAATCCCAAATCTGATGCAGAGCCCAAACCAACACAGTTCCAGCAATGCAGGCCAACAATGTAGTTCCAAACACTGAACAAACACAATCACAGAATAGTTGCCAAATCAGAAATGTGACCCTTAAACCCCGAGACTGAAACGTAGAAGACAATCACAACCCTTACCTGAATCTGACAACAAGACGGCGGATGAGCCAACAGCAGGTGAAATCGACAGAGGCACAGGAACCAACGCTGGCTGCAATCAGATTACCAAGAACAATTAGGGATTGAAAGTCCCCAAAACCTAACCCCAAATCTGAATTGTAATACCCAAAATACAATTCACCAACCTGATTGTGATGAAGAAGACGAACAAACTGTAGAATCCACCAACCGTGCAGCCAAGACTTCACAGATCGATATAGCAGAATAGTGTTGAGGAAGAGAGAAAGAGATGGGAGAGTGTAGCGTCTGACAGTTCACAAAGCGGAACGAGAAAAGAGATCGTGAATAGAGAGTGGGGAAAAGAAAATACTGATTAAGGAAATAAATAGATAGGAATGCTAATTCTCACCTTAAATAAAATAAGAGAGGAAAAAGACTCCTTCACCCTCGTCTTTAATCAAAAGGACCCCCATGTCCTGAAGGATTAATAAATCCACTTAGTCAACTTGTGATGAAATAAAATGCAAGGAAAATTCTGCCATTAAACCTTGGGTTATAACATCACCTCCCCCTTAAAAGAATTTCGTCCTCGAAATTAAACGTACCTACTTCTCGAAGAGGGCGGGAAACTTAGAACGCACTTCGCTTTCAACCTCCTAGGTTGCCTCTTCCTCTGACTGACCCGACCACTGTACCTTCACCAAGGGCATGGTCTTACTCCAGAGCTTGCGAACATCTCGAGCTAAAATCCTCAAAGGAACTGCCTCGAACGTGAAGTCCTCCCTCAACTGAAGCGGACTGAAGTCAATCACATGTGACGGGTCCGGAACATACTTCCTTAGCATGGAAACATGGAAAACAACTTGCACTGTTGCTAACGACGGAGGCAAGGCTAAACGGTAGGCAACCGGTCCGATCCTCTCTAAGATCTCAAAAGGACCCACAAAATGAGGGCTAAGCTTGCCTCTCTTCCCAAACCTCACTACACCCCGGACTGGGGAGACCTTCAAATAAACATGGTCGCCAACCTCAAACTCTAGAGGTCATCTCCTCTGATCGGCGTAACTTTTCTGACGACTCTGAGCGACAAGCCGACGCTCTCTGATAGACTGAATCTTACTCACAGCATCCTCGACCAAGTCCGGACCAACAACTGCCCACTCCTTCAGATCATCCCAACAGATGGGTGATCTGCACCTCCTGCCATACAAGGCCTCAAACGGGGCCATCCTGATGCTAGTCTGGAAGCTGTTATTATAGGTGAACTCTATCAAGGCAACGTGATGGTCCCAGCTACCTCCGAAGTCTAACACACATGCCCTGAGCATGTCCTCAAGGACCTGATTCGTCCTTTCTGTCTGCCCATCTGACTGAGGATGATATGTTGAACTGAAAGACAACTTCGTCCCCATAGCTTGATGCAAACTCTGCCAGAATCTGGATACGAAGCGCGGGTCTCTATCAGACACAATCGAAGCAGGCACCCCATGCAAACGCACTATCTCATCCATGTACAACTGCGCTAGACGGTGCAAACTGAAGGTCTTCCTGACCGGCAAGAAATGGGCACTCTTTGTAAGTCTATCCACTATCACCCACACTGCGTCAAATCCCCTCGGGGTCTTAGGCAGCCCCACGACAAAATCCATGCCGACGCTCTCCCACTTCCACTCCGGAACGGGAAGAGGCTGAAGCAACCCAGCTGGTCTCTGATGCTCGGCTTTGACCTGCTGACAGGTCCGACATCTGGATACAAAGTCAGATATGTCCCTCTTCATGTTGCTCCACCAGAATGTCTCTCGTAGGTCCCGATACATCTTCACACCTCCTGGGTGTACCGAGTACGAGGCTCAATGAGCCTCCTGCATAATCTCTCGCCTCAAAGCGTCATCTGGAGACACACAGACACGGCCTCTGAACCTCAGGCAGCCATCCTCTGAAACCCGGAACTCAGACTCCTGACCAGTAGCAATCCCATCTCTGATCTTACACAAACTGACATCGAGCTCCTAACTGGCCTTGATCCGGTCGATCAAGGTAGGCTGAATCTGCAATGCTGCTAACATCCCAGACCTCTCTGGACGGATGACCCAGACACCCATACGCTGCAACTCGAAAACAGACCTCTGCACACCAGACAAAACACAAACGGCTCCAGACGGACCCCTCCTACTGAGCGCATCAGTAACAACATTCACTCTACCAGGATGGTAGAGGATCTCCAAATCGTAATCATGTAGCAACTCTAGCCACCTCCTCTGCCTCAAGTTTAACTCCTTCTGAGTGAACAAGTACTTGAGGCTCTTATGATCCGTATAAACCTTGCACGCAGCTCCATAGAGGTAATGCCTCCAGATCTTCAGGGCAAAAACAACAGCAGCTAACTCCAGGTCATGGGTCGGATAGTTCCTCTCATATGGCTTAAGCTGACGGGAGCCATACGCTACTACCTTCCCCTGCTGCATCAGAACACACCCAAGTCCCTTATGGGACACATCACAGAACACCTCTAGACCCTCGGTCCCCTCTAGAAGAGTCAATATCGGTGCAGACGTCAACCTCTTCTTCAGCTCCTGAAAGCACTGCTCACATGCCTCACTCCACTCGAACTTAACATCCTTCTCCAGTAGACGAGTCAACGGAATCACCAACTTGGAGAAGCCCTCCACAAACTTACGATAGTAGCCCGCTAGTCCAAGGAAGCTACGAATCTTGCCAACATTAGTAGGCCTGGCCCACTCAGTAATGACTCTAATCTTGTCCGGGTCCACGGAGATACCATCCTTAGAGACCACATGTCCCAAGAATACCACCTAGTCCAACCAGAACTCACACTTCTTCAGCTTCGCGTACAGCTCCTTCTCCCTCAGAGTCTGGAGAACGGTGCTCAAATGCTCCTCGTGCTCCTCAGCACTCTTGGAATACACCAAGATATCATCGATAAACACCACGACGAACTGGTCCAAGAACGGCTTGAAGACCCAGTTCATCATATCCATAAACACAGAAGGCGCATTCGTCAGACCGAATGGCTTCACTAGGAACTCGTAGTGTCCATAACGAGTCCTGAAAGCGGACTTAGGCACGTCGTCTGCCTTAATCCTCAACTGATGATAACCGGACCTCAGATCGATCTTAGAAAACACCTTAGCTCCTGCTAACTGGTCGATCATGTCATCTATGCGCGGGAGAGGGTACCTATTCTTAATGGTAACCTTGTTGAGCTCCCTGTAGTCAATGCACAAATGTATACTACCATCCTTCTTCTTAACAAATAACACTGGCGCCCCCCAAGGCGACACACTCGGGCGAATGAAGCCCTTGTCCAGCAGCTCCTGCAACTGGACCTTCAACTCCTTAAGCTCAGTAGGCGCCATCCGGTATGGGGCCTTAGAAATCGGCTGAGTCTCAGGTGCGAGCTCGATCGAGAACTCCACCTCTCTAACAGGGGGAAGCCCAGGTACATCATCCTGGAACACATTTGGGAAGTCTCTGACCACTGGAATCTCCTCCAACTTCGCATCCTTGCGAACCTCAGGGATGTAACACAGAAATCCCTGGCACCCTTTCCTCAGGTGACGAAATGCCTGCATAGTTGAGATAACTGGCGGCGAGCACGGGAGTCCATTCCCTGCTACAGTCAAACGGGGCTGGCCCGACTCCTCGAATATAACTTTCGAAGCAGCACAATCGATGTGGGCATGGTGTGCAGCAAGCCAATCCATGCCCAAAATCACATCAAAGGTAGTCATCTCCATAGGGATGAGGTCAGCACACAGAACCCTATTCTTTACTAGCATAGGACTATCTTTACACACAGAGTTTAACAGCATAGAAGAGTTTCCAACTAAAGGGCTATGCACACACAATTCCACACTCAAGGGCACAACAGGCAGGTCGAGCTCACTCACTAACTCAGCAGATATAAATGAGTGAGTGGCTCCAGAATCAAACAGACAGAAAACAGAGCGAGATGACAGCTGGAGAATACCTGTGACAACTCTGTCAGTGGAACGGTCTTGACCTCCAGCCATCGCATAGACTCTGGCCCGGCCCTGGGGCTTCTTCTGCTCAGCCTGGTCTCGATCTCTAGACTTAGATACTGACCCTTCAGCTCTACCTCAGAGCTACCTCTGCTCCTCTCGGCCTGAGGGCAATCAACAATCTTGTGCTCCAAGGATCCACACTTGAAGCAAGCTCCGGACTTCTTGTTGCAGTCCCGGCCTCGATGAAACTTGCCACAGACCTTGCACTTCGGGGCGGATGAAGATGAGGACGATCCTCCTCTGTCTCTCGAACGGTCCCCAGATTGGTCCCCAGTAGACTACTTCTTCTGAGAAGTAGACTGATCTCTCCTATTAGTGTCGTCGGACCTCTGCTTCCTCTTCTGGTCCTTCCCAAACTGGCGACCCTTCAGATCAGCCTCTACCAACACGGCGACATCAGCAACGTCCCTAAAGGTCTTGTGACGTAGCGGCGTCACAGCAGAACGAATATCCGACCTCAAGCCGCTCTCAAACTTCCTGGCCTTCCTATGCTCATCTGGCTCAGGCGCGAACTTGGACATACTGATGAACTTGTGCACATACTTCTCAACACTCATATCGCGCCCCTGCGAAGCCTATTATACTCCAGAATGCGCTGGTCCTTATACACATCGGGGTAGAACTGTTTGTTGAACTCCCCTGTTAACTGGTCCCACGTCCATTGTTGTGGGAACTTCCCCATAACTGGCCTCCACCACTCCTTGGCTTCGGCCTTGAACAGGAAGGTGGCAAAGTCCACCTTCTGCTCCTCCTCTGAGCCCATAACTCGCAGCAAGTCCTCCACCTCAGTCAACCAATGACTGGCCTCCTGGGGATCTCCAGTCCCATCGAAGGAACGGGGCTTCAGCTTCATAAATTCCTGAAGCGCCTTTACGTTCCTTCCTCCAGCATCAGCCCCAGCTGGGCTTGGTCCGCCAGCTGGTCTACCCCCTACAGCCATCGTCTGCATGAGCTGCGTCATGAACTGCTGAACAGCATCAGCAACATTTCCTGGGGCTCTTCTTGGCGGCATTCTGAAAGTCCAACAGCAGGCAGTTAGGCTCAGACACTAGTACTGACGTTTCTGACTGATTGGCTAACTTAAAATCCCAGCAGATTAGAACCCAAAGCTCTGATACCACTAAATGTAACACCCCCAAACACTGGCCTAGGAGTTAGGGGTATTACACGCCGCGCATTATTACTTAATAACACAAGGCTCTAACTAACGCGCATAATTAAACAGAGAAAAAGCCCAAAACGAATACTCATATAAAAGTATAGCGTAACAAAACATAACAGGGTAACTCAGACCCGAATACAAAATACCAGTCAGAAGTAGTGTCAAATACTACTCAGGCTCGTAGGCTACAAAGCTAAATGTAAATGTCTCAAAAGAATCAGAAAACATAACAAAAGCTAAACTCCAGAAGCTGAACAAAGTGACCCTCGCTGATCAATCTGCAATGTTAGATAAAGTAGGCGGATGAGCAAACAACTATGCCCAGTAGATGACCAACTTCATCAACCAGCATGTTCAAAACATTTATAGAATGTTACCAAAATAGAAGCAGACAGAAGGAAACCATATTCCATGACAGAAATCAGAAACAGAAGCCCAAACGCAAAAGGACTAATCAGAGTCCAAAAGCAACAGAAGCAGAAACAGAAGGGGACCCTAGTTAATCACAGCATACAGACAGAACGAGCAACAACTCGTGAACAAAACGAGGAAACCTCACTCGTAAACAGAACAGGTGGAACACCTGTGAACAGAACGGGGAACATCACCCGTGAAACAGAAGGATATCCTACATAGCGCGCTACGAGACAGCTAACCCAGCCATCCAAAGGTTCAGATACAAAGATAACTAGATCCCAAAACAGAAGCTTAAATATAGATAAGCATATGTGCACCAAAGGCACCATAAATCACATAGATAGCTTGGAAATCAGAAGGGGAATCCAGCCCCGCAAACAGAAGTCAAAACGGAGCTCAAACGCGCAAGTTATGGTCAAAACAGTACCATGTCCGAGCTTGTGTCCGGACATCAACGTTCGGACGCAAGTCGAGACTCAGAAGGCAAATCCAGACGGATGTCCGAACATGTGTCCGAACATGGAAGTTCGGACACAGGTTGAACTTCAAAACAGAGGCAGAGACAGAGGTGTCCGAACATCTAAGCTCGGACGGATGTTCGGACGGTTTTCGGAAAGTAAACACGCATAATGTCCGAACATGTGTCCGAACGACAAAGTTCAGACATAAGTCGAAGCAAAATCAGAGAATGCAGAAGGGTGTGTCCGAACTTCTGTCCGGACTTACAAGTTCGGACTCCATACGAGACTTGTAAGTCGGACTCGTCCTCGCACCCCGTCCGAACATCAAAGCTCGGACGGTAGTTCGGACACGGCAAAAAACTTCAGAAATTCAAAGCGCAGCAGGGCATGTCCGAACGCCAAAGCTCGGACAGACGTTCGGACATACCAAAATGTGCAGTTTCCATAAACGAATTTCACGTCAAAACAGAGGTTTAAACACAACAAAACAGAAGCAGTTTGTAGAAAACAACCTTGGGGGTTTGTGCATCACTAACAGCAATTTAAATAGACGAATTCGCAAACACAAGGCAGAGACAGAACACACTCAAACCCAGAACTAAAACTCCCCAAGGCTGAACACACTGACTGAATCCATAAGCCATCTACCTCGCAATTAGTAGACGAAATCCCAAATCTGATGCAGAGCCCAAACCAACACAGTTCCAGCAATGCAGGCCAACAATGCAGTTCCAAACACTGAACAAACACAATCGCAGAGCAATTGCCAAATCAGAAACATGACCCTTAAACCCCGAGACTGAAACGCAGAAGACAATCGCAACCCTTACCTGAATCTGACAACAAGATGGCGGATGAGCCGACAACAGGTGAAATCGACAGAGGCACGGGAACCAACGCTGGTTGCAATCAGATTACCAAGAACAATTAGGGATTGAAAAAGTCCCCAAAACCTAACCCCAAATCTGAATTGTAATACCCAAAATACAATTCACCAACCTGATTGTGATGAAGAAGACGAACAAATTGTAGAATCCACCAACCGTGCAGCCAAGACTTCATAGATCGAGATAGCAGAATAGTGTTGAGGAAGAGAGAAAGAGATGGGAGAGAGGAGCGTCTGACAGTTCACAAAGCGGAACGAGAAAAGAGATCGTGAATAGAGAGTGGGGAAAAGAAAATACTGATTAAGGAAATAAATAGATAGGAATGCTAATTCTCACCTTAAATAAAATAAGAGAGGAAAAAGACTCCTTCGCCCTCGTCTTTAATCAAAAGGACCCCCATGTCCTGAAGGATTAATAAATCCACTTAGTCAACTTGTGTCGAAATAAAATGCAAGGAAAATTCTGCCATTAAACCTTGGGTTATAACACTATAAGCCTATCTCACCTTCACAAACGTTGCTCATGGATATCCCATGAACCATGTTGCATTGTGTTGAAGAAATGAACAACCAATCAGGTTTGTATTTTCAAAGAACATATTCTACGCATCAATCCGATTTTGATATCCCCTTGGATATTACATTCTTGGATTTTGAGAATCTCGTTGAGACGAGGCTGAAAGAGCAATACGGTTACCATTGTGTGGTCGAATCCATTCTCCATCCATTACTATTGTCTTCACATCCACACCCGTTTTGGGGGCCATTACAGATAAAGGGTGACACCGACGTAGAACGGATGATTCATCAGTTCGTCTTCAACCAACAATGTTATACTAGGGTTGAGCTGTACGTGGTATATGGCTTCAGAGAGGACAACCCCTTACTGTTACCTCCAAGGAGGACTAGTCTGGGGGAACTGGGGGCTATCTACGGTGTTGCCTCAAGCGACGATGAAGAAGGAGGTCAAGGAAATGACGACAACTAGTGTGTGGTGTTAGTATTTTTGTTGTCGGGATATCATCTTTCGACAACAAAATAATATGTGTTTGTGTTAGGTTTTTCACTAGTTAAGTTTTCTCATAGTGACAGAGGTGACCTTCAAAAATTAACACAATAACAGTGTACGACGGAGGTCATCTTATATTAATTATAGTGTTATCATGGTGCATTAAGCGAATAAGATTGAAATCACAGACGATAATACAAATCCATTACATAACACAAAACAATACATTCGTTCAGTCATCCTTACCATAGCAATGAACACTAACAAAATGTAACAAAACCACATTAAACTACCACTTCTGGATCGTAGTCGATCATAAGGTGAATTGCATCCACGTCGTCTTGGATTGGGATAAAGTTGTGTATCATGTTCCGCACATCATAGTCGTTGTTTATCAGCATTGTACCCCAGCGTAGCCATGGATGAGTATGCATAATCCTCCTATATATAATAGACGTGACACGGTAACGCTGGACACCATCAGAAATTGCGTCTTCGATCAACGATTTCAAGTGAGCATATGAGATATTAGGAAGATTAGGGATCTCAAGCCACTTACCTCTTCCTTCATCTGTGGGTTCCATGCAAAAACCGTACATGTTGAAAATTGGTACGAAATCAAAATATAGTTGAACTGCTAGTGTGTCCATTGCCACTTAAGGGAGAGGGAATGAAACTAGGACAATTTGTTCATATGATGTGGGCCTTTTATAATGAACAATTGAACAAAGAAGCTGCATTTGGATAATGCGGTTCTTGTTTTCTAGCGGTACGGATAGTACAGAACAAACAGTAACATACATAATTGACCGCCGCAAGTTTTTTTTTTACTTTTTTATCTATCAAAGGAGCTGCGTTTGAGTATTGCGGTTCTTGTTGTATGGCTGTACGGATAGTACAGAATAAACAGTAACTTACATAATTGACTGCCGCAAGTTTTTTTTTTATTTTTCTGTCAAAGGAGCTGCGTTTGAGTAATGCGGTTCTTGTTTTCTGGCGGTACGGATAGTACAAAACAAACAATAACATACATAATTGATCGCTGCAAGTTTTTTTTTTTACTTTTTTACCTGTCAAAGGAGTTGTGTTTAAGTATTGCGGTTCTTGTTGTCTGGCTATACCGATAGTAAAGAATAAACAGTACCTTACATAATTGACTGCCGCAAGTTTTTTTTTTATTTTTTATCTGTCAAAGGAGTTGCGTTTGAGTAATGTGGTTCTTGTTTTTTGGCGGTACAAATAGTACAGAACAAACATCAACATACATAATTGACCGCCGCATGTTTTTTTTACTTTTAATGTTTTTAAAGAGCTGCGTTCGGGTAATACGGTTTTTGTTGTCCAGTCTATATATTGTGGGCTGTTATCGACAACTGCTCATATGGTTATTTCACACCAAAGGGTATTCTGTTCCTGATCGCTTCACTCTTCTCCTGTGTTGAAAGGCAACAATGTTCATTCCTTGCGAAATACACTTGCATTACATCCCGTCGTTTGATGATTGTGGTTTTCAATTTGAGTCAACAGAATATTCCACGATCCGTCCTCTTACCATTGCGCCTTTTTTTTACTATAACTATTTCAAATTCCTAGTTGAATGTAGTTTAGATTGCGGTGATGAGAAGTTCGTACCTACATCCTTTGTATACCGAAAAATGGTTTTCTCACATCCGATGCCATTCTGGAGCCAAATGGCGATAGCAAACAATGAAGATGTACGTATTATGGTTGAAAAATTCATGACCAACAGACAACGCATGGCCAAGATTCAACTACTGGTGGAATATGAACCAAAGGTTGATGGATAATTGTGTTAGACGTTGGATGACATTTTTTTTTACTTTAACAATTACTCTCCTATGTAGCTC
Source organism: Limonium bicolor (assembly GCA_023374045.1). NCBI lineage: Eukaryota > Viridiplantae > Streptophyta > Magnoliopsida > Caryophyllales > Plumbaginaceae > Limonium > Limonium bicolor. The sequence goes on along the minus strand of CM041777.1, from coordinate 155,548,063 downwards.
CTGCTCCATCAGGTTGTGCCTTAAGCAAGCACCCCAAAAATTATAATAAAATGTCATCCTTCTGATCATATTTTACAACATCAATTTTATGGTTATATGCCTTAATTAATTATAATAATGTTCTTATGTTGTTATACGTTTTTTGTGGATTTATAGCGTTGACTAACAACACTGTACAGTTGGACATTAGTTGTATTTACTCATACTGCAGTACTGAGTAAAATAAAAACATGTCAAAGTTTAACATTACCACACAAACAATGTAAACATAAACGTAACTTACTTTTTTTGTGCTTGCTTAAGGCACGACCTGACATAGCAGGAGCTACATATTTCACTAACTTAAAACACAGTACAAAGACAATTAGTGGCAAAAGCACCGGAAAATGCAAAAACAAGGATTCACTAACTTTAAACATAGCTGGAGCTACATATTTCATTAACTTAAACCAGTTGCGGTCGAAGTGGCGAGATTTTTAAAGCCATTTTGCGTGTGTACGTTTTATCATAATTGTGGTGTCTCCACTATCATCCGAAGAACTGCTAGGGTATCCATCGTATGATGGAAGTCTTCCGAATGGGATTGATTCGTATGATCCTTCCTTTCCTAAGGTATTGGATTCCACAGTGAGGTGTGTCAACGCATGTGTAGGCGATTCTACAACAAAGTTTGTAAGAGGATGTGTGCCCTCCGACAGCCTAGCGGATGAGTGAACAACAAAATCTATAAGAGGATGTGTGCCCTCCGACAGCCTAGTGGACGAGTGAACAACAAAGTATGTAAGAGGATGTGTCCCCTCCGAATGAGCGGACGAGTGAACTATAAATTCTGTAAGAGGGTTCATCCTCGCTGAAGATTCTGCATCAGACATTAAATCTTTGAGCTGGTTGACTGTAGCGCGAGAATATTCAGTAGCAGTACGCCTCAGTTTGGTTTTGTTGCAAGAGTTCCTTGAGGAAGGAACATTGGAAGTGGAGGATTGAATAGAGGCGCGCACTTGCTTCCCCTTCTCCAAGTTTCTTTCTTTGATTGAGGAATCCTATTTGGATGCCATATTGCAGTGGGTTTGTATTGCTTTGGTTATGATTTCACTGAGCGAATGAGTAGATAGTGTTTTGTAGATCGAGTTATGAGATGAGTGAATTGGCCCTTACATACTCCCTTATATAGTTGACGTCCTAAACGATAGTACAACGGCTAGTCCAAATATTCAAGTGCAAAGAACTGTGTTTGCCTAATGCAGTTCTTTTGGTATGTGGTATGTCCGTCCAGCACACATTTATGACAGACGTGACATAGTGTAAGAAGAGTCTGACCTTGACAGGCTCTTTTTAATGTTTTTGTCAAAGGAGCAGCATTTGAGTAATGTGGTTCTTGTTGTATGTGGTTTGTTCGTCTAGCACACATTTATGATAGACGTGACATAGTGTAAGAAGAGTCTGACCTTGGCAGGCTCTTTTTAATGTTTCTGTCAAAGGAGCAGTGTTTGAGTAATGCGGTTCTTTTTGTATGTGGTCTTTCCGTCCAGCACACATTTATGACAGACGTGACAGAGTGTAAGAAAAGTCTAACCTTGACAGGCTCTTTTTACTTTTTTATCTGTCAAAGAACTGTGTTTGCCTAATGTGGATCTTTTTACTTTTTTATCTGTCAAAGAACTGGGTTATGCCTTTATTAATTATGATACTATTCTTATATTGATATGCCCTTTTGTGGATTTATTTTTTCGACTAACAACACTGTGCAGGTGAACATTAGTTGCATTTACTCCTCTTGCAGTATTTAGTAAGTTAAAAAAAAGTCACGTACCAGTAATGGAGTCTGCATAACGAAGAAAAAAATTCAAATCTTTGACCCACTTTATTACAATCAAACTACAGTACGAAACTGGATCGACAATAGGGGGAATCATAGATTTTAATTTACTATGCACATACTAACTGATGACATACCATGGCGTCATTAAGGTTGACTAGAAGTAAAACTACAACTTAACATCAGATGTTACAAGATAACAAAAGAGTTAAGATTCAGCATCACATGCACCAGGAGGTGTAAGAGTAGGATCATAGTATCGATGCCCAGAAGTGTACTTCCCCAACTCCCACTGCAAATATTTATAATTGTCAGGATCATCATCCTCTCCCATTGGATGGGATAGAAACTTCGAGTATGCCTCCCCGTCTCATTCGGGGTGTTCGGAAGGGTCATCAACGACCTTAGTTGCAGTTCGTTGATGATTAAAGTTGATGACTCCTTCTTTGATGAGGATGGTGCTCCCTTAGTGTGTTTCTGCTTTGATGTACGCACCGTGGCTTCAGTTTTGGTACTTCTTTTGTTCGAAGTAGAGGATTGCTTAGCAACACCCTTGTTCTTACGATCATCCATGATCTCCTTTTCACTGTAATGCAGTATTGAGTTTGTGTGATGGTTTGTGGAATGTGAAAAAAATTCAGGTTGTATTTATAGGCGGATGGCTACACCGTGCCATCATTGTAGTAACAGGTCAGTTGAAAAAGAACCGCATTAGACAAACGCAATTCCTGGAGAATGTAAAGTTGAAAACGTGTCACAGTTATATGTATTTGTACTGTCGCGTCAGAACGCCCTGCAGATAAATAAAAAGAATCACATTAGACAAATGCGGTTCCTGGAGACTGTAAAGTTGAAAACGTGTCACAGTCATGTGTATTTGTACTGTCAAGTCGGAACTTTCTGCAGACGAATATAAAAAGAACCGCATTAGACAAATGCGGTTCCTGGAGACTGTAAAGTTGAAAACATGTCACAGTCATGTGTATTTGTACTGTCGCGTCAGAACTTCCTGCAGACGAATATAAAAAGAACCGCATTAGACAAATGCGGTTCCTGGAGACTATAAAGTTGAAAACGTGTCACAGCATATGTATTTGTACTGTTGCGTCAAAACTTCCTGTAGACAAATACAAAAAGAACCGCATTAGACAAATGCGGTTCCTGGAGACTGTAAAGTTGAAAATCCATCACATTCATACGTATTTGTACTGTCGCGTCAGAACTTCCTGCAGACGAATATAAAAAACCGCATTTGCCAAATTCAACTTCTTTGCATTCTCCTTTTTGGCTCGCTTGCCGATATATACATCCGCGTAATCTCCAGATGGTTTTCCATTGCGTAGACTACCTCTCAAACTATCTACAATCAAAGTGTTATTCAAACCAGTACTAACAAAGAAATTCTAGATCATATCTTTCCTCCCTCTAAACATCTTTTACAGATTTCAAACTATCAAAAAGACATCCAAAGAATGAATTACCATTCATTTTATCTCATGGATCTTAATTGTCAAAATTTACCCTCGGACGATGAAGATGATAACTCTTACATACCTGAAAAAGCCTTGGAGGAAGAAGATCTAGATGATCTGGATGTGGAGCCAAAAAAATTTCCAGACGACCCAGATATTGAGGATGATGGCACCGGTACGTCTAACCCACATTGTGGTGCTAGTTCCTCATGATCATTCATGGGTGCTGGTTCATCGAATGCGCAGGCACAGGTTCCATCATTCATAAGCAATATCGATTGGAGTGTTGTGAATAGTATGCAGTTCGACGTATACATTACTGGAGCTCCGTACTGGAGCATGGGCCAAGAATTTGTCAAAAATCAGTTATTCGAGTCTAAAGAAGAGCTTGTAACTGCAGTGCGCCAGTAACACATCCGGAAAAATTTGGATTTCACACCGGTAAAAAGTTCGAGTAATATTTTCTGCATCAGTTGTAAGAACGAGCAAAGTGACTGTCCATTTTATCTACGTGTGGTGGCTTCCATATACACGTTGGAGTGGAAGTTAAAAAAAATATGTTGCTCACACATGTCACCCTAACGTGGGCAGTCAAGATCATCATCAGCTAAAGTATCATTTTATCGCTTCATTTATCCTCCCTTATATCAGAACATACCCGACTATAAGCATCAAGAGCGTGATACAGCTCGTGCAAAACGAATTCTTCAGACGAATATCGTACCGAAAGGCTTGGCTAGCCAAGTATGAGGCGATCGAGCAAATTTACAGAAATTGGAAGGACTCTTTTGCCTAGTTACCCAAGTACCTTCTTGCAATTCAAAATTGTGTGCCTAACACCGTGGTGGACATGAAGTCTTGTGTGGAGACGAATGAGGATGGGGTTACGATTATGAGGTTTGTTCGGTGTTTTTGGGCATTCGGACCATGCATTACAGCTTTTCAATATTTAAAGCCCCTACTTCAAGAAGACGGTACCCACTTGTATGGTAAATTTAAGGATAAATTGTTAGTAGCATGTGCTCAAGATGGTAATAACAAAGTTATCCCAGTTGCTTTTGTAATAGTCGAAGGGGAACCAATGAAGTGTGGCAGTACTTCATGTACCATGTGCGTGGTCAAGTAGTTGGCTTACGAAGTGGTGTTTCTATCATATCCGATCGTTGTCAAGGAATCATCAAGACGATGCAAGATGAGGTATATTGACGACCACCGTTTGGCTACCACTACTACTGTATCCGACACATTGCTTCAAACTTCAATGCAAGATTCAAAAACAAGGAGTTGAAAGACTATTTAATAAACACTGGTATTAATCTAGCATCTTCTTATATTTCAAAGTTCCACACGCCATTACTTGTTGATGCTTACAACTGTACACGTATACCATATTGGAAATGCAACTTACATGTTTTCAAGGGATAAAGTGGAACGTAGGATACTGCATTTACTGTCGACGAAGCTGGAGATTGTAACTCTTCTTGACCAACTACCCCTAGAAAAGTGGTGCAGAGCTTACGACGATGGTAGACGGTGGGGTCATATGACATCTAATTTGGTGGAGTGTTTTAACGGAGTGATGAAGGGTGCTCGCATGCTACCGGTGAATCATAGTAGATGGCCACACTATATAAATTAATGGGTTATTGTTGTGCATAATGTCCAAACTATCTGCGCGAGAAATTCAAATGCTATGTTTACAGAGCATTTAGTCAACACAATGAACGTAAACGGCCATACGCAAGAAGGCATGGTGTTATACTTTGTGACCCAGTTACACCTATTTTGAAGTTGATGACACAAGGCGATAGTACGCAGACGTCCTCGTGGGAAGTTTAGGGTGTCAATGATTGACAAAACTTGCGAATGCGGAGAGTGGCAAGCATTCAAGTACCCTTGTTCTCATGTTATAGTCGTGTGTGCAAACTCAGGAGCTCGCTGGCAAGACTATATTGATGATGTCTACAAGTTGGATACGATGATTAAGTCGTTGGGGGAAGTTCGTTTTAATACCCTAGGAAACGAGAGCAACTGGCCAGAGTACAACGGTCCCGTCCTTGTGCCAAACCCAATGTAGGAAGAAAGATCAGAGGACGTCCATCTCTCACTCACGTATCCGTACAGAGATGGATGAAACACAATACAGGGAGCCTATACATTGCTCAATTTGTAGACAGCCAGGGCACTCAAAAAAGTCATGTCCGTTTAGGGGTAGTAACCGTTAGTTTGGCATACATTTTCTTAACTTTCCTATGTTTAACTAATAGTGTAATGTGTTTTAATCGCTCCTGCATTGACAGGTCGTGCCTTTAGCAAGCACAACAAAAAAGGGTGTAATGTTAATCACGTTTTATGGTTCACTTTTGTTTTTATAAACTCGTATGTTAAGCGATACTACAACAATGTACGAAGTCTAATATTATGCTGATCTATATATACACAAGCCAGCCAAACACAAGAGTGGAAAAAAGCTGCAAATGCAACTGTCTCGTACTCCCATGTTAGATAGAACTACATAAGCAAAACACAGTTCTTTAAAATTTAAACTAGATTTGGTGAACTACCTGAAAAAAAGGTACAAATGCAACTTCCTCGTACTCCCATGTTAGAAAGAACTGCATAAGCAAAACACAGTTCTTTAAAAGTTAAACTAGATTTGGTGAACTGCCTGAAAAAGCTCTGTCGATGGCGGATTCTGCAGATCACTGCCTGAATCAGCCATCGATAGAGGTCTCTCAAACAGTGCACAAGTACCTACAAGATCTCCAAAAACTTTATAAGGGAGATCAAAAGATAGTTTGTGAGATTGGTGAAGAATAAGGAAGGAAATGTCGGGTAGAAATGGACTGCATTCGCCAGCCTCATACAATGCTAAAGGACCGCACTTGGCAAATGCGGTTTCTCCCTTTGCACTAGCACCGCATTTGCCAATTACGGTATATGAACAAAGAAAAAAAATCGCATTTGGCAAATACGGTCCTTTTACAAAGGGAGAAACCACATTTACCAAGTGTGATCCTTAAGCTATTATTGTCACCGAACCGAAATTAATTGGACACGGTGTCCAATTCTGTGTTTGATTCCGAGAATTGGAATTTTAAGGTGCTTTTGCCTAGATGTGCAAGTTCTATTTAACGGATTACTCATATAAGCGTTTAGTAAATAATCCTATTGTATTTCGGTCCCTCTTTACATTCCTATAAATACTACTCTCTAGCTTTATAATATCAATACAACAGATATTTTCATCACAATCCATCCATAATACTGTTTTTATATTTTGTATTTCATATACAAAGAAAACATATAAAATGGAGTTATTTTCTAAAAGTATTTATTTATAATTTTCTGTCTGAAGATAATTTCTGTTCGTTTCTCTTACGTCTTAAAAAATAAATTTACTGTGGATGTTGTAATTAATTGTCCCAGTATCAAGATGATCAAAGAAATCTATGCCATTGGTGGTTGGTAAATATTATTGTATATGTTTAGTTGTATATTTACTTAGTATTTTACTGTATGTTTTAATTGATAAGTGTTTAGATCAAGATATAGTTTATTCAAATTGATTGAATATTAGTTATAATATATACATTATTCAAGAAAGGAGTTTAAAATGCCAATTTCTGATGTCGTTACTCGTGTCGAGAACTCTATTTGTCCCAAATAAGTAGTCACAGTCAATTAACCTTGAAAATTGTAAAATTACGAAAGTACCACTTTAGGGTCCGTAATCAAGAAATTGCGCTTGAAAATGAAATACTCCCTCCGTCCTGAATTGACCGTCTTGTTTGCTTTATGACACGTTTTTCCATTTCAATATTAAGTATATAAGATAAATTAATTTTATAAAACTAAATTTTGTAACATATAGTTTATCATGTAAGGAATCATATGCAAAACTTAAATTTTCAAAATTAATTTATTTTATATGTTAAAAGTTAAAGTCAAACGACATGTCCAAATAGTAAACAGGACGGTCAATTCAGGACGGAGGGAGTATCATAATAAACCTAGGTCACAACATCATCCTACTAACAGCGCCCACGACGTCGTTCCGCACCGTCGACTTCTCGCGACAATGACTCGTTTTTGCAAGGAGCAGCTGGCAAAAACGCGTCTTGATGACGGGCCGGCATTGCGAAAATACCCAACAACTTCCCCCCGTCGACTGAACTCGAGTTCAAACATTCTTAAAACATCACCAGGAATCGTCCTCTCCTCCCGAAAAGTTCTCGTTTTGCTCCCATGGAGAAGACCAACAAGCCTCCAAAACTGTTCGTCCTTCTCCTCAACCTTCTTTACCTCGGATTCGTTACATCCCTCCCCTCCTCTTTCACTCCGACCGATCACTACCTCATTAACTGCGGCTCATCCAATCCCTCCACCGTTGATCCGGACCATCGCGTGTTCAAGGGCGATGAGGACTCCCATTCATCCGGTCACGGCTTCCACTTCTCACCCACACGGACCTTCTCCCTGGCGGATCCAAACCCTACTCCGCAGGTATCCTCCCCTATCTACCACACGGCTCGAATCTTCACAAAACCATCAAATTACGTCTTCAAGATCAAACAACCTAGCACCCACTTGGTACGTCTTCACTTCCGGGGATTCAATTCGTCGAGATTTGACCTAACCCATGCCCAATTTCGTGTCTTTGCTGGTGGGTTCTTGCTGATGAATGAAGTTGGTAGTGGTTCCTTCACTAATGAACATATCGTAGAGTACATCCTGCCTGTTGACAGTGATAAGCTTCTGATCTCGTTTGTACCTTCCGGGGAGTCAAAATTCGGTTTCGTTAACGCGATTGAGGTCATCTCAGCGCCCAAAGATCTGATTCTAGATGTTGCCCAGTTTGTTACTGCTGATGGAGCTGTGAAATTCTCTGGGTTCGCGAAGAATGCTTTGGAAACTGTTTATAGGGTCAATGTTGGAGGGGCTAAAGTCACTCCGTTCAATGATTCTCTATGGAGAACATGGGTCCCTGATGATGCTCAGTTTCTCAGTTCGGCTGAGGGTGACTCTGAAAGGGTTCATTTTAGTGGCAGGATTCAGTATCAGATAGGAGGTGCAAGCCGTGAGGTTGGGCCAGATAATGTCTACAACACAGCCAGAGTGATCCGATCTTCAAATTCTTCTGATCCTGTCTCCAATGTATCATGGGTTTTCCCAGTTAGCAAAGGCTACAAGTATCTAATCCGAACCCACTTCTGTGACATTGCTAGCCTTGCACTGAATTCCCTGTACTTTGATGTCTATGTCAATGGGTACTTAGCATCGAAGGATCTGGATCCTACTACAATTACTGGTGGCTTGCTGGCTTCTCCATTTTATGCTGATTATGTGGTTGATGGGGATAGTTCCGGTGTCATAAATGTCAGTATTGGGCCTTCAAAATGGAGCTCTGCCCATGGGATTGATGGGATATTGAATGGGGTTGAGATTATGAAACTGAACAACTCAATGGGTAGTCTTGATGGAGAACTCCCACCACTGCATTCAGTCTCGGGGTGTTGGCATAGCGTTGGAGCTCTTGTTCCTCTGTTTGTAGGAATAGGTTTGTTGATGGCTGGTTTTATGGTTGTGTATAGGCAAATTTTTGGGGTGAAGAGCACCAGCTCTGTGAAGTGGTCACAATTACCTGTTGTTGATGCCTCCGAATCCAACTTAAAGCACAATGGCTTGTGAAAGGAAGGAGAAGTCTGTCTTCTGGTGAGTGTTCTGTGTTTTTAATGGAGAAAGTGTTGTCTGATTTTGTGTGAAATCAGCTTTGACGCGGCATTACTTGTGTGAAATTAGATTTGACGCGGCATGACTTGTATTTATCCATATCTATCTAACTTGCCCCTGTTTGAGAGGAAACCGTAAATTATGTATTTTCTATTACTCGATGAAATTGGTTTATGTATCTTCTATATCTTTATCAAAGTTTTTAAATTTTGTTAAATTGTATTACATGTGTATAGTTGTAAGATATGTCACTAGTCATCCCAAGCTACAATTCAGCAGTAAAATAAGTTGGAGAAGGATACTAAAAATCTTTATTCTTCAGTACTTTAATTACATAATGGGCCAATACCTTGTTAAGAAACAAGATATCCAACAGCTTACAAGAAGAAATCATACTCTTATGCATACCCTCGTTCTCACCTGTACATGTTTCACTATATTTGTTTGTCTTTCACAACCACGAATAATACTGCAAACCAGTATTTCATACAAAGACCCAACAACGATATATGCTATACAGCGCACTTAACAGACAAGCTAAGCGAAACAGAAAGGACACAGTCAGTGTTGAGGGAGAGGTTTCTGTAATACCGGTTCGATCCATGGAAGCAACAACTGCCACTTGTGAGCAAACCAACTTCACTTGTTCAAAACGCTGTCCAACCATGGAAGCAACAACTGCAACTTGTGTGCAAACCAACATCACTTCTTCAATACGCTGTGCCCAGGAAAAAGAAAACTCGTTTTAGCAAGTTCTTGAACTGAGAAGTAGTAGTGGTTATTTAAAAGGGGGAAAGAAATTTACTTGTACAAGTACGCTGCAATTGAAAGAATTATGCTCAGGAGTATAAGATCGATACAGAAGTTACGACTGGACCTCATCTGAAAACAAGTGGGCAATAACAGTCCGTAAGAAGCAGCGATCAAGAGGACTTTGATTATCGGATGAAAAGAAAGCAGCTGAAACTAGCTGCTAGGTAACGCGTTCACCTTTGTCACGTTCTCTTTAAGTCTAACATTCTTAGTTTTCAGATCACTAGTTGCAGTTTCAACCTGAAAACATCAAGGAAAAATATCGAGTAAAAGGGATCACAGTTTCATTTTGCCAGCTAATTTAGGGCATATCTCAGGTCAATAACGAAGTTTTGTATACTCTCCTATATTCTCCTACAGTCCTACTGATTCATGCAGTTTTGATTCTGGTAATGTCGTTTATGAGAATGCACTCAAAGGGCCTGATGACCGTCCAGATACCAATGAAGACATTGACGATTAGGACGAAAATGTCATGATTTACATGGGCACAGGCTGACAGGCATATATGGTCCACGTATGATCAGGAAATAACCAGAACAGATAATGAAGAAACTAGGGTTTTCTTACCTTCTCGTCAATTTCATCCATCAGAGGCACTTGTCTATCAAATTCCTGCAAATCCAATACTGGGTATCAGCCGTTATAATTTTTATCTGGTGTGTTACTAGACCACTAAAATAATGTGATCTTTTAATTTTGGTAGTCGGTGCAAGTATCGAGCAGAACCTCATTTATGTCTTGAGCCATGCTCTTAAGCGTGTCCAGTCCTTCAGAAATGTCATCCAGACCTTGATCCTGCACGAGGTTGAAAGCTCCAATCATACTTGACGGGAGAGTTACAAGGATACAGTTATTCATGAACCGAAATCTAGATTCCTTTGACCAACTATAGTCTATAAATGCATACTTTAGGAATCCATACCTGTTTTTTTCTCCTCATTTCATATTCCCCCCTGAACTGACTTGATTCCTCAGATTGCTGAAAATATTCACTATCAAAACTGTCCCCTAACAACAATCGCAAATGGCAATCCCAAAGTGTAAGAAATCCGTATTGCTTTTTCATTGAAATTTGGAATAAGCGGGTCCCATGAATTAATAAGGTTTCACATAATCATATTAATCTGATTACCGGAAGTTGAGTCGATCCTGAGCCCTTTCTGTCCACCGGACTGTCTAGCCCCACCTGCAGTCCCATCAGATAGAGATAGAATTCTGTCTTTCAAAGCTGCAACAAGATCGACGCGAGCCTCAAGCTCGTCCTTTGAGAGACCTCTTGCCTGCAATAGCTATGGAATGTCAAAGCCATCGAAGTTGCAATTGAAGAGCGGTGAAATGAAAATAATAGAAGCAATGAAGAAAAGATTTGGCATTTTTTGAAGGAGCAAGGTAAGACAGAAGAAGAGTGTAGTGGTTGAAGTTCTCATCGGCATAGAAGCACAGGCAGCAACGAGTCACGAAGACAAAGCTTAAAAGTTTTTATCAAAATACATATGCGAATAATTTAAATTGCTTTGATCACGCTTATCCCAGTAACTTCATCGGATGCAAACCTTTTTGGGAGCCAGTCTCTGCAATTTGGGAATTTCCTCAAGCAATCTAGCTTTGGTCCGCCTCACCTCCGCACTCATCGCTACAGCCGCCACTCTGTTCTTCTCCTTCGAAGCCACCTCCGATTTCTGAAAAACCCATGAAAACCAACAAATTCAGTTCGACTCCAGCCATAATCGCGACAACAAACACCCAATTAGCGAACATAGGAACAGAATGCAATTGCTGAGAAGAGAGCAGAGCAAATACGATTTGCGAGACATGAAGAAACCTAATCGGATAAACCAAGAAGAGGAGCAGAGAAGGGTTTAGGGAGTGACCTGAAGAGCGGTGTCGAGCTCGGTTTCTACGATAAAGAGTAAACGAGTGAAAGCATCTTCGCTCGTGGCAGCGGACTGTCTCTGCTTGTCAGCGTCGTATTTCTCGTACCTCTTGCATATGGCGTCTGCTCTAGTGATTATATCGAATACGCTCATCTTGAGGTCTGGCTGGTGCAGTGGTGGATTTTCTCCGGGGAGAATATGAGCCGGAGTGAGAGGCGAGCAAGGGGGTAAAAGGAAAGGGGTCGAAAACTGCGAGGTGGCTATTGCGCGCGGGAGGTAGTTTGGAGAAAGCTGCAGTCACTTGAGCAAACTGACATGGGTGCAGTCCTTTAAAATAGGGGGACCGTCGGATTGGGCATTGACTTTTCCCGCGGAGATTACCTTTGATTCTCTTTTATCTGACGGCTGAGAAGGTTAGTTTCTTAAGTGTTACTACATTCATAGCGACGTCAGGTGGTCATTGTTGTACTTCGTCCCCTTTGTTTGTGCGTCGATTTCTTATTGGACTGACAGTTTGTGGGTCGAACTCAACTTCATTGGTGTTAATAAAATAAGTCGGCTGCAAAAGTTGAGTGCTGTTTTCGTAGCAGTCATGGTCGGTTGGGATGTGGCATTTTTAGGACTAGTATATATATATAAATTTTAATTATTATATATAGGAATCTCTAAATTTTTTAAAAAATATGGGATCACGTGACCCATGTGTACCCTTGAGTACGCCCTGTATGTCTAATTGATATTAGGATATTAACAAATCTAGTGTCGTATTTTATAAGAATGCATTTAATTATATTATCAAATTTCAAATAACTCAAAGTTACTCTTTTCAAAATAAAATGTATACTTATGTTTGAGTAATAATAAAAAACTAGGTATAAAATTGACAAAAAAAAGTTTTTTACTATAATAATTTAAATAGAATTGTAGGTTACATATGTTAAGTTATTTAATAAACTAATACATTTATAATCAATTAAATTACTCTATGAAAAATAGGAACATATAGTATAAACAAATTTTCAAAGTTGAAGCGTGTGAGGGGCAGTCACGGGCTACAACCATCCACCTGATCTGAATAAACATATGAAAACCTTATATAAATGGAAAAAAACAGGTGATCAGTGAATAGGGTGATAGGTAATGGATGGAAACATATATTACCCGTTTAATCACATATTTATAGTTTAAATCATCATAATTAAAAAAATAAAATAAAAATAGACCCAAAGAACATTACATGAATTACACTCGAACTATAAAAAAATTATGATGATTTATACTTCATCCTAAAAAATTACTATTAATTTATAGTTAAACCCTTAACATTTTACAAATTATTATAACATACAAGAATTTTTCATCCGTTTATCACCCGATTTACTCGCGGATGACAGGTGGACGGATGATGGGTGATATTTAACGGGTGACCGGTGAAGAAATGAAATTGAGTGATGGATGTGGCGATGCTCCACCTGACCCTAATCTGACCCATTGTCATTCTTACATGCGATGTCGCACTAAGATATGTTCGTATGTTGTTACGAGTTTTTGTCTCAGACGAGAAAGCCTGTTACGGGCTTATCTTTCTCCATTTGAGGCATCTACAATAAGGAATGTGGATTTCACCCACTAAAAAAATATTATTATAATGTCTTCTCACACACTCTCATTTTGTGCCAACAAGAACTTCCTCTCTCCAAGGTTTATAACTAAGCAACTCTCTTACTCTCTCTATTTCTCTTCCACATCACTATTAATATTTTTCTATTTTAGCCTTTACCAATGTAACTATGTCAAGAACCATTATGATGGATGCCCTTAGAAAATATGTTGTCATATGTCCTATCATGGGCTTCTCGTTCTTCATTTAGGGCATCCACAATAATGAAAGTGAATTTCACTCACTATAAATATGATTATAATGTCTTCTCTCACCCTTTCACTTTGTTTCAGTAAGAACATTCTCACTCCAAGGTTCTTAACTAAGTAAAACTCTCTCTCTCTTCCACATCATTATTAATCTTTTTCTATTTTAGTCTTTTCCTATGTAACCGTGTCAAGAACCATTAGGGCATCCACAATGGTGTGGATTCCACCCATAATGTTAAAAGAGAAAAAAGAAAATGATGAGGTGGAGGAGAGAGGATGTGAAAGGGGTTCTTAACTAAGACACTCTCTTCTTAGAGAACCTAGGTAAGTAAGAGAGAGATTGTGAGAAGAGATAATAAAATAATATTTGTTGGTGGGTGGAATCCACTTTTACCATTGTGGATGCCCTTATGATGGATGCCCTTGGAAAACATGTTGTCGTGTGTCCTTTTATAATCTCGCTTGTTTAGAAAGTAACCTTTCATCTTTCTCGGTTCTAGTGGCATCTCCTTCGTTGATTCCCCTTCGATCATTGTTGCAAGCAAAAAACTTAGATTTTCACTCTGGTTCTATGATCCGAATCTCTTCTCTTAGCACCACAATTCTTGTTTCCCGCTTCTATAAGGTGGGATGTGATTGTTTATGCAGATCTCAGTGAAGTTTCTCCTCTCATATCCATAATGGATGATCCGGTGGAGGACAAGAAGATTCAAATTGATGACATCCATGAGTATCGTAATCACCTGGTGACATGATTGAACTCGGTTGTATTCTACATCGAACATCGATTGGGTTAAACACAACCGATTAATATGGACAGATTTGATCACGCGTAATCAATCAAAAATTCTTAACTGATTTTATTGGAAGATTGAAAACTTTACACATGAATCACTTCATTTACACATTGATTGGTTCAACCACCACGTAGCAAAACTACTTGATAATAACTCTCTAACTTAAGAACTATCTCTTGAAAATTGAATACGGTGTTTTTGCTTACTCTAGAACCTAAAAACTAGTAAGATTGTATACTTGTATATATACATCCAAAATACTATAGTTACTTATATCTTACATATATGAATAGCCTATGCAAAAAGGAATTATTGACCATTGACTTAACCGGTGGTTAAGATATTTGGAAATGAGCATAATAGTTTTCCTTCAACGCAGTCTAGGGCGGCTATTGAATGAGTGGAAATTTGCTACAAGAATAATAGATGAGTTGTTTTGTCATCTTTGTCGTATGCTTTCGACTTGCACTTCAAAAGACTATTTAACCCCTTGAGTAAAACTAATCAAGACAACGTTTGTACTTATCAAAAGATACACTTACAATTTCCCCGTTTTCATATGAACAGACTGAGGTGTTGGAGAAATATCAAGTGCAGAGTGACGGCGGTTATCCCGAAATGGAAAGGAGCACTGTAGTATTATATTCATTCTTACTGTACTGCTATACATGACCTAGCGTGTAACTATTTATAGTGTAAAGACTTTGTACAAAACGCTGTGTTTAGGTAAGTAATAAAATAGGGTTTTTATCTTTCTGGGCTTGTCTCTTTATTTGTATTTTCCGACTTGGACTTCTTCTTAGTGGGCTGAGCTTTGTTGTCTTCAGTATTCCCCCGCGGTCCGAGTGGGTGTAAACCCAATCTGGAACGAAGGCTGGCGAAGCGAGCAGTGGTCAATGGCTTGGTGAGAGCGTCTGCAACCTGTTCGATGCCATGAACAAAGGCGATGCGCAAGGATTGATTTTGGATCCTCTCCCTGACGAAGTGATAATCCAGGCCAATATGCTTGGCACGCGCATGGAAGATAGGATTGGCGGCAAGATATGTTGCGTCGAGGTTGTCGCACCACAGCACGGGAGATTGAGGTAAGTGAAACCCTAACTCCTCAATTAGATTTTGAAGCCAAATTAGTTCGCATGTTGCATATGCCATGGCCCTGTATTCGGCCTCTGTGGTGGCTCTAGTCACAGTTGGTTGTTTTTTTTACTGCCATGAAATTAGGGTTCGACTGAGATATACGCAATACCCTGTAGTTGATTTTCGATCATGGGCATCGGTTGCCCAATTCCTTCTCTGAGTATAAGCTTCCCCGTGGTGAGATCCTTAATAAGAAAACAAGTGGGGTAGAATTTAAAAACAACATTGTGGTCAGTGGTAAACTGGCGAACAGAGACAAGGTTTTTCTGTAAATCTGGAACATAGAGAAGTTTAGGGAGAGTGAAAGAACCATAGGGGGTAGGTAGCAGACCGGTGCCCTGTCCCTTTATAGGAAGACAACTCCCATTTCCAAAATTGACTTCATCAGCCTCTGTGTAAACCTTATTATCAATGCTCAGATTTGCAAAATCATTGGTGAAGTGATTACTTGCACAACTGTCTGGGTACCAAATTGAGTCAGCTGATGTATAATGAGCACTGAAGTTGTTTGAGGGAGGGGTTTGATAGGCATGATTAAACCTATGATAGCAAGAGGTAGCTGAGTGACCAAATTTGCCACAAACTTGACATTGAACTCTGGGATCTCCCTTACCAGATAAGTGATTACCTGACTTTCCGCCTCTGTTTTGGTTTCTCCCACCTCTAGAATAGGAATTTCCTCCTCTATTTCCTCTTCCCCCTCTGTAGCCCTTCCCCCTGTTATTTTGAGTCGAGGATTGGGTGATGTTGGCTGTAATTTGGGTGTTGGAGGTGAGGTCAGTAGTCTATTGGGCTAGGTGAGATTCATAAGTAAGAAGTTGGCCATAGAGAACATCAGAGGTAACAGATTCAGTGCGTAATATAAGGTTGGTTTTAACTGATTCAAAGTCAAGGGGAAGGCCAGAAATAATACAGCTAACAAAATCTTCATCAGACATGGGAGCTCCTGCCGAAGCAAGGGAATTGGAGATGGTTCTAGCCTTATTAAAGAAGGTAGCAATATCATCGGACCCTTTTTTGATACTCATCAGCTGAGATCTCAGAAGCATGATTCTAGAATTTACCTTAGCCGCAAACATCTCTTGGACTTTGTTCCAGGTTTGGGCAGCAGATGTTGAAAGCACCACCTGAGTAAGAACATTCTCTGTCATAGATGTGTTGAGCAGGGACATTATTAGCTGATCTGTTTGCTTCCATGAAGCAAACTTTGGGTTTAACTGACCATCTATTTTTTCTGCAGGTTTTGGTTTAGAACCATCAATCCACCCAAAAAGTCCATGACCACGAAGGTATGGTTCCAGCTGAATCTTCCATAGAGGAAAGTTTTCTGAGGACAATTTGATGAAGTTTGAGGAGGGGGATAGAAAAGAGGAAACAGAAACGGTAGACGATGAAGAGGAGGTAAGGGCCCCAACTTGGTTACCCGAATGTGCATTGCTCGATGTGGATGACTCAGTAGACATGATGCGAGAATGAAAAACAAGGAACTGGGGGAACAATACTAGCAAGAAGAAGAAGAGCAGTAAACCTGCTTAAGAGCTTTGATTACCATGGAGAAATATCAAGTGCAGAGTGACGGCGGTAATCCCGAAATGGAAAGGAGCAATGTAGTATTATATTCATTCTTACTGTACTGCTATACATGACCTAGCGTGTAACTATTTATAGTGTAAAGACTTTGTACAAAACGTTGTGTTTAGGTAAGTAATAAAACAGGGATTTTATCTTTCTGGGCTTGTCTCTTTATTTGTATTTTCCGACTTGGGCTTCTTCTTAGTGGGCTGAGCTTTGTTGTCTTCGGTAGGTGTCATGATCAGACATAATTCCCGCAGAATATAACATGGTCAAATACAACATTAATCTACATGATTCCCTTTGAATGAGTGTTTTATTGCTCAAACCTACTCTTTTCCCTTTTTGTCTATATAAAAAAGAACGCAATGAGTACTCAACATTCCAAGATCAAGACTGAGGCAACCAAACTATATAGACAAACAAACAACTTGATAAGATGTAGACCTGATCTTAGACAAACCCATAAGATTGAATCACAATCTGCAATGACTATAGGCGTAGTTATTCCTCAAGTGATTCATCAAACAAACAGCCACAGTTCTTCTTTATGACATTCTAAGGAATTAAATTATTTCTTACATTCATTCATGGCCATAGCAACTGCTATTCATTTGCGATAAAATCAGTTGCTCTTCTTGAACATGTACAGAAACTCATATTGTCTTTGGTACTTTTGAAGATCAAAAAGCAAAAGAATGGGTTCCAACATTTATACATGTATACAAAGGGATGATTAACAGATCCAGTGTGACTGATCTCACATTAAGTTGTATATGATATATGTAACTTGAACACATGTTATATTGAGTAAAACAGGTGTGCCTTGGTCTCACTTTCGTTGCAACTTCTAGTAGTGAATGGTTGCGTGTCCCTCTCAACAGCAACATCTACAAAAAGCATCATGACACTTTGGTCTTAGAAATGAATCGTGGTCAACCTTACGTTATGTAGTACTCATAGAGTTGTCTTAATAACCTAGACCTCCAATATCCATTAGGTTTCTTGACCATTTTATTCAATATGGCATGACTCGTATACCTAGTGGGGTTCTATGGTGTTATGATCTCTATCTGTTTTGTAGCTTTATAAAGTTGTTAATTTGACAACTCATGGGATTTTTTAAGGCGTGCATCACTTTAACGTAGTGACTCAAGTTCAGATTAAACTCATGTTGGTGTATCAGAAACTCGGTCACTAATAGACTTCACAAACATAATACTCATCGCTAGTTGGTCCCTATTTTGTTTTGTTTATGATATTTTTTATAACTTTTATAATATTTTAAATATTTTTTATAGTTATATATATTTTTATACTATTTTGATTTTTTTGTGAATTTTGGTGAATTTTTTAACACTTAAGGGCATATTGTGAACTGTTAAAGTACTTTTTCACTAATAGGTATTTTTGTCATTTTTGCTTCTAGTCAATGACATAGTGGCATTTCATGAACTTTTGCAAAAAATATAGTGGTATTTCATGACTTTCTTTTTTTAGTGGTATTTTATGAATTAGCTAAAAATATAGTGGCATTTCATGAAATTTCCTTATTTTGTTTAGTATGTTATTACCAAAATATACAAAAATTTAAAGTAACTAAACTATTAGAAAAAATATGTCGAATCATATTGTACATACACCTGGCAAAGACATAAGGACAAAAAAGACAATAATTTTTAAGTAACTAAACTATTTGAACAAAAACACTTTCTTATTCATGTTGAATTATAAAGTAGATACTCATATATGACATAAAGTTTTTGAATATTTTTAATAAGGAAAAAAAACACCCACCATGGGGCTCGAACCCACAACCACAAGGTTACGAGCCTTGCGCTCTACCAACTGAGCTAGACAGGCCTATTTGTTTGTGAATAGAGTTATAATGGATCTGTTTAGTAATTTTGGTTTGTCCTCAATTTATGTGTCAATCCATCATTTCTCCTTTATTTATTTTTTAAAGGTGGTAGTTGCAATTAACATCAAATGAACCCATAAATCGAGACGTTTTATGATTATTACCATTGTCTTAATTACCAAGTTCCCTATTTAATTTACATAGTATTGACCTAAATTTGTTTGTGATGTCTATTTTGTTATGATTTCCAATTTTTGAATTCAAAGTTTTGCCCTCTATGGACCCATTGCGACTTCCATAATGAAGAGTTGCAATAATTGTAATAGGCCATTCATATGATCATAATATTTTATAAACTAATCATTATAATAAAATAACTATTATGCAATAAATGAAATAAGTATTATTTCTTTAAATGTAATTTAACAGAAGCTATTGTCTTAATTTTTTTAAGATTGGTTTCCACACTTAGGAATTGGTCTTATCTCTTATTTTGTTATAGCTCAATTACTTATGACTTTATTTAATACTTTCATTATGTGTGCTTCTATTTTATAAAATATTAGAAAATAAAGGTAATTTCTATTTCCAAAGCTTTGAAGTAACCAAATAACTGAATATAAAGATGGAATAAAAAACACACAATTTCCAGTAATTCTAAACAAGAAAGGTTTATATGACTTCTCGTGATAGCTTGTAAGTATATCTGACATTAGTTTTTGTAGTATTTGATATATTGTGGGGGAGAAATAGGTCCAAAGAACAGAATTATATAAAATACCCATATAAATTAGTAAGATTTAATAATCTATGAGGTTTCTTCCTAAAACCAATTGACATTAGGTGTAGTAGCTCATAAGTTGTATGAACTATCTACTAACTATATAATTTTTTAATGTGGGACTCACACTTGATCTCCAACACATATTGTAAGCTCCCAATTTTAACCTTTGGCATTTGTTTATATACTTTGGAAAGCTTGTAATGATTATTGGTGATAATCAACACTTTTGTAAAAAAAAAAAATCTAACAAAGACTCAAAAGACAAGTTTGTTTTCTTTTGGTGTACACTATTTGTATATTATGGCTCACATTATGTAGTACAATCTTTTATGACCTCAAAGATAATACACTAATTTGTGTATAGGAAATATCATGCGTGTCTATAATTCTCACTCTTTTTTTAGGAACCTGTCAAGTTTTACTTGGCTTATGACAGGCCACCTAATTCCTGACCATTCATCTTTCACCACGTAGCGTGTTAGTAGATCATGGGTAGTTACATTTTTTATATTAAATGCGGACTTTCCACTTAATTTCTATTTTAGAAATAGTAGGAACCACCCAAGTAGATTCGATCCTCAACCTCTATGCAGTTAAGGGTAACCATATTTGTAATTAGGGTTCTCGATTTCAGGTTTTGGATCGGGTTGACTTCAACTCGAACCCGACTTGCTCATGTTTCATCTTAATCTGAAACCGACCTGAACTCAAAATGGGCTATGATTTTTCAACCTGAAACCAACCCGACGACCCGATATCAACCCGAAATCGACCCGATGACCCGATATCAACTTGAAATCAACCCGAAATAAAAAATATTGTACTATCAATGTAAATTCTACACACAATCACCAAGACAATATAACATTACATATAAAACTTCAAAGATAAATAGTTACATGATTGATATAACTATAAGAATATATATTCTTTTCTTTTTTAAAAATGTTTTCGGGTTACGGGTTGAAATTCAGTAGACAGGTCAAACCGAAAACCAACCCGGGTTTTTAGCAACCCAAACCGAACCCGACCCAAAAACATTTTCGGGTTGAAAAATTGCAACTCAAACCCGCGTTTTAGCGTGTCGATTTCAGATCGTATTTCGGATTCATGCCAAGATTGACAACCCTATTTGTAATCTCGTCCATTTAAGTGGCCAACCGTAACAAGGTCATATGGGCAACCAAGAACTATACATCATCCATGTAATCATATTATTCGTCGGGCAACCGCTGCATTGTTAGTGTACTAATATTGTTCTTATTGATATCAAACTCTACCAACAAAAAATATTGAAGTAGATCTTTCTTCAAACGTGACAATTGCATTTCAAAAATTTTACGTTGGGTGTTTCATTAAGCTGAAAAAAAATTTAAATTTCATGTAAAAGAAATCCAATTAAAATCTTATTTAATTAAATTTGAGATATCTACTCTACATACTCTAATGCTAGCCAGAGGTTTCAATTATTATTTTTTAATCAAATTTGTACGATATATTTTGAGGTTTGTTATTTTAAAAAGTATGTATAAGCAATTACATTCGAACAACAATTAAATATCAGTTTTAAACAAATTTTATTTAAAATTTTTGAATTATTTGGTTTACTTTTTTTTAATACAATACAAACAGTTATATAATTAGTTTAAAGACATTTAATGATTATTACTTATATGTTATAAATGTTACTTGAATTATTTGTGAATTTGGTACATATTATATGTAAAAATGTGATTTATGAAGTTTGATGATAAAGTTGAAAAATAATCTCTTTTCAAAAGTCCACAGTAAAAATAGTGTAAGACCTGTCAAAACGGGTTGACGGTCGGGTTAGCCTCAATCCAAGCCCAGCCCATTTATAAAGCGTCAGTCAACCCAACCCATTTAGTTAAACGGATTCAAAATTTCAATCCTAACCCAACCCATCAACCCGCGGATTTACCCGCGGATAACCCATTAAACTTTATACATAAACAAATAATCTTTTATAGACATACAAACATGTTATAAGTTAATACATAATTAACTACAGTATAAAGATTAATAATATCATGTGTTTAAGCAGGAAAGCTTATACTAAAAGTTTGTACATAAAGTTCAATACATAATAAGATTAAATTAAAACTTAATTGATAATTAAAACCAATGATAATTATCTTGTGTAAATAGTAGTAAAAAGTGAATGAATTATTTTTTTTAAAGTTATATTGTATATGACCCGTTTGTAATGTAAAAGATTACTACATTGACGCAAAAAATGTATAGATATAATTGAAAAGAAATAGATATACGGGTTGGCGGATTGAACTACCTCAACCCTAACCCAACCCATTTATAAATTTCTCAATCATAACCCAATCCATCTATTTAAAGGGTTGAAAAACTCAACCCAGTCTACTATAAACAGGTAGGTTTTGGGTCGGATTGACGGGTTGAACCCATTTTGCCAGGTTTGGACAACATGATATTAAAAGGGATAATATATGTACAACAAAATATTATTCCAAATTTTCACGAAAAACATTAATTACAACTTGAAAAATAAAAAGTTGATAGTGAATATTTGAAATTTAATAACTAACAAGGAAAACTTTATGTAAGTTTCAATTTCTCACAGCCATACTAAGATGTAGCCAAGATATTTGGTATGTAAGTTTTGTGTTAGTGTGAAAAGGTGCGATCAAACTGTTCCTTATATTTTACTGGCTACATCTATGTGATAGTTTATAATCTTTAAAATATAAGTCCAAAAATATTAAAACTTTACATCGTTGTTCATCTAAATTCAACTCTTTAAAAAGGTGACTTATGGATAAGATTTAACAAATAAAAAATAGAGAAATTTCATGAAATGCCACTGTATATTAGGTTAATTCATGAAATTTCACTAAAAAAAGAAAGTTGTCACTATATATTCCTTGAAGTTCATGAAATGCTTATAGTTGTTGATCAGAGGAAAAAAAGACAAAAATATCATACTAGTTAACAGAGTACTTTGAAAGTTCACAAACTTCCACTAAGTGTTAATTTTTTTTAAAAAAATATACATAAAAGATTAAAATACTATAAAAATATAGATAAATATAAAAAACTATATAAAAATATAAAAAATTAAAAAACTTAAAAGAAAATAAAAGATCATAAAAATCATAAAACCATAAATACTAAATATTTCTTTGATTTGTTTTGAATTATTAAATACCACAAAATAGAATAAAATGTTTAAAAGACCTAATTTATATTTTATCTTATAACACTTTCCTTTTTTAGTGTCATTTCATAAATGACAATTACTAATTGTAGAAATAATAAATTGTAAATACCAAAAGTATTATGTCTCAAAGTTATTTGTAAAATATAATATTAATTTATAAAAACATAATAGTACTTAATTTTTTTATATAATTTACTTTGAAAAATAATTTAAATTGGTATAAAAAGGATAATTTTAAAAACTAATATAAAAAATTCATAATTGTTGTAAGTTGTCAAGTGTAAATAGGGTACTTCAATTTACTTGTATTTTCATTACTTTATCTATCTTTTCATCATGATCCTTCACTAAAAACTAATAACTAGTAAACTAAAAGAGTGAAAATTATCGTATTAAGGAAAATCGCCACTACTTGAAAGTTTTATTTTTTAAAAGAGGTTAACTAAAATTTTGTTTAAAAAATGTGTTAAGAATTATGGTACTTAATAAAAATATTTAAATTTTTAAATTTTTTTTCGTAATTATTAATTTTTTTTGATATTTTTCCCAAAAAATTAACAATTTTTCTTCAAATTATTTTGGAACTATTATGCCTTTAAAACTCTATATACTATTTTATGGTACTTAATAATCTAAAAAAATCTAATAAATTTTTTATTATTAAATTTTTATGATATTTTTAATATTTTTCAGTTTTTGTAATATTTTTTATAGTTATCCTTACTTTTATAGTATTTTGAATTTGTTTCTATTTTTTAATACTTAATGGCGTATTGTGAACTTTAAAAGTACTTTGTTAACTAGTAGGAGTATTTTGTCTTTTTTTTCTTATGGTCATCACCTATAGTGGTGTTTCAGAATTTCATGAAAAATGTAATGACGTTTCATAACTTGTTCCAATGACATTTCATGAATTAACTAAAAATATAGTGGCATTATATGAAATTTCTCAAAAATTTATATTAGCTACAAGTATATACCTGGACATATCAATGAGACTTATGATTCAGCAATAAGGTTTAAAGTACACCATACAAACAACAATAGTATATCACACAACAATAATAATTCATGTATGAAATTTGTGTGTCATAAAAATATTTGATTCACCATATATGCTTAATGCACCACAAAATAATAATATACCAAAAAAGCAATAATATGTGCGTTAGAAAAATATCTAAGTCATCACTTGTTAATTAATGAACCATAATATCAATTATAATGAATTATATACTCATTTAAGTGTATTACGGTAAAAGATATAAAAAAATAAAATTTCCATATTAGTCTAAACATATCCGTGACTGATTTTTTTTGTAGAGTTTGAATGTGAATGAACAATGGTACCAAAATTTTATTTCCTATTCAAAATAACTGTCATTTTTTAGAAAAATTTGAACTTAGATTTTTATAGATTCATCTCTAAAACGACAGATATTTTGAATAGGAGTGAGTATCATTTGGACTTATATCTTACAAGTATAACTATTTGAAGTTTAATACAAACTTTATCCTCTGTTATGTGCCACATAAATAGTCTTCTACAAGTGCCACATAGTTGACCGCTCCTCTCTTGTTAGTGGTGCGACTTGATCGAATATATGGTTTCGTGTTAACTTCCATTACTTTGTGATTAGGTAGGCATTAATTGTTTAGGCCTTTCGGACCTGCTCGTAGTGTCCGAGCATGATTTTATAACTTTCGAGATGGCCGGGGTAGGCAAGGTTTTATATTTGTGCAGCAACCTAACTTGTTCTTTTAACCTAGTTTTTTCCAGATCCACGTGAAAATATGTTTAAATTAGGATGTTTCGGACTTTTTTTTAGTCTCGAGTACCGCCTGGGATTTTGTGACGGAAGATTAATTTCCGTCGCTGACAGAACACATCTACATCATCCATATTAAAACCTGAAATATAATATTAGCCGTTAAAATGAAAAGTCATCTTGTTTTATTCTTCCTCGTGCTCATCACCTTTTTATTCTTTGGTGTGTGTATATTTTGCCAGTTATTCATCCTATTGTCGGCGATAGTTCGATGGATATAGTTATGTTCATTCATGTTATTTATTTATTTATCTTAATTTATATGTTTATTCATGTTATTTGTTTATCTTAATTTAAATAGTTTATTGTATGACTATTTCATCATAAGCAATTTTAATAATAAAAATTTAGAGATAGATAAAGATCATGCGGATAATATAGTTTACGTTACGCATTGACGATAATGCACACGATATATATACAAATCTAATTAGTTTTTTATGGCTTTTTATTTACATTTTTTTAATTCTCACGAATTAATGAAATTTTTGTTAAAGAAAATTAAAATTATAAATAAGATAATATTGATAATCTGAAAATTTGTGACTTAGCAAGAAAATAATCAATATGTATTCCAACAAAATCTAAGTATAAATTTTAAGCTTAAACATGTACAATTGAAGTTGTAAAAATAAGTACAATAAAGAGAAAAATATAAGTTTTAAAATTAAACTATAATAAATCCTTAAAATATATTTAATCTACAAAACAATAACAAAAAAATATACATAAACTATAAGATGTACCTATATTTTATAGACTAGATGTCTAATGATCCCATCAATTCATTTTTTTAGGTATAGAGTCAATCATTAACTTTGTGTTCATAAAGGACACGGAAAAAGTTGATTACAATTAAACCCAAAAAAATAACTTTGAGTGGTGTAGGGTAATCTTTTTTAAGTCGTTCTATACTTTATATTGTTTTCACTGACTCGACAAATTTTAACAATCCTAAACCCTGCACTACAAACCCTAAAAATGTCTTCCACGCTTTTAGCTTTCTTAGGGTGGTTTTTAAGGTGTGTGGTGTAGAGTTATCTTTTTTGAAGTCAATATATACGCTATAATGTCATTACTGATTTGATAGATTTTTAGTGTTCGTGACCCTAAACCCTGCACTACAAACCCTAAAATGTCTTCAATGTTTTTTTTAGCTTTCCTAGGGTGGTTTTAGGGTGTGTGGTGTAGGGTTATATTTTTTGAAGTCAATATATACGTTATAATGTCATCACTAACTCGACAGATTTTTGGAGTTTGTGGCTTAGGATTTAGGGTCGTTAGACCTTAAACCCTGCACTACAAACCCTAAAAATGCCTTTTAAGTTTTTAGCATTCCTAGGGTGGTTTTTAGGGTGTTTGGGGGTAGGGTAATCTTTTTGACATTGGTTTTACACTTTATATCGTTGTTACAGACTCGATAGATTTTTAGGGTTTGTGAAAATGCCTTCGACGTTTTTAGCATTCCTATGGTGGTTTTTAGGGGGTTAGGGGGGTAATCTTTTTTGACATTAGTTCTACACTTTATATTGTCGTCACTAATGACCCTAAATCCTGCACTACACACCCTAAAAATGCCTTCGAAGTTTTTAGCATCCCTAGGGTGGTTTTTAGGGTGTTTGATGGGTAGGGTAATCTTTTTGGCATTAGTTCTACACTTTATATTTTCGTTACTGACTTGACAGGTTTTTAGGGTTTGTGGTTTAGGATTTATGGTTGTTAGAACCTAAACCCTGAAAATCCATTTGACATTTTTATTTTTCATAGGGTGGTTTTTAGAATGTGTGGTGTAGGGTAATCTATTTTGAAGTCGTTCTATACTTTGTATTGTCGTCACTGACTTGACAGATTTCCACACCAGAATTATAAATAACGTTTCCAACGTTTTACATAAAGGTGTCCACAAATTCAGATAAACGTTTACACGTGTTTATTTATACGTTTGCACGTTTCTACAATTTCATGATTATCTATAACGTTTCCACGCCACGATTACATATAAACGTTTCCACTGCATGGTTATATATAAACATATTTATAATCATATATGACGTTTCCATGACACAATTATATATAATGTTTCCACCGTTATACATAAAACATTTCCACCTTTTTATTTAAACGTTTCCACCTTTTTATTTAAACGTTTCCACCTTTTTATTTAAACATTTCCATGTTGTTATATACACGTTTCCACGTTTTTATTTAAACGTTTCCCCGTTTCTACGATTCTATGATTCCATGTAACGTTCCATGGCATCATTACATATAAACATTTCAATAATTATATATGAATGTTTCTATGCCACAATACGTTTCCACGATTTATATATAAATGTTTACACGCTAGATTATATATATATACGTTTACACAATTATATATTCCATGTCATAATTAAATATAACATTTCTACGACACATTTCCACGCCACAATCAAGTATAACGTTTCCACCGCTATGTATAAACGTATCCTCGAGTTTATATAAACGTTTCCACGGTTTTATATAAACGTTTCCACGTTTTTATATAAATGTTTCCACGTTTTTATATAAACGTTTCCACGATTTATATAAACGTTTCCACGTTTTTATATAAATCTTTCCACGTTTTTATATAAACGTTTTCACAATTCTACAATTCCATTATTATATATAAACGTTTCCACGCCATGATTATACATAACATTTCTAACATTATATATAAACTAAATTGTTCGAGTCGACTTTACGTATTTATTAACATTTTGATTTTTATATATGCACTAGACGATAACTTATAACATGAAGGTAAAAAAATTAACGTGCAATATTTTTAAAAAATATTATACATCACTTTTTTAATTTCAAAAATAATATAAATATTAGCTTGATATTTTTTTATTAGCAATTTTCTTAATTTTAATTAGATGATTAGTGTATTTTAATTCTTATACTCCATTTTTTACATATATGTATCAGCAACAAATATTATAAGATTAGAAATTATAATACAATAGCAATGTCATTAAGTTTGTTTCCTTAAAAAAGTAGAAATATTTAACTTGGTATTTTTACATTAATTCAACTTTAAAAAAAATTAATTGGGATATATGTTCATCAATATATACATATGAATATAGTCAAGTTATTTTTTTTATATAATTAGTGAATTATTTTATTAACAATTATATTATTATGGTATATATTATTAAAAGAACAAAACAATTACATTCTAACATTTTTAAAATGAAAAACAAAAACAAATTTATTTAAAAGGTCAAACGTCTAATGACAAATAAAAATATTGATGATGATATTTGAGATATACACCGTGATTAACACTTCCTTCTAAGGTTTTTTTTTTAAAAAAAACCTTCCTTTTAAAAAGAAGTTCCGTCGCGGCGACGGAATATATCCGTCCGTCACATAATCCGCTCCCTCGAGTACACAAGGGCTGCCAGATCACTCTACATTCTAAATGAGAAACAAAATATAAACAAAAATAAAAGTGCTCTTAAATTCAGGGTAAAAATGTAATTAATAATGGGTGAGCTCAGTATGATACTAGCTCGACACATCACCTAATAGAGGTAAATGACTATGAAAAAAAGGCAATAAGCGGCAAGAGCGTGTGCCACCTTGCATGGCTTATCCTTAATGCAGCGGGAGCAGGTGCCACACGACTAGGGGTGTTCACGGTAAGGTTAACTGCATATGCGGTTAACCGTATACCGGTTAACCGTGTAATACGGTTTTTAAAAATTTGATATCGTTACCATTCATTTACATCGGTTAACCGCATTCAGGTTAACCATTTAAAGCGGTACAGTAATTTAGGTTAATCGAAACCGGGTGTAGATTTTTTTCTATGTAAATAACCTTGAGTAATGATAATAAACTAGATAAAAGTGAGCAAATAAAAACAATAAAAAAAACTAGAAAGCACCAAGCATTTCATATCATGTCCAAGCATTAGTTTATATTAACACTAATATTGAATCCACCATTATACAATGCTCAATCATCTAATAAATTCATTATATAATATATAGCCTGCACATTTATAATCGCAATGACACGAAACAATCCAAGAATATATAAGACAAAATAAATTCACGTAGATTCGAACAACATAATTTACAAGCTGCTTTATCAACTAAGTGATAGCAAAATACATCTCAAAAGATTTAACAAAACATAATTACAATATACACCATCTATAATGCTTACCTTGTTCTTCAATGCACATAATATATTACGTCATATATAAGGAGTGTCCTTTTTCTAGATTCTAGATTATCTTTGTTCAAGTTATCAAAATATAAGCTAAAGAATATACAAAAGACTAGCACATAGCAAATAATATTAAAATATCAAAAACTAAAATTGAAGACTATATGTATATATAAATATATAGTTATATATATAACCGGTTAACCGTGGTTAGCCACGGTATAAAAGTTACATACCGTTACTTAACCCGCATATGTCTAATAATAACGGTATGGTTAACTGTACCACCAAAGACGGTACGGTTAACCGGTTAGACAGTACGGTATAAACAGGTTTCGGTACAGTACCGCGGTAACGGGTTTTTTAAGCACCCCTGCACACGACTATGTCAAGGTTTATGTTGATGGAAGCCTGGATGCAAGTGGAAGGGCGAATTAGGGGTGGACTGTAGGAGGCGGGACTTGGTCAGTGGAGCAGTGATGAAGGGAGTGGCTGAGGCGTTTTGCCGGCGGTGGTGAAGGCAAAGGTCATGAAGTTTGGTCCTTATTTTGCAGCTAGAGCGGGTTCTAGACGTGTCTACCTTTATTCAGATTATAAATCAAATGACAATGTTAATGGGGTAGGGGTTGTAGAAGATGATGTTAATGGTGTTTTGGATGCTATGGGACTTTTTGTAACAAACTTTGATTTTGTCCTTTTTGTTTTTGTACCAAGGGCATATAATACAGGTACCCATATGCTTGCAAGTTTAGGTCGACAAGGGTAGGATGAAATGTTTAGATTGATGATGTACTATCATATATTTTTACATCTATGTGATATATGGTGAGTTATCATCTTTTAAAAAAAGAAAAATTTCATGCCACTATATTTTTGGCCATTCCATTAAATGTCCTCCTCTGAACAAAAAAAGTCACAAAATGTCTTTACAAATTTACAAAAGTTCATGAAATACTACTATAGTCATTGACCAGAAGAAAATAGACAAAATACCCCTACTAGTTAACAAAGTACTTTTAAAGTTCAAATATGGCCTTAAGTGTTAAAAAGCTCACAAAAAATTTAAAATACTCAAAAATTTATAAAAGTATTATAAATATATGAAAAATTAAAAAAATTAAAAAAAATCATAAAATATTGAAAAAAATAAATATTTCTTAGATCTTTTTTAATTATTCAGTACCATAAAAAATATAGTTTTCAACACATAATTTATACCAATTTTCCACCAATTTATACTAATTAAGTACCATAATTTTCTACCATGCATTTTAAAATTATTTTTTCTACCAATTTAAATTATTTATTCAGAATATTTTATATTTTTAAACTAATATTCAAAATAAATATTTAAAAATGTATTCTCTATTTTGTAGATAACTTTATGACATAACATTTAGTAGAACAAAAAATATTATGTCATAAAGTTATTTGCAAATAGAATATAATTTTTTTTAAAAAAATTCTAAATATTAATTAAAAATATAAAATATCTTATTTTGAATAAATAATATAAATTGGTAAAAAAAATTTAAAAATGTGTGGTAAAAATTATGGTACTTAATAGGTATAAATTGGAAGAAAAATCGGTATAAATTATATGTTTTTTTATCTCAAATTCAGGCCTTAGTCATCGTATTATTAAGGTATTACAGTAGAGTCCTCAGCTAACTAAGACAAGATACAATCAGAGGGAGAATCCAACAAATGTCTCCCCAGGTCCCATCCCACACCCAACTTAGCTAACTGATCAGCTGCTTTATTACAAGACTGTGGTGTATGGCGAAGATTAATCTCCACAGAAGACCTAACATGTTCTTACATTCATAAATTATTGCCTTAAGGGGATGGCTAAAAGGGTAGTCCTGGAATAGTTCCACCAAGTGCAACGAATCAATATAGATTGTTTCTCGATTGAAACCTTTCAGCTTAATGATCTGCACCGCCTGGAGCAAAGCCATCGCCTCCAAGTGAAGTGCTCCTTGTTTCTCAAATACGGTGATAAAACCCACGATCCATCTCCCCATGTGATCTCTACAAAGGCCTCCCGCAACAGAATTTCCTGTCAAGGGGTGAAAAGCTCCATCAATATTAAACTGGATATAGTTAGTAGCAGGAGGTAACCAGCTATTAACTTCCCTATCTGCCATATTCTCAAAGCCATTCGCACAACTCCTAGGCTCCAAAATACCTCTTGCTGGCCAAGCCCTGTTATTCTGAAAAATTGTTAAAGAAACAGATCCGAAAGGCATGAAGATCCTACTTTCATTCCCAAAAACTTTTACATTTCTCCAGTTCCATAAAAAATAACAGAAAATAGGAAGGTAGCTCCTAATTTGTCCCTCATTGTTAGGTTTCCCTTGTTAAGTCAAGATCCTTTAGTTTTGATGGTAGCAAACCTGTGTTGTTTATCTAATGTGTTTATCGAGTTTATAATTCAGATAAAAATGAAGAGGAGTGGCTTAGCACGCAAGGTTGCAAGCGCACTCCATTCATGACAGATGTCCATCCAGTCGGGCACCTGTCTGTGAGAGTTTTAACAGAACTTCTAGTACACACAAGAAGTCAAGCACTACACAACCATGTCTCTCATGCATCAGACGCAATAGTAAGACAAAATACATCAAGTGTGCCGACAAACTCACGCAGACTCATGCATCCACACAAGCAACTAGCTCACGTTAAAGTCTTTCTCATTAATGAACAAGATAACAAGACAAGGCCAGGGCTATTAAGAGGAACTCATTACGCAACATTAAATGAAGCCTTGGACAACATTAATGAGCATTAATGAGGTAAACAAGATCAGGCAAGTGGAGAGTGCAAGTGGTGACCGACCACTTGAGTACTCACCTTCAACGTGTCCAACCACAGGGTGACACGTGTCATGACAGTTCCAGAGCAAGTTGAAGATCAGCCTATATTTGAGCTTGGCTATTCTACTGAGGATAAAGAAGCAAACGACTCATAGAGTCTAGGAGGTCATAGGCCATTTGTTACAAGTCTAAACACGTATGTATAAATATGATGTATAACGTCTTATGTAATACAACTTGGTCATACACAAAGAAAAGAGATAACTAGAGTAAGTGTGAGTCAGACCGAGTGTGTGTAAGCACTAGGAAGTTGGAGAGCTAAATAGGACTGGGTTTGTGAATTAATACTATATATTTGGTAGATTGAACAGTCGGGGAACGGTTGGAGAATCGTAGGCCGACTGTCAGGAGAGGGTAGAGGACTTAGGGATAAAGTCCTAAACTATCCCGGAGTTGTAGGTAGGGCGGAGGGAGATTGAGTGAATTTTTGTGTGTAAATTCTCAATCGAAAAGGAGTTTCCAGTTTGAGTTTATCAAGTACTTCCCTGAATCGTCAAGTAGTTTACCTAGGACAATGACACGTCCACGACTAGTTAAGGACGCATCAGGAACACTAGCAAGTTTCAATTGGTATCAGAGCATGTCTCTTCTAGAAAGCTAACTGCTTTAAAAGACGATTAAAATGTCTCACTCAAACCTACTGGCGTCAGAAGAAGGTTCTGCACCAAATCGACAACCACTCTTCAATGGAGACAACTACACTCACTAGAAGAACAAGATGAAGTTCCATATCAAGTATGATGATCCAAGGATGTGGAGGGTAGTATCACGAGGTGAATACACCTTCCAAGATGATCTAGGACAAGACATATCAGTCGACAACATGACTGATGATCAAATCAAGAAGTTGATTGAAATACCCCTAACCTTTAAAATATAATTAAATGATCTATTAATGATCTAAGATGATTATTAAACATCTAAATATTATTGGGGAACAATCTAAAAGATCTCAACAAGGCAAAACACGCCTTAAGATCGGTAAAGCCAAAAATGTGCTTTAAGACACCATAAAGATTGTATGACCTCAAATAAGATCCAAAGTGGATTCCTAAGTATTATAAT
Organism: Limonium bicolor; assembly: GCA_023374045.1. NCBI lineage: Eukaryota > Viridiplantae > Streptophyta > Magnoliopsida > Caryophyllales > Plumbaginaceae > Limonium > Limonium bicolor. Next base: position 155,515,136 of record CM041777.1, on the reverse strand, counting down.
GAATCAAGGAACACAATAAAACCATTCTCAAGGAGAACTAAGCTCAGGAACACCCTGTGACACAAAAATGTGCGCTAAAACTCCTTAAAGCACGTTTTTGTGAGATTGCCTTTTAAATTGATTTTTAATGGGCTTAAATTATAATTATCCTTAAATATGATATATAATCATATTATCATATTAGGAATTTAATTCCAGAAATTTACGAATTTTTACAAATTTAATATTAAAATATTAATAAAACCCTAAAGTGGGGCCCGCATGAGTCAAATTGACCAAGTATGGTCAATGGTCAATTAATTGACCCACTTGGACCATGGCAGGCTGGCAATAAAGAGGAGGCAGCATAATTCCTTGATTGACAATAATGCTACCTAATACATTACTTTTTGAAAATTAAGCTTACTTTTACATTATTTCAAATTCTTTCAATCATTCCTTCCTTCCTCCTTCCTTCATGGTCCAATCTCCTTCATTCCAGCCTAGCTCTCCCTTCCTCTCAAGCTCTCAAAGCTTGCTCTTGAACATGGAAGGCAAACCTAGCTCTTAAGTCCTTAAGGTAAGTGTTTTAATGTCATTTTTAGCCCTTTTTCTTCATCTCTTCACTACCAACACCTAAATTTCGTGGCTCATCAATTCCTATGGCTTATTCTCAGTGTTCTAAGGTTAGAACAAGAGCTAAACTCGGTTGAGACCAGTAGAGGGACCAAGGTTGTTCAAATCTACATTTTAAGGTAAAAATGTGCTTTAAGCTCATAACTTTTGATTCCCTTCGAGTTTGGCTGTGAAACTTTGGTCATAGCCTCATATTATTCTCCTTTGCATGTGGAATCTGTTGGTTAGCCATTTGGAGCAAGGGTGACCGAGATCCAAGAGAAATACTCTCTTTTAAGGCATTTTTCCAAGGTAAAACCTAATAACAAGGTAGTATTTCGAGATCTAACTATTTCCTATGTCAATATGGTGGATCTAACACCTTGTGGTGTGTTTGGTTCAGGTCGAAAATACCTAGAACTTCCCTTGCATTTTTAAGGTGATTTTTGCCTTAAATCTTACATTAATTATCCCTTATGGTTAAGCTCAAGCTTGGAGGGTAACCATATCTTGTTTTTGTGTATTAAATGTCTAAATCAAGTGGTGATTTTTCCTACAAGTGGCCGAGAGCATACAAGGCTTAATCAAGGTATAAACACCTTAAACTTATGGTTTTTGTAATTTTTAAGCATATACATATATATGGCCGAGAGTGAATATATAATATAGGTCATATTGACCTAAAAATGGAAAAAAATGGCTAAGATAAATTAAGCTAGTCATTTAAGGGATTTAATTAACATGATGGTCAAATTATGACATTATGTGGAAAAATAATTAAACCTAAGTGAGGCCGAATATATATGCTATGTTTTGAGACATTTATTGTGTAATTTATTTTGCAAGTTCAAGGTTGTAATAAGGCCATGTCATAAGGCCATTTTATTTTAAGTTTATAAGCTTATTTAGTTTTGTTTATGCTTATAATTAAAATTGGGGCCAATTCATAATTACTAGGAATTTAGAAAGCCGTGGGCTTAATTTAGAGCAATTTAGGCTTTTTAAATAAATTTAATAAAAATTATAACATTTTATAAAGTTTTGGGTCAAAACTGTAAAAATAGAAAAGTATGGGGTATTGTTGGTAATTACCGAAAGTTTGAGTCCCAATTGGTATTAGAAGTCAAAGTTGACTATAGGGAGACTTTGACCAACTTTGGAGAATTTTAGAAATTAAAATACTACCTTATAATAAGATACTTATTAAATTGTAAAAGATTTATAAGACTTGGGGTGGTATTGTGATTTCTGAAAACTTGGGGGTACTAAAAGGAGTTTAGTACAAACCTTAGGTTATTAGGAATTTTTAGGAATTGATTTGGTTAAATTTGGAGTTAATATGAATTAATATAATATAAGGTATTTCATAATATTGTTACAAATGGGTAACATATGTGGTAAAATCGAGATTTAGAGAAAGTATAAGGTTAGGAATAAGGTTTATAACCTTTTGGTATAGTTTGGTGATTTTTGGAATTATATACAAGGTTTTATAAGGACATATGTATAATTATGATTTTAATGGAATTAGAAAACTATATGTTATAAAGAGGGGAAATTGGTGAATATAGAAAGTTAAGTGGTGGAAAAATAATTTAAATAGACCATGGGGTCTGTTCGGTTATTTTGAGGAAATATAACCATGGGTTATAAGTATATTAAGGAATAAGGATTATAATATAAGGTATATACTATAAGTGTAACAAGGAAACATAATTTGGGGCTGAGTTGTAAATTATGGAAGTTTTAGTGGGAATTAATTAATACCGAGAGTTTTAAGGGCTCTTTGGTATTTATTAACAATATATCTATAAGTTATAATTGTTTTAATGACATAGTTGTCAAATATATGTTATATAACTATAATATAACATGGTATAAATTATGTGGAGGATTTTGTAAATAATTAAGGAACATAGGTGCTGTTCGGAATATTAATATTTTTGAATGAACTTTATAATATGGTTTTGATGTTATAAGAATTATAACATTTGTAATATAAGAGGTATTCATTAAAAAGAATGAATATATATTATAAGAATTGCCATATAAGAAATAGTTCCATGAATACATACACATAAATAAATATGTGTTGTGGAGGAAAATATATATGGTTTAATGACCATATATTTTCATAATTAAAATGACGTATGATAAAGGGAAAAGAATTACAAACATTGGATATGGAATGTTAGGACTGTACATGTGATAATAAGGATTGATAATGCAAAGTATTGTTTACCACATTGAATTTGGGAAAAGAAAAAAAAAGAGAGAAACAAACCTTAGAAAAAAATACTAAGGTGAAATGTATGGTGTATGACAAGAATCATACATGCAATATAGAAACAAACTATATGATGTACAAACATACATTAGGTTACATGCGATAACAAAAGCTCAACTATTAAGTATATTAATATACGAGACAAGACTACGCTTGTAATATAACACTTTTCCAATCTCGAGTTAAACCTAAAACCCGACAAACATTGACAGTTAATAACGGGGGTTAACCGGGAGGTATTAGTGACGGTACGGGGTACCGTAGAATTTTGTGTTGTTATACAGTATGCTAATCAGTAGCATTATGTATTGTATAGACTGTTAGAGACGACGCACGGAGCATAGGATCTTGCTGATTCATACTCCATCGTAATACTTTCAGGGTGAACGGTATGTTATTTATGTGGCTTGATTGTCTCTGAGGATTTCCTTAGTTCAGACATGGTGTGAAAATCTGTGATAAGATTGAATGTCTGCTTGTGTGAAATAATGCTTGAGTTGTGTATTAATGCTGCTTTATTATTACTGTTGTGCGATAACAGTACCGTTCGTATATATGAACATATTATAAAACGAACTAGCGGCAATGATGCTATCTTATATGTGTAATATAAGGAACGTAAGTAAAACGTTGTAGCATTAGGATAATAAGATATATAAAATATCTGAGACTCATATACGGAGCATTGGCCTCTTTAACGCCGCTCTCGTATCTAGCACTGGATCCCGAGTCGACATACTCAGGATTGGACTACGACCTTGGTCTGCTGTGTTAGTAAAAAAAAAAAGAATAGTAAAGCGATGCGATGGTATAGATAAGTTTATCAAGGAGGTGGCTCTTGCTGTGAATTGTGATCCATTAACGATACTAGGACACCGTGTGGTAGCCGTAAGTATCTGGATAAATTTCCAACGAACTACAGATTGTTCGTAGGACGGAGACTCTACCGCTGGAGTGGCTATTGCCGTGGGTGACCCGCCATAAGAGATGGGTAACTTAGAGACACGTCGTTCTAACGAGACGTTGTCATTAGACATGACTGAACAATTACGAACGACTATATTAACTCGTACAGTAGGCGAACATTATTTGGGCTTGCATGCCAAAGACGAGAGTTCATACTCGTTTATAATTCTCGTTACTTCGCCTTGTTGTTCATTGGTTGTGCTTTGTGGTTATGTGTGGTATGTTGGTGGATTTGTTTGAACGAGCCATTGTGCTCATATTGTGTGTGTGAACTGGTTGTGTCGAGTCATCGTACTCATGTGTGGATTGTGGTTGGGTGTCTGGTCGAGTGAGTCGCTGAACTCAATTATGAAATATTAAGTGTTTGTTGGAATGGAGTCTCTGTACTCATATAAGCGCTGCAAACGCTTTCAGTGGTTTATTACGATGCGATGTGTGAAGCCAGGGCTTGTTTGTTATTTGAGATTACTGCAATATATATTGTTGTTTTACAATTTCAACATTGAACTATTTGTATGGAAACGAATTGCATACTCTCGACCAAACAACTGAATGGTCCGAGGGTGCACGACAGTCAGGTAATAACATACTCAGCAGGGGCTGATTCCATACCACAAACTACCATTTTTTGCAGGTATGCAACTACCGGTGTCGGCAAAGAGAGTGACGCGCTGGGTAGTTTGATTACAGTTATTTAAACATGCACTGTTGCATTTTAATACGAACCTAGAAACATGTACAGGTTTTGGATACGTAGAAAGCTCACGTGAATGTAATATATTTTATGGTTTTGGGAGTTTAGATCTATCTCTTGTTGTCACTGCGAGAAAATGTTTCGTATTTAAGAGCTTATCAGAAGCACGATATTACTCGTATGGGCGAGCAAGAACGGTGACCAGTAGTCAATTGTTGAGATTACCGCTGCGATTATATTGTTAAGTAAGATGATTAGGAGCCGAATAGAGTAGGGGTGTTACAAAAGTGGTATCAGAGCGGAGTACCGCTCTGATGACAAGAGATAGTAGGATTTATACAGTGAGCATAGGTTTTGGGAATACGGGAAACGTTGTGAGGATACGTGACCTTGCGGGGTTGATGCAATGCTTAAAACTTGCACACCATAACCGTGGAGGCACTTCAATAATAAATGACCGAAACTATGGTATTAGACCAAGTAAAGGTCTAACCCGTCCTCTTGACTTATGTCAGAGAGAGGTCAGGGTAACAGTACTAAGGAAGAACACGGAGCAGCGGAAGGTGGTGAAGGTCCAGCAACCCCAAGTAACGTGAAGATGGTATGAACCACTCGCACTTGATGGGAGAGCATCCCGGAAAATTTGCAATGGTACCCCACCCGCCGCAACCCGTATCCCGAGTACTATCTAGTGAGGCAATGAAATGAGAAACACCACGGAGATAACTCTCCTGATCGGAAAGACCCGATGTGGATGCTAAGAAGATTATGTTAAATGTAGAAAATAAGACTTGTGTTTTGATGTAACTTAGGACCGGGGGTCCTGGTAATGACATAATGTCTACCATACGAGGATGTGATAAATAATGGACCGAGTTGAGGAGAAAATTTCCTGTAGGACTAATGGGGCTAACTTGCTATGAGCAAAGCAACCCTGTCCTATATCCAAGAAAACACTGGTCAGTGCGCTTGGGGGAAAAGGAGTGGAAACGACGAGTAATGATTAGTTTAAAGATATGTAATAGATGGAAGGAATTACCTTTTTGAAGTCTCACCCGAAGCGAGTAACTCTAAACCATGCAACACTGAAGGTTCAAGATGGCCCGACGTGCATGAGGGAAATCTTGAGAACTGTAGGAACAAGAACTCGTCAAAGTTGCTATCATGCAACGCCTCGTGAGGAAGTAAGACTTTATTACCATGACAAGCTTGTGGGAACGAGTGCGGGAGTGAGACTATATAAATTTGAATAAGAACTTTTGACTTGAACAGGAACCCGACTAGGGAATAGCACTGCACTGACACACCGTACCGGTGGCGCAGGCTGCATGGCGCACTTGCCACTGCAAGTGCCACACTAACCAAAGTACTAAATTTCAACCTACCTTGCGCACTTGCTACAGCAAGTGCAGCGACAGTAAACTAACCCTAAAGGACGTGGTGGTCCAGGCGGTTACCAATAAACACTAAATCTTATGTAAGTCCGTAATGCAATAAAGCAGGACACAACCTTCTTAAGGGCAGGGGTACGAAACCCTTGGGTTTGAGGTCGATAGAACCTCGAGAAGACCTAGCCGGTCTGACCATTAAACCAAAAAAAAAACAATACACCATTTAGTAGAATATTAAAAGGGGAGTGAATGAGATAACAATAGTTAGTGCCTACAAGTCTAACCCCAGTGCCGGTATGGACATTAAACGTCAACCATTACCGGTGGGGAGTGACGGGTCTTCAGGACTAGCATAACCATATTTAGAGAGTGCGTGACACTCGTGGTTAAACCACTACGATTGAACATTGCCAGAGGGCAAGAAGTGAGCTATATGAGGCAGGACCTTTTAAAAAAAATAATAAGGCAGATGTGAACGTGCAAAAAAAGGGGCCGATGTAATGCCCGCACCACACACGCCGGAGGTGTCGTGATCCATTATGCTGCTAGACTCCCGTATGGAGGGCAGTGGATAAAACTAAAAAGTGAAAATTGCCTGATGACGGAAGATACCGTTACCTCAAAGAGGATGGAGGAAATATGAGTTGAATAAGAGTAAGGACCACACAATGAAGAGGAATGATTAGCGGAAACCACTAAGTTGTGGGCACCCAATTGTAACCTCAGGAGAAAGTATTAAAACCAACTAGGAATAAATTAAATAACAAGACTAACATCATTTAACTATCAGAATCAGTATTGAGGCTGAATATCGTATGGCATAGGCCTACGGAGGGATACCTTAGTACCACCAAAGTGACCCAAAACTAGGGGAAAAAGGGTGATGAATCACAAGTACTGATTAATGTCAGACTAACGGGACTACCATAAGACAGGGGAAACCCGAGGTATCAATCTTTATCATGGAGTCCGGAAACACCATAGGGTGTAACCCAATAGATTGAGTGGAGTTCGAATACTGAAAACTCATATCTGAAGGCGTTAATAGCCTAGGAGTGAACGGGAGAGGTAATAAGTAGTCACTGAACCCCACTCACAGATACCAGATGGCGAGCATGTGGAAACCAGAATTAGGGCGATAAGTCGCAAACACATATCTTAGGGAAGGTAAAGGAAACACACATTAATAAACGAAACCATAGAACCTAATATTAGGGCCATTCTGACATCAAAGGTTAAGAATTGGCAGCATAGTCACTTAAATTAAATTACCGGGACTAAGAGTACGATGATCACCGGGTACGAACGCTACGAGTGCACTAAACGAGACATGGGACGACCGCACTCCTAGGAGCTTGTGGGCCTGACAAACTATATTAGGTTGGTTGGGTAAGTAGTAATGTATCAGTATGGTACCCCATGCATGTAAACGAGTGTGTAGGACCCAGGAGGTAATCAACTCTACGTCTAAGTCAGCGAATGGAACTCTGACTAGGTAAACCATGTAACGACGAGAGAGATCTCAGTCAACCTAGCAAGGTTAGGAAAATCAAGGATAGCTTGATAATAAAGTGACATAAGGTCGCAACTCCACAGTGGAGGAGTTAAACATAAGTTTTGGGGATTTTAGTAAACGAGGGAAACTAAGGCCAATTTAATGGTAATGGCAAGTTGAACCCATGAATGAGAAAAGGAATTGTGGTATTTAAGGAAGTTATCTTAGAGAAACCCTTGTGATTATAGATGCTACCCAAAAAGGGGGCACAAAGAGAGTTATACCACGCGCTGAGGGCGCTGCGATGATGTCGCATTAAAGAATAATAACCACATGCTCAAGCCATAAACGTTAGTATGTAGTACCAATTAGGTTTGAACAGAGAATGAACACCAAGCTAAAACCCACAGTCGTGCAAACCGCAACGGCGGATAACCGTCCAATCGACTGTACATGGTGCGCAACAAGCAACCATTAGAATAACTGTTAACCGAATTATGCTGGTAAGAATCAGAAGGTGGAACATCAGATAAACAAATGGATTCCCCTAATCGAGAAGAGAAATGAACCATGTAGATGGACACTAAAGTGCCAACACACGAGGGATACGAGTTCACACTAGCAAAAGCAGACCTACAAGGTACCCAAAGAACGAACTCATTCCAGAGGGAGATAACTTAGAGTCATGAGGCGCCAGTTAGATGCGCATATCAGACTACTACTGCAAGCACTAGATGTTAGAGCATAGCTCGACAACCCTTTTACCGAAGGATAGTTCGGTAGGGTGGCATGAACTCATGGGAATATACCATGAGCATGTATAGAATTCAGGAGAGCTGAATAAAATGGCTAAATTGAAAGAATAAGCGTGTGTGACTAATGATACCACGCAGCCGAATAAATTACACCATTCCCATAATTATGGAAGACTGTGTAGAAAACACCGTCACATGGACTTGGAACGGACATGAAACTACTACCAAAAAGGGGTAAACTAACCATATAGTAGTTGGGCAGACTGCTTGCGGAGCGAGTGGGCCCATATTGCTTAGGTTTGACATACCTAGCAGACTTGAGGAACACAAATGATGTGTTTACATCTTCCGATCAAACCGTATATGAATATACATACACCTAAGCGAGGTAGGCGGTATAACCTGAGGGGCTAAAGCCCGACCCTATGGAAAAAGGGGTAATGAAATATGTAACACATTAGTGCACGAATAATCCCACTGGAATGAAACATCTTGAACTTATTACTTCACGATGATATATTCGTAGATTACGTGGGCGTAATCACTTTTAAGGGGGGTAGAGCGATTAAAATATACCGTACGTAGGAGTACGTAGCGCATGGCACACATGCAGCAAACACTATTATTGTACGTAGAGTACAAGTGTTACGATTGTGTTATGTTACTTGAGGTAATATTGTGATGTATTATGTGTATGAACATAAATATATTTTAGTTCGCATTAGTTATGGCGAATAGGAAAGGGAGAACAGATAGAGTGTTCTTATCCTAATTCCGATATTTATGCAAACGTTGCGAACACTAAACAATAAACGCCTAACTTGTTATCTCCGGTTGAGAGTTCAAGTAGGTCTATCTGGTAGCTTCGATGGGAGATGGCAAATAAAAGGAGTAGAAAGCTCCATATCATATGATTTGTGACTCGGTATGAAACCGAGTATTGGAATGCGATGAGTGAGTCGGCATGAGACCGATGTATAGCCTAGTGGAGGTAAAACCTCTAGGAATTGTATGAATAATTATAAGTCGAGTGAACTTGGTACGTGGTTAGGATACATGACCCTATATGCCGGTGATTAGGTTAATTACACTAGTTGACTTGTGTATCTATGGGATACGAGGTGGTAAATATCAAGAGGAAACGAGATTAGAAGTGAATAAACAATTGATTGATTGAATTTGACGTGGGAAGTTGAACTTGATCCTGGTCCGATCAAGGGAAACCGAACACAAATTGAGGTGAGAGATAGTTCAACACTGACGCTGACCACGTCGGGGTTGAACGATTCTCGAAACTTCCTACAAGTGGACACAGATATGAATGGAAATTGGAATTTAGGCGTCACTCGAAGAGCCGTGGACCGTGGAGTCCTTCGCCATTAGACCGGTGTGTCTGCGAGTGACATCACCCAGAGAGTGGACCGCAGAGCCCTTTGTCATTAGACCGGCGTGTCTGTGGGTGACTAAGGAAATAAGGTGACTGCCCGAGGAGCCGTGGACCGCAGTGTCCTTCGTTATGATCAAACCGGTGTGTCCGCGGGTAGTAGACGTTGGTTGGGTTGGGGATCGTCAGGTCCTGGTCTTTAAGACTGCTTCCCTGTGAGTTGTCAACGTTAACTATATGTGCACACATACATGTGGAATGATGTGTGAGTATCCTCGCGAGATACTAACATGTAGATAGGGATGCGTGGAGTATCCCTTGCAAACACCTTTGAGTACTTTATGAGTTTTGCACCTTGTCTAGTGCTGTGTATATGAGTTTGCACCTTGTCTAGTGCTGTGTATATGAGTTTGCACCTTGTCTAGTGCTGTGTACTATGAGTTTTACACTGTTGATATATATACCGCTGAGTACTTTTGTGATAATTGGATGTGCACCTTGTTAGTGATGTGATATGATGAGTTTATCCATGAGTTGGCTATTTGATATATGCTGTATGTATAGACTAGGTCTGAACCTAGTGGGAGTTACTCCCTAGCAATGGACTGTTGGTTACTTAGTGGAACTTGATTCCTTAGGTGAACTGTAGAGGATTAAGGACTTCGGGACGAAGCCTTTTTAAGGGGGGTAGACTGAAATACCCCTAACCTTTAAAATATAATTAAATGATCTATTAATGATCTAAGATGATTATTAAACATCTAAATATTATTGGGGAACAATCTAAAATCTCAACAAGGCAAAACACGCCTTAAGATCGGTAAAGCCAAAAATGTGCTTTAAGACACCATAAAGATTGTATGACCTCAAATAGATCCAAAGTGGATTCCTAAGTATAATGAATCAAGGAACACAATAAAACCATTCTCAAGGAGAACTAAGCTCAGGAACACCCTGTGACACAAAAATGTGCGCTAAAACTCCTTAAAGCACGTTTTTGTGAGATTGCCTTTTAAATTGATTTTTAATGGGCTTAAAAATTATAATTATCCTTAAATATGATATATAATCATATTATATCATATTAGGAATTTAATTCCAGAAATTTACGAATTTTTACAAATTTAATATTAAAATATTAATAAAACCCTAAAGTGGGGCCCGCATGAGTCAATATTGACCAAGTATGGTCAATGGTCAATTAATTGACCCACTTGGACCATGGAGCGGCTGGCAATAAGAAGGAGAGCATACATTCCTTGATTGACAATAATGCTACCTAATACATTACTTTTTGAAAATTAAGCTTACTTTTACATTATTTCAAACTTTCAATCATTCCTTCCTTCCTTCCTTCCTGTCCGATCTCCTTCATTCCAGCCGAGCTCTCCCTTCCTTCAAGCTCTCAAAGCTTGCTCTTGAACATGGAAGGCAAACCTAGCTCTTAAGTCCTTAAGGTAAGTGTTTTAATGTCATTTTTAGCCCTTTTTCTTCATCTCTTCACTACCAACACCTAAATTTCGTGGCTCATCAATTCCTATGGCTTATTCTCAGTGTTCTAAGGTTAGAACAAGAGCTAAACTCGGTTGAGACCAGTAGAGGGACCAAGGTTGTTCAAATCTACATTTTAAGGTAAAAATGTGCTTTAAGCTCATAACTTTTGATTCCCTTCGAGTTTGGCTGTGAAACTTTGGTCATAGCCTCTTCTTCTCCTTTTCATGTGGAATCTGTTGGTTAGCCATTTGGAGCAAGGGTGACCGAGATCCAAGAGAAATACTCTCTTTTAAGGCATTTTTCCAAGGTAAAACCTAATAACAAGGTAGTATTTCGAGATCTAACTATTTCCTATGTCAATATGGTGGATCTAACACCTTGTGGTGTGTTTGGTTCAGGTCGAAAATACCTAGAACTTCCCTTGCATTTTTAAGGTGATTTTTGCCTTAAATCTTACATTAATTATCCCTTATGGTTAAGCTCAAGCTTGGAGGGTAACCATATCTTGTTTTTGTGTATTAAACATGTCTAAATCAAGTGGTGATTTTTCCTACAAGTGGCCGAGAGCATACAAGGCTTAATCAAGGTATAAACACCTTAAACTTATGGTTTTTGTAATTTTTAAGCATATACATATATATGGCCGAGAGTGAATATATATATATAGGTCATATTGACCTAAAAATGGAAAAAAATGGCTAAGATAAATTAAGCTAGTCATTTAAGGGATTTAATTAACATGATGGTCAAATTATGACATTATGTGGAAAAATAATTAAACCTAAGTGAGGCCGGCATATATGCTAATTTTGAGACATTTATTGTTAAATTATTTTGCAAGTTCCAGGTTGTAATAATAAGGCCAGTGTATTAAGGTCATTTTATTTTAAGTTTATAAGCTTTTTAGTTTTGTTATGCTTATAATTAAATTGGGGCCAATCGTAATTACTAGGGATTTAGAAAGTTGTGGGCTTTAATTAGAGCAATTTAGGCTTTTTTAAATAAATTTAATAAAAATTTAACATTTATAAAGTTTTGGGTCAAAATTGTAAAAATAGAAAGTATGGGGTATTGTTGGTAATTACCGAAAGTTTGAGTCCCAATTGGTATTAGAAGTCAAAGTTGACTATATAGGAGGACTTTGACCAACTTTGGAGAATTTTAGAAATTAAATACTACCTATAATAAGATACTTATTAAATTGTAAAAGATTTATAAGACTGGGGGGTGGTATTGTGATTTCCGAAAACTTGGGGGTACTAAAAGGAGTTTAGTACAAACCTTAGGTTATTAGGAATTTTTTAGGAATTGATTTGGTTAAATTGGAGTTAATATGAATTAAATAAGTATAATATAAGGTATTTCATAATATGTTACAAATGGGTAACATATGTGGTAAAATCGAGATTTAGAGAAGTATAAGGTTAGGAATAAGGTTTATAACCTTTGGTATAGTTTGGTGATTTTTGGAATTATATACAAGGTTTTATAAGGACATATGTATAATATGATTTTAATGGAATTAGAAAACTATATGTTATAAAGAGGGGAAATTGGTGAATATAGAAAGTTAAGTGGTGGAAAAATAATTTAAATGACCATGGGGTCTGTTCGGTTATTTTGAGGAAAATATAACCATGGGTTATAAGTATATTAAGGAATAAGGATTATAATATAAGGTATATACTATAAGTGTAACAAGGAAACATAAATTGGGTTGTGTTGTTGTAAATTATGGAAGTTTTAGTGGGAATTAATTAATACCGAGAGTTTTAAGGGCTGTTTGGTATTTATTAACAATATATAACTATAAGTTATAATTGTTTTAATGACATAGTTGTCAAAATATATGTATATAACTATAATATAACATGGTATAAATTATGTGGAGGATTTTGTAAATAATTAAGGAACATAGGTGCTGTTCGGAAATATTAATATTTTTGAATGAACTTATAATATGGTTTTGATGTTATAAGAATTATAACATTTGTAATATAAGAGGTATTCATTAAAAAGAATGAATATATATTATAAGAATTGCCATATAAGAAATAGTTCCATGAATACATACACATAAATAAATATGTGTTGTGGAGGAAAAATATAATGGTTTAATGACCATATATTTTCATAATTAAAATGACGTATGATAAAGGAAAAGAATTACAAACATTGGATATGGAATGTTAGGACTGTACATGTGATAATAAGGATTGATAATGCAAAGTATGTTTACCACATTGAATTGGGAAAAAGAAAAAAAAAGAGAGAGAAACAAACCTTAGAAAAAAAATACTAAGGTGAAATGTATGGTGTATGACAAGAATCATACATGCAATATAGAAACAAACTATATGATGTACAACATACATTAGGTTACATGCGATAACAAAATCTCAACTATTAAGTATATTAATATACGAGACAAGGACTACGCTTGTAATATAAACACTTTCAATCTCGAGTTAAACCTAAAACCCGACAAACATTGACAGTTAATAACGGGGGTTAACCGGGAGGTATTAGTGACGGTACGGGGTACCGTAGAATTTTGTGTTGTTATACAGTATGCTAATCAGTAGCATTATGTATTGTATAGACTGTTAGAGACGAGCACGGAGCATAGGATCTTGCTGATTCATACTCCACCGTAATACTTTCAGGGTGAACGGTATGTTATTTATGTGGCTTGATTGTCTCTGAGGATTTCCTCAGTTCAGACATGGTGTGAAAATCTGTGATAAGATTGAATGTCTGCTTGTGTGAAATAATATGAGCTTGAGTTGTGTATTAATGCTGCTTTATTATTACTGTGTGCGATAACAGTACCGTTCGTATATATGAACATATTATAAAACGAACTAGCGGCAATGATGCTATCTTATATGTGTAATATAAGGAACGTAAGTAAAACGTTGTAGCATTAGGATAATAAGATATATAAAATATCTGAGACTCATATACGGAGCATTGGCCTCTTAACGCCGCTCTCGTATCTAGCACTGGATCCCGAGTCGACATACTCAGGATTGGACTACGACCTTGGTCTGCTGTGTTAGTAAAAAAAAAAAAGAATAGTAAAGCGATGCGATGGTATAGATAAGTTTATCAAGGAGGTGGCTCTTGCTGTGAATTGTGATCCATTAACGATACTAGGACACCGTGTGGTAGCCGTAAGTATCTGGATAAATTTCCAACGAACTACAGATTGTTCGTAGGACGGAGACTCTACCGCTGGAGTGGCTATTGCCGTGGGTGACCCGCCATAAGAGATGGGTAACTTAGAGACACGTCGTTCTAACGAGACGTTGTCATTAGACATGACTGAACAATTACGAACGACTATATTAACTCGTACAGTAGGCGACATTATTTGGGCTTGCATGCAAAGACGAGAGTTCATACTCGTTTATAATTCTCGTTACTTCGCCTTGTTGTTCATTGGTTGTGCTTGTGGTTATGTGTGGTATGTTGGTGGATTTGTTTGAACGAGCCATTGTGCTCATATTGTGTGTTGTGAACTGGTTGTGTCGAGTCATCGTACTCATGTGTGGATTGTGGTTGGGTGTCTGGTCGAGTGAGTCACTGAACTCAATTATGAAATATAAAGTGTTTGTTAGAATGGAGTCTCTGTACTCATATAAGCGTTGCAAACGCTTTCAGTGGTTTATTACGATGCGATGTGTGAAGCCGGGGGACTTGTTTGTTATTTGAGATTACTACAATATATATTGTTATTTTACAATTTCAACATTGAACTATTGTATGGAAACGAATTGCATACTCTCGACCAAACAACTGAATGGTCCGAGGGTGCACGACAGTTAGGTAATGACATACTCAGCAGGGGCTGATTCCATACCACAAACTACCATTTTTGCAGGTATGCAACTTCCGGTGTCGGCAAAGAGAGTGACGCGCTGGGTAGTTTGATTACAGTTATTTAAACATGCACTGTTGCATTTTAATACGAACGTAGAAACATGTATAGGTTTTGGATACGTAGAAAGCTCACTGTGAATGTATTTTATATTGGTTTTGGGAGTTTAGATCTATCTCTTGTTGTCACTGCGAGAAAAGTTTCGTATTTAAGAGCTTATCAGGAAGCACGTTATTATCGTATGGGCGAGCAAGAACGGTGACCAGTAGTCAATTGTTGAGATTACCGCTGCGATTATATTGTTAAGTAAGATGATTAGGAGCCGAATAGAGTAGGGGTGTTACAAAAGTGGTATCAGAGCGGAGTACCGCTCTGATGACAAGAGATAGTAGGATTTATACAGTGAGCATAGGTTTTGGAATACGGGAAACGTTGTGAGGATACGTGATCTTGCGGGGTTGATGCAATGCTTAAAACTTGCACACCATAACCGTGGAGGCACTTCAATAATAAATGACCGAAACTATGGTATTAGACCAAGTAAAGGTCTAACCCGTCCTCTTGACTTATGTCAGAGAGAGGTCAGGGTAACAGTACTAAGGAAGAACACGGAGCAGCGGAAAGTGGTGAAGGTCCAGCAACCCAAGTAACGCGAAGATGGTGATGAACCACTCGCACTTGATGGGAGAGCATCCCGGAAAATTTGCAATGGTACCCCACCCGCCGCAGCCCATATCCCGAGTACTATCTAGTGAGGCAATGAAATGAGAAACACCACGGAGATGACTCTCCTGATCGGAAAGACCCGATGTGGATGCTAAGAAGATTAGGTTAAATGTAGAAAATAAGACTTGGTGTTTGATGTAATACTTAGGACCGGGGGTCCTGGTAATGACATAATGTCTACCATACGAGGATGTGATAAATAATGGACCGAGCTTGAGGAGAAAATTTCCTGTAGGACTAATGGGGCTAACTTGCTATGAGCAAAGCAACCCCGTCCTATATCCAAGAAAACACTGGTCAGTGCGCTTGGGGGAAAAGGGAGGGAACGACGAGTAATGATTAGTTTAAAGATATGTAATAGATGGAAGGAATTACCTTTTTGAAGTCTCACCCGAAGCGAGTAACTCTAAACCATGCAACACTGAAGGTTCAAGATGGCCCGACGTGCATGAGGGGAAATCTTGAGAACTGTAGGAACAAGAACTCGTCAAGTTGCTATCATGCAACGCCTCGTGAGGAAAGTAAGACTTTATTACCATGACAAGCTTGTGGGAACGAGTGCGGGAGTGAGACTATATAAATTTGAATAAGAACTTTTGACTTGAACAGGAACCCGACTAGGGGATAGCACTGCACTGACACACCGTACCGGTGGCGCAGGCTGCATGGCGCACTTGCCATTGCAAGTGCCACACTAACCAAAGTACTAAATTTCAACCTACCTTGCGCACTTGCTACAGCAAGTGCAGCGACAGTAAACTAACCCTAAAGGACGTGGTGGTCCAGGCGGTTACCAATAAAACACTAAATCTTATGTAAGTCCGTAATGCAATAAAGCAGGACACAACCTTCTTAAGGGCAGGGGTACAAAACCCTTGGGTTTGAGGTCGATAGAACCTCGAGAAGACCTAGCCGGTCTGACCATTAAACCAAAAAAAAAAAAAACAATACACCATTTAGTAGAATATTAAAAGGGGAGTGAATGAGAGTAACAATAGTTAGTGCCTGCAAGTCTAACCCCAGTGTCGGTATGGACATTAAACGTCAACCATTACCGGTGGGGAGTGACGGGTCTTCAGGACCAGCATAACCATATTTAGAGAGTGTGTGACACTCGTGGTTAAACCACTACGATTGAACATTGCCAGAGGGCAAGAAGTGAGCTATATGAGGCAGGACCTTTTAAAAAAATAATAGTAGGCAGATGTGAACGTGCAAAAAAAAGGGGGCCGATGTAATGCCCGCACCACACACGCCGGAGGTGTCGTGATCCATTATGCTGCTAGACTCCCGTATGGAGGGCAGTGGATATAAACTAAAAAGTGAAAATTGCTTGATGACGGAAGATACCGTTACCTCAAAGAGGATGGAGGAGATATGAGTTGAATAAGAGTAAGGACCACACAATGAAGAGGAATGATTAGCGGAAACCACTAAGTTGTGGACACCCAATTGTAAACTCGGAGAAAGAAAGTATTAAACCAACTAGGAATAAATTAAATAACAGGACTAACAATCATTTAACTATCAGAATCAGTATTGAGGCTGAATATCGTATGGCATAGGCCTACGGAGGGATACCTTAGTACCACCAAAGTGACCCAAAACTAGGGGAAAAAGGGTGATGAATCACAAGTACTGATTAATGTCAGACTAACGGGACTACCATAAGACAGGGAAACCGACGAGGTATCAATCTTTATCATGGAGTCCGGAAACACCATAGGGTGTAACCCAATAGATTGAGTGGAGTTCGAATACTGAAAACTCATATCTGAAGGCGTTAATAGCCTAGGAGTGAACGGGAGAGGTAATAAGTAGTCACTGAACCCCACTCACAGATACCAGATGGCGAGCATGTGGAAACCAGAATTAGGGCGATAAGTCGCAAACACATATCTTAGGGAAGGTAAAGGAAACACACATTAATAAACGAAACCATAGAACCTAATATTAGGGCCATTCTGACATCAAAGGTTAAGAATTGGCAGCATAGTCACTTAAATTTAAATTACCGGACTAAGAGTACGATGATCACCGGGTACGAACGCTACGAGTGCACTAAACGAGACATGGGACGACCGCACTCCTAGGAGCTTGTGGGCCTGACAAACTATATTAGGTTGGTTGGGTAAGTAGTAATGTATTAGTATGGTACCCCATGCATGTAAACGAGTGGTGTAGGACCCAGGAGGTAATCAACTCTACGTCTAAGTCAGCGAATGGAACTCTGACTAGGTAAACCATGTAACGACGAGAGAGATCTCAGTCAACCTAGCAAGGTTAGGAAAATCAAGGATAGCTTGATAATAAAGTGACATAAGGTCGCAACTCCACAGTGGAGGAGTTAAACATAAGTTTTGGGGATTTTAGTAAACGAGGAAAACTAAGGCCAATTTAATGGTAACGGCAAGTTGAACCCATGAATGAGAAAAGGAATTGTGGTATTTAAGGAAGTTATCTTAGAGAAACCCTTGTGATTATAGATGCTACCCAAAAAGGGGGCACAAAGAGAGTTATACCACGCGCTGAGGGCGCTGCGATGATGTCGCATTAAAGAATAATAACCACATGCTCAAGCCATAAACGTTAGTATGTAGTACCAATTAGGTTTGAACAGAGAATGAACACCAAGCTAAAACCCACAGTCGTGCAAACCGCAACGGCGGATAACCGTCCAATCGACTAGTACATGGTGCGCAACAAGCAACCATTAGAATAACTGTTAACCGAATTATGCTGGTAAGAATCAGAAGGTGGAACATCAGATAAACAAATGGATTCCCCTAATCGAGAAGAGAAATGAACCATGTAGATGGACACTAAAGTGCCAACACACGAGGGATACGAGTTCACACTAGCAAAAGCAGACCTACAAGGTACCCAAACAACGAACTCATTCCAGAGGGAGATAACTTAGAGTCATGAGGCGCCAGTTAGATGCGCATATCAGATACTACTGCAAGCACTAGATGTTAGAGCATAGCTCGACAACCCTTTTACCGAAGGATAGTTCGGCAGGGTGGCATGAACTCATGGGAATATACCATGAGCATGTATAGAATTCAGGAGAGCTGAATAAAATGGCTAAATTGAAAGAATAAGCGTGTGTGACTAATGATACCACGCAGCCGAATAAATTACACCATTCCCATAATTATGGAAGACTGTGTAGAAAACACCGTCACATGGACTTGGAACGGACATGAAACTACTACCAAAAAGGGGTAAACTAACCATATAGTAGTTGGGCAGATGCTTGCGGAGCGAGTGGGCCCATATTGCTTAGGTTTGACATACCTAGCAGACTTGAGGAACACAAATGATGTATTTACATCTCCCGATCAAACCGTATATGAATATACATACACCTAAGCGAGGTAGGCGGTATAACTTGAGGGGCTAAAGCCCGACCCTATGGAAAAAGGGGTAATGAAATATGTAACACATTAGTGCACGGATAATCCCACTGGAATGAAACATCTTGAACTTATTACTTCACGATGATATATTCGTAGATTACGTGGGCGTAATCACTTTTAAGGGGGGTAGAGCGATTAAAATATACCTTACGTAGGAGTACGTAGCGCATGGCACACATGCAGCAAACACTATTATTGTACGTAGAGTACAAGTGTTACGATTGTGTTATGTTACTTGAGGTAATATTGTGATGTATTATGTGTATGAACATAAATATATTTTAGTTCGCATTAGTTATGGCGAATAGGAAAGGGAGAACAGATAGAGTGTTCTTATCCTAATTCCGACTATTTATGCAAACGTTGCGAACACTAAACAAATAAACGCCTAACTTGTTATCTCCGGTTGAGAGTTCAAGTAGGTCTATCTGGTAGCTTCGATGGGAGATGGCAAATAAAAGGAGTAGAAAGCTCCATATCATATGATTTGTGACTCGGTATGAAACCGAGTATTGGAATGCGATGAGTGAGTCGGCATGAGACTGATGTATAGCCTAGTGGAGGTAAAACCTCTAGGAATTGTATGAATAATTATAAGTCGAGTGAACTTGGTACGTGGTTAGGATACATGACCCTATATGCCGGTGATTAGGTTAATTACACTAGTTGACTTGTGTATCTATGGGATACGAGGTGGTAAATATCAAGAGGAAACGAGATTAGAAGTGAATAAACAATTGATTGATTGAATTTGACGTGGGAAGTTGAACTTGATCCTGGTCCGATCAAGGGAAACCGAACACAAATTGAGGTGAGAGATAGTTCAACACTGACGCTGACCACGTCGGGGTTGAACGATTCTCGAAACTTCCTACAAGTGACACAGATATGAATGGAAATGGAATTTAGGCATCACTCGAAGAGCCGTGGACCGTGGAGTCCTTCGCCAGTAG